>OY856411.1:985551810-986251810 GCA_963693085.1 Alisma plantago-aquatica
AGGGTTTACCCCTTCAAGGATGAGCTACCTTTAGTAGCTACCAACTAATGAATTATGTGATTGGCTGGGAAATTCAACAAAGGAAATATAAGCAGGTCAATAAGGACGGTGGGGGAGCTGCTAGTGTGTGTGCTTGTATATTCTTCATAATTTAAGGCTATAGACACATGGGGAAGCTACTTTTAGACCTCATGCTTGCTTCTATCCTTATCCATGGGCTATATTTACCCCTTCCTTTCCCAAGTATGAAACTATGCTTGCTTTCTCTTTCCTCTAACCTGGAACAACGAATCCACTCTGTTTTTCTGTAGAACCAAATGTTCTAAGGTAGAAGACAACCCCTTTTTGGAGAAGATGGTCTCCTAGAGCTCCATCTAGCCCTACATAGGGTTTTCAAGGTCATCTTCTAGGGAATTCGACCAAGGCAAGTTGTTTTCTTCCTTCCTTCTATGTTTCTCTTGCTTTTGTCCTTCCTTATACCTTTCTCCAGGTTAGAACCTTGATATTCCATGGTATAAATTTCTATAAAGCTCTAAAACCCTACCTTTCTTGCTCGTTATGCTTAGGGTTTGCTCGTTTGATGAAGAAAGGTGCTAGATGGACAAATTCATAGCTTATTCTTGGATTTTCTACACTAGCTGCTAGAGTTTTTTTTTCTGTTTGGGGCTTCATCTTCTCATTATAGGCAAGTTTTATAACTTGCTCCACATTTATTTCTTACCATAAGCTTTCTAGATCACATTTTTGCTTGAAAATGATGATCCATGCACTAAAAAGCTATACTTGACTTGGATTTCGATTTTCATAATGTTCCCTATTCGGATTTCAGTTTTATATGAACCTCTGATCATGTGTACGTTATTCGTAAGGTATAATATGACTTGGATCAGGTTGGTTTGACAACCTTTGGTGCTAAGAGCCTATTAACCAATGGCCAATTTTAAGGTTTTAAGCTAATTTCTTCTATAAACCCATGACCCGATGATGGTACCATTGCAACAACCCTACGCTCTTGTCTTCGTTACAATTGATGGTCATGATCAAAGGTTTCATATGATTGTGATAACCTATGGTTACCCCCATAGGTTAGGTTTTGGATCAATTAGAAGTTTAATGATCAATCATTAAGTACCCTACTGATGTTATCAATCAATAATGACATTAGCCTAATATTTGATGTTGAGTAATGAATATAGTGTTGATCTAACAACCTATGGTGATTTAATAGTCACTAATGATGGAGGATCAGGCCTCTCCAGCCTATGGTAAGTTAATCATTGTAGTTGTAGAATCAATTAATCCTTAGACCAATGGTTTCTTAGGACACTTGATGCAATGGTCAAACCTATACTATAATTGATGGTTTTCACATATGAACTTGACCCAATGATCAAGAACTACTGTTTATTAGTCCAATAAAGTGGAATGATGTCTAATGTAATATGTTGGTCCTAATAATGTGATTTAGATGGTTTCCTTTATATGATCAACTTAAGGAGCTTACTTGTTGACAATGGATGGTTTGTTTTAAATGAACAATCGATTGTGGGTTTTACCCTACTCTCAATGAAACTTTTTGTGTTGTTAATAAAGGGATGTCTAGGCTTAAATGGTGACTCTTTCTAGAGCACAAATCAATGACTTCATAGGTGGTTTATCCAAGGTGCTTACTAATGTAAACAACCAATGGTCTTACCTTTTAAACATCTAATGGTTCTGGGTGACATTGTAGTATGGTGATATGGGTTGAATGATGGTGGAACAAATGGAGGGTTACCCTTAATAAGGTAGTATTACCTATTCACTCATATGAATAGAAGGGATGATAACCATATTGTGTTGATATGTAACCCTAATGAGGTATAGCTTGTTATAGCTAGCGTTAATATAACTAAATGATGGTAATTGGGTATGAATAGTCCTTGAATGACTAATTCAATCATGGGGTACTCTTGTATTGTTTTTGAAACCCTATTATGCTATAACTTGATGGTTACACCTTGATTTATGTGTGGGTTCATACTTGAGAATAATATGGAATGTTATGGTGATGCTTCACCTTATACATCCATGATCCAATGGGGATGTTGTGAGTTAGGGTTTGGGTATAAGTGATGATTGGTAACATTGATATAATTTGTCATGTTGAACCTAACTCTAATGCAAATAGATAAAGATGAGTATTCATGTTTAACATTCTTATAAGATGGAATGATGGTGGAATAACCTCCTTAATATGATCATAACCCTAATGTGTTAATTTGTGGTTATCATAGCCACATGGTTGATACTTTCTTATGATAAACATGTGCATTATGAATATGATGTGGGTTAATCATATCTAGATTCCTTGCATGTTGATGTAATAAAAGAATGTTCTTAATGTTAGTATAACCCTACTATGATTGTTTATGAATATCTCCTAGCTCATCAATTCTATATTTTGTTGATCTGGTGTATTATATGTAAGTGATGATGTTGAGCCTTGTTATAAGGCATGTAAAGATAATGATGATCTTCTAGGGAATAGTATGATGGTCTTACTGACCTTTGGGCATGGTTGAGCCCTAAATGAGGTGTAATCCTCTTGTGTTGATAAGGGTTGATACCCTGTGATATTGTGAAAAGGATTTTATATCATGTGATAGTATGATGGTCTTAATGACCTTTGGGCATGGTTGAGCCCTGAATGAGGTGTGATCCTCTTGTGTTGATAAGGTTTGATACCCTATGATGTTATGAAAAGGATTTATATCATGTGATAGTATGATGACTAGTGCCTCATGAATGGAAAGTAAATAATACCATGTGATGATGAGATGAGAAATTATGTTTCACACATTTTATATCTTTCGAAGTTGTGATATTTATATGCTTGTTAGAAGTGAATTAGGGTTTGTATGTCCACTTGTTTGATGCAGCCTTAATTCACCCAATCGACATAACTAATTAAGGGAAACTCTAATCTTGTAGTGCCTTGTGCCATAGATCCATCTGAGTGTCAGAACATGCCAGATGGTGAAATGAGTATTCCTTAGGGAAACTTCGAGCGCAAACTGATGAGTATGCGGGTTTCTTGTGATCCTGAATTCAAGTGTTTACGGAGGGTGACTGCGGTAATACCTAGCCCTTAGTTTGAGAACGACTATGATCATGTCTCTGTGATTATATATGTGATGAGATTAGAGGACAACTGCAGTTGTACTGCAGATGGTAGGGTATGTGTACCCACCTCCTTTCACTAGTGTTGTGACCTGTACTAAGGATAGACTAGGCTATTAGCATCTTGACCTTATGTGTCACTGTGGCAGACCCGTACTGACTGGGGGCGGAGAATATCTTAGAAGTCTAGCTCTCCCTAGATCTTGTATGGCACAGTTTTTGACTTAGCAGTGGTCAGTTGGATTTTGAGTGGTATCCTCAATTTCCTCAGGGCATAATAAAAGATGTAATATAGCCGTGTAGCATATTTATTTAGGGTTATACATGACATTTCACATTGGATGATAACCCTTATTTGTTATCTTTACATAAAGATAATGCTTAGTCCAATTAATAGATAGTAGATATACTTATGTTGTGGATATGCTTAATATTGTAGATGTGTACATACAATATCCATGCTTATGTTGATAACTATACTGCTACTACTAATTATAATCATGATGCTAAATATCTCATGTTGTTAGTTATGTTTAGCATGCTAGCCATGCCTTTGTTATTATAGATGCATATAGTGCTAATCATGCTTATGTATATAGTGATGGTTATGTTGTTATCTCTTCTTATGATGTTGATATGTTCAACCAATTAGACCTTCTCATGTTGTCAGCTATGCTATGTTAATAGACTTGCTCATGATGCTAGATATGCATATGCTACAGAATTGCTTATATTGTCAACAAGATAAAGGATGATTTTCTGGATAATGATGATAGTTGTTATCTGCTCCTTTATGTATTTCATTAATCATCAATACTGCTGATCTATAAATGTTTAATTACTTAAAAATGTTGTAATCAATAAATAGTGTTGGAGGTTATATCTCCAATTGGGACATGGGTCTCACCCTTGTGGTTCGCCACTTTTATTTTAGGTTATCAGAAGTGATGAAAACAAGCATGTGGAAGCAATGAGAAGCTAGTTGTAATGAATATTTGATAAAATTCATTAGATGTCTAGTGTGTCCTTGAGTCATCCTTGTACTCTCAGGTATGGGTGAGAAAAAGTTTGTATATGGTGTTTTAAATAAATTGTCCTTTTGTTAGCATATTAATGCTTGTTTGTATGGCATATATGATTATTGTTCTCCTATATCATATGTGGTGGCTAAGACAATAGAACAATTTGTATCAAATTCTTGGCATAGCATAGATACAAAAAAGATGTTGGGCTCTTATGCAAATGTTTCCAAGTAGGTGCTGACGTTGACATCAGTTTTAATTTACCCATATTTGGGTATGTGATTAATTAGTGATTTTTTGTGTTTTATGTTTTGAGTAATCTTTTTTAGTGTAACTGTTTCTCACAAGTTGGTATTAGAGCTTTACGTTCATTGAGTCTACATGGACACTAGGACTTAGGACTTAGGACTAGGATGATGTATAAGTTAGGAACATGATACAAAAACATGGTGCATACTGCCTAATCTCAGTACTTGGATGCCCTGGCCAGGTATTCAATTATTGAAGAAAAGGTAAGTATGGAACTCTTAGATTGTTGTATTTATGATTACTCTGATCAAGTATTCATTTTGAGACAATATAAAGAGAATAACGAATAAGAAATCATGATGTAAATATCTCAATCCTACCTTAAAGAAGATGAGAATTGCATCACTATCAATCAGTACTTGAATGTTTGGTAACTATAAGAGAAAGATACAACACCATGAAATCTAAATCTGAATACAAATAAGGAAAAGAGGAGTTCTTGAAGATGTGATTCAAGAAGATAATAAAGTAAAACATAGATAAGTCTATGCTTATAAACTGATTCAAGGTATGAAATCCACATAAGATGGAGAGAACTCCAATGATAAGTATATAATGAGAAGATAAATGAGAATAATGACAAAGAAATAAGGTGGAACTTGAGTTAATCTCAGACCAACCTATGTGTGTAAGAAAGTGTTAATGTAAAATAAGCATGGAATTAGAAAGAAATTAAGACAAATGATCCATGTTTAATGAATAAAATGTGGAATATGATGATTTACCTGTTGATAAGTGGTTGAAAAACATAATAAAATAAGAGAACATACCCAAGTGGGATAAATAGTCATAAAGGAAGGAGTAATGAGATATGTTAATTATTACAATTCCTGTTCTAATGGAAAGGAACCTAAAATGAAAAAGGTAAAATGTTACATAAGAAGTTGTAACCTGCATAATGAAAATAGAATTGGTTACCTTTTTGGTAGTAACCGTTGAACAATTTTGCTATGTTGCGGAAAGTGTGTTTCCCTTTATGTCTTTCCTTTATAGGGCACATATTTCAAGTGGATCATTGCCACTTGGTATGTGTGGGTTCGTTGTAAACATGAGGGTGGATAGCTTATTATAGCATAAGGTTGCGTGGACTATGGTTCCAAGTTGATAAAGTTTGTGATGATTTTTCTTTTGAGTCTTCCAATAATTAGGAAGACTCCTCTTATATGTCTTGATATTTTTTATGTTGGTAAAAGTAGATGATTTAAGGATGTGAGTTGCTTATAGAACATGAGGTGGATAATAAGGTAATGAAACCTAGTATCCAAGATGTATTAATAATATGAGAAATATGTGAAGGTTGGAGATGTTTATTAAATGAACATTCCAAGTATTCCTCTCCTATAGAGAGAGAGAGAGAGTTGATGATGATCCTGTAAATGTTGTTTGGAAGGAAAAACAAAAGTGATTCTATAATGTTGTGTATGGTTTAGTGATAGCTGGGCAAGACCACTATCAAGGATAGATGGTTTGTTGGTTAATAGATATGTGATACCGTGTTCCTTTAAGATAAACCTATGATCAAATATCAATGCATAAGAGTTAGATTGGATGACATAATTTACATGACCATGATGAGTTTAGAGTCATGTCCTTTAGACTAACCAATGTACCAATGGAATTTATGAATAGGAGGAACAAAGTGTTCAAGTAATGTCTTACAAGTTGTAGCAAGCTTCGAATGATCATATGTCAAAGTATTCAAATATGGCCAAAAATACGATCAATATTTCTTCAAAAACCTTAGGGTTGCCAAAGAAGCAATGGTTGAATAAGAGTGAGATGGGGTTGATTAAATTTCTTTATGGGATCATGATATGTCTTCTAAGTAGGTTGTGTAAATCCTAGTATGGTGAAGATAGTGTTGTTGTTTCACCCCTAACAAGGTTGACTAGGAATGATGTTTCTTTCTATGGAATGATAGTTGTCAGCGTCAGCATTTCTTTTGATGCTGAAAAAGAACTGACCAGAGTTCTAGTGTTAGTAAAAAAAAGATGGATACATTGCCTTTTTTATGCTTCAAGGAATGGTGTGGGACACATGCCATGATTGGAAAAAAGATAACAAGTATGACTTTTGAGTAATGTGTTGATACAATAGATATAATTTTAGGATGATAGATCTAATTTAAAGTTGAACATTACTACTAGAGTTGTCTAGATGACACAATAAGTTTCTACATTCCATATTGAGAATGTCTTCTTAAATGGGGGTTTTTGTGCTGACCCAAGATGAGATATGCATGAATGATGTGACATAACCATGATATGCAAGTAAACATGTGAAGGTAATATAATGAGATGCAAATTAATTACCCATCTTTATTTACCTTGGATTTTGGGGGCAAAATCCATGTTAGGGGTTTATAGTTGTAAGGCCCCTAAATTGCTTAATGAGTTGAATGAGCTTGATTACCATATTTGAATTCTAATAACCCTAGTATAACTTTTTGATATGTTTTTAAATCATAATACAATCTTAAGTTTCAAATTTGGTCCAATTTGGACACGGTTTGAGCAAGTTATGCAATTTTCTATACATTTTGGACTTTTCTGCAATTTACTTAATTGAGGGGTTTTATTTGCAATTTATCACATACATTATGTTCCTTAGATGTTATATTATCATTATTGAGATTTTTGAGCCATGGGGCTCCTAGTTGAGCCATGGTTTGAAGGCATTTTCATCAAGGGTATTTTAGGGTTTACCCCTTCATGGATGAGCTACCTTTAGTAGCTACCAAATAATGAATTATGTGATTGGATGGGAAATTCGACAAAGGAAATATAAGCAGGTCAATAGGGATGGTTGTAGATCTTATTGTGTGTGTGCTTGTATATTCTTAATAATTCAAGGCCATAGACACATGGGGAAGCTACTTTTACACCTCATGCTTGCTTCTATCCTTATCCATGGGCTATATTTACCCCTTCATGGCCCAATTATGAAACTATTCTTGCTTTCTCTTTCATCTAACCTGGAGAAAAGAATCCACTCTGTTTTTATGCAGAACCAAATGCTCTAAGGTAGAAGACAACCACTTTTTGGAGAAGAAGGCCTCCTAGAGCTCCATCTAGCCCTACCTAGGGTTTCCAAGGTCATCTTCTAGGGAATTCGGCCAAGGCAAGTTTTTTTCTTCCTTTCTTCTCGATTTCTCTTGCTCTTCTCCTTCCTTATACCTTCCTCCAGATCGGAACCTTTCTGTTCAATGGTATAAATTCCTCTAAAGTTCTAAAACCCTACTTTTCTTGTTCCTTATGCTTAGGGTTTGCTCATTTGATGAAGAAAGGTGTTAGATGGACAAATTCATAGCTTGTACTTGGATTTTATACACTACCTTCTCTAGTTTTATTCTGTGTGGGGTTTCATATTCTCATTAGAGGAAAGTTTTATAACTTTCTCCATGGTTATTTCTTACCATAAGCTTTCTAGATCATGTTCTTGCTTGAAAATGATGATCCATGCACTAAAAAGCTATGCTTGACTTGGATTTTGATTTTTATAATGTTCCCTATTATGATTTTAGTTTTATATGAACCTGTGATCATGTGTATGTTATTCCTAAGGTACAATATGTCTTGGATCAGGTTTTTTTGACAACCTATGGTGCTAAGCACCTATGAACCAATGGTCAATTTTAGTGTTTTAAGCATATTTCTTCTATAAACCCAAGACCCGATGATGGTACCATTGCAACAATCCTATAATCTTGTCTTCGTGACAGTTGACGGTCGTGACCAAAGGTGTGATATGTTGGTGAAAACCTATGGTCACCCTCATAGGTTAGGTTTTGGATTAATTATAAGTTTAATGATCAATCATTAAGTACCCTACTGATGTTATCAATCAATGATGACATTAGCTTAATATTTGATGTTGAATAATGAATATAGTGTTGATCTAACAACCTACGATGATTTAATGGTCACTAATGATGGTGGATCAGGCCTCTACAACTTATGGTATGATAAGAATTGTAGTTGTAGAATCAATTAAGCCTTAGACCAATTGTTTCTTGGGTCACTTGATGGAATGGTCAGACCTATGCTGTAATTGATGGTTTTAACATATGAACTTGACCCAATGGTCAAGATATACTGTTTATTCCTCCAATAAAGTGGATTGATGGATAATGTAATATGTTTGACCTAATAATGTGATTTAGATGGTTTACTTTATATGATCAACTGAAGGATCTTACTTGTTGACAATGGATTGCTTATTTTAAATGAACAGTCAATTGTGGGTTCTACCCTAATCTCAATGGAACTTTTTGTATTGTTAATCAAGGGATGTCTAGGGTTATATGGTGACTCTTTCTAGAGCACAAATCAAGTATTTCATAGGTGGTTTATCCAAGGTGTTTACTTATGTAAACAACCAATGGTCTTACCTTTTCAACATCCAATGGTTCTGGGTGACATTGTGGTATGGTGATATGGGTTGAATGATGATGGAAGAAATGGAGGGTTACCCTTAATAAGGTAGTGTTACCTATTCACTCTTATGAATTGAAAGGATGATAACCATATTGTCTTGATATGTAACCCTAATGAGGTATAGCTTGATATAGCTAGCTTTAATATAACTAAATGATGGTAATTGGGTATGAATAGTCCTTGAATGAATAATTCAATCATTGGGTACTCTCTTATTTTTGTTGAAACCCTAGTATGCTTTAACCTGATGGTTACACCTTGATTTATGTGTGGGTTCATACTTGAGAATAATATGGAATGTTATGGTGATGCTTCACCTTATGCATCCATGATCCAATGGGGATGCCGTGAGTTAGGGTTTGGGTACAAGTGTTGATTAGTAACATTGATATAATTTGTCATGTTGAAGCTAACTCTAATGCAAATAGATAAAGATGTGTATTCATGTTTAACATTCTTATATGATGGAATGATGGTGGAATAACCTCCTTAATAATATCATAACCCTAATGTGTTAATTGGTGGTTATCATTGCCACATGGTTGATACTTTATTATTCTGAACATGTGCATTATGAATATGATGAGGGTTAATCATATCTAGATTCCTTGCATGTTGATGTAATAAAGAAATGTTCTTAATGTTAATATAACCCTGCTATAATTATTTACAAATATCTCCTAGCTCATTAATGCAATATTGTGTTGATCTCGTGTATTATATGTAAATGATGTTGTTGAGCCTTGTTATAAGGCATGCAAAGATAATGATGATCTTACATGGAATAGTAAGATGGTCTTAATGAATATTGGGCATGGTTGAGCCCTAAATGAGGTGTAATCCTCTTGTGTTGATAAGGGTTGATACCTTGTGATATTATGAAAAGGATTTTATATCATGTGATTGTATGATGGTCTTAATGACATTTGGGCATTGTTGAGCCCTAAATGAGGTGCAATCCTCTTGTGTTGATAAGGGTTCATACCCAGTGATATTGTGAAAGGATTTATATCTTGTGATAGTATGATGACTAGTGCCTCATGAATCCATGTGATGATGATATGAGAAATTATGTTTCACATGTTTTATATCTTTTGAAGTTGTGATATTTATATGTTTGTTAGAAGTGAATTCGGGTATGTATGTCCACTTGTTTGATGCAGCCTTAATTCAACCAATTGGCATAACTAATCAAGTGAAACTCTAATCATGTAGTGCCCTGTGCTATAGATCCATCTGAGTGTCAGATGTTGCCAGATGGTGAAATGAGTATTCCTAAGGGAAACTCAGAGCGCATACTGATGAGTATGCGGGGTTCTTGTCATCCTGAATTCAAGTGTTTAGGGTAGGATGACTGCGGTCATACTTAGCCCTTAGTTTGAGAATGACTGTGGTCATGTCTCGGTGATTATAGATGTGATGAGATTGGAGGACAATTGCAGTTGTACCTCAGATGGGAGGGTATGTGTACCCACCTCCTTTCACAAGTGTTGTCATCTCTACCAAGGACGGACTAGGCTATTAGTAGCTAGACCTTATGTGTCACTGTGGTACCCCCGTACTGACCGGGGGCGGAGAAGATCTTAGGAGTCCGGCTCTTCCTAGAACTTGTATGGCACTGATTTCGACTTAGCTGTGGTCAGTTGGATTTTGACTTGTATCCTCAATTTCCTTAGGGATTAATAAAAGATGTAATACAGCCATGTAGCATATTTATTTAGGATTATACACGTTTCACATTGGATGATAACCCTTGTTTGTTATCTTTACATAAAGATGATGCTTAGTGTAATTAAGAGATAGTAGATATACTTATGTTGTGGATATGCTTAAGATTGTAGATGCGTACATACAATAGCCATACTTATGTTGATAACTATACTGCTACTACTGATTATAATCATGATGCTAGATATCTCATGTTGTTAGTTATATTTACCATGACAACAATGCCTTTGTTACTAGAGATGCATATACTACTAATCATGCTTATGAAGATAGTTTTGCTTATGTTGTTATATATTCTTATGATGTTGATATGATCAACCAATTAGACATGCTCATGTCATTAGCTATGCTATGTTAGTATACTTGCTCATGATGCTAGATATTTATATGCTACTGAATTTCTTATAGTGTCAACAAGATAAAGGATGATAGTCTGGCTAATGATGATTGTTATTATCTACTCCTTTATGTATTTTGTTAATCATTAGTACTTCTGATCTTATTTGTTATATATGATTAAATTGCTTAAATGTTTAATTACTTATAAATGTTATAAGCAATAAATGATGTTGGAGGTTATATCTCTTGCTGGGACATGGGTCTCACACTTGTGGTTCACCACTTTCTTTTTAGGTAATCAGAAGTGACAAAAATAAACATGTGGCAGCAAAGAGGATCTATAGTAAAGAATATGTGATAAAGTTGATTAGATTTCTAGTGTGTCCTAGAGTCATCCTTGTACTCTCAGGTCCGAGTGAGAAAAAGTTTTTATATGGTGTTTAAAATAAATCATACTTTTGTTAGCATATTAATGCTTGTTTGTGTGGCATATACAATTATTGTTCTCATGTATACATATGTGGTGGCTAAGTTGATAGAACAATTTGTATCAAATTCTTAGCATAGTATGGATACAAGAAAGATGTTGGGCTCTTATGCATATGTTTCTGAGCAGGTGCTGACTTTGACATCAGTTTTAACTTACCCATATTTTTGGGTATGTGATTAATTAGTGATTGATTGTGTTTTATGTTTTGAGTAATCTTGTTTACTATAACATGTTCTCACAATTATTCCTTGAGGATTTGAAGCATACCACTCAAATCTAAAGGCCATTGCTAAGCCAAAATTAGCACCATACAAGATCAATGGAATAGTCAGACTCCTTGACCATAACCACCACTACTCGGTCAGCTCAAGTCTGAAACACAGTGACATATAGTCATACCATAAAGACAACAACTTATAGTCAAATCTATAGTCATGTAATGACAACAACTCATAGTCAAAGCTATGGTCCTATAAAACAACTAGCTCGTCTTGTTACATGTCACAATGCTAGAGAATAGGATCACACATTGTCGTTCTATAATAAATCATCATACCATTATTTCAACCATTTAAGGAAACATGGAGATATCTCCACTTGTATCCCACATATTCAACAATATGCACTCCTAGTTTCCCGTAGGAGTTACTCGTTTCACCATCTAGATAGATACTGACGTTGAAGATGGATCTATGGTATAGGGAAACTATGTGATTAAGGTTTCACTTTATTAGTTATTTCGATTGGGTGAATTAAGGCTCCATCAAGACAAAGGTCACCCAGACACCAAGGGAGAGACATAAAAGGACAAACTGCCTCGACCCAACACTCCAAGTCCATCATGGTTGAGACAAAACCATGTAGAGGAGGTGTCTCTGTCGAGACACTCACATGGCACACTATTGAGATAGAGACAAGGGTTGCTTCACTCAAGCAACACAACAAAGTCGACACCATCAAAACCCTAGAAACCATGGCTTTACCACATAATGCCACCTCATCAACAAAGGTCCCACAAGGTGCCTCATAGCATCATTCTCCCTCTAATGATGCTAAGGAACTAATGACATACTCAAAATGTGAAAAATTGCAAAAAAAACCCTCAACTCAGGTAAATTGCATTTTGATCCTAAATAAGCAAACATAACTCAAACAACATTGAAAAAGGATCAAACTTGAAACATAAGTGTGTCACATGATAAAAAAACAACTAAAAGGACTAGATTAAAGTTATAAAGATATTATTATCATTAAGTTTGGTTAGGGGACTTACAAAAGCCTCAATACCCCAAAGACAATAGGGAGTAAAACCTTGATACCCAATATATATAAAATTATGTTGTTGTATAAAAGTATCGCTACTCTACATTTACAATCTAATCAGAAGCATGCAAACAATATGTCAAGATGAAATGATTTCATGATCAATATAATTAGCAATGAAAATATGGGAAAAGGGGCAATAATCCCAACATGAAAGAATGAGTTACACATTTCAAAAGTAAATGAATTTTTTTATCCCATGGGATATAGAAATGATGTAAAGAAAGATAATTATTCAAATATTCCTCATTATAGAGAAAACGGGCTTAAGATCAATTCAATGCCCAAATGTAAATATGGATTGCAGATACATGATCTTCAAAGATAATGTTTATCTCAATATATAATCGGTCCCCAAAGTCAAATGATCTTCCTAAAAATAGGTGTTTTCATCATACCAACAAAAGCACGTGTACACATTCCTATCATATCTATCTGTAGTATTCTTATGCCATATTTCTATTCACCTAAACATAATTTATGGTTTTTAATCCATTAAATGAACACATGATCTATGATATATGTGTAGTTGTCTAGGTGGTAGTTATTACATGTATTCATCCATCATGTGATAAGGTATAGCATTTTGTCATGGGTATTCATGCATGGTATCATATATATGTATATCACCATTTTGTTAGGTACTTTATCATGGATAAAATAGATGTGTTACACGTCATTCTCATATAAATTCATGAACCAATATTTTAGGTCAAGATTCACACTTCAGGATTTTATCTAAATTCCCTATAATTATATCATACTCATGTCCATATTGTATTTATAGATTTTACTTTTAAAAATATCAAGGTTATTTATTCATAAACCTGGGCATAGGAGAAAAGCTTATATGTGATCAAAAATAGGTATCTTCTAGACCCATACTTCCATGAAAATAACTATACTAAATATTAATATTTCTAAATAAGTTCTTCCTATATTGTATTTCCTTATAGTAACCATATGTTGTTTTAGGTGACACAATAATAGATAATTAATTTACTAGTGCATGTAAGAAACAATATCAAAGGATGATAACTAGCCTTTTCACACAATATTACCACATCTATTGTTATGGAACTTTTTGTTACCCGAATCCTCACTCCTAATGGCTAGAAAGACAAATGCAAGAAGACATGACTATCCATCCATATGACATATCACATAACATATGCATGAATGAAACCACAAATAACAACTAAGGTATAAGACAAGAAAGCATAAAATAATGCTAAAGTAACACCTGATAAGATCTTAGGACCCATATATCAACCATGTATATTCCATTTGCATGTCATTATATATATCACCAAAGTAAGAAAAAATTGCCATAAGTGTGAAAGTATTGATCATCATTAGGGATTCATGGTGTACCTATTACCTAAAATCATAAAATGGGTACACATCAATACAACTGTGTTGAGTACACTATAAAATACATTAACTCATAAGTTTAATAAACATATATACTTGAAAAAACTGAATATAATAGAAATAAAGAAATGAACAACATTAAAGTCTTTCTTATTAACATGCAATTGTGTTTTAGGTGCATTTCCATTATACTTGAACAACAATATATATATGGTCGTTGACCAAATTCTTCAAAGGAAGGGTCTGTATGAGTGCTCAAGATTAACTAACCCTTCTTTTATCCGTGAGGGCCTCAAGACCTAATTTGATGATCTAACACTTTTTCAACATGACTTGTGCCCTTACCCCACAAATACATGCAAGTACACAAGGTTGGTATGACGGACAAGTTCAATTATGTTCAAGATTTGTTCCACATATTTCATACAAAATGAACATACCAATCATAGGGAAAAAGTAGCTCAAACAAGTATATAAAGTGTAGTATTTTAAGCATATATTCATATAAGAAAGTTCAATACCACTAGTCTGACCAATAGTAGGGTAAAGTGTACCATGATTAGAAAATGAGAATAACCATTCAACTAGAAAACCATAATTAGCAACTTGACTAGATCATGATAATTGAGTCATCGTATATATACCTACATTACTAATGAGTATGATTGGATTAATATTAGAGAGATTAGCTGTCAATAATCTTGATCATGTAGTTAGATGTGTTGCTAAAGTTTTGGGTTCTCATTTCCTACAACATTGTTTTCAACATCTTGACTAGTCATGCAAGTTCATTATCAAGTTACACTATAGAAATAGAACTTAGGGTGACACATCACAACTATTATTTGGGATCATAATATCAGAGTTTCATTACTTAGTTGGAGTGATCATATGATTTAGGAAATATAAGCATTAACATAGTCAAACAAGTCATTTTGAGTCGTAATCATGCAAGATTGTCACCATTAGAGTATAGATGGGGTCTACATGAGTTAGGTATCATAACATATTCAAGTTACTTATAAGTACCTTGATTTAGGGAATGAGGTCCCTTGGAATCCAATCTTAATGGGTTTCTAGGCTTGAAGCTACATGTGGCCCATTTTTTGAGACCAACTCATGTGCCCTTTAGAGTCGTGGCCTCAACGGTTGTATGTCGCTCGAGGGGTGATCCCCTACGCTTCTGGGACGTCGCACAAATAGTTGCTCCCAACCGCTGGATTCAACCACGGGGGTTGCCCCCAACTCCTCGTCACTCCAAGACATCACCCATTTCTAGAAGCACCCCATGCTGACATGAATCTATTGTAGCAACATCCTCACAAGTGCAACTTGCTAGTAGAGGGTGAGGGCATGAATGGCCTTGTTCTAGTGCTTCCTAATCTTGCCTTGGGTGCACAAGCCCGCTGGGGTCCTAGAATTTGGCTCCCATGGCCCAAAGAAGGGAGGCCCAAAAGAGCACCTCAGTAGTGCAACCATGATGCTCCCCAGAGTTAGAGGTTGAAGAGGAAGTTGGAGCGGGAGATACAATGCACAAAAAGGTAGAAAAAAGGGTGCAAAAGAGGCGGTGGGGGGGGGTAGAAAGAGGAAGAATGGAGGTGAAAGGATGCATTTTGTAGAAAGGGGTCTACATGTGGTGGAGCTTTTTCTCCAGCCACCTACTCCCATCCATGGGAGTAGGTAGGGAAGATAATCCCATGTCCATCGAATCTTGGTCAGATCCATGCCTATTTAATCCAAGAGTTGTGGTTGGCCGAGGCAAGCAAGTGAAATTGATGACATGAGAAATCCTTGGATATAAAGGAAAGGACTTTGATTGGTCGAGAGCAACTAGTTCAAGTCGATTATGTGGCACATTAATATTTCAAAATCAAAGTTTGAATTTGTGTTACTTGAGCAATCTTATAAAAGTCATAACTCCCAAAATGTAAGTCCAATTTGTATGACATTTTCACCATCAGTTCACAAATTCCTTCCACTTATTATATTGAAATTTTTAATACTATATGATAATGTTTAGGGAGTTCAATTTTATAAATTCAGTTTCAACATGTAATTATGCACTTTACTTTAGTAAATTAAGCATATTGTGACATTTATTCAATTTCCTTTCGTCAATTGAGTAGTATAATGTGACTCCAACTCATGTAATTGAGGGTGAGGGAGGTTATTAAACATAGTAGATCATCCAATGAGTCAAGGTGTACATTAATTTAATGAGATCAAAACGTTTAACGTATCACACCGTGATAACCCTAAAATTCAAACTTTGAATATAACTTCTATTTTAGCCGAGCTCTTATTCTCAAAGTCAACTTCTCTTTGGTATGTGTTTTGATGCAAAATTGATAACAACTGAGTGCAATTGATACCTTGTTGAGACCCAATTTAACTCTTGTGTAGTTTTCAAACCTATCACTCATCACCACTCCCTCCATTTATTTTGATGTTATTTTCAAATACCTACCTACATTGATCTCATGCTCATGTTGTAGAGATCGTTCTCACAATTCCAATGAATCTAATTACATATGAATTAGGCTAAGATGATAAATTTATGTACAATGCAAGATGTGATTTACACTATGTTTTTACCCAAAACTTGAACCCTTCTTGTTTTGTTGTTGGTCTGACCCAAATGCACCAAGAGAGGTCGGGGCCCATCTGCATCCTTATTCCTTCTATTTCTTTTCCCTCTCTTATCTTCTCTTTTTCTTTGCTATCCTAACGCTGCCTCATCTTGGTTTGTGGACCCTTGGATGCGTGAGCCACATACCATGGCATAATCCAAGGGCCTTCGAGTCTTCTTCATGCATGGGCTAAGTGAAGCTACCTAGTAGCTTTACAGGTGCAACAATGCCTATCACAACCACCAGGGGTGTACCCAACCCCCTTTATTCGACCCCACCACCCGCCTGGTAGACAATGAGGCACAAACAGGGGAAGGAGAGGTAGTGGCCTCCTCCTTGGCCCAAAGAAAACCCTAACCATGCCTCCTCACATCTATATATCCCATAAATATGCCCCTCAAGCTTGCCAAATCACCCCCCTTTCACTTCCTCCACTCACCCAAGTGGCTAAATGCCTCGATCAAGCCCCTTGCAATGCTTCCACCCACTAACCTAGGTTTGACAACCCTAGAGCAGGAAAGGTGACAACCCATAGGGAATTGGATTGAAGGCCAATGACCCTGATCACACGACCAAGGAGTTCCTGATGCAGCCCTATTTTAGGGTTCAACCTGTGCCTTTTTTCATGATAATCACATATGAACATTGTAGATACACATTATTCCCTCCAATATGAACTTCTATGATAAATGCACTTATGCCTCCTTTTGTGTGTATTTCAGGGCACTTATGCATTCATTGATGCATCAGAGAGAGATGAAGAATGTATTTGGGATCTTACACCCCAAGAGTGGGTCTATCCCTTCTATGAGCTTCCCTTGGATGCACACGTGCAACTCAAAGCAAAAGGAGGCTATATGAAGAATTCGAGGTGAATAACATCACCAAGAAGCCCCAAAATGGTCGTTACACATCACCATGGTCGTCGGGAGTTATGTTCTAAAAGTTGTAGGGAAGCTGCTCAATTTACACATGAATGACCACGACTGTTGTCACTAAAGACCCCACATTCAGGGCCCTCAGAACGGCCATGGTCAGTGCCTTCCACCTCGCATGTGATCCTCAAAATGATCGTGGTGACTTATTCATGAAGATCTACAAAATCAATAGGGAGTTGGTCCAATTTACACTTGAATGACCACAGTCGTGGCCATCAACATGATTGTGGCCCTTAAAGGCCAACTTTCCCATGGTGCTCACCACTCCTGTGGAGAGTTGAAGACACAACGACCTCAGAGAACCTCACCCATTACCCCCCTCCTCCAACATAGCTATGGTAACCCACACAGCGGTGGTACCCTCTACCCACCATGACCGTGGCACCCCATCACAGATGTTGCCACCATACACACTTACTACTTCAACTCGATTTTCCACCTTAGACATTTCATAGCCCACGACCATGCCATGCAACCCCCATTACGGCTGTAGCACCTTAACACGACTGTGGTGATCACCTAAACCTTCCCATTTTCACCACTATTTTTCTCAATTTGCCCCTACTTATCCTAGTGCCTCCCCACCACCTATATATACATAAGTGGTGGCCACAACACTACTGTGGCTCCCCTTAGATTCCATTACACCCCTCTACCTACTCTAGAGCATTCATTGCCTCCTTCCTTGCATTCAAGCCATCCATCCACCATTTCCACCTCAATTCCACCATAGAAACCAAATTATATAGGTTTTCTACCATTATCCCCTTCATTTCCATTGCCTTCATCCACCTTGGAGGAGGGAGGTCATTCTACATAATCAAGGAGGTGAAGAAGAAGAAGATACTTTGAGCTCCATGGAGTCCTATTCCCTTCTTCTCATTTCTTTTATCTTTTCTTTGAGCATGTCTAGCTAAGCCCCTAGTGGTGGGTTGTTTGGGGTTAAAATGTGTGTTTGATACCATGTTGGGGGAAATTTTTTGCAATGAACATAATTTCATTCTATGACGCTTACCTCTTTCTTCTATCTCATTTCCCAATATATTGAATGTGGTTTGTGCTTTTAACATAGATTGCTTGCTTTGTGATGCTTGATGACACTTAGCTTCTAGGAGAAATTGGATTGTACGTGGAAATCAATGGAATGGATCCTAGGTCCAATTAGTGGATCCCTAGCTAGGCCTCTTTGTTCCTACATACATATCTCTTCTTCTATAAGTGAGTGTAAGATCTAAGTAACTAGTGTAAGTGTAATTAGTGCAATTTCCTAGAGTTCCCTAAAGGTTAGATGGAAAGTAAAATGAGGTGAAATACCCTCATCTCTACCCCCATTCCTACCCTTGTCTCTCAATTTCTGTAATACCACTTACCCTTGAAACATAGACTTGCCAAGTCCTACTAGAATCACATCTATCCCTAGTTCTCCAACTAGTAGTATAGGGTATATTCTAATTCCAATTGCCTTGTTGTTTAGTTTCGTAATCTAGATTCAAATGTAAGATTTTCATGCAATGTTGACCTTCCCCCAACTAATATCAAGTTACATTCCAAACGGCCCACCTATCCATCATACTACTTAAAATCCACTTTTGCCTTCTTAGTTTGTTAATGCTAGTGTAGTCAATTTCCTTTGTTAATTCTTAGCTAATTGCCTAGTTCTAGATAGTTAGTTCTTTCTCAAGTAGTTAGGGTTCCTTTGAGATTTCTTATGTAAATTTGGACAATTAGTGATAACTTAGGCTCTTGCTTGTCTAATTTCTTAGCTTGTGCCTTAGTTGATAACTCAACTTGCTAGTGTAATCTAGAGTTTTTGTTAACTTAGTTTCTTTCTTATTCTTTCTTACTTGTAATCATAGCATAATCAAACCAAACCCAACTTTAAACGCTCAAATGCTAGACTCAGCTTTAGGAACATAGCTAACATAAATCTAGATCTAGTGCCCCCTTTCTCCCTGAGGATCAACACTAATCTTACCACTAGCCTATACTATAGCACAACCCCGTGCACTTGTAGGTACGAGTGATTAGTTGAGCTTGTGCATTAGACTAGGTCCATATACAAATTTTGAGAGATTCATGTGTTTTCCTTTAGCATTGCATCTAGCCACCTTTAGTTGGATAGTGTGTGGCCTTGAGAAGAATTACACCAAGCTTTCTGGCACCCTTGTCGGTGCTACAGGTGCTCGACCTATCTAGTTAGTGTAACTTATCCTTTCCTACTGCCCTCACCATTGTTATTCTTTGTTTTTTGTTTACTTTTGCATATTGTCATTCTAACTTGGCTTTTATTGCTTGTTTGTGCATTGTGTAGGTGATAGTTGTGCACGCATCATACATGTTCTACTTGTACCGATTTGGTGTTATACGACCCCGAGACAGGTATGAGGAGATGCCAAATCCTCCACAAACAACACTGAGCAATCTGAATGGGTGATTGTGCATCTAAAATACTTCATGGAGCTGGACAACCACAACCTAACCACCCCCTCCATGCATACTTCAACCTGGGGAACTGTAACTCCCTCATTGCCACCCTTGTTGACCAATTGTTGGGTCAACAATTCTCCATTCCACTAGAACTTCTTGGACTCCTTCCTGCCTACAATGGGATGGATAATGAGAACCCCTACCACCATATCAACGCCTTCCTTGAAACTTGTTCCACTTTCGGCACACCTGCTTCCACCGATGACTCCATCCGCAGGACACTTTTCCCATTCTCTCTAAATGAAAAGGTCAAGGAATGGTACATCTCCAAGATGGAGTTGGTAATGTGGAATGTGGTAAAGAATGAGTTTCCCAAGAAGTTCTTTCTAATTACCAACCTGACCCAAATGCAAAGATGTATCAGCGTCTTCTCCCAAAAAGAAAATGAACATTTCCATTAGGTGTGGGAAAGGTTCCAAAAGTTCCTTCGTGGCTGCCCCCATCATGAGGTACCCTTGTGGTAGCTGGTTCAAGCTTTCTATAATGGTCTAGTGCTGTTGAGCCAAAAAGATGTTGATTCATCATGTTGAGGCACCGTCATGGAAAAACCACCTGAGGAGTCATGGCCCTTATTTGAGCACCTTGTTGAAAATTCTCGCTATCATGCTTCTACTAAACGGGAACATTGTGACAGGTCACATACCTCCACCTCCTCCCATAGTTCCATCCTAGACTGCAGTCAACCCTGACATGATGAAAATGGTGGTGGATATGATGAATATGATGAAGAGCCAAATTTGTGGTTCTTCAAGTCAATCCACTATGGCAGTTGAAGTTGAGGAAGAAGAAGTGCATGCTCTGCATGCCTTTGGCAACTGAAACAACCAAGGCCTAATTTTCAACTCCTATACTCCTGAGTGGAGGAATTATCCAAACATCTCATGGAAGCAACAAAATGAGGTGGGGGCAAGGGCAGCCAAGGTAACACCAAGAACCAATGTACAACTCCAAGTTTGAGGATGAAGTCCTAGAAAGGCTAAGGAACCTTGATGAAGGGAAGAAAGAGATGTCATCAAAAGGACAAAACATTAATCACCTTGAATAAAGTCTTGATCAAATCTCCCTCTCACTTGCCCACCGTGAAGAGGGGTGGCCCCTGTATCAACCATGGCCATCCCAAATAATGATGGTGGTTATGCAAGCACCACTCAAGATGCTTATGTCGCATGACAAGGCCAATTACCCCCACTTCACCAATACTAGGGACCACCACATCCATATGCTCCTCCACCTCAACAACCTCCTTTCAACTATCAATATCATCCACCACCATCACATGCCTATCAACCACCACTTCCCATACAACCTCCCATACAACCAACTTGCATACTCCAAAATCCTAACCCACCTAACTAAAGACCACCACCACCTTCATCGTCACAAGCTCCTCCTTCTTCCCATGAACTAGTGAAAATGGTGTCAATCATATGGGCATAAAAGGCTGCTCAAGAGCTTAAAAAAGAGGAAGATGAAATGATCAATTTTGGTGATGCTAATCTAGTGCCAAAAGAATCTAGTGGAGACTGTAAGAGCGACAAAGAGTTTGTTGCTCCCTTGTTGCTTGAAAATTCCAAGTACATCCAAGCTCTCACTGCCCTCTTTGGTGATGAAGGAGCACCCTTGAGTGCTCCACCATTGATAGAGAAGATGATATCTTGTGTCTTGCCCCCATTTGAGTTCGTGAGATTAACTATCCCACCCTTTCTTGGAAGTAACTAAAGTTATAGAGATTCAATTCTTTTGTACTTCTAGGACAAGATCATTTTTGCTACCCTGCATGCCATTGGCATCGTAACACATGATGCAATACCTTGTTGGGAGCCAAGACCTCCCCATGAGACAAGAATCACCATCATACCACCTCATGGCTCACAAATTTCTGCAAAAAAACATTTGATGCAATTGGTGAGCAATTCCATGATGATTTAGAAGACCCCTCTCTCCAAGAGAATAATAGTCGTATCATGAATCACTTAGGGACCTTGAAGCAAGGAACAACATGAATCAAAACATTCCTTTCATTGGTAAAGTATGTTTGTACGAGGAGGAGTAAACTGGTGTTATTGCCACCCAAGGAAATCATTGCAATAAGATCTATGAACATCATCATGGACATTACTTTCCTGAAGAAAGGGACAATCTGGGAGTCCCACTTATCACATGCTATACCAGCGCACAATCTGTCAAGCATGCTCTCCTAGATCTAGGCATAGGAACAAGCATTAGCCATTGAGCATGTACTTACGGCTCGGCCTAAAGAAAATGGAACTGGTGGATTTTGTACTTGTCTTGGGTGATGGAACTAAGAGGAAACCCCTGGGCATATTGCTAAATGAGGTAGTGGCATTGGACCAAAGGATAAACATCGCATACCTAATCGATTTTCTGATCATGGATTCTAGTCCTATTGATGGAAAGGAATACCTCATATGGGGGAGACCCTTCTTTTCCATCGTAGGTGTGGAGATTAATGTGCGTACATGCACTCTAACAGTCACTCATAGAAGCAGAAGGTTTGACTTCTTTATATTCACTAAGGAAGAAAGATACTAGCTGGGTGAATAAGATTTTGGTGACAGTCTAGAATACTATGATCCTTACAAAAAGTGGAGATCAAGTCCTTACTTTTGATCAATGTACACTCCTTCTGATGAGGCCCATGTCGTCAGAACTCTAGAAAGGATAATGTTAGAAGAGAAAGGAGAAACCAGATGTGTCAACATTTAGTGATGAAAGCAACAAGCTTGGATGAAGGCTTTAAATTTAGTGCTAGTGGGAGGCAACCCACATGGTTTGAGATTCTTAAACCTTGTTGTTTTATCATGATTTCTTTTTCCATGAAACACACACACACACTTGCACTTGATGGCTTTTGTTTGAGTTTTTATGAGATGCAGTTAACAGGTCTGAGAGAGAGAAAGAGAGGGAAAGATATGGTTTATGAAGTTGAAATGTGGCAAAGAACCAAAAGTTTTGCAAAGATATCAAATATTTTGAAATTGAATTGACAAAGACCTGGATGAAGAAACACCACATTCATGGTGCGTCAAAATGGATGTGGTGATTTAATTGCAAAATCTTAAGAAAGTTACAGTAACATGCCCAATTTTGTGAAGGATTCGCCAAGGTTGTAGAGCTCAAAACGGTCATGGCCCACATTGGACAACACAACCATGGTCACCACCACGTTCATGGAAACATGAACACAAGACAGCCATGGAGACTACCACGGCTGTGGTGAATTAAGTTCAAAAATTTTAAGGAGTTTAAGGGATGGAGGTGATTTTGTACATGAATGCCCACGGTCGTGGTGACCACCATAGTTGATGAAAGTGGAGCACTCCATGACTGTGGCACCACCATGACCATGACAAGGGTCAATCTACAACCATCTCCACCTCCCACCACAATTGTGGCACCCTCCACAGCTGTGTTGCCAAACCCCCACCACGACCAAGGTGGCCCACCACTGACGTGGTGGGACTCGACCCCACCTTGTTTTTACATAAACACCATGAAACACCACAACCCCTTCCACTTACTACCTCATTTTCTCGACTCCCCCTCGGCCATGATGACATGCTCCACCTTGAACACCTCCAAACTCACAACTCCATCCGAAATCCTCCAACAAATTGACTTCCAATCACTTCCCACACCTCCACCACCTCTCCCTCTATTGTTTCCATCCCAAAACCTCCACCAATCAAGCCACCATCTCCATTTTCATTTTCCACCTCACCTACAGCCGCCCCACACAAATCCTAATGAAAATCCACCAATTTTTGCAAAAAACCTTCAACCAATCCATCCTCCACCATCCAAGCAACCATCCTAGCCTATTCCACCCACTACTCAACCTCCATTTTGCCTCCTCCACAAAATTCCAAAAATCACAGCCATACCACCATCACCATCTCCACACAATGGAGGGATTTACTAAGGTTGTGAAGAAGGGGGCTCAAAATATCCTTGAGGTGATCATCGAAGGCAAAGTGTGCACTAAGATAGCCTCTTCCCAAGTCTCCATCCCATCCCACACTCCCTCATCATCAAATTCCATCTCCATCAATTCCATCATTTAGCCTCCATGAGTGCATCTAGTACCCAGTCGTCAGATAGCCACCACATCACGGATGAGATGTAAAGGGAGGAGGAGGAGGCATCTGAGGAGAACCTCGATATCATGATTAACAAGGTTGATCTAGAGGTCATAACACACCAAAAGTGGGACAAGGGGCCTGCAACCCCATCTTCATCAAGACTACCACCATGAACAATGTTGCACGCCACTCTGCCTCCTTAGTGGGGGAGAGACCACAAGAACAACCACAAGCAAGGTGACAATTAATGATTGAGGAGGAGGATCTCCCAAAGCGATACCTCAAGCAAAGGGTACTACTAAATATTGACACAAGATTGGGGTCAAGATCTTGCTAGGTTTAGGAAGATGATGATGACACTATTGAAGAGGAGATGGATTCTGAGCCAGAGGAAACTTTGGTATTCTTGGAGGCAAACAAGCTCAAAGGTTTTAGCAAGGCTCCTAAGGGAACTTCATATGGAAGGGGTCAGAGGAAGATGCAGATAATACCTATTGATCCTGAGTGTGTGTCATGGAGAGTTATCTCCACAAGATATGGGTGTGAGAAGGTAATTGCAGACTTGGGCATCAAAAGTAGAAGTGGTAAGGAATCTGAAGAAAATTAGTTTGTGGAAGGTGCCTTTCACGACACAAACCACATACGTGGATTTGACTCAACATTTCATAACCACACTAGAGAAAGTCAAGTTAAAAGGGGAGGAATTCGTCAAGTTTTCAATGTTCAACAAAGTACACATGTTGACTGCTTCTGAGATGAACTACATCTTTGCAAAGGATACCAAAGAAGCCTACAAAATGAGTGAAGTCTTAATTGAGAGAGAGGTTGACTTAGACTTTAGTGACTTTTGGTATGATTTGATAGGGACACCAACATTAACTGCTAGAAAGTCAAAGATGATGTTGATCAACAATCCCCTTGTCAGATACATGTAGAAAGTCATAGCCAACAATATTGTGTGGAGGTATGATAATCGGGGAAGAAATTCACAAAAGAACCTCCTTGTTTTACATGGTATAAATGAGAGATTGCACATCAACTTAGGGTTGCTCTTGATAGACCACATGAGGACAATTTCCTTCAAAAGAAAAACTCCATTTGTTATGGGAGGGATTGTGACCTCAATTACTATATCACTAGGTGTTGATGTCACTAGGCTTAAAGAGGTTGAAGGAGCTCAATATGTTGATTTAATGTACCTCATGCACTCTCAAATGATAACAATCAAGAATAAGAGGTTGATGTATAGTGTGAAATCCTTACTAACACAAAAGTTGGAGCTTCCCTACCATGCTTATCCACTTCTCTCTATCATAGCCCCGCCCCCCGGCTTACTACGTGACAAGTTGAGGCAATGGGAGCAAGCCAACCCCCAGGAAAACTTCAACCCTGCTATTGCACAAGAAGAAGTGGAAGAATAAAATGCACATAAGTAAGAAGATGTGGGAGGAGAGCAAAGAAGACATCCCCAAAGGGTAAGAAGAAGGGATGAGGCAACATCCCAACTGCAGGAGCCTTTAGTGAATGCATACGATATGTCATCCATCCATTCACAACTTGAAGGCATCCAGAAGACACATCAAGACATGTAGCTCATCTAGCAGTACATGTGGTAAGACCAATGACACGCGTAAACCATGTGTGCAAACGCAAGTATACGTATCAATGTAATATAAGCCTTGTGAGGCCCGAGTCGAACTCAGGGAAACATGAATTTTAGTAGACTACTACTAACTGGTTGCGATCAACTAAACCGATTAAAAGAGTTTGAGAGTTGTTGTAAAATAAAAGAAAATAAAATAAAATAGAGCAATCGATTAAGGGTTTAGTTTAATCAATTCAAATGGAGATCTTTAGGATTGCAATTTCACTGCGGGTTTTCATTGTATGAATTTCCTTATAGCTACTCAAGTTCATCTCTCAATCTGGGTAGTGTCCTGTAGTCAGAATTGTCCACTGTCATGGTACAATTCACTACCTAAGCCTAGGTCAATTCCACCGTCGTAGTAACCTATACCCTAAACTAGGTGCATTACAATCGACCTCTAGGTTTCCACCATTAACCGTACATCACCTTGTTCAAGGGATTTGTTAATTAATGTGAATTTCATCTCTTTTCAACCATTAATTCTTCTTTCAAAGTGATTAAAGGAATTAGATTATCATTATGGTGATTAATCATAACAATATAATTGAGAAAACAAAAGCATACCACAGATTTAGGAGACAAATTATGAATTACTATGATAAAAACGTCATACAATGCTTCCCCGAGCTACTCCTGGTCCTAAAGATTAAGGGAATTAGCCCCACATGGTTGACAATAGAAAATACATAGGAGTAGAGAACAAAAATGTGGGAAACATGGAGAAAACTCATGTAACCCCTGCTACGAAGGTGCTCCTGGAGATCCTCCTCGAGAAACATGCGTTTTGTAGTCTTCCGGCAACAAAATCGCCCGTCGGAGGTGCTCAGATCGCTCGGTTGACGGCCTTCGTCTCTCGTCTCCTCCCTCTCTCTCTCCTTCTTGGATGTTGTGCAACACAATATGAGATCCCCCTCAGGCCGTCCGTGCTCTTCTTAGGTCATAGGACCACTTTACGGCTCCGAAAAAGCTCAATTGTCGGATTAAAACGCTCTGTTTTAGTGCTGAAAATCGCCAGATCCCGACGATGTCGATAGTATCGATCCCAAGGTCGATGGTATCGACCATGATACAGGTTTTTCCTTCCAAAATCGCATTTTGGGGTTGCTTTCTGATGAAATGTCGATACTATCGACACCAGGGTCGATAGTATCGACTCTGGACAATGCAAAAGTGTCTGAAAAAGTGCCGAAACATGTGTATAAGTCTGGGGATTATATAAAATCATATAAATATGATAAAAGAAGTATAATTTGATGCAAAAAGTGTTTAAAGGCCAACTATAGTGAATTATCCAAATATAATCAAGAAAATGACAAATACATGCATAAAACAGATATAAAATAAACCTATAAAAGTGACTCAAAACCCATGCATCAAACTCCCCTAAGCTTAAAACTTGCTCATCCTCGAGCACGAAAACTTTGGATCTGGTTGAGATAAGTCAACAACAGGACATAAATACATGAAATGCATCTGCATCATCCCCACTTTCTTTCCACAAACCGGCCCTCATTGACCACTGAACACTAACTGCCATCCAGGCGACCAAAGACCTATGTAAAAGATGTATGCCCCCCAATCAGTGAAACACTATCAATTAAAGCAGTTAATATGATAAACTCATTTGGTCCACACTTGATGCATCTTGTGATCTCCTATCTACGTTGCTCATTTCCTAACTACCATCTAAATGGAAGCAGATCTCCTGATATTAATGAATGAGGAGAATATCATGGGTGGTCTACCGATTAGAGCAACGGGTGGATGGGATAGGTGGTTGTGGAAGAGATGGAAGCACATAACAGTCAATCATGCAATACAAAAATTAATGACCTATCATGATGCAAAATACAAGTGAAAATGTCCTAATGCTATATTTTTGGTGGAATGATGCATGCACTATCATTCCGTCTCAAGGTGAGATGGAATATCTAAGAAAACTACACCATGTGCTTATTCTTCTTAGTTCTCAGGTGAGAACATGTTCCTTTCTCCCTCTTCTTCTTTATTACTTCTCAATTCTTTTTTCTCTTCTTTTTTTTCAATTCTTTTTTTCAAAAAACAATTTCAAGCCCTTATTTTCATAGATGACAATGAAATATTTGTCGAGCTCACTTCTTGTTACATAAATTATACATTTGAAGCATTCAGAAGATATGGAACAAGTTCACCACCTTTAATGTTTCAGAAGACATAAGATGCATTATGTACTATATGCACAAAAGATGTGAATGCAACTACAAAATGATAGTTATGCAATTAAATGGCATGCACCTAAGGATAATGTACATGTATAACTACTCTATCTTTTTTTCTTTTCATTTTCATGCAAAAAATATGTGAAAAAAATGTAATGCAAGACCTATCTACATGGGATGCAATTAAAGATCGAAAGATAGTAATGTGATCCCATTTCTTATGGTGGAGTGTGAATGAAATTGCGGTGGATCAGATCACAAGACTAATTCACAGAACCTTTTGAAAATATCATATGTCCCTCTCTAAAGACCTGTGTACAAGGTAACTGAAGGATTTCTCTCTTAAACTTTAGTCTAAGGTCACATTAGCGTTTGGTCGGTTTGGGCTCAAACATCCTTGCCAATCACTTTTCCTTGGACAATAAAGATGGTCATTCATGTCGCCATGTCCTAAAGCTGACTCACCCAAGCACTTCCTCAGTTATGCAACTCAATTACTCACAAGAATAATTTCAAAAAGTTTTCAATATGCTCATTTTTTATGTGCACACAACCCAAGAGTAAAACTTGCAATTGAAACCATGCATTTATTACTCTACAGATTACACTAGATAGATGTGGATCCTACAAAAGTGGTAAATCTAGAAATAAATACAACTAATATTTCAAAAGTAAAAGCAACATGAATAAGTAAGTAAAAACTAATATAGATGTATGTTCCAAACACCCCCCCCCAAGCTTGAATATGACTATGGCCTCATAGTCAACATTCTCACTTAAGAGGTGGAACAGCGGTACCATTCACTTTGAAGTGTGGTGAAGAAGGATGGTTAGATGCTCAAGTGGACGAAGTGATGCTTTCTATCTCCCTCCTTTTTGTGACCCATTTTTGTGTCTTAGTGGTTCTAAGACGTGACTTGCTTCATCCATCTTTCCTCTGCAAAAAACGGTTCAAAAAAATCTCATTTCGATACCTTTTACGGCTTGTTTTATGTAGCTGTCTTGCAGGTGTCGATGCTATCGACACAAGGTCGATGGTATCGACCCAGGATCAGCAATTTTGCTAAATTGACGCATCTAAAAGCCTGGGAACTCAAAAGTGTCGATACTATCGACCCTAGGGTTGATGGTATCGACTTTACTGTCACCAATTTTTCTGAAAATCTTCAGGAATCTCGATACTATCGACCCTAGGGTCGATGGTATCGACTTTTCTTCAGCGTTTACTGATCCAAACTCGATACTATCGACATGGGTGTCGATAGTATCGACCTTAACATTCTGCACACTTCAAAACACGAGTTAGGGTACCATTTTTATAAAAATTATCAAAACCTAAGCAAAAACTAAGTACATAAACATAAAAGAACATAACCAAACATAAAAATGAACCTAAAGTTGGGTTGCCTCCCAACAAGCACCCTTGTTTAATGTCCTAGGCTTGACATAAGGATACCTTTAACCTGGGTTGTCAAGGGATGTCTCTAATGATTCATTTGGCAATTTAAATTTAACTCTATCATCACCAATCCCAAGTGTCAAGTAACCTCACCCAATGGCAGCGATTACATCAGCCGTAGCTTGGAATGGCCTTCCCAATAGCATCTCACCTCCTTCCAACTCATGCATGTCCATGACCACAAAGTCAACAGGGAAGATGAATCTTTCGACCTTGACTAGCACATCCTCACATATACCTTGTGGCTTCACAATGGATCCATCCGCCAACTCAATAGTCATGGTAGATTTCTTTAGTGTCATCAATCCAAGCTTTTGAAACGTGGACAGTGGCATAAGATTAATGCTGGCCCCTGAGTCACACTGTGCTTGTGGATAATGTTGGCCGCCTATGGAACATGGGATGTAGAAACATCATGGATCTTTCCTCTTCCTTGGTATCCGTCCTTGGATTATAGAACTCACTTTTTCATCAACAACACAAATGTCAATGTCTTTTATCCGCCTTTTCTTGGTGATTATGTCCTTGATAAACCTTCCATATGCTGGAATCTGTTCTATCATTTCCACTAACGGAATATTAATATGGAGCTTCCTAAACATCTCCAAGAATTTCTTGTAGTGCCTATGCTCTTTCTTCAGCCTCAGACTATCTGGGAAAGGCATGTTTGGGTCCTTCGCTCACTTGTGTGGTGGCACATATGGAACTTTAGGGGTCTCCTCCCCTAAGATTTCTTCAACGCCACCTTCTAGGATAGGATTTGACACATCATCCATGGATGGCATGACTTGTGGCTGCTCCCCTCTCTCAGTGAATGTAGCTTCACCATGATGCATGGCCTTCACCTTCTCCTCTTGCCTAGGTGCGTGCGCGGCCATGATGTGCTCTTGGCGGATTTTTATGAATGGACAACATCCGCCCGGTAATCCATAATGACTGCGAGGATACGGTATTCTTGGTGTAGCCTCCGTATCAAAAATCATTTTGCTTTTGTCCTGGACCTCCACCACCGGGGGCTCTGCCTCAGAAATCACAGATATATATTTCACTTGATGATGTGCTTGAACAACATCTGCATTCCCAACCTGTCTTTGTTGATTTGTAAGCTTTAAGGCCGCCACTTCATTGGATATTTGGGTCACAGTTGTCTCTAGTGCCCTCATATGTGCTCCATGGCTTTGCAACGTTTGCCCAAATTTAGTCAAGATCTCACCCTGAGACTGCAACTGCTTACTAAACATGCTCATCATCTCCTGGTTTTGCTGCACCACTTGATTAAGCAACGCAATGCTTTTATCTTCTGCGGTTGACTATGGCTTTGCATCTAGATCTTATAGGAAGTTGTTTGGATCTTTCCATGAGAATTTCCTATCCTTCCTCCAAGCATAATCATTGTTTCTGTAGCCCTGTTGTTGCATAAATTTGATTTGGGCTTCCTCATCGGATTCTGCATCTTCTTTGGCAAGTAATTTCTTGGCTGGAAGATCTAATTTATCATTCAGCTTCTTAATAGCCCTGGATTCACCTACGACTTTGACTTGTTCTGGTGCATCCCTATCGCCCCAAGGTTGCTTCTTTGCCATATTTTTCATAATCTCCCAACACCTAGTGTCAGTATTGTTTAAGAAAATTCCGGATCCTGCGGAATCCAGATTGCTTCTATCATGCTCAGAAAGAGCAAAATAGAAAATCTTGACCTGCTTCCCCTTGTCAAGCCTGTGATGCGGGCACCTCCTAAGCATGATTTGAAACCTTTCCCAGGTCTCAGAGTAGGTCTCTCCTGCCTTCTGGCTGAAATTGTGAATTTTTCTGATGAGATCATTTGTTTTTTTGGGCTGGAAGAATCTTTCAAAGAACACTTCGACCATGTGGTTCCACGATTCCACATATTCATCATCAAGATTGTATAACCATTCTCGTGCATTGCCTGCCAGAGAACTCGGGAATAGCTTCAGGTAGAGTGTCTCCTGTGGAAATCTGTCAATTTTAATCATATCACAATTTTCCACGAACGTGCTGATGTGGGTCACCAGATCCTCATTTTTAAGTCCATGGAAAGCCTGCAATTTGACCAACTGAATAAGCCCTGGATCAATCTTGTAACTGGGTATGTTGATAGCTTGTTTCTTGATTGGCCCCTTCTGCGCAGAAGAAGAAGAAGCCTTAATCCTTTCCCAGATCGTCTACTCCTCATTTTCCACTCCGTCACCCATTATTACTTTACTAGTACCTGAAATTTCAAATGGTAGTGTATGAACCGGTACTAATAATTAAAACAATGAATAAGATTTGCAATTCAGTTCACAAGACGAAAAGAAAAAAAAATAAAGGAATTAAAAGTGGCCTAGTGTGGCCGATCGTAGTGCTAAAATTCACCGTTTCCCCGGCAACGGCGCCAAAAACTTGACACGCGTAAATCGTGTGTGCAAATGCAAGTATACATATCAATGTAATATAGGCCTTGTGAGGCCCGAGTCGAACTCAAGGAAACGTGAATTTTAGTAGACTACTACTAACTGGTTGCGATCAGCTAAACCGATTAAAAGAGTTTGAGAGTTGTTGTAAAATAAAAGAAAATAAAATAAAACAGAGCAATCGATTAAGGGTTTAGTTTAATCAATTCAAATGGCGATCTTTAGGATTGCGGTTTCACCGCGGGTTTTCATTGTATGAATTTCCATATAGCTACTCAAGTTCATCTCTCAATTCAGGTAGTGGCATGTAGTCAGAATTGTCCACTGTCGTGGTACAATTCACTACATAAGTCTAGGTCGGTTCCACCGTCGTATTAACCTATACCCTACACTAGGTGCATTAGAATCGACCTCTGGGTTTCCACCATTAACCGTAGATCACCTTGTTCAAGGGTATTGTTAATTAATGTGAATTTCATCTCTTTTTAACCGTTAATTCTTCTTTCAAAGTAATTAAAGGCATTATATTATCATTATGGTGATTAAGAATAACAATGTAATTGATAAAACGAAAGCATACCATAGATTTAGGAGACAAATTATGAATTACTATGATAAAACGTCATACAATGCTTCCCCGGGCTACTCCCGGTCCTAAAGATTAAGGGGATTAGCCCCGCATGGTTGACAATAGAAAATACATAGGAGTAGAGAAGAAAAATGTGGGAAACATAGAGAAAACTCGTGTAACCCCTGATACGAAGGTGCTCTTGGAGATCCTCCTCGAGAAACGTGCGTTTTGCAGTCTTCCGACAACAAAATTGCCCGTCGGAGGTGCTCGGATAACTCGGTTGACGGCCTTCGTCTCTCGTCTCATCCCTCTCTCTCTCCTTCTTGGATGTTGTGCAACACAATATGAGATCCCCCTCGGGCCGTCCGTGCTCTTCTTAGGTCATAGGACCACTTTACGGCTCCAAAAAAGCTCAACCGTCAGATTAAAACGCTCCGTTTTAGTGCTGCAAATCGCCAGATCCCGACACTGTCGATAGTATCGACCCCAAGGTCAATGGTATCGACCATGATACAGGTTTTTCATTCCAAAATTGCATTTTGTGGTTTCTTTCTGATGAAATGTCGATACTATCGACACCAGGGTCGATAGTATCGACTCTGGACAATGCAAAAGTGCCTAAAAAAGTGCCAAAACATGTGTATAAGTCTGGGGATTATATAAAATCATATAAATATGATAAAAGATGTATAATTTGATGAAAAAGGAGTTTAAAGGCCAAATATAGTGAATTATGCAAATATAATCAAGAAAATGACAAATACATGCATAAAACAGATATAAAATAAGCCTATAAAAGTGACTCAAAACCCATGCATCAACCAACAATAGATGCATCAATAGGTCAATCACTTGTACCAATAACACCATACTCACGCACAGTGAAACCCCGAATGGGGTGGAGACTTCTTGGGTGGTATTCCAGGATATCTAGAGACCTACCCCCCTCTTAGGACACATATTGGGGTCATTATTAGCAGTTCCCTCTAGCCCGTCTAGGACCTCCACCTCCTCAGCAACACCTGTCAGAGTAGCTTGAATAGACACAGTAGGGAAACTTGCCCTTTCATCTACAACACCAACCATGACCTTCACCCTACTTGCCCTAAACTTGAGTTTCATGCTGAGGAGAGAATGATTCAAAAGTTTGGGGTGGTAGACCAGTATGCACCACCCTATCTTTATCTCTCATTTTGTTTGTACCTATCCCACCTAATTTTAGAATTGATTGATTTCACTCGTGTTAGTGTAGATTTCTTCTTGTTAGCATTCATACATACATGCAGTTTAATTTCATGCATTTTTGCATAATTTTTCAAAATGTGTGCTCTTTGTGCTCTTCCATATCATGCATTGCATTGCCATGTAGATTTTGGTAATTTTTTTGTGTTGTAATTAGGATTTGTTGCTTTATGCTTTAATTTCCATAAATATAGGTTTTGATGTGATTGATTGTAAATTGGCACCATTTTGGCCAATTTTGCCCAAACTTGAATGTTCTTGCCTAAAAGAATGTTTTACCTAATCTCCAATTTTTGAACTAAAAATGCTGATTTTGATAAATGTCTGGCACATTTATAGAGTTTATTTCAATATGGTCTTAATTGTTGACTATTTACATGTGCATCACCTCTCTCAAGTTTGTGAATGCCTTGGTTGAATTATGATTTGAGGAATCTACAAACGCTTAGAGCCTATGGAATTGCATGATATAAATGTGAATCTCATGTTGTTTAAGCATGTGATGTCATATCATTTGATGAAGTGTTGGATTAGTTTTCATGCAAGATATTTTATGTTGAGCACTACACTAATGACCCCCGTTTGACCCGACTCTTCTTTCACCATCTTTGTACATGTCTTCCCCATGAAAGGATGCCTTAGTGCACATATTCAGCCTTGGCAACCTCCAAAAACTTACGGTGGTCATATCTACATCTCCCCACTTCACTATATCCACCATATGCTTACCTACACCAAGGGCCTATGAAAAGAAGAGAAGAAAAGAGAAAAGAAAAAATAAAATAAAGCCCTATTGAAGAGCATCTAAATAAAGAAAAGATGAGTGTGCAAGAACACTCCAATCTCTTGCCATGATCAATTCTTCCTTTTTCATAACCATTGAGCTAGAAATCATCAAACCTAGCTCATGCTACCCTTTTCTACAACCATGTGGGTCATTTGATATGGTTTGTGACATAAGATTGAATGCATGAAAGTTAAACAACACTCCTAGTCATCATTGACTAACACCAACATGAAACAATTTACTCATAATTACATGAAGGACATATGGAAAGCTTGCATACTCTATTCTCTATATTTGAAGTTTATATGCTCAGTGCTCTTTCGATGATTGGTTTGTGAAAGCAGAGAGGAGAGATGTGGAACACATGCACTTAGTCACTTCTAAGACCATTTTGTCAATAATATTGTGTTGCAATGCATTTTATCATTCTTGTTTAATTGAAAGAAATTGAAGAGAGAGATTAAGTTGGAGCATACTTGAGGACAAGTATGTTTCAAGTTTGTGGTGGTGATGCAACCCTATTTTAGGGCTTCATCTTGTGCCTTTTTGCATGATAATCACATCTAAACATCGTAGATTACACGTTATTCCCTCCAATATGATCTTTTATGGTAAATGCACTTATGCCTCCTATTGTGTGTATTTCAAGGCACTTGTGCATGCATTGAAGCATGGGAGAGAGATGAAGAACGTCTTTTGGGTCTTACACCCCAAGAGTGGGCCTATCTCTTCCCCGAGCTTCCCTTGGATGCAAAGGAGAAATTCAAAGCAAAAGGAGGCTAGATGAAGAAGTCGGGGTGACGAACAACACCAAGAAGCCCCAAAACAATTATGGCACATAACCACAATCATGGAGAATTATGTTCTAAAAGTTATAGGGAAGCAGCTCAATTTACACATGAATGACCACGACCGTGGTCATTGCAATGGATGTGGTCACTAAAGACCCCACGATCGTGTCCCCCAGAATAGTCGTTGTGAGTGCCTTCCACCTTGCCCGTGCTCATCAACATGACCATAGTGACTTATACATGAAGATACCAAAAATCAATAAGGAGTTGGTCCAATTTACACGTGAATGACAATGGTCGTGGCCATCAGCATGACTCTGGCCCTTTAAGGCCACCTTGATCATGGTGCTCACCATGCTCGTGGCGAGCTGAAGACACAACGACCTCAGAGAGACCTCACCCGTGGCCACCCTCCTCCAACACGGCTTTGGTAACCCACATGACCTTGGTACCCTCTACCCACCATGACCGTGGCCACCATATACAGTTACCACTTCAATTCCATTTTCCACCTGGGCCATTGCATAACCCACGACCATGCATGCAACCCCAACCACGTCCATGGCACCTCAACACAGTAGTGGTGATCACCTAAACCTACCCATTTTCACCACTATTGTTCCCACTTTTCCCCTACTTACCCTAGTACCTCCCCACCACCTATAGATATACAGGTGGAAACCACAACATGATGGTTAGATCCCCTTAGCTACCATTACTCCCCTCCACCTACTCTAGAGCATTCATGCCCTAGAAACCAAGTTTTATAGGTTTTCTACCATAATCGTTTTCATTTCCATGCCCTTCATCCACCTTGGAGGAGGGAGGTCATTCTACAACAACTGGGAGGTGAATAAGAAGAAGCTACTTTGAGATCCATGGAGTCCTATCCCCTTCTTCTCATTTCTTCTTATCTTTCCTATGAGCATGTCTAGCAAATCCCCTAATGGTGGGTTGTTTGGGGTTAAAATGTGACTTTGATACCATGTTGGGGAAAATTAATTTGTAATATACATAATTTCATTCTATGGTGATTGCCTCTTTCTTCTATCTCATTCCCATTATATTTCATGTGGTTTGTGCTTTTAACATAGATTGCTTGCTTTATGATGCTTGATGACACTTAGCTGCTAGGAGAAATTCGAATGTATGTGGCAATCTTAGGAATGGCTCCTTGGTCCAATTAGTGGATTACTAGCTAGCCCCCTGTGTTCCTACATACATCTCCCTTCTTCTACAAGTGAGTGTGAGATCTAAGTAGCTAGTCTAAGTGTGATTTACAATTGCCTAGAGTTTTCAAAAGCTTAGATGGCAAGTAACATGTGGTGAAATATGCTCATATCTACCCCCATTCCTCCCCTTTGTTCTCATTTCTCTAATACAACTTACCCTAGAAGCCTAGACTTTCCAAGTCGTACCAGAATTACACCTAGCCCAAGTTCTCCAACTAGTAGCATATGGTATATTCTAATAGAACTTGCCCTATTATTTGGTTTGGTACTCTAGATTGAAATTTTATATTTGCATGCTATGTTGACCTTCCCCTAACTAATATCAAGTAACATTCCCAAACGGACCTCCTACCCATCATACTTCTTAAAATCCATTTTGCCTTCTTATATTGTTAATGCTAGTATAGTCAATTACCTTTTTTAATTCTTAGCTAATTGCCTAGTTCTAGATAGATAGTTCTTGCTCAAGCAATTATGGATCCTTTGAGCTTGCTTCGGTTAATTTGGCTAATTAGTGATAACTTAGGCTCTTGCTTGTTTAATTACTTATCTTGTACCTTAGTTAATAACTTAGATTGCTAGTGTAATCTAGAGTTTTTGTTAACTTGGTTTCTTTCTTACTTTTTCTTTCTTGTAATCATAGAACAATCAAACCAAACCCAACTGTAAACCCTCAAACCCTACACTCCACTTTAGGAACATAGCCAACATAAACCTAGCTCTAGTGCCTCCTCAATCCCTGAGGATCGACCCTAATCTTACCACTAGCCTATACTACAACACGACCATGTGCATTTGTGGGTAAGTGTGATCTATTGAGCCTATGCGTTGGAATAGGTCCATATAAAAATTTTGAGAGATCCGTGTGTTTTCCCTTAGGGTTGCATCTAGCCACCTTTAGTTGTCTAGTGTGTGGCCTTGAGAAGAATCGCACTAGTGCCTACCCCTTCCTTTTCCTCTCTGTCTCACCCCCTTGTCTCTTTCTCTCTCTCTCTATGTGTGTGTGTCTCTCACTCCTATAGGGGGGTTCCCCTCAAAGTATCATGGAGTGCTACAAGAATCTTGGTCCTAGACTTTCCCCTCCAACATTGCAATGCAGCCACTAGCGACGTGTGAGACCTGACCATTGACAAACATTGTAGCTCAACTATAGTTGCCCCATATCTCACAGTATCGCCCACAACTGCTTCCAATGCCCTCCTTTGACTTGCAAAAGTAGCCAACCACTCGCAAACATCACATCCCCTATAGCGTCATGCGTGCATGGACCTCCCTGTGAGACCACGAGAGTCAGGGTCAGCAGCCCATTGAGGGGCCTTTTGGGTAAAAACCTTTCCCAAATCTATGATTAAGTGCTTGATCTTCAAACCACCTTAACTCCCAAGTTATATATCCAAATTCCATTATGTAATACATGGTTTTGATAAGAGAAATTCCATCTTTTCAATGAAACTATTTTGTACCATGAAATTTTCTTATACCTTCTGTGTTTCACTAAAAAGCCCCTTGTATGATCTTGAAATTAATGAATATTATGAAATCCATATACTTCTTATACTATTAATGGTCTTATATCACCCATTTATGATAATTACTAACTTTGACTCATTGTGAACATGGACAAATGATTTGAATCCCTTGAATGTACCCTAATGTTAATCTTGACCTATCATGACCAAATTTTCTCTAAAAATGACCCCTTTATGCATTTACTTGATGCAACTTGTACACACACATACACACACATACACAAACACACACACACATATATATTATATATATACACACACACACACATATATATATATGTATATATGTATATATATGTGTATATGTATATATATATGTATATATATATGTATATATAAGTGTATATATATGTATATATGTATGTATATATATGTATGTATATATATATGTATATATATATCTATATATATGTGTGTGTATATATGTATATATATTAGTGTATATATATATATGTATATATGTATGTATATATATATGTATGTATATGGGATAAAGAGAGACATTCTCTCCCCCTCTCCCACGCCCGTGACGGAGGCCGAACGTCCGACAGGGTGGTAAACCAAGGCGGCAACTGGGATTCAAACTCGGGTCCCTTCGTGAGGGGACACCGTGCTTGACCACTTGAGCCACTCCTTTTCGGCATATATATGTATGTATATATGGGATAAAGAGAGGCATTCTCTCCCCCTCTCCCACGCCCGTGACGGAGGCCGAACGTCCGGGAGGGTGATAAACCAAGGCGGCAGCTGGGATTCGAACCTGGGTCCCTTCATGAGGAGACACCGTGCTTGACCACTTGAGCTATATATATGTATGTATGTATGTATAAAATAGGTGTTTTCTTAGGTTATCATCATAAAATGTTTGAAGTTTGAAATCAGTAACCTAACATGAGCTTGGTACACTACTAGACCAACATCCCATGTTAAATGGTTTATGTTTGTCTAATAAGACTTCAAGTACCTAGTTTGTGCATTAAATTGACTAAGTTGATCTAGTTATGTCAGCAAGATGTAATATGATTTTTATGCTAATCCCATTCTCTACCTTGTTCAAATCAGTAAAATTATCACACTTGTTGCACTAGTATCAACTTGATCCATCCTAGGCTCTATTATCATCTTATGTATTGAAAATGTGAATCTATTGATTGAAATTTATCTAGTATGACTAGTCATGATCTCATATGATTAAACCTTGATGGAAATCTAAATATCATGTTTCCCTATCTTGAAATAAAAAATGATCTGATGTTTATTTCTTTCCTAATGTGAATTGTTTTTCCTAGACCAAGGCCTTAATGATACTTGTGTTATGTTGAATCGATACATGGATGTTTGAAACTTTGGTAATTATGTTTGATCTTTTTCAAACATAGGTATAAGGAAAACTCCAAACAAAACCTTATTGATCAAAGACCCTCTATTATGTATTTTTACATCTTAGTTCCTCTGATGAGTTGAGCCTTCTCTAGGATCTTACTCACTAATTATGACTTGATCATTACTCATAAGGTATGCTTAATCTCTTGACCCTAATATGATATTGGCTTGCTTGTATGTGTGCAGGTATGAATACTTAATGGGCTACTTACTTGCTCGAGCTATTGTTCCTAAGAATACTACTTTCATATTTTGTTATAATATGTTGACAAAGCATGAACATAATTTAGAGAAATTCATTATGCAACCTCATGTTGATATAATGGATAAAGTAGCCTAAAACATTCTTGGTATAAAAGAAATATATTAAGTATTCTCTCCTTGTTTCTAGTTTTGGTTCATTATCATGTTTCTAACCAAGAAACTTTGATATTACTCTTAAACTGCAATGTTATGTTTTTTGTAGCGTATTCAATGCACTCACATTAATTTATTTTGTTTATCAAATTTGTAGCTGCCAAATGAAGATCCTCTATAGCCCAGGATCTAAGCTATGAAATGAACCACCAATGGGTATACTTAAATATATAAATGGGTACATATCTCCTATCTCCATGTTTAGTGTCTTGTTATCTCTTCAGTTTACTATTACCTTTTGATATATATTGCTTGTGTCAAACTATGTGCATTCTATGTAGATCCACCCAATTCCTACTGCCACTGGCTTTATAGTTAGTGCGGGTAGGAGGAAGGTAAAAAATAGTTCCACAACAAATGGTATCAAAACCATACACACAAACATTTATATATGTTTAAGGAATAACATATATTAAGAACCCAGGGAGGGCTAAAACCCTTTCCTCAGAATTTAGAGATTCTTATGGCATCTCATCTCTTCTTAAAGGACCACCTAAGACACCTAAGTAGATTGATGATTAGTTAGAGTCCGCATCTCCTCATGTGATTCTTCTCTTATGACTATTAATCACATGGTTCCGTGATTTTGGGTAGATCATGAAAGGGAAAACAAAGATTCATTTGAAATCATCAAATTTTTATTTAGACAATAATGTGATGATCTAATCTTAAATTAAGATCCTTGTTTGATGTATGAAATTACTCTTGAAAGTGATGCGATCAGGTCTAAATTTAAGGAACTGAATGATACCAAAGAAGTTATAAGTGCTTTCTATGTTTGAGGTAAATTCTTGATGAAATAATATGAAACTCAAGTTGTATACCTCATGGTTGATAAGGTCCTTATTGATCATACCTATATTTCTCCCATTTTGAACCAACCTCAAACATAACTAAGAAAACTCACCCTATTGATATGTATCATTCCACATACTCTGATATGACCATGTCATTGGACCCCTAAATCATGATGTGAAGAATTTTTATAAGAGGAAAATCCTCTATTGACTATTATTCCTCTTTTTAAACTCAAATTTGAATAATATGATGGACTTAGCTCTCAATACGACCCAATTATTCTCAAATTCTTGAGTTCTTAATTTGACTTATGGATTTCCGAAATCTACCCTTACCTTGATCTTAAAAGGAATGGAAGGGAATTATGATTCTGATCTTGCAAAATCTTGAACATTGGCTGCCCTATTATGATCCTGATCTTTGATATCATGACCCTATGAATTATGCTTTTACAATTTTTCTCACCCTATTTGGATATGTGTTTGATGGTTGATGACTATTGTGGACTAATGTGCTAGAGTAGGGTGGTAGTTGTCTTATGACTCTCCTAATCTAGGTCACTTACCTATTATTACTGCCTCTAAAATCTCATCATGTTGATTGTTTAGAGTTCTAGAAGGTAACCACATACACATTATTTTGAAATCTTGACCTAATCCCAAATAAGTTAAGTCTATGATGATATTGATTCTTGATCTTGAAATCTTGATTCGATGATGATCTTGAAATAAGCTGATGTTGACTATACCATGTGGTTGACTTCATGGAATGAATAAGGCTTGATCATTCATCAACCTCAAATACCATGACAATAAAATGGATGTGGACACCACAAATTGTTTATGGATTGTAGCTCGATTAATGCATATGGATGAATGAACACCCCTAGAAGGGTGAGTTAACCAATCAGTTTAAGAATTGAGGTAACCTTGAATGTCACCATAAAAAAGGGAATGATTCACCCCTAGAAGGATGAGTTAACCAATTGGTTTAAGAATTGAGGTAACCTTGAATGTCACCATAAAAAATTAAAGGATTCAGTATACAAAGCATGAAAGAACACACATGGAGTGTAATTCATTAATCCCAATTATTCCATCTCTAAGGGACAAAATAGAAAGTCCTTGAAAAAGTGACTAACAATATGTGACCAAGCCTAGGAGGGAAGGTTACCAAGAGGCCAAGCCTAGGAGGAAAGGTCATCATGAAGACCAAGCCATGAAGGGAAGGTGTCTGTGAAGACCAAGATGAGGAGGGAAGGTCACTGAGAAGACCAAGCCTAGGAGAGATGGTTGACATGATCCCAATGTTGGGACATAAAGTAAATGATGTGCACCGTAAGAGATGGAGAAAATCTAGATTAAAGAGTTGCACAAAAAATAATTTGCTAGAATATTGTTAGAGAAACCTCAAGAAAAATGTGTATGGTACCATAATTAAACTTTAGGAAGGGTAGATCCCTAACTCACTACTAAGGTCTGAAGTAGGAATCTAAACCTTAGCTCTGAAATTTTGGGACCAACGAATTTCATGTCCAAACATGTTTCTTGATATTAAATAATGAAACCTTGACTAATGATTAATGATCTTGATATTGATTTGACTCGTAAGATCACCCTATTTAGATCTTGAGGTCACCCTCAATATATGGATAATGACTTCCATGTTCCCAAATCACAAAAATGTAAAATGATGATTATGTTAACTCGCTTGATTTATAACTTAGGGGTTAAGCTCCATGTGGACTATGGTGGGCCCTTCCATTGATTTTGAGAACAAAATCACAATGTTGAAATTATGATGTTTGTCTCGAATTGTTGAAATACCAACACTCAAACTGTGGATGTATAACCCCACCTTGGCCAATTTAGAATCTAGAACAATAAATGTTGGGATTGAAAGTCATGTTGTAATCATTAGCAAGAGTTCTAGTCATATTGTATAACCCCACCTTGACCAATTTAGAATCTAGAACAATAAATGTTGGGATGATCTCCCCAAAATTTTTGATATATAGGGCAATATATCAAAATTATGCCTGATATGATGATCTTTCCAACTTGATGATTTACATGACTATGCTCTGATGCTGATGCTTAATTGCTCAATTTTTAAATATATTGATGTTGATGGGATACCAAGTTGTTTGTGATATGGACAAAATTTCGATGTGATAAGCCTAAAATTGACACTTTCAATATAACTTATATTTTTGACCTAACTCTGGTTCTCAAAGTCAATTTATTTTTGGTATGTGTTTTGATGCAAAATTGATAATAATTGAGTGCAATTGATACCTTCGTGATGCTCAATTTTACTCTAGTTTAGTTTTCAATCCTATAAATTATCACCATCCCTTCCATTTAATTTGATCTTATTTTCAAAGATTTCATTTTCATAGTTTAGAGCTTATTCTCACGATTCCAACACATTTGATTTCATTCAAATCAGATCTACGATGAAGAATTTACGTTTGGTGCAATATGTGGTTTACACTATGTTTTACCCAACTCCTTTAACCCCTCTTGCTTCATTGTTGGGACGGAACAAACACGCAAGGAGAGGTCGGGGCCCATACACGTCCTCCTTCCTTTTATTTCTTTTCCCTCTCTTTTCTTCTCCTTTTCCTTGCTATCCTGACCCCACCTCATCTTGGTCCATGGACCCTTGGATGTGTGAGGCTAAGATCATGGCATAATCCAAGGGCCTCAGGGTCATCATCATCTATGGGTTAGGTGAAGGTGCCCAGTAGCATTACAGGTACCACAACACCTCTCACATCCACCAAGGGTGTACCTGACCCCCTTTCTTCAACCCCACGACTCGCCCAACATCCATTGAGGCAAACGTGGGGGCAGGAGAGGTAGTTGGCCTCCTCCGTTTTCCTTTTTAATGGATTTCACCCCTAAGAAAACCCTAACCACCCCTCTTCACAGGTGCACAACCCATAAATTTGGCCCTCAGCCTCACCAACACACCCTCATTCACTTCCTCCCTCTCCTAAGTCACTACATTTCTCGATCAGCCACCTTGTGGTGTCGACATCCACTGACATAGGTTTGGTAACCGTAGTGCTAGTTATGTGATGACCTATGAGGTGTTAGATGGAAGGCCAACGACCCTGATCCCATGCCCCGAGGGTGCCTTCCCTTCCTCTTCCTCTCTATATTTCCCCCTCATCTATATCTCTCTCTCACACCTCCATGTGGGTGCCCCTCGATGAATCGTTGAACACAAAAAGCATCATGGGCCCGTGCTTTCCCCACCAGCATGGAGATGCGACCACCAACGATGCAAGAGACCAGACCGTGCAGACGTATAGCTCACCTACAATCGCCCCCTTTTCATACCATCTCGCTTGTGTCCGCTTCCATCGCCCTTGTGAGGGTTGCAAAAGAATCCAACTACTAGCAAATGCCACACCTCCCTTAGCGATGTGCGTGCCATGGACATCCCCACGAGCCCAGGAGAGCGGGGGTCAATGGCCCATTTAGGGGCCTTTTTTGGTAAAAAACCTTTTACAAATTTGTGATTATCTGCATGAACTTCAAAACACCTTAAATCCCCAGTTATATATCCAAATGCCATGTAATATACGGTTTTGATAAAAAGAATTGTCTTTAACATGAAACTATTTTGTAATACTAATTATGCTTGTACCTTCCTTGTTTCACTAAAAAACCCCTTGTATGATCTTGAAATTGATGAACAATCTAAAATCCTTATCCTTCTAGTACTATTAACAACTGGGTACATTTAAGGGATTCAAGGCATTTGTCCACGTTCACAATGAGTCAAAGTTATTGATTATATTTACTTAATGCAAATTGTATATATCTATGATGTATAAAATGTTTGAAGTTTGAAAATAGTCACCTAACTTGAGATTGGTACCCTTCTAGACCAACATCTCATGCTAAATGGTTCATGTTTGACTAATAAGACCTAAAGTGCCTAGTTTGTGCATTAAATTGACTATGTTGATCCTATTGTGTCCACATGATGAAATATGATTATTATTCTAATACCATACTATGTCTTATTCAAATAAGAAAACTTATCACATTTTGTTTAATTAATATCAACTTGATCCATTGTAGGCTCTTTTTTATGTTATGATTGGAAAATGTGAATATATTGTATGAAATTGATCTAGTATGTCTAGTCATGATCTCATTTGATTAAACCTTGATGGAAATCAAAATATCATGTTTTCCTAACTCTCAAATCAGAAATGATCACACATTTATATATAATGTTTTGTAGATGGTTTACCTAGACCAAAGCCTTAATGATACTTGTGCTATGTTGAATCAAGACATACATGTTTGGAACTTTGGAAATTATGTTTGATCTTTTTGAAACCTAGGTATAAGGGAACCTCCAAATTACTCTTAATATGTTTAGATCAACCAAACCTTATTATTCTAATACCCTCTATTATGTATTTTTACATCTTAGCTCCTCCATTGAGTTGGGCCTTCTCTAGAATCTTACTCACTGATTATGACTTGTTCATTACTAATAAGGAATGCTTTATTTATTGACCCTAATATTATATTATCTTGCTTGTATTTATGCTCATATGAATGATTGGAAACTTACTTACTTGTTGAGATATTGTTCCTATGAATACAACTTTCATCTTTGGTTATAATATATTGACAAATCTTGAACATAATATACAAAAATCCATAACACAACCTAATGTTGATATAATTGATAAAGAAACCTAAAACATATTTGTTATAAAAGCATGTTGTTAGGTATTCTTGCCTTGTTTCTAAATCTTATTCATTATCTTATTTCTATCCAAGCAAGTTTGATATTAGTCTTAAACTGAGGCTTCATGTTTTATAGCATACTTAATGCACTTGCATTGGTATACTTTGTTTATTGAATTTGTAGTTGATCGATGGAGATTCGTTGTGCTCAAGTCTCTAAGTTCTAAATTGAATCACCAATGGGTATACTTGAATATAGAAATGGGTACATATCTCTTATCTCCATGTTTAGATTCTTGTTATCTCTTTCGTTTGTTATTGACTTTTCATATATATATATTTCTTTCCATTCTATGGAGAGGCACCCAATCCCTATTGCCAATAACTCTATAGTTAGTGAGGGTAGGAGGAGGGTAACAAATAGTTTCGTGATATACATCCTCCCCACCATAAAGGGAATTGTGTCCCCAAAATTATATGAATCCATAATCAAGATTGAGATTTTATATTTGACATCATAAATCATCATCATATTCCAATAAAGTATCGTTGTCACTTAAAATATAAATCTCATTCTAAAATTGAGCAATCAAGCATCATGATCATATCATAGTCACATTGATCATCTTGTTGGAAAGATCATCATATGAGTCATGAATTTCGTGAGATTTATTCCATAGTGCATGAATTTGGAGAGATCACATTTTATGTCAAACGAATTGAGTTATTGAATCAAGATTGAAGCATGGATTTCATTCCCAACAACAACGATTCTAGATTCTTTGTTGACCTATGCCGGACTATACATCCATGAAAAAGTTTTCATTTTTCAACAATACAAGACAAACATCATATTTCAATATCGTGGTTTCATGGTTAAAAGCAATCGAAATGCCCACCCTAGTCCACATGAGAGTAAAAGCCTAAGTTGTGAATCAAGCGAATCAACATAGTGATCATTTGAATTTTAGAGATTTGGGAACCTGAAAGTCATCAATCATATATCAAGGGTTATGTCAAGATCCAAATAGGGTGACCATAGGAGTCAAGTCAATGTCAAGATCATTAATCATGAGTCAAGACTTCATTATAAATCAAGAGTCATGCTTGGGCATCTAAGTAATAGGTCCAAACATTTCAAATCTAGGTTCTAGATTCCTATATAGGCCCTAGGGGTGATCATTCATCCATATACAAGAATTGAGCAATAATCGAGCAACATTTTGAGCATTATTTAACATGTCATGGCATCAATAACAATTTCATTGTCATGGTGTTCTTCATTGATTAATGGTATGCACCTAATCCTTTGTAGGAAATCAACCATAAACTATAGTCAACATCGTCATATTTCAAGACCATCATTAAATCTATATTCAAGATCCATCATTGATATTCTATTAGGTTTGCCCTATTAGAGACTTAGGTCAAGAAACAAAAATCATGTGGAAGGGGACACCTTTCAAACTCTAAATAATCAACAAAATGAAAATTTAGATGTAGTTATAATGGAGATGAGGCCTAGGTTAAGGGATTCATAAGTCAACTATCACCCTAATCTATCTCATTAATCTACATTGATCATGATCCATCAAGCATATCTAAATAGGGAGAGTATCAATTATCAAATAATTCTTCTTAGGATCATGAAATTAAAGTTCAAAAGTATAACAAGGATAGCATAATTCAAGATTTTGTAAGATCAATGTCATAACTAGGTTCCCATCTTTTCATGATCTTGGTAAGCGTATATTTTGGAAATGGAGAAGTAAAATTGAGCAATCCAAGAGTTTGAGAATAATCAAGCAAGAGTGACATCAATGTTCATCACATTATTCAACATTGAGTTTACCTAGAGACATAGGCATAAATAGGGAAGTTGCCTCTTATATCAAGGTCTTTCATCATGATTTAGAGTCCAAGAGCATAGTCATGTCAAAGTATGCTCATCGTACATACCAAATGGGGAAAAGATTGACTTATTATGTTTGAGGTTTAATCACTAATACATCAAACAGGGACCTCATCAATCAATGAGGAACAAGGTATAAATCTTCCTTATTACATCATATAAACATTATTATCATTTACTTAAAACATAGGAATTATGTGGTTTAGATTTGGTAAGGTTGAGCTAATATGATCTGAGGAGGCATACAAGAGTACATATTCTCAAGATTACTTTCTTCAGTCATAATTGAGTTTTTAATTTAAGGTCATATCATGAGATCATCATTATGTTACTCAAGTTTTAGCAATTCATTCAAATTTTAGTGTTTACCCATAATTAAGCTACCCATAATCGATAGATCATGTGATTGATAGTCACGAGTAAATAATTACATGAGTAAATGAGAAGCTAACTAATAATCATTATAAGACCCTAGACCTAGGTTATTGGCTGATTTTGCTTTCTTAACATAATTAGATTCTTAAAAACTTAATCAACAATATGATGTGCTTTGAGATCATGTGACAAGCTTATTTTTCAAGTTTGGTCTAGTATGGACACTATTTGAGCTAGTTGTGCATATATGAGCTTGTTTTGGACCATAAAACTTGGTCTTTCTTTGTTTTTGGCAGTAATAATATATCAATGTTTGCAATGATAACTTGGTATATCTACTATATGACCATTGAATGAATTGGTTTATGGTTAGCTAATCACCTGGATCTAGGAATGGTAGAAGGTACGCCAAATCGAAAAAGAAATTTATCCAAACTTATCTTAAATAGTCATAGTAAAAAATATCATGTTGTCACTTATAATTTTCGAGTAAAATGGTTGTATATAAGTTATTTTTGCTCAGTCAGACCATTATGAAAGTGCAAATTCTATTTTTCTTCTAGAAGAATATGATATTGTGATATTTAATCCATAGCATAATTGTTTTTACAAATCAGTTCCAGATCCAAGCCTTTTAACAATTAGTGTTGGTAAGCCCCCATGTGACATATTTTGTTGAAATGAGGTTCTCACTAACATGACATATACTCCTTTTCATTTAAATTGTGCTTTAATTAATAAATCCATAAATTAAGATTGGACTAAATAAGTAAGATAAATCTAAATCTACAAAAGTACAACAAATATTACAAAGTTGAACTAAAAGAACTGTGTTAGTATTCATGTTATATATTTTATATATAATATAACCTATGACATACAAAGATAAATGTATAGCATAGTAAGTTAAGATTGCATTTATGATTTGTTCAGTTGGGAATCCTATTTTTAGGAAATCCCATGTTTTCTCAAATCTGTTATTTTTTCTTAGTTTTAAGGTGAAGGACGAGGAAGAGCCTTTTCAATATTAAAGAGATTATGGAAAAGTTGAATAATGAACAAATAGAAAAAAATCCATCTATCATAATCAAATGGATGACCTACACATTTACAAATGTGATTCCCTAAGAAGGTTTTCATAAAAGAAAAGGAAATGATGTATAATACTTAATAAACCATAGGTATCTTAGTTAGCTATTGCTTGTTAGACATTAATTTTTAGTCATTAATTTAAAATTATTACTAATTTTATATTCTAGTATATATTATATAGATATTTATTGTGTATTTATTATATTATATATTCCATTTCATTATATGAGGTGTATATTATGGATATATCAATATATTCTATAAAATTTATCATATATATAGACCTTTTAGAAGTTTTCATTTTTATAGAATTTGAGAATGAAAGAATGTATATAGAAAGGATTATGGATTCAAATAGTCTAAAAATGACCGATAACATATATACATATATATAAATATATATATATATATATATATAACAAATTATGGTTTTGAATAAATAATTTGATATGATCCATTAATCATTTTTTATTTTTCTTACTATACAGTCTTCATACACATTCTATTTGAATCGTTGATTATGTGATGATAAATTAGACCATTAGCATCAATCAATATCCAACATAATTGTGATTATATCACATTTAGTTCATGTATTTATTTTATAAAAAAGTTAAAATATAGATTTAATGGAATTGAACTATGGTAACATTCAAGTGAAAAAATATCACAAAGGATATCACAAAAGAAACAAAAAAGTTAGTTTTGATCATTCAAGTGTTACAAATTGAATTAGAAAAATGAAGAAAGAAAAAAAGGATATATGGGTCTCATTGTTATATGTAAATCCATATTGAATTATGGATGCATCAATGGTAGAATTAGTTTAGTTGATTGGGATGAAACTAAATGACTATGGACTATTTCGTAAGATAAGATCTCTCTAATGAATGGAGTTGGTTGTAGTACATTGATAACAAAATTACAAAAAGGATGGTGTTACCTTATATACATAATATATTATGTACATACACATTGATATATCAAATGATTAATTATGATAACAGTTGTAATTGTGAATTTAGAATTCATATTATCTCAATTCTAATATAATATTATGTGAATGCATACCAATTTAACCAAATTGAAGGAAGAATTAGATGTTCAATGATAAACTCATTCAATTTGGAGTCTGATTTATCATTTGAACAAACATTAAAAAATGTTAACCAAGTGAAAATAAAGGGATAGTCTTGTTATACATGTCAAAAATAAAAATTATGAAATTAGTAAGAGGATAATCCATTTACTTTAGAAATTTTAATGGTTCATATCCCTCCATACCCAATATTCCCTCCATACCCAATATTAAAACCTTTATAGGCAAACAATTTCCATTATTGAACCATTCATATTAAATATGACTATATTTACAAAAAACCTTTTTTACAATAAAAGAAAATTTAGCTATAAAATAAACTTTTATATTTTTAGTCAATTTTGACATAAATACAGGTCCTACTCTATAGTAAGATAATGTGTGGAAAGTAGTCAGGATAGTTTAGATGGTAGAGCAGAGGACTGAACGTCCTTGTTTCACTAGTTGAAATATGGTTCCAGACACATAGTTAATGCATACATATTCATTTTAATCCAACAAAAGGGTGAGGATACATTTTAATAATCCAAAGATTTCTAGATATGTTCTCATCTAGAATATATATATATATATATATATATATATATATATATATATATATATATATATATATATATATATATATATATATATATATATATATATATATATATATATATATATATATATATATATATACCTCTTTACCTCTCTTTTTCCTCTATTTGTGTGGAGTATATAGAAATTTTTAAATCGATAGGAATATATACGGTTAATTGGTGAATGGTTATGGTCGAAAAATCTGGTTAGCTTCAACTTTCTATTTTTATTTGTTTATATTTTGTCCTCTTTTATTTGGAATGTTAACTTTTCATAATATATCCAAATTTAGCCAATTAGAATGCCAAAAATTGAATCTAGAAGAGTTAAAGAATAGAAACAAAATTCATTCCAAATATAGTACAAATCAAATGGAACTCTTTTCTAAATTTTGTATTTTATTTTATATTTTCTTTATTCATATACAATCATGTTTATGTTACATGATATTCATATAACATATACAACGAGGCACAAAATTAATGAAAAAGGTTTTTTTGATTGATTATATTGTCTTTTCTCATCAAAAATAGATATGTTACCATCTTATGAATATCAATTAAATACTTTCTTTGCACATCAATAATATAAATGAAATTCAAGAACAATTTTTATCTAGAACAAAAGTGAAAAATCTTCAATGATTTTAAACTTTGATCTATGTCAAATTCTTATTTAAGAAATATTCAATTCTTATGATTTAGTAACATCTTGTCAATAGGCATCATCTATTTCATAGAAATCATTGGTAACATAGTCCTAACAGGTCAACATATCCAACTTTAAGTCATCAAGTTTGATTTAAGGTGCACATAATTATTATATAAATTCCCAACATATCATAAGATTCCTAGTCTTCAAAATTGACACTGCTTCAAATCCAAAAAATGGAAGGGATTATAGAATTTACTTAATGTAGTAAGAAATTTTACACATACCTCTTCTGGCTGATCCATCCACACATTAATGAATTATTGTAAGATGACACACATTCTAAAAAGCCACTAATAATACATCATAAGCACATTGAGATAGTAAATAATTATAACAATAATCATTTATAAGTACTTTGTAGACCTAATACAAAACATGAATAACAACTTTTGAATGTGATTAGTCCTTGAATTAAGAAAGGTTAATGGTAGTAAGTTTCACCACTTCTACAGAAAATAGAGAATTGTGTCACTCATGAGCATAAGATCCATGTTCTGGAAACACTAGAACTAAAGGAAACTAGTCCAATTGTGCCTATAGCGAAAAGGGAATATTATAGAAAGCTTATTGATGATGCAATAGATGTCAAGTTCCTCATTCTATCCTTCATGAATCATGATCTTTAGAAGCATCACAAGAACAATGGAGTTGTGAAGATGTCAAAAAATCAATTGAAAATGTTTCAAGAACAAGAAAGGCAAGAGAGGTTTAATGTCTCAAAGGCCTTGTTTAAGTACAACATGAGTGCAAAGATCCAATAGGGCCACATGTACTCAAGTTGATTGTGTATGTGGAACGTGAAAGATCCTAATTCTCCTTAGGTGAATAGTTGGTTGCTTATGCAATATTACAATCGTTGACATAACTAATATTAGTTTGTCATGAACTACAACATGCACAATTTGGTTCAATCATCATAACAATTGCTTTGGATGTTGTGAAATATTGACTCATACAAAGAAATACAAGACAACGTCTGGATATTTTTTGTCATTGAAGGAAAGATAATGTTAATGGGTATAGGAAAAGCTAAGAATACATCTAAGGAAAGCTAAAAATCCAAGTCATTTCCCTTACATCTGATGATAGGGTAAGAAAGGAAGGCCATTTTCACCATTATCACTAATCTAGACATTGAAAAAGAAACTTTCCTCTCTTCCTTCAGGAACTAAATAAGGAAAAGATAGATATCTTCACTTCAAGAATATACGTTATGGAGATAAACTTACTATAACTTCATCTTGGGTATTAGATATTGGATGTAGATCATACATATTGTCTTTTATGTAAGGACATGTAGAAGGAAGAGGTGGATGTGTATGAGTATATAATAGAGAAAGTGTTGCTTTGTGGACACCTATAGTTCATCACTGCTAAGTGGTATTGTAATATAGTTAGGGAACTGCTTTTATATAATTTCTAAAAGAATAAACATCAATTTTGAATCTTGTATGGACAAGAACGGTTTTGAGTTTCTAATAAAGAATGGTAAAGTTTAAATTTCAATAGATGAGATATTCTATGGCAATATCCCAATGTATTATGGTCTAATTTTATTAGAAAATGAGATAGATGTATATAACATATATATCAAGAAGTTAAAATTGGATGACTCAAACAAAACATACTTATAGCACGGTCGTCTAGGGCACTTAAATGAGAAGCACTTTTTAAAACTACATAAAAATGGTTATCTAGACTCTTTTGATTTTGAATGAGTAGAGACATGTGAATCTTCTACATTGGGTACGATGGCAAAATCTTCCTTAATTGGTATCATTTAGAAGGCATGTGACCTATTAGGATTCATACATACTTATATGTGTGGACCTTTTAGCACAATTGCTATCAGAAGATATTAGTAATTCATCCCATTTCATGATGATATGGATATGTGCATCTTAATAAACACAAACCACACTCTCTTGAGAAGTTCAATGAATTCATCATGAATTACATATGTAACTTGGGAATAATATTAAAGAACTATAATCTGGTCTTGGTGGAGAATATATAAGTCAACAGTTTGAGATCCTTCTAAAAGACCTTCGTAGTGTGTCACAATTTACTCCAACTATAACAAGATACCATAATGGCATATCAAAAAATAATGAATTGCACCCTATTGGACATGGTACAATAATGATGAGTTTAACCAATATTCCAAATTCCTTTCGGGACATCTTTTGAAACTTCCTCATTTATATGTAGGTGTCTACCTTACAAATACTTTCAAAATACACTGTATGATATATAGAATGGTAAATGTACCAAAATTTCTTTTTTGAATGTTTGGGGATGTGAAGTTTATGTCAAGAAATAGTTCAGTGTAAATCTTGGATGCAAATTGAATATATGTTTCTTTATTGGATACCATTAGGAATCTAATAGTAATTACTTATATATTCTAGATGACAATAAAGGGTCTTTTATTATAAATATTATATTTCTCTAAAGGAACAACACTTAAAAGAAATCAAGAGGAGGGAACTAAATCTCGAAGAAGTTAGAGTCCAATATGATAACATTGAGAAAAGTAGATTGAGAAAACATAAATCACAAGAATTTGTGCATGTCAAATTTCTAATGCAACACAAACTTCAAAGGTCTAGTAAGACATGTATGGAGCCTGATATTTGTAATTATTGTGACTTAATTAGTGATTTGATGGTTATAGATGATGAGAAAAAAACCCATAATGAGGTCACATGGGGAATAGAATATAGTAAATAGCTTGAGTCCATGAGATATGAGATGAACTCCACATATGGAAATAATATTTGGACTTTGGTAGATGTACATGAAGGGGTTAAAACTATAGGGTCCAAATGGGTCTTCAAGAAGAAGACTGACATGGATGGTAATGTAAAAACCCATAATGGATGATAGGTTGCAAATGTTATCAGACAAGTTCAAGTGTTGAATATGATGAAACTTTTACACCGATTTCCATGGTATAATCCATCAGATGATGGTTTCCATTATAGTTTGGGAGATTTGGAAAATTGAAGTTAAAGTAGATTTCCTTTAACGATAGTCCTCTAGAGGATGTGTCCATGACACAACTGGAAGGTTTTATCTCTCCAAATGATGCCAATAAATTTTGTAAGATACAAAGATCAATCTATGGATTGAAGCAATCATCTAGAAGTTGGAATCTTTATTTTGATGTTACAGTCAAAGAGTTTCTCTATGAAAATGAAAATGAACCTTATGTATACAAGAAGGTTAGTGTGAGCATAATTGTATTTCTCTCATTATATGTGGATGATGTATTATTGATAATAAGTGGAATACCTACTCTTGTATTGGTTAATACATGGTCAAAAATACCTTTTCATGAAGAACTAAGACATAGCATTCTTTTTCTAGAAAATCAAATCTTTAGAGATAGATCTTGAAGGCTTCTTGGCTGAATATAGAGTACATACATCGACAAGGTGCTAAAGAGGTCCAACATGCATGATTCTAAGAGAGGACACTTACCCATGTGTCATGCAATAAGTCTCTCTAAAATCTAATGTCCCATCTCTTTGTAAGAGAAAACAAACCTAAGAAGGATTCCATATGCATCAATAATTGGAATTATCATGTATGCAATGTTATGTACAGGCCCATATTTCTCGTATGCTTTGAGTACAACAAGATACCATTGAGATTTAGGTGATGGTCATTTAATATCTGTGAGGAATATCCTAAAGTACTTGAGAAGATGTAATGATAAGTTCTTAATATGAAGAAGTGAGATATATCTAGTTGTGAAGGGCTACACTGATGCAAGCTTCCAAACTAACAAAGTCAATTTCATGATTGCAATCAGGATTGTTTCTTTCCATAAATGATGTGGCTATAAGTTGGAAGAGTTCTAAGTAATAGATAGTGGTTGATTGTACAAAAAAAAACTGAGTGTATTGTGGCATCTGGTATAGAAATTAAAGAATATAAATCAAGAAGATCACTAGAGAATTTGGGGTTGTTGCAACCATCTAGGATGTAGTAGAGCTTCATTATGAAAACAGTGGAGCCAATTTATATTCTAAGACCAAGATCACATCAACATTACAATCACATACTTCAACAATATAATCTCATAAAAATATCATACAGAGAGGATAAATAAAGATTTGTAGTAATCAACTAAAAGACCAATTATGCATTAAATCCATATGTACAATAAATGTTCTTGATGCAGATTACATAAACTAAAATGTGTGATAGAGATTAAATTAATAAATGGGGAAAACCACAACGTCTATCAAATACTATCATATATATATATTTAATGCATGTTTTCTTTCATATAGTTTGCATGTCTAGGATTATCCAATTAATATGAAACTTAGGCACTAGATTAAGTTGAGTATGTAGAATTCAGTTTTTTAGCTAATTTCTTTGTTTGAGACCATCCATCTAGTCACTTAATGTTTTTGAATTTATCTATGATTTTTCGTTTAAAAAATTATTTTCTATTTGAGGGTTGGTTTTTTTAATATGCCAATCAAACATTTTTCTCAAAGCTTGTTTCCAATATCATCAATACTTTGGTCCCAGATATTCAAATTTATTTTAATTCAATTAACACCAAAACAACACTCTACATATACACACACACACACACACAAGCATATATATATATATATATATATATATATATATATATATATATATATATATATATATATAAAATTTCTCCTCATGACAGTTAATGTATTTTAAATCAGTAGTACTAATAAGGACACCGTCAATATTATTTTTAGCATTAACAATCCATTATTTTAAGTAAATATAATATTGTGGTATTGGATTTTGAGTATATTACTGAGTCAGTGTAATGAAGATACTTCTATAACATTTTGGAAAATTATCTTTTTATCATAATATTCTGATAAAACATTATCCTCTATCCCTATTTACAACTATTCTCACTATTTACTCAACTTCTCCTTTTAAGTCATCTAATTATATTATCATTCAAATAAGAACAAGATAATTCTCTACCACTGAACATATTATTTTATGTCCATTAGGGTGTTTCCCAACACAGTTTTTGATATGGAGATGTTCTTTATAATTTTAGACACCCATAGATCTACTATTGGAATTGAAACATTATTGTAGGCTAGGGCGGAAAGGGGCGAGGGCGAGGGAGAATCCCTGGGTGTGGACGGGGATAGGGAAATGCTGGCGAGTCATCATCGACTCTTCCATTTTTCCAATTGGGGCAAAATGGAGAAGGAGGTTCTTCCATTTGTTAGATTTCCCCGGAAGCACCAAGGGTTCAGCAACGTAAATAAATGGAGGCAATTCATGCGTCCTTCGCCAATCCCCCAGAAGTGCCTCCCCGTGGATCTATTAAAGGTTCCTCTCCAAATCATCTTACAGACTGGTTGTAGATCAGTAGGCTAGATCAAAGTGAGATTGACACCGAGTTGCTAGACTTCACTGGGCCAATCTTGAAGGAAGGCAAGACATGTGCATCCATCTCGAGTTAGGATAGTGTTGTTCCCGACTGGGATGAGTTCATTTCTATCTGATTTGTGGGTAGAAAACCTTATGTAGGTCAATTATCCGACTAGATTCGTAGAGCGTGGAGACCAAGTGGCTCGGTTGAGGTTGTGTCTGAGGAAATGGAGAGGTATATCATCAAGATGCCATCCGGCGGTGACAAGGAGAGGGTCCTCGAAAAGGCTCCTTGGTTCATGGATGGGTCGTTGATTGTGGCTCATGCATGGAAGCCTGGAGCTCTTCTTCAACCTCTTTCTTTTGAGCAGGTACCTACATGGTTCACGATAGAGAATGCAGGTCTTCCCTGGACTCATAAACACATCTCGAGCATCGCAAGTACTGTAGGAAGACCCGTGGACTTCAACGACAACTCTGTTGTTGCAGGGTGTCTATTGGACGCCTGAGTCTGTATTGAAATGAACCATGACTCCAAGTTTCTTAAGGAGACATTAGTGGATGTTGACTTTGTGCTCAAAATGCTGAAGGTTGAGGCGGTCGCAAAACCTGTGATTTTCCCCAGCTGTAAAAGATTTGGGCACAAAGCAACCTCTTATCCATTGAAGACGAGAAGGCCTCCTTCGGGGAAGGATCTACAAGTTCGGATGGGGAAGGCCTCAAGTGTTCGAGCTAATGTCAAAGTAACTTCCAAGGAGCAATCTAAGGAGCGACATGGAAACAAGGTTGTCATTCACTTGGAGAAAGGCACGTATGCAACTGTGGCTGAGGACAAAGTTAATCTTCGAGGTCCCATTGTTCAACAGGTAGAAGGTGATGTTCTCTCCATGGCTGCTGAGCAACAACTCCAAGTCCAAACATATTTCTTAGAACGTGAGATGTGCGGGGCGTCCCCAATTTTCAATTATGGGAGTCTCAATCTTGATTGGGAGCTGGAGCTAAGAAGAAGAAGTAAAGGGACAACAAGCTCTTCCTCGTAGTAGGTTAATAAGATATGGAATAGCAATGATTTCTCTGTTGATTATCAACAGGAGAAGGAAAATCTATTTGAAGGTGATGAAGAGTCCAACATGGATTTGAATTCTGAGTTGGATTTTGATCCCTGGGAAGCTGACTCACTGGACTACAGTAAGCTCAGGCAAAACAAGACAAAAAAATCGCCAAAGAGGACAAAAGAAGGAGGTTAAATCTTCCTCCTGGTCACTGGTTCAGTTCCTTATTTTCATCTATTTTGTTTTAGAGTCTGAGGATATAGTTAGCTGATCCGTTGGTTGTTTTTTCATCCTAGTTATTTTCCTCCACAACGTTCTATTTGTGTTCTTAATGCCAGTGTGAGGGGGACTCAGGATTTAGCTTCTCTAATAGTGGATGCAGTTGTACTTATTGCCATGGATTCTTCTACATTTGCGATTGATGATGTAGGAAGACACTTTTGCTGGTGCTTATTTGTGTTAGTGTTTTGATAGATAATTTGTTATCAGCTGCTGAACCAACAATGAGCATGATTACAGGTCTAGCTAATATACATTTTTCTGACAGGGAATTTGCATACTTTGTGGGTGAGCGTATTGTCGGTGGAGCTCTTCATCTGTGTAGAATAAGTCTGTACCAATTAAGGTTGTTTGATTGCTTCTTTGTTGATTCAAGGCTGAGCCTTTATTTTTCTATTTTAGGTCTTTTGCATAAGACCTTAATCTTTTTTAGTTTTTTTTGGTAGTCCTCATTGTAGGATTAAGGGATGCACACCTTTGTGTTGGGTTTTAGAGGAGACAGAGAAGGCAGCGGAAACAAAAAATTTCCTCCCCAAACCCAAAACAAGGAAATGTGTCAACGTCTATACAATAGGAAAGGATGGTTTGTGGAATCATACCTTGTCCCGAGGCTTGCTCGGAAACAATACCTCACACCTTGCATGGTCTTCACCTCCAGTCTTAGACGGTGTCTGTGCAGCTCCTGGTCGCATCGGGACTGACGGGATTGAAGGCTGTCCTCCTAGCGGCAGAAACCTCCCGCCTCTGAAGTAGTCCACACAGACCACCTGGAACTCTAATCTCCTTGTCCCACAAGGAATTGGAAGGAGTCGCACCCTCCTGTCAGTGTACTAGTCTCTAACACACTCTCCTGCCACCAGTCGCAACTGCAGTTGTCTTTCCCTTGTTGTGCCTCCCTTATCGCGTAGCACTTGCTCGGGCTCTCTCAGTTACCAAAACTAGAGAGAACAACAACTTTGTAGAGCAACTGGTTTTCACTGAGTTGTACTTTGAGAAGCCTCCAATACCCCTATATATATATGAGGGTCATGGGACAAGGTTCTCCATCCCGGGCAATGCGAGACTAAAAGCAGGAGTAGAAGGGTTTGAGATTTTCCACAAAACAACCAACTCGCAACCTGAACCGATCGTTTCATTTCTGAAACGGTCGGTTGGGGACCTGATCCGGTCGGTTGACGCCTCAACTGATCGGGTGGGACCCATCAGCCGATCGGCTCACTTCTGATCCAGTCGGTTCGTGGTCCTGATCAGTTCCCGATTGACTTTTCTTCTTTTGTTTCTAATTGGTATCAAATACCAATCCTTGTTCCAATCAAATTGGGCAAGTGAAACGAAAGGAAAATTCTCACCAATCCTACTTTCCCAACTTACCCAGTTGCAACAATTGAATCAATCGTTTCAACACTTGAAGCAATCATTCACCTTGTCCATGAGTCGATCGACTCACAACCTGAGCCGATCAGTTCACTAAGCTGAGCCGATCGGTTCATTACATGAGTCGATCGGTTGGGAGTGCAGATTGTGCAGAATCAGTCAAATGTGCTTTCAATCAATTCGATACTCCAATCAATGCGTCAAACACCTTGAACATTATGATATTGAGCTATCAATTAATTGAGTATTTAATTGAACTACTAAACTCCTTTAGCAATCAATCTAAACATTATTTGTGGACAAAACTCCTCTTCCATGTTAAATCCTATGTGTGTGACCATGCAGGTCCTTTTCACGTTGGTAGTGAAAGTCCATAACACTTATGACTTCACAAGAAAAGAGTCATGCCTAGTCACACATCAGTGCTACCCAAGTGAAATAGAAAGTTGGAGAACAACTTTCAATCCTACAATCCGTGAATGGTGTTATAGTGAATGTATAATTCCTTTGTCACTGATATCCCGAATGAACTCGAGGCATGGAACATTCATCCTATCAACGTTCATTCACTTTCTTGATCTCATAGTAGATTGCAAGAGATATGTATGACATCGATATCACATACTGATTCACACATGCGTGCGCACGCCTATTTCAATCCTACTCATCAAGTGGCCTTGGATATCAAACTCCTTCAGCAGGGAAAAATCCCATATCTATCACTCACCCCTCAAAAGCCCCATGCGTCAAAGCCACCCAATCATCTCCTTTATAACAACCCATGTTTCAGGACTGCGTTTGATGATGTCAAAGTGTGCCCAACGACATGCATTGAGTGTAGTGATTTCAGGTTAAAGAATCACACTCACCACCATCACTGTGAGTACTGACTGTGACTACCATGTCATGGTTCCATGTATCAAACTCATAGTGGGTTTGTTCGGTACACTTGTTCTCTAACAAGTACCTATGTGTTTGGTTTGATATCTCTATATCATGACTAATGAGATTCTGTCATCAACCAACACCACAATCTAGTCTTGTGTGTCATTGTTGTCTATCTACCTTCCACAATGACATCCGACTAGGGACATAACAAGAATGTACAAACTCTTAGCATCCGTATGATCTCATCGTCTAGGTCCTCAACCTGAAAGAATACGTCATTGAGTGTTGTCATTCTCTAGACATTCAATATGTTCTATCACTATCTCATATGACTGAACCAGAAAGAATTGGAAGCTTGCCTTTGATGTTTATCAAATCAATGTTAATGTATCCCATCAATCATCCCATGATTGGCTCTCAGGGCATACATACCAACAGACTCCCACTTGCACTGTGAGCCAATCACCCTTGAATCATATTCATAGTGATCTTCAAACATGTCCCACATGTTAATGTGCTCTTGTGCCAACATAGTGAGTTATGGCAACACCTTGCCAAAGTCAGTATAAGTTGCATGTCTCACATCTCTTCGTTGTACATCACACATATGAGATGGAGTTGCCGTAATATGCGATCTTCTATTCCTTTGCTAACCTTTAGCCACATTGCATGATCAAGGATTCCATACTTGTCATCAATGAGCGTAATATCTATAAGTTCATCTCATGAACTTCTAGATCCATATAGTATCCATTGTTGTTCTCTAACACATAGATACTCGGCATTTCCTTTTAAATGGTTTTATTGGAACACTTCCAATTATCAACAAACTTTCACTTTTATATATATCCTATATATATTTGCGATTAATTTTTCTGTCCTTTTCAGAAGTTCGCATCAATGTAACTCTTTTACATCAAACTCTTCCTTATCTCCATAGAACTAGTACTTCTCAAGTACTTATCAAGTTGTTATGGTTTCCAGTAACCCTTACTGGAAGTAGACAGACATCCACTCATCATGTCCCACATACGAGTTATCAGGATGAGCACATCATATTGTCATGTCCTACATACAAGATGATGAATGCATTTTATTCTTGTCATGTCCATACATGCAAGATAATGGGATGATTACATACATGATAGATCCATATCTATTCTTAGTGTTCCCATTCTTCATAATAATTGGACACTTGGCCTTGGGATACTAACTCCATGTAACATGGACAAGTTTTCTCCCATTGAATTTGTGCATACTGAACTCTTCAGTACAGATTGCCAATGTATGTTTTCTCTTTTTCAGGTCAAGAGGTTTTTGAGAACTATCTCTATAAATCTCTACTCCCATCACATAGGAAACATCTCTATCTTCCTTAAAGATAATTTCCACTTTTGGATTTCCATTCTAGAACATTTCCATTTCACATCAACATGTGGAATGTGAACACGCTCCCACTAAATCACAGATCCCTTCTTTATCTTTGACATATTAGTCAAACCCTTTGACTATATCATCAAAATAAAGATCTAATTCTGAGTTGCTTGTACTCAATCAATCACATTGATTAGTCCATTGTAACTTATAGACTTCATTTGCATTAGTGGATTCATAAACCTTATAGGTTGTCTCACATACAAATCCTTGTTTTATTCCTCATAGGAATGTAGTTTTAGTATCCATATGCCAAATGTCTTAGTCATCAAGTTGCAATCAACAAGCATCATCCTTCTCAAAATGTTATCCATGTGTCTTAACACTTAAGATTCATTTGCACCTATGGATTTCATCCAATGGGTGCTACCATCAAGGTCATACCTTATGGTTCACATGGATGTCATTTAGGATGTAATGGTCATAAACCATAACTCAAAATTCGGTTCCTCATATTCATCTAGATAGTTGACTCATCACATGAACAACTCATCACATAGATAATTGAGGTGTATCTGTCAAGGATATAAGAACTCACAACTCCTTGTGATTCTCAATGTCCTTTATTAGTGTGGGGTATTCTTTTATTAAGAAGAATTTAGTTATTTGATAATCATTCTCTAACTCCTTAGAGTATGATTCCTTCTTGATTTAGACATCACCATGCCTTAATCATGAGTTCACTATGATACACTATCATAATCACTCAAAAGGATCTCAAATAATTGGTCCAAGTATTTCATTCATTGATCTCATCAAGAATTAACACTTTACCAAATTTGCACTTCATCTATGATAATCTTGAACACTTCAAGATATTCATATTGGTATTTCTCTAAACACCATTTGAAGTATTAGCATTTGTCCCAATAGGTATGTAAATACATCACATGTATTATACATAATAGGATAATTATTCTCTCACTACCATTAGTGAAGATTGATTAATCATGTCCAAGATATTCATGTCTCTTACTGGTTCTCTAACCAAAAGAGTCTAGATATATCCATCATATGGACACTAGAAATGAATTTCTCATGATTGATGCTAATTTGATTGTTCGAGTTATCTATAACATTTAGGTATCATTTTATCTTATGCATATCAAATACCACAAGATAAACAAGGCATTGCCACAAAGATCATATCTTTAGAAATTGAAACATCTCATTATTGATTGCCATCATTGTCATACAATATGCAAAAATAAAGTGTTTCTATCTATTGGAAAATATGAAATAGAAGTTCATAACTGTATTACATGCCTTTTAGGCTGAATATAAATTGAAAGATAATCCAATCTATGGCAGCAACACTTGCTCCAATGATGGGTACTTCTTTCTTGGTCCTTTCATAAAGGTCATCACTTCTTTGCGGATCTTGCATATCATATATGATAGATCCATATCTTGGTATCATATATGTCAAATAAAGAAGCAGTTCATTTCATGATACCTTAGGTGGAAATCTCCATCCCCTCCTTCATCTTCTTTTGTTCTTCCAGATATAGAGGGCAATTCCCTCATAAACCCTTTCCCCATGTGCCTTGAGGTTGAAGACAGCTTGGGCTGCTAGCTAGCATCAGAACACTTCTTTGCTTTGCCCTTGCCCTTGCCCTTAAGACTTACCTTTCATTGATCTCATCAAAGATTAGGGTTAGTCTTTCTTCATATTTGCCTCTACTATCCTCAACATGTCCAACAACTCTGTCAATGCTTGTCAAAGTTGTTCATCATGAATTGTATGATTCTCGCAACATTTGCAGTATCATACCAATAGCCAACTTTTGGCTCAGAGGGAATCCTTCTTAGTCAGGTTTTCCACATACCTAATCACATTGAGTGTGTGAATACCTTACTGGATCTCCTTCTGTCATGACATGCTAGGACAGTGTCTTAGAGACATGATATGTCTCATGTTGTCTCTGCAACTCATAGTTCAGAGAACACAACATCAAGAACTCCTCATCAATGTCATCCTCGGTATGCTTCCATAAGCATACTTTCAGCCATTGATGTTGTGGGATCGAGTTCATCAGGTTCTGGTATAACTAGGACTTAGAGCTTTCACTCTACGATTGAGAACACTTCTCAATGTCCTAACTAGTCGTGGAAAAATTCCCATTTAATTTGTTGGTCTCAAAGACCGATCGCAAATAAAGTGATTTGTTGATTAACCATTAACAAAAGGAAATATATGCAATTTTAGTCCAAAAACTCATTTTTGACTTATTTGATTGATTTGAAAAGTTGACGATATAATTAGGCCTTTAATTAATTATCGCTCCCACTATTTTACTTCAAATTGATAGCCCTCACCATGAATTCAGAAGATTGCAGTGTACAACCTTCTAGTGGGCAAGATCTTGAAATCCTCTAAGTAATGGACCAGCTAGGGCTGTCACCCACAACTTAGATCTTCCAGGTAGGCAACCTTTGCCAATTGCATCATATGCAACTCTTGATGAATGAACATGTGCAACACCTTGCCATGAAAATTCCTTGCCTCTGGGCTTAGATGCTCTAAGAATCATCAGTTAAGTCTAACCCAAAAGCCGACACGGTAAACATGCACCATGCTTTGGCAGAACCTACATGTCTACCCTTCACACTTCCACAAGATAGACGACGCACCACGCTTTGGCGTAACCTACGCTTGGTCGATCGAGTTTTTCATTTGTGTCGCTAATGGAAGGCATATAAGACTTAATATTTTAATGAGGGATTTGGTTTTTATATACATATACATATCCAATCACCACAATACATAGTACGTATGATATACATGCTATATTCCACAGAAAACATGCAAAATGATAAAAGCGATGATTATGGCCATCCTAATGTGATTCCTCGTGCCAAGAGGAATCATGGTCATCTAGGTCTACATCACATGCAACATGTACAAGATGAACTATGTGCTTTTCCTTTCTGGGTTTGATCAATTCATCACATGAATGATCGACTCGCCATTAGACTGGTCGGCTGGGTGCCACCAGCTATTCGGTTGGATCCTCCAACCGATCGGTTCGCCTGGTCGTCGTGCATCTCATCATGGCCTCTACCCGGTGATAACCTCCCATTTTGTGACGTTATCTTATTAGTTATCTTTAGTTTTCCATACTCTTTCTTAGATAAACTAAATAGAATCATTAAACTTTCTTACTTTATTGCAGATACATCAATAAACTAACTTTTCTTATCTTTCCATTACAGAAAACACAAAAAAAATTACAAAGACTCCTCACGGTCCCAAGACCGCGAGAAGCCTCACGGTTCCAAGACCGTGAGAAGCCTCACGATCCCAAGACCGTGAGAAGCCTCACGGTCCCAAGACCGCGAAAAGCCTCACGGTCCCAAGACCGCGAGAAGCCTCACGGTCCCAAGACCGCGAGAAGCCTCACGGTCCCAAGACCGCGAGAAGCCTCACGGTCCCAAGACCATGAGAAGCCTCACGGTCTCAAGACCGTTTGGGCTCAACTTGAGCCTATAAATAGGACCTCAAGGGTCACTTCAAGGGGATCGAATTTCAAGACGCCCAAAGGCTGCCTCTCCAGATCCAGAGCACTCTGGTCTTCCATCCACTGCCCCAAGGCTGCCAGTTTTGAGATCCTTGCTCATCATCAAACTACCTTCTCTCTCTTCTTTCTCTCTCCTCAACAAAGAAGGTGGGAAGAGAAGATCCTTCATCAAGGCAACCACGAAGTGCGAAGATCGTTGCTCTCTTCACCAAGGGTTCAACCTTCCCTCCTCCGTGGAGATGACATTCTTTCTCTCTCTTCTCGCCTCCTTCTTTGTCATGAGCGAGTAGTTTCATTCACTAGGGTGTGGGGAGTAGCCCCGCTACCCATGTTTTCATTTCATGCGATGTAATTCAATAACTTGTAATAGAGATACTTTTCTTTTCAGTTTGACTTCAATCGCTTAATGAATACTAGTTGCTTGATCATCAACTCGTGTTACATATTTTCTTTTGGTATGAATTGTCTATGTTTGTACCTTTAGATCTGAATATCGATTGAATGTTGGTTATGGATGTATGTAGTCACCATATGTCTGTTTCGGTGTCTAGAAGTGTTTTCATGAGTGGAGTAAACTCACCCCCATCGTTGCACTTTCATACTATGAAATGGAATCAGTTGACGTATGAAAGTGCAACCTTGGTAAGGTCGAGGAACACATTATATGAAGGAGTAATGCAAAGCATGTGACCATTCATTATGGAATGGCTGGCATTGTAGTACTCCACACTTCTCGTAGCTAGTTATCCGAAAAGAAGCTAGGACTACAAGATACTAACTGATTTGTCTCTCTTTGCAGGTTATTTTATTATGTTGCATGACTTGATCCATGTGTAGTGGTGTGAAACCCGATAACATCCTAGTGGTTTTTATCATTGTTTACAACCTTAATCTTTAATTTCTTGCTTTACTTTCTTCGCATTTAGCTTTAAAACCAAAATCAAACTGTCGATCTAAATATCAACTGTTAAGTAGTTAAGTAAAACTAAAAACATTTTCCATCTTGACTTCGTCAAGACCGTTGTCCTGAGGATTCGACCCTAAACTATACTACGATAAGACTTCCGCGTGTCTTAGCACACGTGGGTGGAGTTCTTACCATAGTGCTAGTAAGGCTAAACCTAAGGATTCATCACCTTAGATTTTTAGTGGTGTTGCAAAACTCCATCAAAAATTGGCGCCGTTGCGCTGTTTCAAGTGCTTCGCCGACGACTCGGCTTCGTCGCCGTCGTTCTCGACTTCATCGTCGTCATTTCTAGCTCGTCGTCACGAGGGACAACGGAACGTTTTAGTTTTTACTTAACAACTTCTTGGGCGTATTGAAATTCGATCCCCTTGAAGTGACCCTTGAGGTCCTATTTATAGAGATACGTTTCATACATCAAAAATTGGCGCCGTTGCCGGGGACAACAGAACGTTTTAGTTTTTACTTAACAACTTCTTGGTTGATTAGGATTTTACACTTTTTCTTGATAATTACTCCAAAACTTCTTGATTTCTTCATTTCCTTCCATTATCCTAACGTGTGACTTTCCTTCTAATCCGGTAAAAAATGTGTATGCAACCCCCGCATAGCATCGGATTCTCCCCTGAACCAGAATACGATTCTGAGGTAGAAAGAAGTTTCCACCGAAGGAATAGACTTAACTGCCAAAGAGCCAGACCGAAGAGCAACGCCTTGTTGCAGAAAGAGTCAACGCCGCCATAGCAGCACAACGAGCACAACTTATTGCCGACACTCGTGCTCAGGTGCAAGCTGAGATCCGAGCTGAGGAACAAGCCCACATCCAAGCAGAGCATGCTGCAACTCAACTTGCATTAAGAAACAAGCAACTTCAGGACTACGCAGTCCCGAAGAATTATGAAGACGATCATCCTGTCCGACCACCGATTATTAACATACCACACTTTGAATTTCGGACGCAATGGATCCAGATCATGCAAGGCATCTCTTTCTCCGGAGCACCCGGAGACGATTGCATGGATCACCTTAAGAGATTCAAGTCACTCTGCCGACTTGTACCCCAAGAAGGAATTGCCTTGGAAGCAATCATGTTACACCTTTTCCACTTCACCTTATCTGGAAGAGCACTAAGCTGGTACAACGCTTTGGATAGACACCCCATCATCACTACTTGGACTCCTTTAAAAGAGAAGTTTCTTGAGAAATTCTTCCCACCTTCGCTAACCTATGAGATTAGGGGACAGATTAATCACTTTTCCCAACTACCTGGAGAAACACTTGCTGAAGCTTGGGAAAGATTCAAAGAACTCCTGAGAAAGTGTCCTCACCATGGCATATCTCAAAATCAACTGATAGAAACATTTTATAGAGGAGTAAGTGATGATATCAAGCAATTTCTAGATTCCTCATCTGGAGGAAACTTTATGAGAAAGAATTATGAAGATGCCTGGAATATAGTTACGCTAGGGGCCGAGAACCAATCCAATTGGGGAAGGTCATCTAACCAACCCAAAGGCGTTCTCAAGGTCTACATAGCAGAAGAATCCATGGAACTCAAGGCCATTGCTGAGGCCTTGAAGACCATTGCTAACAAGCAACAAGCCCTCGAAACTTCTTTCGGGGAATATGATAAGAAGAAAAGCTCTCAGGTTCAACAAGTTAAGGCAGCTGCTGGAACTTGTGAAGCCTGCCATGCATCCGATCATCCCACACTATCATGTGGCCTGTTATATAATGTCATGATGTATTTACAACCACCTATGCTGCAATATGAACCCATTATCGAGCATCCCGAGGACCAAATGCCAGAGCAAGTCAACTCCATACATTCAATACCTGGCCAAGTGTATTACAACCCATATAAACCAAGGAACCATCCTGGTTTTCAATACGGAAATCCTGCAGGGACTGCCAACCCACAGCAGCAGGCACAAGGTGGATCTTTCAATAGACAACCACCAGGTTTTCATAATAAATTCAATCAAGGGAATTATAGACAAGGTTTCCAAAGATCTAACTATCCCAGGAATCCTTCTTACCAATATGCCCATTCAGGACTGCACCCTCAGTTGCAACAACCTCAGTTGCAGCAGCCACAGCAACCCCAGTTGCAGCAGCCCCAGCAGCCATAGTTAACTGCACCTCTACAACAACTAGGACAGCAAGTCACTCAGTATCAACAAAGGGGTGCTCCTCCCCAATCATCTGATGAGATATCCTTGATTATACAAATGCTTCAATCGCAACAAACCATGCTTGCAAACCAGCAAGCTCAACAAAAGGCCGTAGAAGCCCAACTGGCACAGATTGCCGCTCAATTGAAACCTCAAGCTGGCACTTTTGCTGGGCAACCAGAGGCAAACCCGCGTCATAACCCAAACAGACCAGAACAACTTAATGCCGTCACCACGCGGTCTGGTCATGTCCTGCCTGATGTCACAAGAATTGACCATGATGATGATGACGTAGCCATTCTTTCCCCAACAGGGAATTCAAGCAGAGAAACAGAAAATTCTGCAGAGAAAGAAAAGGAAAAGGAACCAATCCCAGAAGTCCCACCAAGAATTCCTTACCCAGACAGACTAAAAGGAACCAAAATGGACACTAGGTTCCAAAAATTTAAAGAAGCTATGAAAAAGTTATACATTGATATTCCTTTTCTTGATGCCCTTTCCGAAGTACCCGCTTGGGCAAAATACCTGAAAACCCTCTTGTCAAGAAAGTATATGACAGAAGAGCATGAAATAGTGAAACTTGCTCAGACCACTTCAGATATTCTGCTTAATAAAATGCCAAAGAAAAAGAAGGACCCAGGTTCCTTCGGCATTCAGTGTTCCATTGGAAATGGCTCCAGCAAGAAAGGATTGGCAGACCTAGGAGCAAGCATATCTATTACGCCCTATTCAATGTGTAAAAGATTAGGCTTCACTGATTTGTTACCTACGACAATGACAATTCAGTTAGCCGACTCTACCATAACTGCCCCTCTTGGAATTATCGAAGACATCCCTGTCAGAATAGGAACAAATTCTTATGTCCCATGTGATTTTGTTATTATGGACATACAAGAAGACCTGAGATATCCGATAATCTTCAGAAGACCTTTCCTAGCTACCGCCCGAGCTCTCATTGATGTCGAAGCAGGAACTATTATTTTGAGACTTGGGAGGGAGGCTTTCCAGTTCAGAGTTCTAAACAGCATGAAAGGTCCAAGCATTCAAGAGGATGTCTTTCTCCTGGATGCTATATATCAAATGTCCCAGTTAGAAATGTTTGAACCATCCGATGAATTGGAAAATACTCTTACAAATCCGGAGGTAGAATTCTCGGCCAGTGAACTAGTACAACAATGCCTGCAATACTTAGAAAAAGCTGAAGAAGCTCCGACAGCCACGTTTGAAGAACTTAAAGCCATCACAATTATAGAAGCCACTGAGCCACCTAAGGCTCCAGAAATGAAAGCCTTACCCGAGGGGCTTAAACATGTTTTTCTTGATGATGAGAAGCTCTGTCCAGTAATCATCAGCTCCACTCTGGAGGATGATCAAGAAAACAGACTCCTCGATGAACTGAAAAAGCATAAGAACGCCATTGGCTATAAAATGACTGAGCTGACAGGCATAAACCCTGCTTTATGTATGCACAAACTGCCCATGGTTGAAGAGTTTAAACCATCATGAGAACACCAGAGAAAGTTAAACCCCAACCTCAAAGAGGTGGTTCGCCTTGAGGTCCTCAAGCTTCTAAAGGCAGGCATTATCTACCCAATTTCTGATTCTGAGTGGGTAAGCCCAGTGCAGGTGGTCCCTAAAAAGGGGGGAACCACCGTTGTTCTTAATGACAAAAATGAACTGGTGCCCACTAGAACCGTTACAGGGTGGCGTATGTGCATTGATTATAGGAAACTTAATAAATCAACACGAAAAGATCACTACCCCCTGCCCTTCCTAGATGAGGTCCTTGAGCGCCTAGCTCATCAGAAGTTCTTTTGTTACCTCGATGGATATTCTGGTATTTACCAAATCCCGATACACCCGAACGATCAAGAGAAAACTACTTTTACCTGTCCTTTTGGGACGTATGCTTTCAGAAGAATGCCATTCGGGCTCTGTAATGCACCAGCTACTTTCCAAAGATGCATGTCTGCTATCTTTGCGGGATTGACAGAATCTATAATGGAGGTATTCATGGATGATTTCTCAGTTTATGGAGACTCCTTCGACAACTGTCTGCTCAACCTGGTTCAAGTTTTACAAAGATGTGAGGAAACAAACCTCATTTTAAATTGGGAAAAATGCCATTTTATGGTAACAGAGGGTGTTGTTTTGGGACACAGAGTGAGCGACAGAGGGATCGAGGTGGATCAAGCAAAAATTGACGTTATCTCAAAATTGATGCCACCAAAAGACTTAAAAGGAGTGCGTGCCTTCTTAGGACATGCTGGGTTTTACAGAAGATTTATTAAAGACTTCTCCAAAATAGCAAAACCCATGACACAACTGCTGACCAAAGACACAGAGTTCAACTTTAACCAAGAATGTTTGCAAAGTTTCACAACTCTGAAAGATGCCTTGATTTCTGCACCAATTCTACGAGCTCCAGATTGGTCGTTACCTTTTGAAATCATGTGTGATGCGAGCGATTATGCCATAGGGGCCGTTTTAGGGCAAAGAATCGACAAGAAACCCTATGTTATATACTATGCATCTAAAACGCTGGATGAAGCACAAAAAAATTACACCACTATAGAAAAGGAATTTTTAGCTGTCATCTACGCATTCGAAAAATTCCGCTCATACCTGATAGGAGCTAAAGTCATTGTCTACACCGACCACTCCGCTATATGATATATGATTCAGAAGCAAGATGCAAAACCTAGACTTATCCGCTGGGTGCTAATGCTTCAAGAATTCGATTTGGAAATTAAAGACAAAAGCGGAGTGGAAAACGTCGTCGCCGATCATCTCAGCCGTATTAGAGTCGAGGATGAAGACAAAGTACCTATCCAAGATTCCCTCCCGGACGACCACCTAATGAAAGTCTCCAATGGATTTCCCTGGTATGCCGACATTGTCAACTATTCGGCAATAGGAATCATTCACCCGTCCACATCCTATCACGACAAAAAGAAGTTCATTCACGATGCTAAGCAATATTTCTGGGACGAGCCCTATCTTTTTCGCTTATGCGCAGATGGACTCTTTTGTAGATGCATCCCAGAGACGGAAATCACTTCGGTCCTTGAGCACTATCACTCAGGCCCCACTGGGGGCCACATGAGTTCTAAGAAGACAGCCCTCAAAGTCTTGCAATCTGGCTTTTATTGGCCCACCATCGCAAAAGACGCACATGAATACGTGCGATCATGCGACAAGTGCCAACTATCCGGAGGGATAACCAGAAGAAATGAAATGCCATTGAACATATGGCAAGAAATCGAACTCTTCGATGTATGGGGAATAGATTATATGGGCCCTTTCCCCTCATCTTATGGATTCAAGTATATCTTGGTTGCTGTGGATTACGTTTCAAAATGGGTAGAAGATGTACCAAACACCTCTTGCGATTCAAAGCCGGTAATCAAGATGTTTAAAGAGATAATATTTCCCAGATTCGGCGTCCTAAGAACGATTATATCTGACGGCGGATCACATTTCTTGGAACGGAGCTTTGAAGACTTATTAAGAAAATATGGAGTCAACCACGAAGTTTCTACACCATATCATCCACAGACATGTGGACAGGTTGAAGTCTCCAATAGGCAAATTAAAGCTATCCTGGAAAAAACTGTCAATCGGCACCGCACCGATTGGTCCACCAAACTATCTGACGCTCTATGGGCTTACCGTACAGCTTTCAAAACACCCATCGGAACAACACTGTTTCGATTAGTGTATGGGAAGTCTTGCCATTTTCCAGTTGAATTAGAGCATAAGGATTGGTGGGCCATTAAGCAACTAAATTTCGATCTCAAAAGTGCTGGTGAATTCCGACAACTTCAACTCCAAGAGCTAGAAGAACTACGAATGACAGCCTACCACAACGCAAGAATCTACAAAGAACAAACTAAGATGTGGCATGATGGGCACATCAAAAGAAAAGATATAATCGTCGGAGACAAAGTCCTCCTATTTAACTCCAGATTAAAAATGTTTCCTGGAAAACTGCGTACTAAATGGTCGGGGCCCTTTACAATCAAACATATATACCCGACAGGAGCTGTCATTATTATCGACGATAATGGAGGAGAGAGGACCGTAAATGGCCACAGATTAAAAAAGTATCACACTCTGGCAGACAAGTTATCAAGACAAACCATAGAGATTCATGACCTTATAAAGTCAGCATAGCCGGAGCAAAATCTTGTCGAGCCAGCGACGTTAAACCAAGGCGCTTCTTGGGAGGCAACCCAAGGCCTGAATATCACCTTCCCTAATTTTTCTAGCCTTTTCTTTTGTTTTTAAACACCCTTTTGTTTATCTTTGTTTTCCCTTTTTCTTTTGCTTTCTTTAAATCCAAAAATACATAAAAATCCACATGATCTTGAGGTCAAACGGTCTCGAGACCGTTTGGGCCCTCGCGGTCTCCAGACCGTGAGGCTCCTCGCGGTCTCACGACCGTGAGGCTCCTCGCGGTCTCAAGACCATGAGGGTCCTCGCGGTCTCAAGACCGTTTGGATCCTCGCGGTCTCAAGACCGTTTGAGCTCTCTCAGTCACCTGACCGAGAGGGCTCCTAAAAACCTATAAATATACCCCCCCACCTACGTGTCCCTCTTCTTGATTCCCGAATTCTCGAACTCTCCTGTTTCATTCCACTCTGACCTTCGTCTCTACACTCCCGCACGTCGCTGTTTCAAGTGCTTCACCGACGACTCGGCTTCGTCACCGTCGTTCTCGACTTCGTCGTCGTCGTTTCTAGCTCGTCGTCACTCCTAGCATTTCAAGGGTTCCATGTCTGTAAGTATAATGACTGCCTATCAATACTTACTTGCACGGAATCACATCACAGTCTATATGGTGTCAGCTTACATGAAGGATGATCTTCTCGGGCTGAAGAACTCCGGAACAAAGGAGTCAACCATCTCCTATCTCCAGCATACAACTCCGAAGTTCATCATGCTACCTTTTATTCATCAAGAGCACTGGATGTTACTGGCAACCAACCTTCATGAAGGAACAACAATAATCTACAACAGTTTCGACAGCCAGTATGATCCAAAACGGAAAGCATACACTACAACTCCAAGGACACCAACGGAGGAGGTGGCAAAGGAGTGTGCTGACAAATTACACGATCTTTTGGGTCAGCACACTCGGGCGTATGACAGAGATCATTTCCAAGCACCAGCCTTCTTCCACAGATGCCCCCAGCAAATCAGAGAATCAAATGACTGCGGCTTCCACGTCCTCTACTGGATGTATACAATCCTGGCCCTCCACAAGCTGGTAGAGGACATGACAGAGGTGGATTACCATGTGCTACGAGGGAAGTTCTCCGCCAACTTACTCAGAACACATGGGGCTAATAAAGGATTAACTGACGCCTAAATGCCCTTGTCCATGCATTTCTCAACCTATCACTTTGACACTCTGTGGACAGAGTGCGTGATAAGTTAGGGGGGGAGTGCACCGGACAAGGGCGAGGTATCATTTCTGCTTCAACCTTTCTATTTTTCCCGCTTATCTTTAGACTTTTTCCAATAATTTTTTTCAATAAAATAACTTTATAAGTATAACTTTCACCCTGGAAAGAATCACCCTTAGCTAAGTTAGAGATAAAGTAGTCCTCATATAAATAACAAGATTAGCATACATGCTTGAAATGGCGAACTCATAAATTTCATTCACTATTGGTTTCTATACTTTTGCTTCAATTTTATCTCAGACTCTTCACAGGTCAACTTCAGGGCCAAAGCGAACCGAAAACTCTCAAAGTCAAGAGGGAAATCAGGGAAATCCAAAATCAAGAAATCTCGCGAGCGGACCACCAATAAAAAAATAAGTGCATGTCAGGAACCCCAAGAACAGTTTTCTTCTTTCAATAAAAGAGGCTTGGCCGCCCAATCAAAAACCCTAACAAAACCCACTTCCTAAGCCTGTGAGACTCGAATAAAAGCCAGAGTGCTGAATAAAAACATGAGAGTTGTGCCATGCATAAGGACCTATATGAAGAGCCAACAAAGATCTCACCCGGCCGGTACATACAGCTGCCCTCATGAAGGCAGATGTGTCATGCCCGGTAATGAGATCCTAAGGTTTCCTAATATATGATAAGGCTGATAAAAGAGCTCACCCGGCCGGTACATTCAGCTGCCCTCATGAAGGCAGATGTGTCGTGCCCGGTAGTGAATCTCTAAAAAGCATAGACAAACCCTTCCCCACTTGAAGGGGGAGTTACACAATAAGCCTTTTAAGCCAGCCCTCATACCCACTCTAGCTACCAGTAGGTTTCTCCAAAGAAGTATAAAACTTATTAGAGTCGATGACATGCACACAATAAGAAAGGTGGTCCCAATGCGAGATTCACGATATAAAGGGATCCTGAGATCCATGCAACTTTTGATACTCGAAAGAGTTAGCGTAAGCAGAAGCCCTGATAAGACCTCGGTAGATCTCTGACCTAGAATTGAAGCAAGAGTATGGAAACCCTAATTAAATAAAACCACCTCGCCCTTACATGCCTCAGCTCTATCTAACTTTAGGACAAGCTAGACTCTAAGTTAGGGGGGGTGATAACCTCCCATTTTGTGACGTTATCTTATTAGTTATCTTTAGTTTTCCATACTCTTTCTTAGATAAACTAAATAGAATCATTAAACTTTCTTACTTTATTGCAGATACATCAATAAACTAACTTTTCTTATCTTTCCATTACAGAAAACACAAAAAAAATTACAAAGACTCCTCACGGTCCCAAGACCGCGAGAAGCCTCACAGTCCCAAGACCGTGAGAAGCCTCACGGTCCCAAGACCGCGAAAAGCCTCACGGTCCCAAGACCGCGAGAAGCCTCACGGTCCCAAGACCGCGAGAAGCCTCACGGTCCCAAGATTGCGAAAAGCCTCACGGTCCCAAGACCGCGAGAAGCCTCACGGTCCCAAGACCGCGAGAAGCCTCACTGTCTCAAGATCGTTTGGGCTCAACTTGAGCCTATAAATAGGGCCTCAAGGGTCACTTCAAGGGCATCAAATTTCAAGACGCCCAAAGGTTGCCTCTCCAGATCCAGAGCACTCTGGTCTTCCGTCCACTGCCCCAAGGCTACCAGTTTTGAGATCCGTGCTCATCATCAAACTACCTTCTCTCTCTTCTTTCTCTCTCCTCAACAAAGAAGGTGGGAAGAGAAGATCCTTCATCAAGGCAACCACGAAGTGCGAAGATCGTTGCTCTCTTCACCAAGGGTTCAACCTTCCCTCCTCCGTGGAGATGACGTTCTTTCTCTCTCTTCTCGCCTCCTTCTTTGTCATGAGCGAGTAGTTTCATTCACTAGGGTGCGGGGAGTAGCCCCGCTACCCATGTTTTCATTTCATGCGATGTAATTCAATAACTTGTAATAGAGATACTTTTCTTTTCAGTTTGACTTCAATCGCTTAATGAATACTAGTTGCATGATCATCAACTCGTGTTACATATTTTCTTTTGGTATGAATTGTCTATGTTTGTACCTTTAGATCTGAATATCGATTGAATGTTGGTTATGGATGTATGTAGTCACCATATGTCTGTTTCGGTGTCTAGAAGTGTTTACATGAGTGGAGTAAACTCACCCCCATCGTTGTACTTTCATACTATGAAATGGAATCAGTTGACGTATGAAAGTGCAACCTTGGTAAGGTCGAGGAACACATTTTATGAAGGAGTAATGCAAAGCATGTGACCATTCATTATGGAATGGCTGGCATTGCAATACTCCACACTTCTCGTAGCTAGTTATCCGAAAGGAAGCTAGGACTACAAGATACTAACTGATTTGTCTCTCTTTGCAGGTTATTTTATTATGTTGCATGACTTGATCCATGTGTAGTGGTGTGAAACCCGATAACATCCTAGTGGTTTTTATCATTGTTTACAACCTTAATCTTTACTTTCTTGCTTTACTTTCTTCGCATTTAGCTTTAAAACCAAAATCAAACTTTCGATCTAAATATCAACTGTTAAGTAGTTAAGTAAAACTAAAAACGTTTTCCATCTTGACTTCGTCAAGACCGTTGTCCCGAGGATTCGACCCTTAACTATACTACGATAAGACTTCCGCGTGTCTTAGCACACATGGGTGGAGTTCTTACCATAGTGCTAGCAAGGATAAACCTAAGGATTCATCACCTTAGGATTTTTAGTGGTGTTGCAAAACTCCATCACCCGCTCATCTCGCTCCTTGAACCGGTCATCAACCGATCGACTCACTCCTTGAACCGATCATCTGGAACGTCAACCGATCGGTTCATGCCTTGAACCGATCATCTCAGCTGTCGTCAGGATGTCCGCCGTTCTTCGACATAACAAGAAATAAAATCTATCCAATTCTACATTGTAAAAAGAGAAACCTCGAGTTACATTCGAGGGGAGAAAAGGTAGGAAAGAAATCTCGAATTATTTCGAGTTACATCAGGAATAGGAGAAGGAAGATCGGTGCGCAGACCAAGATGCAAGCAACCACATACAACCATACACAGATAGGGTTTAATGGCCATAACCATGCTATACATCCACCACAAAACTCGTTTAAGGGCGACGTGTATCGAGTGCATTAATAATACATATCATATATGTAAATTGGAATTTTTGCATTTAGGATTGGACATGCATAAGCCAATTTTATTCACATCATACGCAATAAATAAAGGCGACAAACCAAAATTGATCATATCGATAATCCCTAAAGTTTAGAGAAGTTGACGTGGCTCTGATACCACTATTGGGTTTTAGTGGAGACAGAGAAGGTAGCGGAAACAAAAATTTTCCTCCCCAAACCCAGAAAAAGGAAACACGTCAACGTCTATACAATAGAAAAAGATGGTTTGTGGAATCATACCTTGTCCCGAGGCTTGCTCTGCAACAATACCTCGCGCCTTGCGTGGTCTTCACCTCCAGTCTTGGACGGTGTCTGTGCAGCTCCTGGTCGCACCGGGACTGACGGGATTGAAGGTTGTCCTCCTAGCGGCAAAAACCTCCCGCCTCTGAAGTAGTCCACACGGACCACCTGGCACTCAAATCTCCTTGTCCCACAAGGAATTGGAAGGAGTCACACCCTCCTATCAGTGTACTAGTCGCTAACACAGTCTCCTGCCACCAGTCGGAACTGCAGTTGTCTTTCCCTTGTTGTGCCTCCCTTATCGGGTAGCACTTGCTCGAGCTCTCTCGGTTACCAAAACGAGAGAGAACGACAACTTTGCAGAGCAATTGGTTTGCACTGAGTTGTACTTTGAGAAGCCCCCAATACCCCTATATATATAGGAGGGTCATGGGACATGGTTCTCCATCCCGGGCAATGTAGGACTAAAAGTAGGAGTAGAAGGGTTCGAGATTTTCCACAAGACAACCAACTCGCAACCCGAACCGATCGTTTCATTTCTAAAACAGTTGGTTGGGGACCTGAGTCGGTCAGTTGACACCTCAACCGATCGGTTGGGACCCATGAGCCGATCGGTTCACTTCTGAACCGGTCGGTTCGTGGTCCTGATCAGTTCCCGATTGACTTTTATTCTTTTGTTTCTAATTGGTATCAAATACCAATCCTTGTTCCAATCAAATTGGGCAAGTAAAACAAAAGGAAAATTCTCACCAATCCTACTTTCCCAACTTGCCCGGTTGCAACAGTTGAACCGATCGTTTCAACACTTGAAGCAATCATTCACCATGTCCATGAGCCGATCGACTCACAACCTGAGCCGATCGGTTCACTAAGCTGAGCTGATAGGTTGGGAGTGCAGATTGTGCAGAATCAATCAAATGCACTTTCAATCAATTCGATACTCCAATCAATGCGTACAACACCTTCAACATTATGATATTGAGCTATCAATTAATTAAGTGTTTAATTGAACTACTAAACTCCTTTAGCAATCAATCTAAACATTGTTTGTGGACAAAACTCCTCTTCCAGGTTAAATCCTATGTGTGTGACCCTACAGGTCCTTTTCACATTGGCAGTGAAAGTCCATAACACTTATGACTTCACAAGCAAAGAGTGGTGCCTAGTCACACATTAGTGCTACCCAAGTGAAATAGAAAGTTGGAGAACAACTTTCAATCCTACAATCTGTGAATGGTGTTACAGGGAATGTATAATTCCTTTGTCACTGATATCCCAAATGAACTCGAGGCATGGAATAGTCATCCTGTCAACGTTCGTTCACTTTCTTGATCTCAGAGTAGATTGGAAGAGATATGTATGACATCAATATCACATACTTATTCACACATGCGTGTGCACGCCTATTTCAATCCTACTCATCAAGTGGCCTTGGATATCAAACTCCCTCAGGAGGGAAAAATCCCATATCTATCACTCACCACTCAAAAGCCCCATGTGTCAAAGCCACCCAGTCATCACCTTTATAACAACCCATGCTTCAGGACTGCATTTGATGATGTCAAAGTGTGCCCAACGACATGTGTTGAGTGTAGTGATTTCAGGTCAAAGAATCACACTCACCACCATCACTGTGAGTACTGACTGTGACTACCATGTCATGGTTCCATGTGTCAAACTCACGGTGGGTCTGTCTGGTACACTTGTTCTATAACAAGTACCTATGTGTTTGGTTTGATATCTCTATATCATGACTAATGAGATTCTGTCATCAACCAACACCACAATCTAGTCTTGTGTGTCATTGTTGTCTATCTACCTTCCACAATGACATCCGACTTGGGACATAACAAGAATGTACAAACTCTTAGCATCTGTATGATCTCATCGTCTAGGTCCTCAACCTGAAAGCATGCATCATTGAGTGTTGTCATTCTCTAGACATTCAATCTGTTCTATCACTATCTCATATGACTGAACCAGAAAGAATTGGAAGCTTGCCTTTGATGTTTATCAAATCAATCTTAATGTATCCCATCAATCATCCCATGATTGGCTCTCAGGGCATACATAGCAACACTTTGTACCTAAAGTTTTGGAACAGTATTATAGCAATATAGTTTTTTGTCGACAAAAAAAAACTAAAAGAACCATTGTTGATCCCTTAACAAAAGCATTTTTAGAGAAGAAACATGATGGCCATGTTGGATTACTAGGAATATAATTCATAAGTGATTGTGTCTAATGCAAGTGAGATGTTGTTAGTTTTATGTCGTGAAAGACACCATGTGATGATATTAACTGAGTATGTTGTATATGATTTAATTAAAAAAAATCAATGTGTTATGTTTGTTTCAAAATTGAGATAATGCATAAGTATCATAATGTGACAATAATGTTTTTACTCAATGAATTATTATTTGGATTGAGGACCTAAACATTGAGGTAATATGTACACATATGAGTAATAGTGTTTTCCATGTGTAATGTCAGTTATTATTTTTCTAATTATAAATGCAGTTCCCTAGAAATCTAAAGAAATGACTTCATTGAGGAAAGATCTATAAATTGGGTCACCAATACTTTTTACAAAAAATTCCAAAGATCAGAAGATAAAATCTGAACATGTTGATGATGGCAACATTACACTCCTACTAATGATATTTTGGATGTTCCACAAAAGAGCACATGAATTATTAGCTAGAAAACAAAAGAAACCAAATGCAAATTGTAGAAAATGGTAGTTGTTTGCTTCACATGCAACACCATACTTAAGAACTTTGTGGTTAGCCCCATTAGAAGCTTCTTATCCTGCCTTGAAGATAGTAGGAATATTTCCATTCAATGGAGAAGCCCTAGTAAGACCAACACAAGTGTGTTTTTTTTTGGTCCCATCATATAACAAGATTACAATAGGTCTTTGAGCATGGAAACCATCATGTCGGGACCCCAGAAAGGTGACCAAAGATTCTTTTAAAGATTTTATTCTAGTACAAGAATGAATTTCAAAAAGGGTTTCCCAAATAGAGTCATAGCATAACTTGAATGCAATATGGATTCTACAGTGTACAACATAGTCACCAAAGGAATCGAGTTCAGCAGAATGAAAATGTGGGCAAAACTCATTGCCAGGATATAGAGGGATTAAAAGACGGTAACATAGAATAGATCGATATTCAACCGGTGTAATTGATGGAGCTGGAACTTACACCAAAAGATTTTCAGTCTTCCAATGGGAGTCCCAGGATTCTATCACCAAAAACCCTAGAGAGGATGAATGTCTTCCCTAGGTTTACCTAGAACTGGTGCTTAGATAACAACTCCAACCCCATAAGAGTATGGAAGCCTTATCATAGTACAGATTTAGGATCGAACCCAAAAGACAACGGTCTTGTTGCAAGCAACAAGATGGAAAACGTACAACACTTCACTTAGTTACTTTACTAATTGGCACTTATATCAAAAGGTTGGATTTTGATTGGTTTTTAGACTAAAGCATGAAAAGTAAATAAAGCAAGTAAAACTAAGATTTAACAAATGATGATGAATCACTGGGGTTAAGCAGGTATTCATCGCCGCTACACATGCATTGTTTATGTACTAAGCAAGCAAGACTTATAAGCTAGATGCATGGATGTTCCACAAGACCGATGCCTTATAAGACAAGAGTGATGCATTGCATCCAAGGATGTTCCACAAGACCGATGCCTCGTAAGACAAGAGTGATGCATTGCATCCTTCGATGTTTCACAAGACCAATGCCCATATAAGACAAGAGCAATGCATCGCATCCTTCAAGGGTTAAGTAGCTCTCATTCGGTACATTTCTACGTGTCAATGAAGATATGTAGTCTTCCAAAGAGAGAAATCTTACTCAACCTCATGAAACGTGCATCTAAAACTAACAAGCGAGCGATAATTATCAAATCGAATAGTGTCTTTGTAGGCCTAGTCTCCTATTCGGATAACCTAGCTACGAGAAGTGCGGGAATGTTGCAACGCCAGCCATTCCCGATCAAATGGTCACATGCTTTACATCATTCCCCTCGCAAAGCGTGTTCCTCGACTTACCAAGGTTACTTCCATACAGATGGAAGTGTAACGGATGATAGTGAGTTTACTCCACTCTTTGAGATACACTCCTAGACACCGAAGCAGATGCGTGGTGGATACACACACCAGAAACCAACACTAAATCGATATTCGAGTCTCGAGAGCGGTCGTAGACAAACCACAACAAAAGACAATAGATGCATACAAGAACGTGGCCATCATTCAAGCATGTATGAAATGATTTAGTATTAAAACGAAAGGATAACATCTTTTTAGTACAAAGTACAAAACATGGGCAGCGGGGCTAGTCCCCGCGCCCCAGTGGATGGAACTACTCGCTCCTCATAGTGGGAGCAACAAAGGAGGAGGCAAGAAGAGATAGAAAGAACATCATCTCCACTGAGGAGAGAAGGTTGAACCCTTGGTGGAGAGAGCAACGATCTTCACCCTTCGTGGCTTGCTTGACGACGGATCTTCTCCTCTCACCTTCTTTGTTGATGAGAGAGAAGGTAGCTTTGCAATGGAACGTGAGTCTCAGACCGGCAGCCTCGGGCGGTGGATGGAGTTGTTCTGGTAGTAGAGAGACAGCCTCTGGATGTCTGGACTTCCTCAGGGATGGCCCTTGAGGTCTTATTTATAGGCCTTGAGTGAGGTCAAACGGTCTTGAGACCGTTTGGGTTCAAACGGTCTTGAGACCGTTTGGCGTCAAACGGTCTTGAGACCATTTGGCGTCAAACGGTCTTGAGACCGTTTGGCGTCAGACGGTCTTGAGATCGTTTGGCGTCAGACGGTCTTGAGATCGTTTGGCGTCAAACGGTCTTGGGACCGTTTGAACTCCATGCGGTCTTGGGACCGTTTGGCTTCATGCGGTCTCGGGACCGTTTGAGCTCCATGCGGTCTTGGGACCGTTTGGCTTCATGCGGTCTCGGGACCATTTGAACTCCATGCGGTCTTGGGACCGTTTGGCTTCATGCGGTCTCGGGACCGTTTGAACTCCATGCGGTCTTGGGACCGTTTGGCTTCATGCGGTCTCGGGACCGTTTGAACTCCATGCGGTCTTGGGACCGTTTGGCTTCATGCGGTCTCGGGACCGTTTGAACTCCATGCGGTCTTGGGACCGTTTGGCTTCATGCGGTCTCGGGACCATTTGAACTCCATGCGGTCTTGGGACCGTTTGGCTTCATGCGGTCTCGGGACCGTTTGAACTCCATGCGGTCTTGGGACCGTTTGGCTTCACTTGGCCTTGAGGTTGTTTATTCTTTTATGATTTTTTTGTGCTTTTTCTGCAAGTGTAAAAGGAAAAAGTTAGTTTGATGATGTATTTACAAAAAGGGGTAAAATTAGGTTTATGTACCGTATAAACGTAAAAAGAGTATGGAAAACTAAAGAAAAAGACTAAGATAAACTACTAAAATAGGAGGTTATCACCCCCCCTAACTTAGAGTCTAGCTTGTCCTCAAGTTAGATAGAGCTGAGACATGAAATGGCGAGGCGATCTTAATTAGGGTCTCCATACTCTTGCTTCAATTCTTGACCTGAGTTCCCCAGGGGTCATATTGAGGCTTATTGCATGCCTTGATTCTTTTGGATTTTGAGAGTTTCTTGGATCTCAGGGTTTTTCCGTATCTCAAAATTTGCCTTGGGACCACATTTATTTTGTGCATGCCGTTGACTCTAATCAACTTTATACCTCTCTGGAAACCTACTGGAAGCTAGAGAGGGTATGAGGGTTGGCTAAAGGCTTTGGAGTGTAGCTCCCCTTCGAGTGGGGGAGGGCTGTCTATGCTTTTTAGGATCTCACTACCGGGTACGACACATCTGCCTTTATGAGGGCAGCTGAATGTACCGGCCGGGCAAGTCCTTTATGAGCCTTTTCATATACTTGGAACTTTTAGGGTTTCACTATCGGACGCGACACATCTGCCTTTGTGAGGGCAGCGGAATGTGCCGGCCGGGTGAGCCCTTTATCAGTTCTTCATATAGGTCCTTATGCGTGGCACAACTCTCATGATTTTATTCATCTCTCTGGCTTTTATTCAAAAACTCACAGGCTTGGGTTTTGGAAAGAGGATTTATTTTGGGCGGCCAAGCCTCTTTTATTTTGAAGAGAGGGAAGCTGTTCTTAAAGTTTTTCAGCATGCACTTATTTGGTTTGTGGTCCACTTGCAGAACTTTTTGATTCAGAAGTTGCCTAATTTCCCTCTCGTCCTCGAGATCTCGGCTTATTTCTGCCCTGATTTTGACCTGTGGAGAGTCAGATAAAGAATTGAAGCAAAAAAAACGGGATCCATAGTAGGTGGAAATTGATAAATCGCCATTTGATGTCTGAGTGCTATTTACTTGCAGAGGCTAACATGATTCTAGGGTTAGTTGAGGTGACTATATAAAGGAGTATATAAGTTGATACCTAGCCCTTGTCTAATGAATCCCCCCCTAACTTATCACACACTCTGTCCGCAGAGTGGCAAAGTGATAGGTTGAGAAGTCAGTAGAACAAGGGCTGCGAGCTAAGGTAGGTTTTCGGTAGCCCCTGGAGATCGGAGTAGAGTGGATGCGAATTGCCCTCGTAAAGATGGGAGCATTTGCGGCAGAAGGCTGGGCGATTGAAGTGCTCTTTGCTGTATGCCTTGGAGTGCTGACTCAGGAGCTTCATTAATTTCGCAGCGCACTCTTTTGCAATTTTGTCTTGATATTGTCTAGCAGATCCTTTGCTTGATCATTCTTCAGGTTACTGTGGTAGCCGCTGCCTTCGACATCAGTTTCCTTGGGATGTCCTACTTCATCATCCATGGATTGAGTCAGGTAGCTGCTTTTCAATATTGATTCCATCTTCCATGTTGCCACTAACTCGAGGATAGTCTTTGTTGCAAGTGCTGCTTGATATGTGCTGCTTGGTTACACAAAAGTTCATGATATCTTTGTCCTTCAGAAGTAGCTTAAAAACAAATATGTCTCCAATCCTCAGATCGTTTTCAAAGAGAAAAGCTTTGGGTTTGAGGACCGTTTGGTCCCAAACGGTTTGAGGACCGTTTGGTCCCAAACGGTTTCAAGACCGTTTGGTTCCAAACGGTTTGAAGACCGTTTGGTTCCAAACGGTTGCGGGACCGTTTGGTTCCAAACGGTTTCAAGACCGTTTGGTTCCAAACGGTTTCAAGACCGTTTGGTTCCAAACGGTTTGAGGACCGTTTGGTTCCAAACGGTTGCGGGACCGTTTGGTTCCAAACGGTTTCAAGACCATTTGGAAAGCGAATAGTCGCAGGTCGCCGGCGCGGGAGAAGGTGGAACGGCGCGCAGGTGAAGAACGCGTCGGCGCCTTCGAAAACGATGAGAAGAACGGCGACGGTGATGAAAACGGTGGGAGAGTCGGTGAAATCTTTTGACAGCAACGGCGATGGCGGAGCAAGAGACGTCGTGCGATGGTAAAGGGAATGGCACTGGCGTCATGATGGTGGCGACAGAACGGCGCGGCGACGAAGGCGACAGGTCGGTTGATGAAACCATTCGATAACGACGGTGATGGCGGCATAAGCAGCGACTGGCGATGGAATGTGGAGTCGCCGGACTACCTTGCGGAAGGTGGACGGAAGGATGACTTTGCGCGGTTGCAGCAAGAGCAAAAAGGGAAGCTCTCCGCACGAAAATTCTGGAGAAAATGAAGGTTCGAAGAGAGAAAGACGGAGGGGTAGGGTCGATACTTATAGTGATAGGTGGGTGATCCTTTGTATTCCAAACGGTTTGAAAACCGCTTGGTCCCAAGCGGTCTCAAGACCGTTTTGGTCCCAAACGGTTTCAGGTCCGTTTGGCTCCAAACATTTTCAGGACCGTTTGGAGTCCAAACGGTTTCAAGACCGTTTGGCTCAAACGGTTTGAGGACCGTTTGGTTCCAAACAGTTTGAAGACCGTTTGGGGTCCAAACGGTTTCAAGACCGTTTGGCTCAAACGGTTTGGAGACCGTTTGGAGTCCAAACGGTTTCAAGATCGTTTGGCTCAAACGGTTTGGAGACCGTTTGGAGGAGCACAAAGGGTTTGTGTATTTTTATGTTTGTTTTTGAGTAAGTATATTATTATTATTATTATTATTTTTTTTTTTGTATTTTGGTTTATGAAAGTTGTTTGTTTTATGTATTATTTTTGTAGTTTTGATTATGTAGATTTGTTTTGTATTTTTAGATTAATGATGAAAGGACTTAAAGAAAGCAAAACAAATTCAAAAGAAAATAAAAGACCAGAAATTAGAAAAGGTGATACTCAAGGCTTGGGTTGCCTCCCAAGAAGCGCCTTGGTTTTACGTCACTGGCTCGACAAAACTGTAAGGTTGTTATGCTGTGGGCGTAGCATCTCTGATATCGAGAGTTTGTTGATGTGTTTTGTCTTCCTGAGTGTAGTATCTTTTTAAACGGTGCCCGTTAACCGTTCGTTCTCCTCTGTTGTTGTCAATGATAATGGCGGCTCCAGTTGGGTAGATATGTTTTATGGTGAAGGGTCCGGACCATTTTGTTCGGAGCTTTCCGGGGAATAATCTGAGCTTGGAGTTGAATAAGAGCACTTTGTCGCCAACGGCGATATCTTTTCTCTTAAGATGTCCATCGTGCCACATTTTTGTTTGCTCTTTATAGATTCTGGCACTGTGATATGCTGTCATTCGGAGTTCTTCTAGCTCCTATAGCTGGAGTTGTCTGTTTTCCCCTGCGCTTTTAAGGTCGAAGTTTAGTTGCTTGATGGCCCACCAGGCTTTATGTTCCAGTTCTACTGGAAGATGACATGATTTTCCGTATACCAAACGAAACGGGGTTGTTCCAATTGGTGTTTTGTAAGCAGTACGGTATGCCCAGAGGGCGTCAGGAAGTTTGGTGGACCAATCAGTGCGGTTTTTATTCACTGTTTTTTCAAGAATCACTTTTATCTATCTATTAGATACTTCTACCTGGCCACTAGTTTGTGGGTGGTAAGGTGTGGCAACTTTGTGATGGACTCCGTATTTTCTTAGTAACGCTTCGAAACTTCGTTCCAGGAAATGGGTCCCGCCATCAGATATGACCGTTCTTGGAACTCGAAATCTTGGAAAAATAGTGTCTTTGAACAATTTGACAGCAGGTTTGGAGTCATTGGATACAGTGGGTATAGCTTCGACCCACTTTGAGACGTAATCTACTGCGACCAAAATGTAAGAGAAGCCATATGATGAAGGGAAAGGTCCCATGTAGTCTACCCCCCATACGTCAAACAGTTCAATTTCCTGCCACATGGTAAGAGGCATTTCATCCCTTTTTGATATGTTGCCCGAAAATTGGCATTTATCACAGGCTTTGACAAAATCATGTGAGTCTTTTGATATGGTGGGCCAAAAGAAACCAGATTGTAGAACTTTTATGGCAGTTTTCTTGGCGCCCATGTGCCCCCCCGTGGGTCCGGAGTGGCAGTGTTCCAAAACCGAGGTTATTTCTTCTTCTGGAAGGCACCGGCGAAAAAGTCCGTCGGCACAGAGGTAAAATAAGTAGGGTTCGTCCCAATGATAACGTTTTATATCATGAAGGAATTTCCTTTTATCTTGATATGAAGCAGACGGGTGGATGATCCCTGTGGCTAGATAATTGACGATATCAGCAAACCAAGGAAAACTATGAGTGGCCTTCATAAGCTGATCATCAGGAAGAGAATCCCTGATAGGGATTTTATCTTTTTCTTCAACCTCGATTCTACTGAGGTGATCGGCTACAACGTTCTCTACGCCACTTTTATCTTTGATTTCTAGGTCAAATTCTTGAAGCATTAATACCCAGCGGATGAGCCTGGGTTTGGCGTCCTGTTTCTGGATCAAATGTCAGATAGCAGAATGGTCAGTGTAGACGATGACTTTAGAGCTGATCAGGTAAGAGCGGAATTTTTCGAAGGCGTAGATGATAGCAAAAACTCTTTTTCCGTGGTCGTGTAGTTTTTCTGTGCTTCGTCAAGCGTTTTTGATGCATAGTAGATGACATAGGGTTTCTTATCGATCCGTTGTCCTAAAACGGCCCCTATGGCATAATCACTTGCGTCACACATGATTTCGAATGGTTGCGACCAGTCTGGAGCCCTTAGAATAGGTGCGGAAATTAATGCTTCTTTAAGGGTGGAGAAACTTCGCATGCAATCTTGGTCGAAAACGAACTCGGCATCTTTTGTCAGGAGTTGGGTCATGGGTTTAGCTATTCTCGAGAAATCTTTGATGAACCTTCTGCAGAACCCTGCATGACCTAGGAAAGCTCGAACGCCCCTTATGTCCTTCGGAGGTGACAACTTTGAGATAACATCAATCTTTGCTTTGTCAACCTCAATTCCCCTATCACTTACTCTATGTCCGAGGACGATACCTTCTATTACCATGAAATGACATTTTTCCCAATTCAGGATAAGGTTCGTTTCCTTGCAACGTTGCAGGACTCGTTCAAGATTATTTAGACAGTTATCGAAAGAATATCCATAGACAGAGAAATCATCCATAAAAACTTCCATAACAGATTCGGTTAATCTGGCGAAGACGGCAGACATGCAGCGTTGGAAAGTAGTCGGAGCGTTACATAGCCCGAATGGCATTCTTCTGAAAGCATATGTCCCAAAGGGACAAGTGAAAGTGGTTTTTTCTTGGTCTTCTGGATGTATGGGTATTTGGTAGAACCCAGAGTAACCATCGAGATAACAGAAATACTTTTGGTGGGCCAAGCGCTCTAGGACTTCGTCAAGGAAGGGTAGAGGGTAGTGGTCTTTCCTTGTAGCTTTATTCAACTTCCTATAATCGATGCACATTCGCCACCCCGTTACAGTCCTAGTGGGTACGAGCTCATTTTTATCGTTGATTACTACAGTAGTGCCCCCTTTTTTTGGAACAACCTGAACTGGACTGACCCACTGAGAGTCAGAGATAGGATAGATCATGCCAGCTTTGAGTAGTTTGAGGACCTCCAAACGAACTACCTCTTTCAAGTTTGGGTTCAGTTTTCTTTGGTGTTCACGAGTGGGTTTAAATTCTTCAACCATAGGAAGCTTGTGCATACACAGAGCCGGGTTTATGCCTGTGAGGTCGGTTATTTTATAACCAATGATCTTTTTGTGCCTCCTTAGTTTGTCCAGAAGCCTGACTTCTTGGTCTTCGGTAAGGGTGGAGTTGATAATAACTGGGCATAACTCTTCCCTATCCAGGAAAACATATTTGAGCCTTGTGGGTAAAGTCTTCAATTCAGGGGTTTTTGGTGGTTCTGCTGCTTCAATGGTAGTGATGGCTTTAAGCTCTTCAAAAGTAGCCTCCGGTGCTTCTTCTATCTTCTCTAGGTATTGGGTACATTGTTGGACTAGTTCATTTGCAGAGAACTCAACTTCTGGATTGATAAGAGCATTTTCAAGTTCGTCGATTGGCTCGGAGATTTCTAATTGCGACATTTGTTGAATTGCATCTAAAAGAAAGACCTCTTCTTGGATGCTGGGACCTTTCATACTATCAAGGATGCAGAATTGAATTGCTTCTTTTCCGAGCCTAATAATGATGGTTCCAGCTTCTACATCGATTAGCGCTCTGGCTGTAGCTAGGAAAGGCATGCCGAAAATGATCGGATACCTCAAGTCTTCTTTGATATCCATGATGACAAAATCACATGGAACGTAGGCATCCTTCCCTATCCTTACTGGGACATCTTCGATGATTCCCAACGGTGCAGTTACGGTGGAGTCGGCTAGTTGAATAGTCATTGCTGTAGGCAGCAGGTCAGTGAGACCAAGGCGTTGGCACATTGAGTAGGGCATAATGGATATACTAGCCCCGAGGTCAGCTAACCCTTTCTTTGTGGATGCATTTCCAATGCAACATTGGATTCCGAAGGAACCTGGGTCCTTCTTCTTTTTGGGTAGTTTGTTCAGGATGATGTCAGAAGTGGTTTGAGCGAGCTTGACAGTCTCCTGCTCTTTGGTGATATACTTACGTGATAGCAAAGTTTTGAGATACCTTGCCCATGCTGGTACTTCGGATAGAGCGTCAAGGAGTGGGATGTCAATATAAAGTTTCTTCATTGCTTCCTTGAATTTTTGAAACCTGGCGTCCATTTTTGTTTCTTGCAGTCTGCCTGGGTACGGGATCCTTGGTTTGAATCGCGGGACTTTGGATTCTGCAGGTACATGCTCTTTGTTTTCGTCCTTTGTGCCTTCGGACGATTTTTCAATCCCTTGTTGCGAAATCTCTTTCGTCATAAAAGTGGGCACATCATCATCATCTAGAGTGATCTTGATGGGTTCAGGAAGAATGCGTCCCGACCTTGTGGTGATGGCATTCAGCTGTTCGTGTTTGTTTTGCCCGTACTTAGAATTTGGTTCAGGCTGCCCATCAAAAGTGCTTGCCGAAGGTTTTAACTGTGCAGCAATCTGAGCAAGCTAGGTTTCAACTGCCTTTTGTTGGGCTTGTTGGTTAGCTAGCATGGTTTGCTGAGACTGAAGCATTTGTTTTATCAAAGATAGCTCATCTTCCGGTTGTGCAGTGACGTTTTTCTGAGGGTTTTGTTGTTGAGACTGTTGAATATGCAATTGCGGGTGAAGCGGGGGATGAGTGTACTAATAGTAGGCTGATTGATTTCTAGGGTAGTTAGCCCTAGGGAAATTATTCCTTGGATTCCCTTGATTTTGGTTAAAATTGTTTGGAAATCCAGGAGGCAGCCTACTGTCAAGCCCCCCTTGTGTCTGATGTTGCGGATTCGCAGTTCCAGAGGGATTCCCATACTGGAATCCAGGATGGTTCCTTGGTTGACTGGGATTATAATAAACTTGTCCGGGAATAGTATGGATGGAATTGACTTGCTCTGGAATCTGATCTTCAGCCTGATTAGTGATGGCCTCATAGGATTGTGGTGGTGGATGCAGATCCATCATCACATTATAGAGTATTCCGCAGGAAAGAGTCGGATGATCCGGAGAATGACAAGCTTCACAGGATCCTGTGACGGCTTTGACTTGATGAACCAGCGGGGTTTTCTTCTTATCAATTTCCCCTAGGGTTGTTTCAAAGGTTTGCTGTTTATGAGCGATTGTCTTCAAAGCTTCGGCTATTGACTTTAGTTCCATAGATTCCTCAGCTTTACAGACTTTAAGGACGCCTTTTCCGGTTGACCGCCCCTAGTTGGACTGGTTTTCAGCTCCTAAAGTAACGATTTTCTAGGCATCTTCATAATTTTTCCTCATGAAATTTCCTCCAGATGAGGAATCTAGGAACTGTTTAATGTCATCTCTTACCCCTCGATAAAAAGTTTTAATCAATTGATTCTGTGAAATTCCATGATGAGGGCATTTGCGTAGAAGTTCCTTGAATCTTTCCCATGCCTCAGCGAGGGTTTCTCCAGGTAGCTGGGAGAAATGGTTGATCTGCCCTCTGATTTCATAGGTCAGCGAGGGTGGAAAGAACTTCTCCAAGAATTTTTCCTCTAGAGGGGCCCAAGTGGTTATGATGGGTTCTCTGTCCAATGAGTTGTACCAACTCAAGGCCCTTCCAGATAAGGTGAAATGAAACAGGTGGAGCATTATTGCGTCGAAAGCAATGCCAGCTTGCGGGACCAGGCGGCATAATGCCTTAAATCATTTCAAGTGGTCCATGCAATCGTCCCCTGAACCTCCAGAAAAGGAAATTCCTTGCATAATCTGGATCCACTGGGTCCGGATCTCAAAGTTTGGGATATTGATGATCGGAGGCCGGACCGGGTGGTTGTCTTCATAATTCTTCGGGACAGCATAGTCCCTCAGTTGCTTGTTTCGTAGTTCGAGCTGAGCAGCCTCGGTCTCTACTCTTATGCGGCCTTGCTCTTCTGCTCGTATTTCCACTTGTATTTGGGCACGGGTGTCTGCAATGAGTTGTGCCCGTTGTGCGGCGATAGCAGCATTGACTCTCTCCATCACCAAAGCGGCTTGATGCTGTTCGTCAGCCATTTGACTAGCGCGTTGGCGATTGAGACGGATTCTACGGTGAAAACTTCTCTCTACCTCGGAGTCGAACTCCGGATCAGGGGAGAATCCTCGATTATGCGGTGATTGCATATACGGGTTCTACCTGAGTTAAGAAAAGAGAACACCTTTAGATAATAGAGACAATATGAAAGCTTCAAGAAGATAGTGAATTATGATTCAAAAAGAAAGTGTAAAATCCTAACCAACTAGAAAAATAAACTAAGTGAAATACTAACGTTCCGTTTTCCCCGGCAACGGCGCCATTTTTTGATGGAGCTGGAACTTACACCAAAAGATTTTCAGTCTTCCAATGGGAGTCCCAGGATTCTATCACCAAAAACCCTAGAGAGGATGAATGTCTTCCCTAGGTTTACCTAGAACTGGTGCTTAGATAACAACTCCAACCCCATAAGAGTATGGAAGCCTTATCATAGTACAGATTTAGGATCGAACCCAAAAGACAACGGTCTTGTTGCAAGCAACAAGATGGAAAACGTACAACACTTCACTTAGTTACTTTACTAATTGGCACTTATATCAAAAGGTTGGATTTTGATTGGTTTTTAGACTAAAGCATGAAAAATAAATAAAGCAAGTAAAACTAAGATTTAACAAATGATGATGAATCACTGGGGTTAAGCAGGTATTCACCGCCGCTACACATGCATTGTTTATGTACTAAGCAAGCAAGACTTATAAGCTAGATGCATGGATGTTCCACAAGACCGATGCCTTATAAGACAAGAGCGATGCATTGCATCCAAGGATGTTCCACAAGACCGATGCCTCGTAAGACAAGAGCGATGCATTGCATCCTTCGATGTTTCACAAGACCAATGCCCATATAAGACAAGAGCAATGCATCACATCCTTCAAGGGTTAAGTAGCTCTCATTCGGTACATTTCTACGTGTCAATGAAGATATGTAGTCTTCCAAAGAGAGAAATCTTACTCAACCTCATGAAACGTGCATCTAAAACTAACAAGCGAGCGATAATTATCAAATCGAATAGTGTCTTTGTAGGCCTAGTCTCCTATTCGGATAACCTAGCTACGAGAAGTGCGGGAATGTTGCAACGCCAGCCATTCCCGATCAAATGGTCACATGCTTTACATCATTCCCCTCGCAAAGCGTGTTCCTCGACTTACCAAGGTTACTTCCATACAGATGGAAGTGTAACGGATGATAGTGAGTTTACTCCACTCTTTGAGATACACTCCTAGACACCGAAGCGGATGCGTGGTGGATACACACACCAGAAACCAACACTAAATCGGTATTCGAGTCTCGAGAGCGGTCGTAGACAAACCACAACAAAAGACAATAGATGCATACAAGAACGTGGCCATCATTCAAGCATGTATGAAATGATTTAGTATTAAAACGAAAGGATAACATCTTTTTAGTACAAAGTACAAAACATGGGCAGCGGGGCTAGTCCCCGCACCCCAGTGGATGGAACTACTCGCTCCTCATAGAGGGAGCAACAAAGGAGGAGGCAAGAAGAGATAGAAAGAACATCATCTCCACTGAGGAGAGAAGGTTGAACCCTTGGTGGAGAGAGCAACGATCTTCACCCTTCGTGGCTTGCTTGACGACGGATCTTCTCCTCTCACCTTCTTTGTTGATGAGAGAGAAGGTAGCTTGGCAATGGAACGTGAGTCTCAGACCGGCAGCCTCGGGCGGTGGATGGAGTTGTTCTGGTAGTAGAGAGACAGCCTCTGGACGTCTAGACTTCCTCAGGGATGGCCCTTGAGGTCTTATTTATAGGCCTTGAGTGAGGTCAAATGGTCTTGAGACCGTTTGGGTTCAAACGGTCTTGAGACCGTTTGGCGTCAAACGGTCTTGAGACCGTTTGGCATCAGACGGTCTTGAGATCGTTTGGCGTCAAACGGTCTTGGGACCGTTTGAACTCCATGCGGTCTTTGGACCGTTTGGCTTCATGCGGTCTCGGGACCGTTTGAACTCCATGCGGTCTTGGGACCGTTTGGCTTCATGCGGTCTCGGGACCGTTTGAACTCCATGCGGTCTTGGGACCGTTTGGCTTCATGCGGTCTCGGGACCGTTTGAACTCCATGCGGTCTTGGGACCGTTTGGCTTCATGCGGTCTCGGGACCGTTTGAACTCCATGCGGTCTTGGGACCGTTTGGCTTCATGCGGTCTCGGGACCGTTTGAACTCCATGCGGTCTTGGGACCGTTTGGCTTCATGCGGTCTCGGGACCGTTTGAACTCCATGCGGTCTTGGGACCGTTTGGCTTCACTTGGCCTTGAGGTTGTTTATTCTTTTATGATTTTTTTGTGCTTTTTCTGCAAGTGTAAAAGGAAAAAGTTAGTTTGATGATGTATTTACAAAAAGGGGTAAAATTAGGTTTATGTACCGTATAAACGTAAAAAGAGTATGGAAAACTAAAGAAAAAGACTAAGATAAACTACTAAAATAGGAGGTTATCAGTAATGTATAATGCAAGAACATCAATAGGAACAATTAGAAGAAAATCATGTGCATGGTCATTCTGTAGAGTGGAAAAAATAACATGTTGTCATGGAGTCAGCTCAAAATCCTTGAAATGCTGGTAAACCATTTTGTAGTAGGCGTCTACAAATAGAGACTATGTCTTTGGGGTAGCAAAAGGTGAACTAGAAAGCTTATGAGTAGAGAAAGGAGGTAGGATATTGTATATGAACTCATAAGTTGTCTCAAACATGCTTCCAATAAGGATGGGACCAACCTTACAGAGAATATGGTCCTAAAGATCTATGGTGAGAACTCAAGAAGCAACAAAGGTATAACTTCCAACATCTTGAGTAGTTGTAATGAACAACCCCCCAAGCTACACTGGTAGTGTGGCAAGACACCATTGTAGATCAACAAAACCTTTCCCTTCACCAACAACAATGTGAAACAAGAAACGGTGGATTCCTTAATAAAATTTCTTATAAGGCTGAAACAATATGATTAGGTGGCATTGTTCAAAGGCAGAACACCCATGTAACCAAAAAATAATAATCCATCAGACTAGTCTTTATGCCGAGTGATGACTAGTCACTTTATCCATGATATTGAATATCAACTTAAATATATGGGCACTTATTAGAGAAGAAATTTTGTGTGACATACCCACTTTTAGTTTGAAACATACAAGCCATGTCTTCATGGTCAGAATCATATCTTAATGTGACATTTGTGATTGTGATCCTTAGACCTCATTTCACTACACTAATAACATGTTCTTTTGTGCACTTAAATAATTTCCTAATATGACTCTTATTAAAGGATGACGTATATGTGGTGATTTGTTGCATTCTGACACACATTAAATGCTTTGAGTGATATAGATGGAATTTGTCCCTCCATTAGAGTGATATATGATCCACATGATAAGAAAGACTATGAAATGCATGGCCATGCTCATATGAGTTAATATATAATGTGTTCTATTTAAAGGAGCATGGTTTGAATATGAAGAAGGTGAAAATTCCATGCCTCAATTTCAATCAAAGTATCTATAACAAAGGAGTTATAAGTTCATGGTAATATTGGTCACTTTATAAGTTCATGTGAGTTTATTTTAATTACATGGGCAAGAATGATGTGTTTCACCAATATTTGTGAGTTATGAACTACGAGCATAATCTGGAACCTACATGGCACACACACACACACACACACACAGATATATATATATATATATATATATATATATATATATATATATATATATATATATATATATATATATCACAGCTATTGGAGCGGAAGTTGTCTCCCTAGATCCCACGATCTAGGGCTTGCCCCGTCGCCGAACCTGCTCGGGGGGGGTGGGGGGGGAGGTTGTCTGCCGACGTGCAGTGTTTCCTCTCCCCCTGGGCTTCTTCTCCCTCGGCTGTCTCAAGGTTCTTCGACGATCGGAGCCTTCACCTACTTTTCGTCTAGGACCCGTCCTTCTCAGCGGTGGTACTCAGATCTAGAGGCTGCGGCGCTGGTGGTTTGGGTGGCGTGCCGTAGTCGTGCTTTGGCTCACTGGTGTGGAGCGAAGAGTGGGAAACTTGTCCTGATCGTCAGTACCTATGACATTCGAGACCCCCCGCCCCCGTGCTTCTTCGCGGGCCTCCCTGTTTGTTCTTATTTTCTTTGTGGTAGGTTCTTCTGTCCGCTTCTCGCTGCTCGTCGGCATTGTTGTCGTTGTTTATCAGCGTTATTGTTCTCTCTATTTGGGAGCTATGAGTGTTGGCTCTTGCTGGCCTCGATTTCTTCTGTCCAGATTCACTACTTGGTCTATTTCTCTGCATGTGGCGGAAAACACTGCCCTGTATATTTTTCATTTGCAGGTTTATCATCTCCGATCTATGCTCAGGTTGAATGAATCTCTTATGAAAAGTTGCTTATGTCAGCCTAGTGGAAAAGAGATCAATGCAGAAGCGTTCTATTATCATTCCAATATGAGTTTTGGGGATCGGATAGCCCTGCTCTTGGTTGTATGTACTTCCAGAATCACTTTTCCTATGTGTAGATGCCGTATGGCTTTTCAGTAATGAAGATGTTTGGATTGCTCTCTCTCTCTCTCTCTCTATGTATATATATATATATATATATATATATATATATATATATATATATGTATATTCATAAGGGGATTGAAGATTGTAATCAAACATATGATTAGAATAGTTATCAATCAGGTATTGGATGATTTGCAGCCCAATCGACTACATGATCCAGTCATTCAAATTGACTTTTTGTTTTAATTGATCAATTAGTTGTCAATTGATCATGTCATTGTCACTTTGGGTAATATGAAGTGTTGAGAGATTCATTAAGTGATCCAATTGACTAGACAAAGTTAGGGAATAGAAAGAATGTTTCCTTTTTTCGTGTGGAATGGAATTTACAAACTGAATCACACCTGGAGTGATGATTTAGACGGCTCATATAGTTAGTAACGTGGCTCACACAGTGATTCAAGTGAGTCACATATTGAGCCAGGAAACTCAAATAATGTGTCAAGAAACTAATATCCCAAATTGGTCCCACTTGTGTGAGTCAATATTTGAGTTTGGAATATAAAAATCCAGTACAAGTTTTCACAGTTATAGGTTTTTTGATTTGTGATTAGGAATGGTATTAAATTTTGGAAATTCCAAGCCCATGAATCTCCTATAATAGGTGTGGAAGTCCATGAGGGTGAGACATGCCAATGAAACATTGTGAGAGAAGTTATTTAAGATTTCTTCCTCTTGGAGAGAAAAAAATAACCTATAGATAATATCCTACAAAAGGAGGAGAGAAGTTCATGTGAGGACTAGTAAGTTGACTTCATTGAGCTCTACTTCCTCTTGTTGACCAATATTTTGGACAAAGAGTTCTCACATTTGTGTGTATGATGAATAGGTCAAGGCCAATGGATAGAGGCTTGAGAACATGAAACTTCTTCATGAGGAAGACAAGGTGTTGCTGCAACAACAAGGCGACAACAATAAGAACCACTTCGTATCTAATCCAAAACTAAACATTTTATACCAGTATAAGACATCTTGATTATTTAGATAGCTAGTATACACCAAAGAAAATTCATATTCTTTCTGCATCTTTGATATACTGACATTTTATAGAAATGATAGTTTCGTTGGCTTAGATTTTATCTGAAGAAACTTTTTTAATTCTGTTGCCCCCTCCATAAAACAATATAGTTTTAACATGTAGGAGGGTGTACAATGAATATGAGTAATCTTTATAGTTTTTAAAGGAAATAAAATAAATAGCTATCGCAATATGTGTTGGTTATTTAAATGATCAATTGAACAATTAACTTTTTTTTGTGAACGTAGGGTGTCGTGCCACTATACTTATTTAAAAGAAGTTCAGTGATTACAAAGTGCAATCACCTATATATTATATATGTACAAAGAAAGGTAAAATAAGAATTATAAAAACAACAAAATAGAGAAATCTAACTATACATGGCCACAATATCCTTTTTGTAAAGAGACCAAAACTCTTCAAGACTTCTTCTAAAATATTTGAACAATATATTGTTCCTCTCTCCCAAAAGAATATATATAATATAGATAGCTAGGAACTTTTCTTCCTTATTCAATAGAAGCATATCATCAATAGAATAGGTCATTGAAGAAATATTCATATTTATATGCCAAAACACCCAAACAAATCAAATAAACTGGAAACAAAAGAAGATATGAGTAGGATTATCTTCTCAATATTCACACAAAATGCATCTAGATGTCAAATGTAAACTAGAACTATGAAGATAATCACAAATAGAAATCATTCCAAGAAACCCCTTACATAATAGAAGACAACATCTCCTTGGTATACTTGGCCATATCCAATTTCCCCAAAGGACATTGAGCCCTTTCCTCATCACAAGGTTCCAACTATCCTTTACCTTCAGATTACGTTTTCCTCTAAATAAGATAGCATCTTCAAACTAAAACGGTTTGTCATGTAAGTTCAAAATATCTTTCAAGTGTTGAACTTCCATAAAGTTGGGAACCTTCCAATCACTTCCATTAATGCAAGTGCAAACCTTATAATTTAACCCTTTTCCCAACATGTATATGAATTTGGGATAAAGGACGTTAATCAATTTTCTCCTCCCTACAATCCAGGGATCTCTCCATAAAATAACTTTTTTTTTCCATTACCCAAGTAGAAATCCACTTCATGTAGAAGCTTATCTCTTTTCTCAAGTAACCTATTCCAGAGCCACAAAGAATTGTCTCAAGCCTTCATAGACCATGTAGATTCCCCCTTAATATGTCTTCCAATAAGCCATTTTACCCAAAAAAATTCTTCATCAATGGTTGTACTCCAAAGTTTATTAATCAAACCATCTTTAACCCAATCATCAATGAGTTTAATGTCACGCCCTCCCTCTTTCTTAGGTCTACAAATAAGTCTTGGTATGTATTTCTAGAGAGCCAAACATATGATCATTGTAATAACATAACTTGTAAATGATTTGATTAATAATAAAGGCAAGCTTCCTATTTATTCAATTTTATTCATTTATGAGATAATGAGTAACATAAAAAATGTCTAGAGGATGATATTACTCAATGACATATGTCTTCGAGTTGAGTACCTAAACAATGGGATCATATAGATGTCAAGAATATACATTCTTATTAAGTCTGTAGTTAGTTATTACTGTGGAAGAAATGCAGACAAAAGTAATTCATAAGACTAGAGTGTGTATTGGTTGATGGCAAAATCTCATCAGACATGCTATGCGATATCAAACCAAGCACATAGATACATGTTAGAGAACAGTCTACTAGACAAACCCACCATGATAATGACAAATGGAAACCATTTCAATGGTAGTCATAGCCAACTCTCATGATTGTGGTTCTTAGATATGAAGTCACTACACTCATCACATGTCATTCAATGTACTTTGACATCATAGATTGTGATCATGAATAAGGGTTGTAATAAAGGTGATGATTGGATGTACTATGAAACATGGGGATGGTTTTGAGTGAGTGGACAAGATTCGTCCCTCCTATAGGAGTATGATATCCTAGGCCTCTTGATAAGAGAGATTGATAAAAGAATGGCCATTTACATGTTAGTTAATATGGGATTTTGATCTTAGATATATCTCAGACAGTCTGCTCTATTTCAAGAAACATTTGAAGAGGCTCACTACCTAATACCACGAGTTTAATCTAGATGTCAGTGAAAAAGGAACTATACAAAGATTATAACACCAATCACATATTGTAGGTTGAAGTTGATCTTCAACTATAAATTTACATGGGTAGCAAAGATATATGACTAGGAACCACTCTTTTCTTGTGATGTCATAAAATGGTTATGGATATTCACTACTAATGTAATATGTAATCATAGTGTCACACACATAGGATACACATAGAAGAGGAGTTTTGATAATAAATGATAATTGAAGTGTTTAGGTATTCAATTCAAGCAAAAAATCAACATACTAGACTCCTAATCGACGGTTCACAGGTTGAACTGACTGGTTGGAGTGCCAGGTTGATTGGATATTGTGTTGGCTGAATTTTGGATGAGCTATGGAGCAAAATGGCCAGTTCGCTTAATGAACTGATTGGTTCATGTTGTTAGACCATCATTTTGTGTTGGGAAATTCCTGGGTCATGGTGTATATCGATTGCATAAAGGATTAAGGTTGACATCACATTGTACATGCATCGGATTAGAATTGGCAATTCATATGCAATTGGGAAATACGACGAAATGATCGGTTTGCTAGGCTAACTGATTGACTTTCATGAAACTACTACATTCCCCTAATGAATCCACCATTTTTCCATTTACAAGTTGCAAATGTTGTGAGATTCTAGTCCATTCCACTCCCTCAAAGTTGGAAACCCTAACCCTAAACCCTCCTACAAATAAATGGGTATTTGGGGCTTCTCATATACATCAATTGCCTCTGACAATTATTTGTCTTCATTGGTTGTTGTAATTGAGAGAACATAAGAACGTCCTACATGATAAATGGAGGGACAATAAGGGAGAACAATCATGGGAGAGCAATTAGGTGACTAACACATGAATGGGAGGGACAAATCCTTTCTGTATTTTCTAGTAGAATGACTGGAGTTCTAGGTTGTCCATGCAGACTTCTCTAGAGGCTAGTGAACTGATCGACTCGCATGCAACTAATAGGTTTTCCTGACAAATCCACCACTTTTCTTCTTAGAGATTGCAAATGTCATGAGATTCTAGTCCATTCCACTCCCTCAAAGACTGGAAACCCTAACCCTAATGCCTCCTACAAATAGATGGGTACTGGGGGCTTCTCATATACATCATTTGCCTATTACAATTGTTTGTCTACTTTAGTTGTTTTAACCGAGAGAACCTGAGAATGTCCTACATGATAACAGGAGGGATAGCAAGGGAGAACAATCATGGGAGAGAAAGTTTGTGACTAGAACTTGAAAGGGAGGGACAACTCCTTCCTGTCTTTTCTAGTAGAACGACTGGAGTTTTAGGTTGTTCATGTGGATTTCTCTACAGGCTAGTGAACTGATCGACTAACATGCAACTGATAGGTTCGCCTAACAAATCCACCATTTTTCTTCTTACATGTTGCAAATGTCTTGAGATTCCAGTCCATTCCACTCCCTCAAAAATTAGAAGCCCTAACCCTAACCCCTCCTACAAATAGACGAGAACCCAGGCCACAACAACACATCCCCAGCAGTAGCGATGGGCGCTAGCAAGCTTGAAATCTGACACTGAGAAGGACCATGCGCAGCTTGACCTGTCATCATTTCTTCTCCTCACCGTGGAGTTGTGACCTGGCAGACACTCTACCGTCGGAGTCCAGTCGGGGTTGCTATGGAGATGGGGAACCAGAAGGGGACTTTTCGGCAGGAGAAGACATGGAGGTTGGAGGAGCGTGTGGCCTTTTTCTCTCAACTGGGATCGACCCCACTGTGACGGCGGCGGATCTGAGACGCACCTCGCGAGCCCTGCCGCGTGAGGGAGATGACCAGGATGGGAGCCGGATCCCCCGATCCCAGCGTCGGGACCTTGATTCCTCTGGACTGATCCAACCCCAATCCTCTAGGCAACTCTAGCCAACAGGGGAGGCCCACACACTAGTTGGATGCATGGCACTCATCTGCGGCATCCGAGCCCTAGATCCAACGTCCACAACAAAATGAAAAGGTAAATACATCAAATATTGTACATATATCAGAATTATGATTAAAAATAGCTCTCATGTCCAATAATTACCCCAAAAATACCCCTAGACTCAGAAAAACATCCCCTATATTACTAGGATCTTATATCAGTCTTTTGAAGAAATATAAATTTATGTTTATAATATAAATGGAATTATTTCTTTAGAATGTTTTAAATGGTATAATTAGGATATGATGAATAATATATCTGAGAAAAATATTGTTGAACTCTAATTTTATCCTCAAACTAATGATGGAGCCTGATCTGATTATTATGCCAAAGTACAATATATCTTCTTACTAAATCATGATTAGATGCTTTTGGTCTCATATTAATTATAGAAAATAGACTAAACATCAGAAAATAATGAGAATTTAACCAGATCCTAATTATGACATGTAGGTCAGTATAAAAATATCATAGACAAACTTAGGACAGTTTGAACCTTAGATTTGACCTAAACCCTAATTTGGACGTAAAATATCAGTAATATTATGAACCATGTATTAATGACAATTAATTGTTATTAATCAGGTCATGGACAAATATCTAGATGATCATGGATGTATAAAGAATCTCTGAACTCAAGTACATTGATATAATTATATGACTAGTTTTTGCTGGATGATAATTATGAGTAATTGCTTGCATGTATTTGAATATCTTGGTGGATGTACATCTATATGTATTGTTGTTTCCGCCATTAACACTAGGATTACTAAGAAAAGAAAATGGAATGTAGTTACTGATGGTTCATTAATCTCCCTATTAGAGAGGGAAAATGTTGACTAGCACCTCCCTAATGGTACAAGATACGCAGGGAGATCCCTAATGGTACAAGGTACACGGGGATAGGGCCCAATAATATATGTTTGTGCTAAGTCCACCATAGTAATACATGTCCATTGAAATATGATTAATAACCTGGGCCTACCTGATTTTCCACCTTTAAATAATGTTTCCTTTCTCTCCCTTCAATTTCGAGTATTTTATATGCCAGCATATTATAGCTCTTTAATTCCACGTACCAACTTTTGTTTATGTTTTTGTTTCTCATATTTTCTAGGTTCACAGCTAGCATGGGATAAAAGAATAGGATGTGAGCAAGTTGTATAGGTTGTACCTATTGTCTAAGATCCTTCTAGCATACATGTTTATACTTGTGTAAAAATTCTCTTTCAATATACAATTGTAATTCATGTTTTAAATATGCATGTTATTGTTGAGAAATGGTATGGTTGTATGTTCATGTATACGTATTATGCTTCCAAGTCGCTTTCTGATATAATTGGATGATGTTTTCGGATTCTGACATCTCACTCCCAATAGGGTTTGGAGAAATCAAAATCCTAGGACGTCACAGTGATGCTTACGCGAACCTAACACCCTCACGGGGGGTTCTGCAGCAGCTCCAGTTGGATTGATATATTTTGCCTGGATCATTGCTTTGGAATGTGTTTTCATGTGTAGCGGTGGTGAAACTCGGTACCATCCCAGTGATCCCATATCATTGATCTAAACCCAACTTTAATTCAGCTTTTACTTTCTTGCAATTAGATTAAGTAACCTCAAATCAACCAATAATTCTAAATATTAGTTTTACTTAAGCTAGATTCGATTGACAAGGATTCTTAAAAAGGTTGTCCTTTGGGTTCGATCCTTAACTATACTGTGATAATACTCATCCGCTTGCGGGTGGTATTATTGCAGTTTGGTTTTGGTAAAAGCTCGGGGATTTCAACCCCGAGTGAGTTTGTTAGTGTGTTTCAAAATATCATGTCAAATTCTGGCATCGTTGTCGGGGACAACGGAATCAGTCAGTCAAATCTAGTTCTTTTAAGACTAATCTAGGATTTTGCTTTTTCTTTTGAAACAATCGATCATCTACTTGAATTTCACTCTACTTTGTGGATCTCACTTTCGAAGTCTTTATAAATCCAGGTACAATCCAAGACATAGTGTATGCACCATTCGGACAGCCCCGGACTCACAACAAGCTTTGATCCCGAGATAGACAGAACTTTTCATCGTCAAATTCGAGAGAATCAAGCAAGGATGGCACAAGAAGAAGAGGTAGCCCGAAGGGTAGCTCAAGCCATCAATGCATAAAGAGAGAGACTAATGCAAGAAGCTAGGGCTGCGGTTCAACAGGAAATCCTAGCAGCACAAGCAGCAGCGTAAGCAGCCGAACTACAAAAGGATCTTAGAGAATTCTAAATCCTGAAAGCTGCAAATGTTCATCATCCAGTACAGCCTCCTCCCATCAATGCTGCCAATTTTGAGATTAGGGCACATTGGATCACATTGCTTCAAAACAACCCTTTCTATGGCAAACAAGCAGAGGACAACCAAGAACATCTTCTGAGATTTATCAATCTATGTGCTATGACAAAGCAAAATGGAGTCACTGATGATGCCACTCGACTCCACCTCTTCAAGTATTCCCTTGCTGATAGAGCCATAAGTTGGTACAATTCATTGCAAAGTGAAATACCCATCACCACCTGGGAACAACTCCAAAATGTGTTTCTAGAAAAATTCTATCCTCCATCTCTCACATTTGAAATTAGGGGCCGGATAACAAATTTCACTCAAGTCCCTGGAGAAACTCTCGTTGAAGCATGGGATAGGTACAAAGAGCTTCTACGCAAATTTCCACACCACAGAATTCCTAAGAATCAACTCATCGAAATTTTCTATAGGGGTGTGGATGATGATATTAAGAGGTTTCTAGATTCCTTGTCTGGAGGAAACTTCATGCGTCAAAGTTATGACAGCGCATGGAGAGTCGTCACCCTGGGAGCAGAAAATCAAGCCAATTGGGGCAGATCTGTAGGTAAAGGAGTCTTGAAAGTAGCTATGGCTGAAGCTACTTCTGAGTACAAGTCTATCACTAAAACCTTGAAGGTCTTAGTTGCCAAACAAGACCATATTGAATCATCTCTAGCTGCTATTGGAAGAGGACGTTCACCCACTCGGCAACCAGAACAGGTCACGTCCACTTCCCTGTTCTGTGAAACATGTAAGAGCACCGATCATTCCCCTTTATCCTGCAATGTTCTCTATGACATTGTACTGAGAAATGTATGTGGACAAGGAGATAATGGTCAGATGGAAAATCTTAATGCTATCAACACTATTTCCGGGCAAAGTTATTACAATCTGAATCAGAATAGGAATCACCCAGGTTTTCAATACAGAAACCCCTCTGGAGCAGTAAAATCACATCAATTTGGTTCAAACAATCAACCAAGAGGCCCACCAGGATTCCAATATAATCAACAACATAATTTTGGGAATGAAGGAAATTTTAAGGGAAACTTTCAGAATAGGAACTACAATAACTATCAAAACAACTCTCAGTATCAGAATCTTAATCAACAGCAAGGATAACAAGACGGACCCATCTCTTATAATGACAAGCTATCAGCCATTGAAAAAATGTTGCAAACGTAGCAAACTATGATAGCCAACCAACAAGCTCAGCAGAAGGCTATTGAATCTCAACAAGCTCAACTTGCAGCTAGCATAAAGCCACCTATTGGAGTCTTTGCTGGCCAACCCGAGAACAATCCCAAGCATCCTAAATAGTTGAAGGCAGTCACGACTAGGTCAGGAAAAGACTATTCAGATCCCCCAGTAGAGACGCCTGTAGTTATTACAGACGAATATGAACCTGTGATTGTCCCAAACTCAACAACACTAGAGTCTCAATCAAAATAAGATAAGACAGATAAGGGAAGTCCTGAGAAATCTACTGATGAAGAAATTGAAACACCAGAACCTGATATTCCTATATATAAGCCTCATATACCCTTCCCATCCCATCTAAGGCAAACCAAGCTTGATACTAGATTCAATAAGTTTAAAGAAGCTATGAAGAAACTTCATGTTGATATACCCTTCTTAGATGTTCTGGCTGAGATACCAGCCTGGACTAAGTACCTAAAGTCACTCCTAACCAGGAAGTATATAACTAAGGAATATGAGACAGTAAAACAGGCAACAACTACATCGGATGTCATATTGAGCAAGATGCCCAAGAAACAAAAAGACCTGGGATCCTTTGGAGTTTCATGTCACAATGGCGACTCATCATGCAAGAAAGGTTTGGCAGATCTCGGCGCAAGCATTTCTATTATGCCACTAAGCCTGTGCAAAAGACTAGGGTTTGCAAAATTGCCTCCTACTGGCATGACTATACAGCTCGCAGACAATTCGATAAAACGTCTGTTAGGAATCCTCGAAGATGTCCCGGTCAAGGTAGGCAAGGGCACATACATTCCATGTGACTTTGTCATTATGGATATAAAATAAGACACCAGATATCCTCTCATCTTCAGTCGTCTGTTCCTCACCACTGCAATAACCCTAATTGATGTTGAAGCTGGTACCTTACTGCTCAGATTAGGCAAAGAAACTCTTGAATTCAATTTTTTTGAAAGTATGAGTAGACCAAGTATGTTGGAAGAAGTATATCTGATTGACTGCATTGAGCAAATGTCACTTCTGACCCAAGAGCATCGAGAATCAAATGATCCCTTGTAAATTTCTCTAATAAACCAATCAGTTGATGAACCAACCGACGAACGAGCAAAGGATTACATCAAATCCCTCGACTCTGCTAAAGAAGATGTTGAAGCCACCATTGAAGAACTCAAGGCTATCAAAACTACAGAAGAAACAAGCAAAAAACAAGAAGCTCCCGAAATGAAACCCCTGCCCGAAGGACTAAAGTATGTGTTTTTAGACAATAACAAGGTTTTCCCAGTTATTATAAATTCTGATCTAACAGCTGAACAAGAAGAGAAACTTCTGAAGGAATTGAGGGAAAGCAAGAAAGCCATCGGTTATAAAATGAGTGACCTCACTGGGGTCAGTCAAGCGTTGTGTATGCACAAGATCCCCATGATGGAAGATCACAAACCTACTATTGAGCATTAATGGAAATTGAACCCAAATATGAAGGAAGTGGTCTGTAGCGAGATCATTAAATTGCTCCTAGCTGGAATAATCTATCGGATATCCGATTCGCCATGGGTGAGCCCAGTGCATGTAGTCCCGAAGAAAGGAGGAACAACTATTATACAGAATGAAAACAATGAACTCATCCCCACTCGAATAGTCACAGTGTGGAGGATGTGCATAGATTATAGAAAATTGAATAAGGCAACTCGAAAAGATCATTTTCCAATGCCCTTCCTTGATCAAGTCCTAGAAAGGTTGGCTCATCAAGAATATTTCTGTTATCTTGATGATTACTCTGGATTCTATCAAATACCCATACATCCATATGACCAAGAGAAAACAACATTTACCTGCCCATTCAGAACATACACATTTAAAAGAATGTCATTTGGCCTCTGCAACGCACCTGCAACTTTCCAACGTTGCATGGCTTCAATATTTGTCAGTCTCACCGAAACCATTATGGAGGTTTTTATGGATGATTTCTCTGTATATGGAGATTCATTTGATTCATGTCTTAAGCACCTTTACCTGGTCCTCAAACGTTGTAAAGACGCACATCTTGTGCTAAATTGGGAAAAGTGCCATTTTATGGTAAAAGAAGGCATTGTCCTCGGTCATAGGGTCAGCAATAGAGGAATTGAAGTAGATAAAGCCAATATTGAAGCAATTTCTAAACTGGCTACACCCACAAATGTAAAAGAAGTTCGTGCTTTCCTTGGCCATGCAGGATTTTATAGAATATTCATAAAGGATTTTTCCAAGATAACAAAGCCAATGATGAACCTATTACTAAAGGATACTGATTTCAATTTCAATGAAGAATGTGTCAAAAGCTTCAACACACTGAAGAAGGCCCTTACAACCATTCGAAATCATGTGTGATGCCAGTGATTATGTTGTGGGTGTTGTGCTTGGACAATGTATAGAGAAGAAACATTACATGATCTATTATGCATTGAAAACCCTCGATGAAGCCCAGAGAAATTATGCATCTACTGAGAAAGAACTTCTAGCAGTCGTGTATGCCTTTGACAAATTCAGATCCTACCTTATTGGTTCGAAAGTCATTGTCTACACAGACCACGCTGCCATTCGTTACCTTCGGGCAAAGAAAGATGCAAAACCCAGGTTGATTAGATGGATCCTCCTATTACAAGAATTTGATTTAGAGATAAGAGATAAAAAGGGTACCGAGAATGTTGTAGTAGACCACCTCAGCCGCATCCACACTCAGGATACTGAGAAGATTCCGATCAATGATTCCCTGCCAGATGATCAACTAATGAAGGCATCAGAAAGCTATACCATGGTACTCGGATTTTGTGAACTACCTTGTTGTTGGTGTTATCCATCCTCAATGCACCGGGAATTCACTGAAGAAGTTCATGCATGATGTAAAGCAATATCACTGGGATGAGCCATATCTCTTTAAACTAGGTGTTGATGGCCTGTATAGACGATGTATCGCTGATGAAGAAGCCCAACTTATTTTGGTACAATGTCACTCAGGACCAGTGGGAGGATATATGAGCTTTAAAAAGACTGCTTTAAAGGTTTTGCAATGTGGATTCTTCTGGCCAACCATATCCAAAGATTCCTACGATTTGGTCCTATCATGCGAAAAATGTCAAAGAATAGGTAATATAACAAAGAGAGATGATATGTCGCTGAATCTATGGCAAGAAGTAGAGATATTCGATGTTTGGGGGGTGGACTACATGGGTCCATTCCCATCTTCCCATGGATTTTCATACATCCTAGTGGCGGTAGACTACATCTCAAAATGGGTTGAAGCTATACCAACTGTCACTAGTGATTCTAAACCCGTAATCAAATTATTCAAAGATATTATTTTCCCCCGTTTTGGAGTGCCACAAACCGTGATATCTGACGGAGGGTCCCACTTCCTTGAAAGAAGCTTTGAAGCTTTACTGAGAAAATACGGTGTAACACATAAGGTAGCCTCGCCTTACCATCCACAAACAAGTGGACAGGTAGAGGTCTCTAACCGTCAACTAAAGGCCATTCTGTAAAAGATTGTAGGATGCAATCGAAAGGATTGGTCAACAAAAATCAACGACGCCTTATGGGCCTATCGAACTACGTATAAAACTCCCCTTGGGACTACACCTTTTCGATTAATATATGGAAACGCTTGCCACCTGCCAGTCGAATTGGAACACAAGGCATGGTGGGCAATTAAACAATTGAACTTTGATATGAAAGCAGCAGGCCAAGCCAAGATTCTACAACTCCAAGAGCTGGATGAACTCAGGATGACAACTTATGAGAATGCACAAATCTACAAAGAACGTACAAAACTTTGGCACGATGGACATCTTAAAAGAAAAGACATACAAGTGGGAGACCAAGTTCTGGTATTCAACTCAAGATTAAAGTTATTCCCAGGAAAACTCCACTCACAATGGTCTGGACCATACATTGTCAAGAGCACCTCTCCACATGGTGCCTTCTCATTATGGAGTGAAAATTCAGGTGAATTTGTGACAAATGGTCACCGCTTAAAGAGATATTTCACCTCAACTGACATAGGCACTAAAGTAACACTGGAACTCACCAATCCAAAGGATCCACCGTGAAGCTGAAGGATCCAGTCGAGCCATCGACATAAAACAAAGGCGCTCGTCGGGAGGCAACCCGATCAATAAATTTGTTTTACTTCCCTTCATTTTTGTTTTTACCTTCTAGTTAATTTTTTTATTAAATAAAATTAGCATCACAAGATGCTATTTAAAAATCTAATTTCTCTTTACCTTTGAAATTTTCAGATACAAGGATGTTCGCTGATTGGAACACAACCACACCTGGTGGTCATTCTGGCATGATTTTTCCCCTCCATCTTGGATTTAGGTTTTGCTCGAAATGAGAAAATCTCTATGTTCGGGGTGGAGGGTGGGTGGTACGTACCTCACTTTCCACCTACACCCATCCTTTTCATACTCAAATTTTCACTGTCACATTCTTGATAAAAAAAATCAAAATTTTCAAAATTCTTTAATGTTTTTCTAAGAGATTGAACAGATACTTGATGAATTTTTGACACTTCCTGATTTTATTAAAAGTAACTAACTAATTTGCTATGCATTTTCAATCATTATATCCTCCTTATTCGAAGTAAATCCTCAAAAGGACCAATTTTTGAAACAAGCCTTTTGCTTGAAATCATCTTGTGAAGCTTATGATTCCTAACACCATGATACTCTTGCAAAAATGACAAGTATCTATCAAACTGATAGGGATCAAACATGTCGTGCTTCCTAACTGACTAGTGGAATAATAACATGGAATCTCCACTTGATCCTCATCAAGTCATTATTTGAGCAGAGTACGACAAAGAGAACAAACTGATACATTGAATTGTAAATCAAGTTGCATTCTGATCTGAACTCTCTTCTACACCTCTTCTATCATCTTCGTATCCCTCCATTAATCAAAAAGAAACAAAAATAGCCGAATATGTGCAAAACCCTAAGTTCAGGGTGGCACGCCACTTCACTCTTTATCTGCTTCTTCCATACCCCTCACAAACAAATAGGGGCGTACCACCAGAATTGCAATCTCGAGTCGAATAGAGGAGAGATTTGCAAACAAAAAGATGCCAAAGTGCACACAAAAAGAAATGCAATCTCGAGTCGAATAGAGGAGATATTCGCATAAAAAAATACAATAAATGAAATTGCAAAGAAAATAAAAATCTCGAGTCGAATAGAGGAGAGATTTACTTCTTCCTTCCATAGCACCTTTCACTCCATTTTCTACCTAATGGCACAATGCATGCCCCCACTATCCTGAAAAGCACCAGTGTCAGTTCATATGCACACTTGTTGTTCTGCGGGTGTCTCTGGACTCCTACAAAACTCTTTGACATGCTTGTTGTTGGAAAAAGTGTGGAGGAAGTGATTTTGGAAAACAAACTCAGGAACGAAGATATGGTAAGATGTGTTTAGTGGTCTCAGGAGGTTGAGATACTGAGTCATATTGAGCAGAAAGAAAATTATCGTGATGTGAAGATGAAGTAATCACATGAATTGAAAGTATTCATCTGGCGATTGTTTCAGATTTTGTGTTACTCGAGGATGAGCAACATTTAAGTTTGGGGTGTTTTGATAAATGCATATTCATCATGGAATTCAACTATCACTTTGAAACAAATTCAACTCCATATACATACTTTCTCACTCATTAAATACCAATGTGAATCATAATGCCCAAATCTACTTAATTGATTTGATTATCAAGGTTTTAACTAAATATTGTTCATTTAATGCAGGTTTGACAGAGCTCAACAAGCAGGCAGGGTCCGCCATCATATCTGGCTCTGGTCAAGAAATCTAACCAGGCAATTCCGTCCATGCGGTCCCAAGACCGTTTAGGTCCATGCGGTCCCAAGACCATTTCGGTCCATGCGGTCCCAAGACCGTTTGGGTCCATGCGGTCCCAAGACCGTTTGGGTCCATGCGATCTCGAGACCATTTGAGCAGCAGAGACCGTTTGGAGGAATCACTCAGCCACAAAGGATCGGGCAATGCATGAACTCAGATTGTGAAGTAGAGTCCTGACCACAACCGTGGTGGTCCAAAACGGCCGTGGTTTTCTGCTATCACCACGACCGTGTGATGTGGCCACGACCTTGGCAGACGTGAGCCCTCACAAGCCACGACCGTGGTCAGAAAGCCACGGCCATGGTCGACGAGTCACGACCGTGGCACCTTTCCTGCATCAACTCGCTCTATTTTAACACGCCCGTGTGTGGCAACACGGCCGTGTGGCAACTACCTCACCACGACCGTGGTGCCATGCCACGGCCGTGGTACGATTTCATCAGGGCCCGATTTCTCACCCACCACGCTCGTGCAAGTCGGCACGACTATGGGGCAGCAGCTCTACCACGACCGTGGTGCCTAACCACGACCGTGGTGCGTCGTCTTCAACCTCCGACTAGCATGCAGTTGCAGCTCCTGAGCAAGGTTGTTTGGGGGTGATTCGTAGATCAAATGGGGTCGCCCCGAGGCCGCCACACCTGCAGATGAAGGCCAAAACTCATTCTTTGACCTGAGGGCCAACGGATCGTTCGAACCAGCTACTGATGAATTTAGTCATTCTTCGAATCCATTACAGAAAAAAACAACGGTTTGTCCAAAACCGTTTGCCCTTTGCGGCACAAGACCGTTTGACTCCCTCAACAGGTTTCAGATCGTTTGATCGGCAAGTACATGGACCGTTTGGGCATATGCTGACTGAGGACCGTTTGGGCATAATAGAGCGTTGACCGTTTCTTGCTAGCTGAAGACCGTTTGGAAGGATCGTTTGGTAACAAACGGTCTCCAGACCATTTGGTAGGAAACGGTCTCCATACCGTTTGGAGAAGATTTTTCCAGGACCGTTTGGTCTGTTTCTACAGACCATTTGGGGCTATTTTCAATGAAAATGTTTGGTTTTCTTTTTTTATCCAAGATTGTTTGGGGCTGGTCCTGTGCCTATAAATAGGACCCCAAAGGTCCTCACTCAGACATTGGTTCTGGGACGCCGACAGGCTACCTGTACACAGGTCTGATCCAAATCCAGTGCCGTCCGCGCCAGTTTCATTCCACCTACTGCCCGTGTTGCAACCAAGGAGGCTGAGGAGAGAAGAAAGACAGAGCGAGGGGGACTGTCCGGTCTGTCTTGGAAACTCCCGTTCACATCCAGATCTGCTCCGACACGATGTAGAAGGTCGTATCTTCTTCATCGGGCTGCGACTACCTTTTGCACCGAGTTCATGGCGAATTTCCCTCTCTTTCTCATTCTTCTGGTTTCTCGCATCATGAGTGAGTAGTACCTTTTCACTGGGGTGCGGGAACTAGCCCCGCTGCCCATGCAAATCATGTTCTTTTGTTAAACTCTCCATGGCAATGTATATAACTTTCCATTTCGTTATTAGTTGGTACGTTCGTAGTTGATTATCTACTTGCTTTCATCTTGTTCTCTCCTATATTGCGAAATTTTCTATATGTGGGATAGAATGCAAGTTTACAAAGTTTGACTCTTTGACGAGAACTTCTGATAAGATTCCTTGAGGTCGTAAGTTCATGATCTGTGAGGGGATGAGACATCTAGCCTTCAGTGACGCTTCTATGGTCTAAACATCCCTCAGGGAGGACCACAGCCTTAGTTGGATTTTGTATCGTCTTTGTTTATCGTCGATGTTAGTTCGTAGATCTATCACCTGCTTGCTTATCGATTAATGTGGTTGACTCCCAAACTAGAAATAGAATGGGATTTCTTCGGAGTCGTAAGTAAGTGATCTGGTTAGTGACGAGACATATGATGCCTAAGGTGATGCTTACGCGAACCTAACGCCCTCACGGGGGGTTCTGCAGTAGCTCTAGTTGGATTGATATATTTTGCTTGGATTGTTGCTTTGGAATGTGTTTGCATGTGTAGTGGTGGTGAAACCCGGTACCATCCCAACGGTCCCATATCATTGATCTAAACCCAACTTTAATTCAGCTTTTACTTTCTTGCAATTAGTTTAAGTAACCTCAAATCAACCAATCGTTCTAAATATTTGTTTTACTTGAGCTAGATTCGACTGACAAGGATTCTTAAAAAGGTTGTCTTTTGGGTTCGATCTTTAACTATACTGTGATAAGACTCATCCGCTTGTGGGTGGTATTATTGCACTTTGGTTTTGGTAAAAGCTCGGGGATTTCAACCCTGAGTGAGTTTGTTAGTGCGTTTCAAAATATCACGTCAGCTGCGTGGGATGAGTCAAGTGAGAGTGAAAGTGGAGAAGAGAATGTGGAGTGTCTCATGGCAAAAGAAGATGATAATGATGATTCCCAAGAGGTAAGCCTTCTTGATTTTCCAAAAGAAGACTTAATTGTTAGTCTACAAGAAACTCATGATAAGTATATTGACTGTAAAAAGAAACTAAAGAAGGCTACTAAAACAAATGAGGATCTATATGCTAAATTGAATGATCTCTCTTCTGAAAAGAACAACATTGCTTCTGAAAATCTAACCTTAAAATCAAGTTTAGATGATTGCAATATAAAGTTACTTGATTTAGAAATGAATCATGATCTTCTTTCTCAAGAAAAGGTTGATTTGCTTGCTAAACTAAACAATTTTCAGACTCAACTCATTCTATGTAATCATTTTGAGTATGATACTGTTGTTAAGGAAAGAAACTCTTTATTATCTGATTTAGATCAAGCAAGGACAGATATTAATAAGAAAATGAATGAGATTGCTAAGCTACAAAGAGAAATTAATGGCTTAAGGGGGAATGATGTTCTTAATAGTATTCTAAAACATTCTTCTAGATGCGATGGAAGAAAAGGCTTAGGTTATGTTCCAAAAAGAGATCAACATAACAGAGCATCCAAGACTAAAATCATGTTTGTACCAAAGAACACAATTCCTAGAAAAAGAAATGAAATTGATTCTATCTCTTGTCACTTCTGTCTACGTCTTGGACATTATTCTTTTTCATGCCCTTATAAAAGGAAGGATTCTGAGTTAGTTTGGGTCCCCAAACCTCAAAATTAGAAGACTTAAATGTAATTTAGTTGAGATATGATCTAATGCTTAGTTTTGAAAATCAAAATGTCTTATCTCAACTAAACAAACAGCATCATGTGTTATTTTAATTTCAAAACTGATACAAACAGAAACATTTTCGGTCAACAAATAGTTCGATCGAGATACTCTCGATCGAGAAAACTTCGACCGAGCGAATGCCTGTGACAAACCAAAATCTACAACAGAAATTCTAGTGAAACATCAACTATTCCGGTCGAGAAATGATCGATCGAAACAAAAATCGATCAAAAAATGGTCGACTGAACATACTTCTGTTTCTATCCAATTTTAATATGTAAAATAGCATCTTTCTCGATCGACATATTGGTCGACCGAGACACAAGTCGGTCGAACTTTTGTTGATCGAATGAAGATTTGTTCAGTTTTATTTGTTAAAACATGTTTAGTTTGTCATTAAATGTACCTAACCATAACGAACCATTACATGGGTACCAAAACCTACATCTTAATGCAAGATTGGGTGATCAACAGTGGATGTTCCAAACACATGATCAGAAATAAGGAGGCATTTCAAACTTTTGAGGAAAAGAAAAGTGGAACAGTCACTTTTGGAGACAATGGTAAAGGTAAAATTGTTGGAATAGGTAATATTGGTACAAACCTTGAAATAAAGAATGTTTTACTTGTTGATGGCTTGCACCATAATTTAATAAGTGTTAGTCAATTATGTGATAGTGGATATGATGTTTTATTTAACAAAAATTGTTGCAAATTACTAATAGAAAGTACTACAAATGTTGTTTATGAAGGAAAAATAGTTGGAAATCTTTATATTCTTAGACCTAACTCTATGAAATCTGTAGTTGGAAAATGCTTACTTGCAAATGAAAATTCTTTACAAGTATGGCATAGAAAATTAGGCCATGCTAGTTCAAATGTTATAGAAAATTGTGAACCATGTACTTTGGGTAAACAAACTAAAACCTCTTTTAAACCCAAAAATGTACTTAGCACCTGTAGATCACTAGAGCTCATTCATATGGATTTATTTGGACCTATGCGGACACAATCTATTGGCGGCAAAAGATATTGTCTTGTTATTGTTGATGATTATAGTAGATATACATGGGTACACTTTCTTGCAAACAAAGATGATACTATTCAATTTTTTATAAAATTTTGTTCCAAGATTGAAAATCTACTACAAAACAAAATATGTACAATTAGGAGTGATCATGGTGGAGAATTTGAGAACCATTTATTTGAAGAATTTTGCACATCTCAAGGGTACACTCACAATTTTTCTACTCCACCTACTCCACAACAAAATGGCATAGTTGAAAGGAAGAATCGATCACTACAAGAAATGGCTAGGACTACGATGCTCGAACATAATACACCTAAAACATTTTGGGATGAAGCGGTAAACACAACTTGCTATGTGTTAAATAGAGGAACCATTCACTCTTATGAAGTCATATATACAAAGAAACCTAGGGTTGACTATTTTCATACTTTCAGATCAACATATTATATCTTGAACACAAAAGATGATAGAGAACACCATATGAAGTCATATATACAAAGAAACCTAGGGTTGACTATTTTCATACTTTCGGATCAACATGTTATATCTTGAACACAAAAGATGATAGAGACAAGTTTGACTCTAAATCACATAAAGACTTTTTCTTGGGATATTCCACCTCTAGCAAAGCATTTAGAGTTTACAACACTATTTCTAGAAAAGTTGAGGAATTCATTCACATTACTTTTCATGAAGAGATACAATCTAAAAATCTTGAAATAGTTGATCTCACTCATCAATTAGAAAATTTATCCATACCAAATGATAGTGACAAAATACTACTAATAATCACCAAGTTGAGATACAATTTGTTCCTAGACTCATTAAGGATCATGCTCAAGAATTTATCATTGGAAATCCAAATGATAAAGTCAAAACCCGTTCTTCTTTTAAAGATGATGCAAATATGGCATTTTTTCTATAATTGAACCTAAGAAGGTGACTGAAGGTCTCAAAGATGACTATTGGATAATGGCAATGCAAGAAGAATTAAACCAATTCACTAAAAATGATGTATGGGACTTAGTTCCTAAACCACAAGATAAAACCATTATTGGAACTAAATGGGTTTTTAGAAATAAGTTAAATGAAGCAGGAGAAGTGGTAAGAAATAAAGCTAGGTTAGTAGCACAAGGATATAATAAACAATAAGGGATAGACTTTGATGAAACTTATGCACAAGTAGAAAGACTTGAAGCCATTAGAATGCTACTAGCTATAGTTGCACACAAAAACATCAAACTTTTCCAAATGGATGCAAAAAGTGCATTTATCAATGGAATAATCCAAGAAGAAGTATATGTTGCCCAACCACCTGGTTTTGAAATCCAGAAAAAGATGACTATGTATACAAACTTAAGAAAACACTTTATGGATTAAAACAAGCACCTAGGAATTGGTATGAAAGGCTCAAGAACTATCTATTTGATAACGATTTTTCTATTGGAAAATCATATTCTACTTTATTTTTCAAAACATATGCATCTGATTTTCTAGTTGTTCAAATATATGTTGATGACATTATCTTTGGTTCTTCCAGTGAATCATTGTGCAAACAATTTAGTGATATTATGCAACAAGAATTTGAAATGAGCCTCATGGGTGAACTAACTTTCTTTCTTGGTTTTCAAATAAAACAAACATTGTTGGAATTTTTATAAGACAAGAAAAATATACCACTGAACTCTTAAACTTCTTTGGGATGGACCAGTGCAAACATGCTACCACTCCAATGGCTACCTCCACTAAAATTGATAAGGATGAAAATGGAGAAACTATTTATGACTCCTTATATAGAGACATGATTGGTAGTTTGCTTTACTTAACCACTTCTAGACCGGACATCATGTTTTCAGTTGGTCTTTGTGCTCGATTTCAATCACAGCCTATGCAAACCCATTTTCAAGCCGTCAAACAGATTTTTCAATATTTAGCCGGCACCACATGTTATGGTTTATGGTATCCTAAAGGACAATCCTTGGATTTTAAAGCTTATACTGATGTCGACTATGCTGGTTGTCGAATTGATCGCAAGAGCACAAGTGGTAGTTGTTTCTTGTTAGGAAGAGCCTTAGTATCTTGGTTTAGCAAGAAACAAAATACAGTTTCCCTCTCTACAACTAAAGCTGAATATATGGCAGCTGGATCTTGTTGTGCTCAAGTGCTTTATATGCAACAAGTTTTAAACGATTATGGCTTTACTTTTTCATCCACGCCTATCTTTTGTGACAACACAAGCGCTATAAACTTAGCACATAATCCCATTTTACACAGTCGGGCCAAACATATTGAAATCCGTCCTCACTTTTTAAGGGATCATATCTCTAAAAATCATGTATCCCTTCATCATGTTGATACGGAAGATCTATTGGAGGTTATTTTCACAAAACTGCTTCCACTAGACCAATTTAACAAAATAAGGAAGCAACTACTCATCACTCCCTTAGACGATGTTTTCTTTGATATTTGTGCTTCTTGAAAATAGTTTTAATCGTGTTATTTTTGTCTTCCACATGGACATCCCTTTTTAAAGATTTGATGGTTATCTTTTTATGGGGGATATCAAATTAAGGGGGAGTTTTTCTACATTCATTTTTAATAGATATCTTTTTGAAATGACAAAGGGGGAGAAATATATGTAAATCTTAGAATGGTAACTTTGAAAAACTCAATCAATGAGTTTCATAATCTCTTGGCTTTACAGTAAAAGTTGCTATATTCCCTAAAGAATTGGATTTTATGTTCCATACTTCTTTGGGAATAATAAGCACACATTTCATAAACAAGATAAGAAAATCACAAAGTAAATCACAGGTATGAAACTCAACTCATTTTAAAGACTAGTTGATTTATATTTTGGAAATGTTTGTCATCTTCAAAAAGGGGGAGATTGTTGGCTAAATGGACATCATTTAATCCCTTTGTTTTGATAATGACAAACATTTCATTCTTGTGGATCTAAAGTGCTACTTGAGTGTTGCAGGAATAAGGTGGATGACAAATACATGGAAGATCTATATGCTAAAATTTCTTTAAGTCATGAATGTAATCAAATGTAAAAACTTGTAAAAATATATAGTGTACAAGTACTTAAGACATCATGTAAATCAAGTGTTAGATCTTCCCTAACCAATCACAACACTTAGATAGGTCATCCCCTAAAATAGTGTCACATCTACACACTCATACACACACTTATTACTTGGTTTAAAAACATTGAAATAGGGTTAACCTCGGTCGACAATATTCTCAAATGAGACACTCTCGATCGACAAACTCTTCGACCGAGAATGACCCAGGTAGCCGTTAGACACAACAGACAAGGTAGTTGGCAGTTGGAGTAGAACGTTATATACATTTGCTCCAGACAGTCCCTCGGTCGACAAGTCCTTGACCGAGAAGGACTCTCAGTCGACAATTCTTCAACTGAGAAGAGTTCTGTTTGCATTTTTCAGAGTTAATTAACTAGTCATTGTTAAAGCAACTAATGGTTACCTAACAGCTAGTTAAGCACTAAGAACCCCCTAGAAAGTGTCTAGAACGTCCTTAAGCATCCATAGGCCATTCCTATAAATAGGACAAGCCATAGGACACCCAAAATACACTTGTGCAATACTTGAGCTTTCATACTTGCAATTGGCAATCAGTTTTGAGAAAATTGAGCAACACTAGTACTTGCTACTCATTTCCTTTGCTCCAAGTTCGTGCCCTATAGGGTAGCATCTTCTATCCACTAAACCTACACTTCCATACTCATTGGTTAGCAGATCAATACGCTTGATATAGGAAATCAAGCCTTGTGCTTCAAGTGGTAATTACAATTTGTATTTCCTTTCTTGTTCTTTCTTATTTCTTGTACTCTCCTTGCTACTCCTAGGGTTGGAGGCTGCAGATTGGAGAGAGTTTGATCTTCTTGGTGAAGAAGGAGATCTTTGGACTACTTCTAGAAGGTTGTCTCAATGGGAAGCTACTTCAAGAGGAAGGCTACTTCAAGGGGGAGCTTGAAGTTACTTCAAGGAAGGCTGCTTCAAGGTTGGTGAGACTACTTCAAGGTGAAGGTTTTCCAAAGGGTGTTGAAAGTGTTGTAATTTTATGTAATATCCTTGTGAGGTAATAAAATGAAATACTTTCAAAATCTTGGTTGGGTAAGAAACCAGGTAGTGGATTGACTGCCTTAGTATTTGCTAAGGTTGGAACCACTCTAAACACCTTGTCTCCTTCTTATTATCTCAATTGTGGTTGTTTGAGTTAAATTATTGTAAAATATCCATAAAACCCTATTCACCCCCCTCTAGTGGTTTTTCACATCATTCTCATTCCTATGATGCTTAAATACTAGAGGAACATTTCACCATGAAACATTTGCAATTTAACCCCTCAACTTGGGTAATTTGTAGTTTATCCCAAAATAAGTAAAACATTATTTCAACATTATTCAAAAAGGACTGAAATTGAAATATAAGTTCCTCTTGAGCCTTAATTACTTTTCAAGAGATAAGAGCAACGATATAATCAACATTATTAAGCAAAACATCTAGGGTTAAGCATAACCCAGGTCAGGGATGTTACAGGTTAACCATAAATAACCACATACCTGTCAGACTGATTTAGGACAGAAATAATCCAAATAATGTAAGAAATCCAATAGGAAAGCAAGGACACAAAGAGATCCTGAAATATGCATATAATTTCCTATCATAAATCATGTCATGAAGATCTATTAAACCCAACTTGCTTCCTAGGGTTTCTAGTCCACTTCTAGGGTTTCATTGCAGTTAGGGTTTTTCTTGTACTTTTATCACTACAAACCCTAGTTAGGAAAAATTGCTTTTAAACCCTAATGATTCTAACCTATTTCATTCAACATGATTAGGATCATCTTCCAACAACATATTATCCATTATATCAAATTAAAAGTGATATTTTTCTCTTTTACCCTAAATTAGGGTTTCTAAGTGCTTAATCATTCTTATATGGTGTAAAAACCTAAATCATGCAAGAAACATCTAGATCAGGTTCAAGTTCATCATTAACTATTCTACAGGTTGCAATTGCTCAATTTCAATAATTAAGTAACATGAACTCAATCAATATCATCCATTAGGGTTTCAAGGTCCATTAAAGCATATTTGTGTATATCGAACCTTAAATTAATTAAACTATGCATAATCATTATCCTTTTGGATCTAATGTGTCCTTTTATAATCAATAGGTTAATATCAACTTTAAACATCCATGTAACCCTTCCCAAAATATTAATCATCATAGATTAGGGTTTCTTAATCATTTATGCAATAAAGTTGATAACTTCAAGTACTTTTCGAATGGCAAGAGGAATTAGTATCTAACACTATTTTTAATGGATTCCCCACATTTTTCTAAGCAAATTTCATATATTAAATGTATCAATCTGATCTACCAATAATTAGATATGAATTTTGCAAGAATTCACTTACTTGGACCAATGAGAGGCTGACATGTCAACCATCCCATGCAATGTATCTTGGCCGATTTGAAAACATAACCAAATGATTCTTTTGCCCCCATGTAAGTCGCCAGATCTTCATACCCCGAAGGGGTATATATATCCAACGACACCTAGGTTGTCTTCAACCTCTTGACGCCGCTATTACCGCCAAGCGCAGTACTCCATGGGTCTACCCCCCTCTTCACCAAGGCTCGATGACCACTGCCAACCACTGCCCTAACTCCGCCGCACCTGGGGCTCCACCCAGCTCATGACCCAGATGGCCAGTTTCAAGCATGACCACCTGTGATGTGCGACTGATGTTGCAATCATGTGGTTGCTGCTACGCATGGTTTAGGGCATGGCGATGATGGCTAAGCTACTCTCTAACAACGTGGGATAGCAAGCTTCCCTCGCAACCCCTCCTTGCCTCCTCATTGCTCCATGGCCGCGCTGCACCTCTTTGTTAGGGTTTGAATGAATAAAAGAAGGAGAAGAGAGAGAGATGCATGGAACTCTCTTGGGCTCGAACTAAGAGTTCTACCTTTATATAGGGGAGGGTAGCAAAGCCCTAGGATGCCCATCCACGAGATCCAAGTCCCTTTCCCAAAAGGAAACCAAATTCCTTCATTAATAAGAAATCTTATCTCTCTGAAATATCTTCTTATTCAACCATATACCTTAGATATTAGGAATTCGAAAATTATCTCTTTCATCATCTCTATGCTTGACTTTTAATCCATTAGCCACGAAATTATACTTCTTAATAGTAGAAAGTACCTCTTTTTGATAACACCAAAAATTCATTAATTATGTATCACATTGTCCTCTTATTTTGTACTATTTGCATTTTCTCTTTCTTCTTATCCATTGGGACTCCTTGGATCCCAAGAAATCCTAAGATTTCGAAATTCCTTTTTAAGGATACTTATTATCCTTCTAGATGCATCTACATCCATTATTTCTCATTATCTTACTTATTTCTTTATTAAGATATCTCTTTGTAAGTATTTCTCTTTATCTTTCAATTCCTTTTCCTCTTTTCCAATTTCTTTCATTAGAAATCACATATAAATGAAATTTATTCAGTTGTTCCCATTAATGCCGCATTCTAGAGATTTCCATGTATTTCTCATAAATACTTTGCTTTATATTCATTATCTTGTATGTTTTTCTAATATTTGGACTTTTCTTCTTTTCTTCTCTTTTGTATCCATTATTGGATTAATATAATAATAGGACCCACAAAATTCCTATCAAAAGGGATATTTGCAAAGAAATCCCTTCTTTGAAGCAAAGCATACAACCTTTTCAATTAAGTGCATATTCATAAAAACATTACTTTTCAATTATGAAAACATATGCAAAATTGAGGTTGTAACATCCTTCCCGTCTTATAGGAATTTTGCCCTCAAAATTCCATCAAACATACAAACAAGCAGGATAAGACTTCCTCATGTCCATTATGGCTCCCATGTGGCTTTACCCTTTCTATGGTGCTTCGCAAGAACTTTCATCATCTCATATTCTTACATCTGAGCTCTCTCTCACCTTGGTATCTCGTACCCTCATAGGTGACTCAGGACATTTCAGCTTCTCTCAAAGTTAAATAGGTTCTTGGCTTATCACATGGCTTGGGTACCTCACATAGTGCACTAGATCAGACTCGTGGAACACATCATACTTTACATTATCCTGAGGGTTAAGGCTAAACATAACCATCTCCACCAATCCATCTCAAATGGACTCATATATCGGGGACTCATCTTTCCCAGCTATAGCTCAGAGGGGTCAAATTTTCATATCACATATTCTCCCACAGTGAACTGCATGTCAGTCTTCTTTGCATCAGCTCATGACTCATGTTGACCCTGGGCTCTCTTTCAGCCATCGCACAATCAAAGTGACTTCATCTTCACACAATGTGGCCTTTCTGACCTTCATAAGGTCTTTCCACCGACACCATCTTCATGAAGCGGTGATTGACACAGCCTCCCTTAGAGAGCTTCTTACATCCTGTTAAAGGCTATGGTGATTAACATCACATCTTTCATAGGACAAAATTATCTCCATGTATCACTCTGAACGAGCACACATGCTCTCATCAGACCCTCTAGTTTGGATCATACTAACCATCAGTTAGGGGTGATAAGCTGTACTAACATTGAGTTCTTCATGTATCTACTTCCACCTCATGGAAGTGAATCATTAGGTCATACTCAAGAACCTTTAAACTTGCATCATGGTGTAGTTGAACCATCTCTCTTTCTTACATGTAGTTCAAATGGATCTATCCCTTGACAGTATTCTCTCTTTCTATTAGATTATGTCATCTAGGTAAGGCGATCTACCATAACCCATAATGCATCCTAACCTTCCTCGGTCCAGGGGAGACTTACCACCACAACTATAGTGATGAACTCCCATTCCCTCTCAAGGTTTTTTATGCTCTAAATCCACGCATGGGAGCTTGGGAGCTAAATGAAGACTTCCATGGAGCTTAGGAGGGCGAGCTCCTTGGCCATGGAAACTCCTTGTTCAAGATCTTACCTTGGTGAGTCATGCTTCTTGCTAACCTTTCCTTATGCTTTCTCATTCATCACCTCCCTACCCTCTCAGTGATGGATGGGCCCTGTATATGAGTAGTTTTGGCCGTGGTTATCTCCCCTCTTTCTTCTTCTTGAAGCTATATATAATCATGGTACCTTCTTCTTCTTTGTTTCTTAAGGTGTTGATGTCGGAGTCGAAGGCAAGCTTTGAGATTCAGATGGATGGCTCTCATGGAGGGGAACATTTTCTTGGTGCTTGGATCATGGATCTTTGTGCCTTTCATGGATATCATCTTAAGGCAGGTTACATAACTCTCAACCATCTCTATTATATATACTCTACAGATGCTCATATATTTATCTTGTTCTTTAAATTGGTATCCATCTTTATGATGTTCATGCATGTGGAGCATGAAATATGATTTGATAGATATGGTCACGTTGCACTACTGTCCATATGTTATTTTTCTTGTACTTAATGCTTGAATGGCTAGAGGTTGAAGATGACTTGCACGACATAAGTCTTTGGCAGACAACTAGGTTGCCCGATATGGCTTGCTTGCCCGATATAGTACCTTGATCTATAGCTTATGTTTCGCTTGATAGATATGGAAATACCCCTTTCTATCCTTGGACTTGAAAGGTAAGCCTATGACATAGATGTATGGACGATATGATGAGTTGGTAATAGTTTTACCTTGGTGCCCGATATCCCTTATCCACCCTAGGGTTAGGGTTTGGGCGACATGATTGCTAGACCCCTGGATGGGCTCTTGGCCGACATGTGTTTCCTTGGTGACATTTTGAGTATGTTGCCCGATACCATCATTAGGGTTAAGTCTTGGATGATATGATATGTTAACTCTTTATGGATCTTGTGGTCGTTATGTTGCTCTGCCTGACATGGTGATAAGTGAATTGGTAGTTGGCCGACACAACCCTGATCCTTGTATCTTGGCTGATATAGAGCCTCAACCCTAGCTTGGGCATTATTGTTGCTTTGGGCGACATTAGTTGTCTACCCTTGTTGCATGATATGTTCTTGAGGTGGAATCCTTGGTAGATATGCTTTCTTGGGCGATAGGTTGATCCTTGTATCCTTGGCTGATATGCCTAGTAAAGCTTAGTTGGTGACCGTTATGGTCCTTTGGTTGATATCCCTTGTGGGGATGATGGATGGGTGATACACTATGTTGAGTGCCCTTCCTGATACACCATGTGCATAGGATGCCTGATACACGCCCTTGTCTTGAGATGATCTTGGCCGTTATGTGAAGTTAGCTTAGTGCCCGACATGGTATTGGCCTATATGCTTTGATAGCTTGGTTCCCGGCACAACCTTGGTCATTATCCTTGTTTAAATGAGCTTGGGTGATATGGTATGGTGCCCAGGATCGCTTTGGCCAATACCAGCATGTCTTAGTTGAGCTTTGATTTATATGAAGTGTTGGACGATATGGCTTGATGCCCGACATGCTAACCCTAGACGTTGGCTGTTATGCTGCTTCATGGCCATGCACGACACCGTCCTTGGGCATCATGGGTACCCTAGCTGATAGGGTTAACCATTGGATGATGCTGAGATGGTTGCATGATAGGGGCGCCTTGAGAGACACCCCTTTGGTCGATATGGCTCATGTTGAAGATTAGTCGGTAGTGAAACCTAACCCTAACCCTAACCCTAACCCTAGCTTGGTGCACCTTAGACCCTTGGTTGATAGGCATGGTAGTGCTGCATGTTATACCTTGGTGATGGCTTCCCGACACCATAAGTGCTAATGGAACCTTGATGCACGATAGAGGACGTGTAGTGGTTGGCCTAAATGGTGGTGAGTTGCCTTAAGGTTGGAAACCCTAGCCGTTATACCTTTAATAAGGGTATTGCTATACCAGGCACATCCTTTGGTGAGGGATGGTGCTACCCACCATACCTTTAGTGAGGGTTGCGGGAGCTTTGGTGAGGGTTCTGATGACCTAAAATGCATATAGCTAATATATGTGGTCATATCTCTATTAATAAAAATGATACATGTGATATGGTTTAAGCACCTTGAACCCTGCACCTATGTTAATAATGAGATAAGATGATAGGTTGTGAACCCGGTATGTTTGGAAGGATATGATGTGACTACACATGATAATGTGACATAGGTATATGACCACAAGTATGGGCCATGATGTGTGCTCATGTTTCATAATAAAAGTATGATGAGCCAAGATGAAATGGGTTGTGGACCACTGTGCAGTGGTTATTTATGGGTAACGATAGATGAACTTTTGATAAGGTTGGATGGTGGGTCTTGGTGTATGATCCTTAAGATAATCCTTAGGGATGTTGTGCTTAATAGTTGAAGATGCGGGATATGGTGGGATATCCCTGACTTGATAACTGTGGTGTATTTATGAATACACCAGTCATGACATTAATCTATATATGTTCATAATGATGATAGAATATACCAATGTATAACCCTTAATCTTGATGATATGATAATCAAAGATATGCTCATGAGATATAGGGCATGATGGGTGCTCACAGTTTGGTAATGATAATGGGATTGCATTGCTTGCATTTATAGCCTTGAATCTCATGTATATATGAACATGGATGATGTTCCAATTCTGTACACATGAATTCCTGATAGCATGATAATCCCAATATGTTCTATGCTTGGTAATCTGGTTATCTCTTTTTATGCAAGCTAACTATGCATGTATATTGAATTCATAGCCAGGTAAGAGCTATGGTGATTATATGATTATGTGCTTTATGTAGCACTTGATGAATGTGCAATGACTGAATAATAATGATGATAACTCTGTTGAAAAGATAACATGTAACAACAAGTATAATGTGAAAGGTCTGAGGACCTAATTAAGGCTGAGTGCCTAGTTGAGGGATGCGTTCCCATAATGTTGATGTTGAGATAAGGGATGTGATCCCAAAATGTTGATGCATAATGTTGAAGCCTTGAGGGGCAGTGGCAATATGTGACAGAGGGATTGAGATCCCATGATGATGTATGATGTGAAAGCCTTGAGAGGCAGTGGCATTGTGTGATGTATGAGGGATTGATGTCCCATGGTGATATGATGATTTTTTAGGGTAATGTGAACAAGAAAGGTAGTATAACATCAATACAATGAGATCTAATGATGTTCATATTCTATATATATGTTTGGTTGTTCAATATAACTTGATTACCCCAACAATCTACTCAAAATCCATTAACTAATTATAGATGAATCTCCCATGTAGTTGCCATGGCCATAGTTCCATTACCGTCAGTACTTGGTGATGGTGAAACAGGTTTATCCCGCGGGATTACCTGGAGAGCATATTGTTGAATATGCGAGGTTTCCCCTAGCTTAAAATAGGAGGGTTTGAGTGTGAATGTGGTTGCAAACTCAGGATATATGGAGCATGGTGAACAGACCCATGGCTCAGGATATGTGATGATGAGCATGATGCGTTCATGGCTCAGATGTATGTATGGGTAGCTTGCGGAGCTGACCCAAAGGCTGAGGCCCTATAAGCATAAGATTGTGGTCTGCCTTGATGATTCATGTACTGACCATGAGAAGGTGAGGTCACGGAGTCTGGATCTCCTTTGACCTTGTATGACACCGGATTGGGCTTCGCAGCCAATGGTTGGATTTGAGTAGGGAAGGCTCACTTCCTCAGGGAATAATAATTCATAAACAAGCAGTATAGTATCTTCCGTAGATAAAATACGGAACTTTGGTTGAGTCCTTGTTTGTACTGTTAAAACAGGTACGATATGTAGTTTACCATATGAACCTTGTATTATGTGGAGAATTCATATACAACTTATCTTGTCAATCATGTTCCAAAAAGAGTATCTGGATATAGGCCTCATGAGTATCTTGGTAAGGTTCCTGGTAAGATTAGTCCTGCTCAGTATGCTGCTCTTATAATATGTTTATATCAATTATCTGTGATCATAATAAAACTAGTAGAGGGTTATGTTTCTCACTGGGACTGTGTGTCTCACCCCGCTGGTTAATAAACCTTTTTAGGTGGACGTTCCTGGAGAGATGAAGATCATGTGGCTACGGGTGATATGCAGAGGTATCATATCTGGTGGGATAGATAGTGTCTAGTAGTAGAGTCCTATGTGTCATCCCTGTACACTCAGGTCTTCGGGAGAACTTTTCAATGTTTCTTGTACAACGATCGATGTACGGTTTTCAGTATGTATCCTGATGTAAAGCATCATGACAAACATTTATTTCATGTAAAGAGATGATGGGAAATTGTTGTAGCACCCTGAAAAGATGTTATGAAATGAAAATGTTGGCTCAAATGTAATATGTTTCATCTTGTGGTGCTTGTTGTAAATCGGTTTTAATTTCCCGTGATTTTTGGTAATCCGATGGTGAGCATGAAATCATGTTTTGTTGTGGATGGGGTGTTACAAGTGTTTTGGTATCAGAGCTCTAGGTTCTCTGAGTTTATAGGGACACTAGGACTAGGATTACGATGGTGTCTAAGGTTGGACCGTGACATAAAATATGGTGCATACTACCTAATCTCAGTACTTGATGCCCTGGCCAGGTATTCAAATATTGAAGACAAAGGAAAGTATGGAACATTAGATTGTTTCCTCCTTGATTACTCTGATCAAGTAGTCATTCTGGAGCAATCTAAAGAGCATAACAAATCTGGAATATGATGCTAATACATTTACCTTGTTATAAAGGAAGTAAATAAATGCACATAACCTCTTAAAGTGTGGATGCTTGATAATCAAAAGAGGAAGTAACGGTTCTATGAATCCTAAATCTGTATAAGAATATGATGAGATAAGTTCTTGAAACTGTAATCTCAAGAGATATACGTGACAAAAGACAGGTTAACATATGATCACAAGGTAAGTAAAAGCGTAAAAACTCACACAAGATGAAGAAAATACCTGAAAGAGAATGACAAGTGATGAGTAAATAAGATGGAACCTGAGATAATCTCAGACCAACTAATAAACGTAAGCAAAAATGAGAAAGTATAACGTGCAAATTCGAGATAAGAAAGAGAAGACAAAGGAGATGATCCATGTTCAATAAAGAATATGTGAAGAACAACAATCTTTTTCAAAAGCGAAAATAAAAATATGATATAATCAGGAAATAACCATGAGTATGATGAAACGACGACAAGAGAAGGAGAATAATAACATGTAATGGTCTTGATGTTTCCTATGTTGAGTGCAAGGAAACCAAGAAGAAACAGGATGAAACCAAATGGAACAAGGTTTATCAATGCTTAAATGGTTGAAAAACTGATGTAAGGATTAAAGAAAGTGATAATACCCTCCCCTTTGATAGGAACCATAGATGTTGGTGGGGTGATGGGAGGAGTTTGTCCCTTTGTGTTCCTTCCTTCCGAGGGAATGGCTGTCAAGTAGACCTTGTGTCACTTGATGTGTATGCTTTTGGAGTGACCTCTGGTTGGATACTTCAAAAAGTATTAGTTGATCTTAGATCTTAGTTTCCAAGATAGAGATATGTGTGATTGATGATGATGATAGGATCCTCTTGACATGTTTTGAACCTGTGACAACGATAGACTATAAAGAGGATCTGGAAGTGATAAGTTTTGACTCAAGAGATGGATACCAGGGTAAGGGAAAACCAGTATATGAAGTGCCAAGCAAATGGGAAGATGAGAACGTGCCTTCTGGTAAGGGGTTCAAAATCAAGATGCTCAGATAAGTGAAGGTATGGTGGTGAACCATCCTGATAGATCTGCCTTGACCTTGCACCTACAAGCTTGAAGCTTGTTTTGGAAGTCTGGATCTATGTGGTGACCCTCGAAGTAGCAGTTCAGCAACACAAATGAATGTTGATAAGGATAAGTGAGTATCAGATGGTTTGACCAGGAAGCAGATGGAAACAGGTAACAGTAGATCTCGAGGCATGAGCTGGACAGAAATGGTGAGATGACCAGGGTATGATGGTAGGATGGATGGAGTTAATCTCTTCTGCTTTGTCTTCTTCTTACCTCTTATCTGCTTCTTTTAATCCAGTTTAGGAGTTACCCTCCTCTGAATGCTTATAGCGTGTTTTGCAGATGCTTCCTTTTGTTTAATCAGAAGAGAGATAGCCTTTTGTCGAGCACCTTGTTGATGACCTAGTTGTGCATGATGAAGTATACTTTCCTCTGTATCCTTTCTCTTCCTGGATGTGACAGTCATGTGAAACCCTTTCTGTGTGACATGTCAAGGATCGTTATAACCGTGGGAATGGATACCCTTGGAAAGGTGTGAAGTTGTCTCAGATGGAGAGGGTGGATTTGTTTTGATCTGGCTAAGTGCCTATAGAATGTCTATCATAAGATTAGGGGTTTATGCTCTGCATAAACATGACACCGAAAGATATGCACCAAAGGGAAAGAATTGTTGTAAGTTCATCTTGGGAAAGTTCATCTAGTTGAGCCTGATTCCTTGGAATACTCCTAGCCAAGTTTCGAGTAACGAAAGATCCAGGCAGGATGTGTATAGAGATGGGCGAACAAGGGTTGAGAATCCTATCCTGATCAGTTGAGATAATGCATATATGTTACTATCCGAGTTGGTACTCATTGTGCTCTTGGGAGCTGATATGAATACATGACAAGCTTGAAACCGAGATGATGTAGTTGTTGTTAACCAAGATGTTTAACTCCTTTTCATGTTCAGCCTTAAGTAATACATAGTGAGGTGTCGTATGAGCCCTGTCATGTTCTTACAGGTGTTTTGTAGAGTATGTATCTTGTGATAACCTCTTCAGAGAAAGATCCCCCTTGATTAGAGACATCCTTTGTGAAAAGAAAAGGAACAGTTGAAACATATATAGCAGAAAGATAGTGATACAAGTTATGCAAAGCTTAAGTGCCAAGCCTATGAGATCAGAGTAGCACAGTAGAAACGTAATGAAGAATGTGATACATCAGTAAAAGGAACTGATACCTGAGTAATACGATTTGCCTATGATGTTCTAGTATCTAAGAGTGTTACCAGACAAAGGATGATGAGACTGAGGGTTGAGTCTATGACCAGTACAAGGAAACTCTGAGTGGCTCTGGGAGAAGAACAAGTATGTTGGTCACAGATCTGTGACACTTAGGAGCTTTGTGGGGTTGTATGATGTGATGTGCAAGTAACACCCGTCTTCTTTCCGCTCGTGATTTCGGGGAAGAAATCCTTGTTAGGGGTTTATGAGTTCTAAGGACCCTGACCCATGTTTTGGGCTAACCCACTTTTCTTTGCTTATGAAAGGTGCCAAGAACCTTAATATAATCTCGCTAGATGTTTTGATATCATGTGATAAGCTCATGTTTCCAGTTTGGTCCCGTTTGGATGTTGTTTGAGCAATATTGCTTATTTTGGAACAAAGTGCAATTTACCCAAAGTAAGGGGTTATATTGCAATATGTCACATGTAGAGAATGCCTTTAGTTCTCTAACATCTTTAGAAAGAGATTGACGAGGTAGGGCTCCTTATGGAGGACCTATGTTCCAAGTTTGAGCTTGGTTGGGTGAAACTTGTGCTTTATGTGCTAGTTTTAGTGTAACTTGCAAATTACCCAAAGTAGAGGGCCAGTATGCAATTTATCAGCTCTAGAGTCACCTCCCTTCTATTTTTTATCATCTAGAACATGGATGGAAGTAGGGGCGCCTTGTTTGGTTGATAGATGAGGAGTGACATCTCTATATGGTCCTTATAACATATATGTGTCACATATGTTACCTTGTCTTTTAGTGTATCGGGCAAAGCTTGCTTGGTGTGTCAGTTTCAGCGGTGTGTCAGTTTCAGCGGTGTGTCGTCCATGGCAGCTGCCCATCTAAACAATACACATTCTATACTGTATCACCAGGCCATGCATGAGCTGCTAGGGTGACAACATGTGGCGTTTAGTGCTAGAGCAAGTGGCACCTTGGTTTATGTGGTTATGACACCTCTCCCTTGCTACCTCTCTCTTCCTTGATGTACATAACTCCCTTCCTCCTTGACCAAGTGCTCCCTTTCGGCCACCTTCTTTCCCCTTCTTGTTTGGGATGAGCATGTGAGCTTGGGAGCTAAAGGAAGACTCCCATGGAGCTTAGGAGGGTGAGCTCCTTGGCCATGGAAACTCCTTGTTCAAGATCTTACCTTGGTGAGTCATGGTTCTTGCTAGCCTTTCCTTATGCTTTCTCCTTTATCACCTCCCTACCCTCTCGGCCATGGATGGGCCCTATATATGAGTAGGTTTGGTCGTGGTTATCTCCCCTCTTTCTTCTTCTTGAAGCTATATATAACCATGGTACCTTCTTCTTCTTCCTTTGTTTCTTGAGGTGTTGATGTTGGAGTCGAAGGCAAGCTTTGAGCTTCGAATGGATGGATCTCATGGAGGGGAACGTTTCCTTGGTTCTTGGATCATGGAGCTTTGTGCCTTTCATGGAGATCCTCTTAAGGTGGGTTACATAACTTTCAACCATCTCTATTATATAAACTCTTCATATGCTCATATATTTATCTTGTTCTTTAAATTGGTATCCATCTGTATGATGTTCATGCATGTGGAGCATGAAATCTGATTTGATAGAGATGGTCATGTTGTACTACTGTCCATATGTTATTTTTCTTGTACTTCATGTTTGAATGGATAGAGGTTGAATATGACTTGCACGACATAAGTCTTTGGCCGACAACTAGGTTGCCCGATATGGCTTGCTTTCCCGATACAGTACCTTGATCTATAGCTTATGCTTCACTTGATAGATATGGCAATACCCCTTTCTCTCCTTAGACTTGAAAGGTGAGCCTATGACCTAGATGTATGGACGATATGATGATTTGTTAATAGTTTTACCTTGGTGCCTGATATCCCTTATCCACCCTAGGGTTAGGGTTTGGGCGACATGATTGCTAGACCCCTGGATGGGCTCTTGGCCGATATGTGTTTCCTTGGTGATATTTTGAGTATGTTTCCCGATACCCTCATTAGGGTTAAGTCTTGGACGATATGATATGTTAACTCTTTATGGATCTTGTGGTCATTATGCCCTTCTGCCTGAGATGGTGATAAGTGAATTGGTAGTTGGTCGACACATACCTGATCCTTGTATCTTGGCCGATATAGAGCCTCAACCCTAGCTTGGGTGTTAGAGTTTCTTTGGGCGACATGAGTTGTCTACCCTTCTTTCATGATATGTTCTTGAGATGGAATGCTTGGTAGATATGCTTGCTTGGGCGATAGGTTGATCCTTGTATCCTTGGTCGATATGCCTAGTAAAACTTAGTTGGTGATCGTTATGGTCCTTTGGATAATATCCCTTGTGGAGATGATGGATGGGTGATACACTATGTTGAGTGCCCTGCCTGATACACCATGTATAGAGGATGCTGGATACACCCCCTTGTCCTGAGATGATCTTGGTTGTTATGTGAAGTTAGCTTAGTGTCCGACATGGTATTGGTCGATAGGCTTTGATAGCTTGATTCCCGGCACAACCTTGGCCGTTATCCTTGTTTAGATGAGCTTGGACGATATGGTATGGTGCCCAGGATGGCTTTGGCCGATACCACCATGTCTTAGTTGAGCTTTGACTTATATGAAGTGTTGGACGATATGGCTTGATGCTCGACATGCTAACCCTAGATGTTGTCCGTTATGTTGCTTTATGGCCATGCACGACACTGTCCTTGGGCGTCATGGGTACCCTAGATGATAGGGTTAACCATTGGATGATGTTGAGATGGTTACATGATAGGGGCGCCTTGGGCGACACCTCTTTGGTCGATATGGCTCATGTTGAAGGTTAGACGGTAGTGAAACCTAACCCTAAACCTAACCCTAGCCTGGTGCACATTAGGCCCTTGGCGGATAGCCATGGTAGTGTTGCACGTTTACCTTGGTGATGGTTGCCCAACACCATGAGTGCTAATGGAACCTTGATGCACGATAGAGGATGTGCAGTGGTTGGCTGATATGGTGGTGAGTTTCCTTAAGGTTGGAAACCCTAGCCGTTATACCTTTGGTAAGGGTATTGCTATACCAGGCACATCCTTTGGTGAGGGATGGCACTGCCCGCCAGACCTTTAGTTAGGGTTACGGGAGCTTTGGTGAGGGTTCTGATGACCTGAAATGCATATAGCTAATATATGTGGTCATATCTCTGTTCATAACAATGATACATGTGATATGGTTTAAGAACCTTGAACCCTGCACTTATGTTAATAATTAGATAAGATGATAGGTTCTGAACCCGACATGTTTGGAAGGATACGATGTGACTACACATGATAATGCGACACAGGTATATGACCACAAGTATGGGTCATGATGTGTGCTCATGTTTAATAATAAAAGTATGATGAGCCAAGATGAAATGGGTTGTGGACCATTGTGCAGTGGTTATTTATGGGTATCGATATATGAACCTTTGATAAGGTTGGATGGTGGGGCTTGGTGTATGATCCTTAAGATAATCCTTTGGGATGATGTGCTTAATTGTTGAAGATGTGGGATATGGTGAGATATCCATGACTTGATAATTGTGGTGTATTGATGAATACACCAGTCATGACATTAATCTACATATGTTCATAATGATGAAAGAATATACCAATGTATAAACCTTAATCTTGATGATATGATAATCAAAGATATGCTCATGAGATATGGGTCATGATGGGTGCTCACAGTTTGGTAATGATAATGTAATTGCGTTGCTTGCATTTACAACCTTCAATCTCATGTATATATGAACATGGATGATGTTCCAATTTTGTACACCTGAATTCCTGAAAGCATGATAATCCCAATATGTTCTATGCTTGGTAATCCGGTTATCTCTTTTTATGCAAGCTAACTATGCAAGTATATTGAATTCATAGCCAGGTAAGAGCTATGGTGATTATATGATTATGTGCTTTATGTAGCACTTGATGAATGTACAATGACTGAATAATAATGATGATAACTCTGTTGAAAAGATAACATGTAAAAGAAAGTATAATGTGAAAGGTCTGAGGACCTGATTAAGGCTGAGTCCCTAGTTGAGGGATGTGTTCCCATAATGCTGATGTTGAGATAAGGGATGTGTTCCCAAAAGGCCGATGCATAATGTTGAAGCCCTGAGGGGCAGTGGAAATATGTGAGAGAGGGATTGAGATCCCATGATGGTGTATGATGTGAAATCCTTGAGAGGCAGTAGCATTGTGTGATGTATGAGGGATTGATGTCCCATGGTGATATGATGATTGTTGATAGTAATGAGAATAGCAAAGGCAATATAACAACAATACAATGAGATATAATGTTGTTCATATTCCATATATATGTTTGGTTGTTCAATATAACTTGATTACCCCAGCAATCTACTCTAAATGCATTAACTAATTATAGATGAATCTCTGATGTAGTTGTTGGTATGTATGCCCTGAGAGCCAATCATGGGATGATTGGTGGGATACACTAAGATTGATTTGATAAACATCAAAGGCAAGCTTCCAATTCTATCTAGTTCAGTAATATGAGATAGTGATAGAACAAATTGAATGTCTAGAGAATGACAATACTCAATGACATATGCCTTTAGGTTTAGGACCTGGACGATGAGATCATACGGATGCTAAGAGTTTGTACATTCTTGTTATGTCCCTACTCGGATGTCATTATGGAAGGTAGATAGACATCAATGCCACACAAGACTAGATTGTGGTGTTGGTTGATGACAAAATCTCATTATTCATGATATAGAGATATCAAACCAAACACATAGGTACTTGTTAGAGAACAAGTGTACCGGACAGACCCACCGTGGGTTTGACACATGGAACCATGACATGGTAGTCACAGTCAGTACTCATAGTGATGGTGGTGAGTGTGATTCTTTGACCTGAAATCACTACACTCAACACATGTCATTGGGAACACTTTGATATCATCAAACGCAGTCCTGAAACATGGGTTGTTATAAAGGTGATGATTGGGTGGCTTTGACGCATGGGGCTTTTGAAGGGTGAGTGATAGATATGGGATTTGTCCCTCCTGAGGGAGTTTGATATCCAAGGCCACTTGATGAGTAGGATTGAAATAGGTGTGCGCACGCATGTGTGAATCAGTATGTGATATTGATGTCATACATATCTCTTCCAATCTTCTCTGAGATCAAGAAAGTGAATGAACGTTGATAGGATGACTGTTCCATGCCTCGAGTTCATTCGGGATATCAGTAACAAAGGAATTATACATTCACTATAACACCATTCATGGATTGTAGGATTGAAAGTTGTTCTCCAACTTTCTACTTTCACTTGGGTAGCACTGATGTGTGACTAGGCACTGATCTTTGATTGTGAAGTCATAAGTGTTATGGACTTTCACTACCAACGTGAAATGGACCTACAGCGTCACACACATTGGATTTAACCTGGAAGAAGAGTTTTGTCCACAAACAATGTTTAGATTGATTACTAAAGGAGTTTAGTAGTTCAATTAAACACTCAATCAATTTATAGCTCAATGTCATAATGTTCAAGGTGTTGGACACATTGATTCGAGTATCGGATTGATTGAAATCGCAATTGATTGATTCTGCACAATCTACACTCCCAACCGATCGGCCCATGTGATGAACTGATCAGCTGAGCTTGGTGAACCGGTCAGCTCAAGTGTTGAGTCGATCGGCTCATAGTCAGAGTGAAATGATTGTTTCAAGAGTTGAAACGATCGATTCAACTGGTGCAACCGAGCATGTTGGGAAAGTAGGATTGGTGGGAATTTTCCTTTTGTTTTACCTGCCCAATTTGATTAGGAAATAGGATTGGTATTCGATACCAATTAGAAACAAAAGAAGGAAAGTCAATCGGGAACTGGTCAGGACCACAAACCGACCGGTTCAGAAGTGAACGGACCGGCTCATGGGTCCCAACCGATCGGTTGAGGTGTCAACCGACCGATTCAGGTCCCCAACCGACCATTTTAGTTGTGAAACGATCGGTTCAGGTTGCGAGTTGGTTGTTTTTGTGAAAATTCTTGAACCCTTCTACTCCTGCTTTTAGTCCCGCATTTCCCGGGATAGAGAACCCTATCCCATGACCCTCCTATATATATAGGGGTATTGGGGGATTCTCAAAGTACAACTCAGTGCAACCAATTGCTCTGTGAAGTTGTCATTCTCTCTAGTTTTGGTAACCAAGAGAGTTTCCGTCAGTCCCGATGTGACCAGGAGTTTCACAGACACCGTCTAAGACCGGAGGTGAAGACCGCGTAAGGCGCGAGGTATTGTCTTTGAGCAAGCCTCGAGACAAGGTATGATTCCACAAACCACCCTTTCCTATTGTATAGACGTTGACGCGTTTACTTGTTCTGGGTTTGGGGAGGAAAATTTTGTTTCTGCTGCCTTATCTGCCTCCCTAAAACCCAAAAGTGGTATCAGAGCCACGTCAACTGCTCTATACTTTACGGATTATCAATATGATCGATTTTGGTTTGTCGTCTTTATTTATTGCATACGATGCGAATAAAATTGGCTTTATGCATGTCCAATCCTAAATCCACAAATCCCAAATTACATATATGATATGTATTATTAATGCACTCGATATGCATCACCCTTAAATGAGTTTTGTGGTGGATGTATAGCATGGTTATGGCCAATAAACCCTATCTGTGTATGGTTGTATATGGTTGCTTGCATCTTGGTCTGCGCACCGATCTTCCTTCTCCTATTCCTGATGTAACTCAAAATAATTCGAGATTTCTTTCCTACCTTTGTTCCCCTCGAATGTAACTCGAGGTTTCTCCTTTTACGATGTAAAATAGGATAGAATTTTATTTCATGTTATGTCAAAGAACGGAGGACATCCAGACGACAGCTAAGACGATCGGTTCAAGGCGTGAACTGATCGGTTGACGTTCCAGACGATCAGTTCAAGGAGTGAGCCGATCGGTTGATGACCGGTTCGAGGAGCGAGACGAGCGGGTGGCGGCCATGATGAGATGCACGACGACCAAGAGAACCGATCAGTTGGAGGAGCCAACCGATCGGCTGGTGGCACCCAAACGACCAACCAGATCGAGAAGGCCACTCATGTGATGAGTTGATCTACTCAGAAGGCAAAGCACAAAGTTCATCTTGTACAGGTTGCATGTGATGTAGACCAAGATGACCGTGATTCCTCTTGGCTCGAGGAATCACATTAGGATGGCCATAATCATCGCTTTTATCGTTTTGCATGTATTCTGTGGGATATAGCATGTATATGATACATACTATGTATTGTTGTGATTGGATATGTATATGTATTTAAAAACCAAATCCCTCATTAAATATTAAGTTTTAGATGCCTTCCAAATGCGACACACATGAAAATCTTGATCGACCAAGTGTGGGCACGCCCTAGCGTGGTGCACCATCTATCTCATGGAAGCGTGAAGGATGAATGTGTGGGTCTTCCCTAGCAGGGTGCATATTCATCGTGTTTGCTTTGGGTCGGACTTATCAAGATGATCCAGATGGGATCTAGTACCTTGAGGCATGGAGATGCTCATGGCAAGGAGTTGCATATGACATCTTATCAAGAGTTGCATATGATGCAATTGGCAAGAGTTGCCTACCTGAGAGATCTATGTTGTGGGTCACAGCCCTAGCTGGTCCATGACTTAGAGGATTTCAGGATCTTACCCACTAGAAGGTTGTACGCTACAATCTTCCGAATTAATGGTGAGGGCTATCAATTTGAACTAAAATAGTGGGAGTGATAATTAATTAAAGGCCTAATTTTATCGTCAACTTTTCAAATCAATCAAATAAGTCAAAAATGAGTTTTTGGACTAAAATTGCATATTTCCTTTTGTAGTACAAATGGCAACAAACAACAATCACTTTTCTTTGTGATCGGTCCTTGAAAAGGACAAGCTAAATGGGACAAACTTCCACGATTGGTATAGGACATTAAGAATTGTTCTCACTCAAGAGCAAAAGCTCTATGCCCTGGATACTCCAATTCCAGAGGAATCGGCTCCTAATGCACCAAAGACAGAAAGGGATGATTACAAGAAGCATTCTGATGATGCCATTGATGCAAAGTTCTTGATGTTGTGCTCTATGAACCATGAGTTGCAGAGACAACATGAGAACATGGGTGTCATTGAGATGATTCAACATCTCAGGAACATGTATGAAGATCAGGCACGGCAAGAGAGATACAATGTCTCAAGGGCACTGTTCAAGTGCATCATGACAGAAGGAGATCCAGTTGGTCCTCACACACTCAAGATGATTGGGTATGTGGAGAACCTGCAAAGACTGGGATTTCCACTGAGCCAAGAGTTGGCTACTGATGTGATACTGCAATCATTGCAAGAATCCTACAGTCACTTTGTGATGAACTACAACATGAACATCTTTGATAGGCCACTATCAGAGTTGTTGGGCATGTTGAGGACAACCAAGATACAGATGAAGAAGGACAAGCCTAAGTCTGTGATGGTGATCACGAGCAAGAAAGGCAAGTCCAAGCGCAAGGGCAAGGGCAAAGCTAAGAAAGGTTCTGATGCTAGCCAGGAGCCCAAGTCGTCTTCATCTCTCAAGGCCAAGGGAGAAGTGACCAAGAAAGGAAATTGCCACCATTGTCAAAAGCCAGGACATTGGAAAAGGAATTGTCCTCTCTATCTGGAAGAACAAAAGAAGAAGGAGGCGATAGACGTCTCTACTTAAAGGTGTCATGAAAGTAAACTTGTAACACTTTTTGAGGTATATGATACCAAGATGTAGTGTAAAGAACTCAATAGATGGGGCAAGTGTTGCCACCATAAATAGCAGTACTTTAGTTTATTTTCAGCCTAAAAGGCATGTAATACATTTATGAACTGCTATTTCATATTTGTCAATAGATAGAAACACTTGATTTTGCATATTGTATGACAATGATGGCAATCAATAAAGTTGATGTTTCAATCTTTTAAAGATATGATCTTTGTGGCAATGCCTTATTTATATTGTGGTATTTGATATGCATAAGATAAAATGATACCTAAAAGTTATAGATAACTCAAACAATCAAATTAGCATTAATCATTAGAAATTCATTTCTAGTTTCCATGTGATGGATAAATCTAGACTCTTTTGGTTAGAGAACTAGTAAGAGACATGAATATCTTGGACATGATTAATCAATCTTCACTAATGGTAGTGAGAGAATGATTATCCTATTATGTATGATACATGTGATGTATTTACATACCTATTGGAACAAATGATAATACTTTAAATGGTGTTTAGAGAAATACCAATATGAATATCTTGAAGTGTTCAAGATTATCATAGATGAAGTGCAAATTTGGTATAGTGTTAATTCTTGATGAGATCAATGAATGAAATATTTGGACCAAATGTTTGAGATCCTTTTGAGTGATTATGACAGTGTATCATAGTGAACTCATGATTAAGGCATGGTGATGTCTAAATAAAGAAGGAATCATACTCTAAGGAGTTAGAGAATGATTATCAAATAACTGAATTCTTCTTAATAAAAGAATACCCCACACTAATAAAGGACATTGAGAATCACAAGGAGTTGTGAGTTCTTATATCCTTGACAGATACACCTCAATTATCTATGTGATGAGTTGTTCATGTGATGAGTCAACTATCTATATGAATATGAGGAACCAAATTTCGATTTATGGTATGACCTTGATGGTAGCACCCATTGGAATATAATCCTTAAGTGTGAATAAGTCTTAAGTGTTAAGACACGTGGATAACATTTTGAGAAGGATGATGCTTGTTGATTGCAACTTAATGACTAAGACATTTGGCATATGGATACTAAAACCACATTACTATGAGGAATAAAACAAGGATGTGTACGTGACACAACCTATAAGGTTTATGAATCCACTAATGCAAATGAAGTCCATAAGTTACAATGGACTAATCAATGTGATTGATTGAGTACAAGCAACTCAGAATTGGATCTTTACTTTGATGATATAGTCAAAGGGTTTGACTGATATGTCAAAGATAAAGAAGGGATCTATGATTTAGTGGGAGCGTATTCACATTCCACATGTTGATGTGAAATGGAAATGTTCAAGTATGGAAATCCAAAGTGGAAATTATCTTTAAGGAAGATAGAGATGTTTCCTATGAGATAGGAATAGAGATCTATAGAGATAGTTCTCAAAAAATCTCTTGAGGATTGGACACTTGTCCATGTTACATGGAGTTAGTATCCCAAGGCCAAGTGTCCAATTCTTATAAAGAATGGGAACACTAAGAATAGATATGGATCTATCATGTATGTAATCATCCCATTATCTTGCATGTATCGACATGGAAAGAACAAAATGCATTCATCATCTTGTATGTAGGACATGACAATATGATGTGCTCATCCTGATAACTCATATGTGGGACATGATGAGTGGATGTCTGTTTACTTCCAGTAAGGGTTACTGGAATACCATGAGAACTTGAGAAGTACTAGTTCTATGGAGATAAGGAAGAGTTCGATGTAAAGAGTTACATTCATGTGAACTTCCAAACAAGACAGAAAATTAATCGCAAAATATATATAGGATATATAAAAGTGAAAGTTTGTTGATAATTGGAAGTGTTCCAATAAAAACATTTAAAAGGAAATGTCGAGTATCTATGTGTTAGAGAACAGCAGTGGATACTATATGGATCTGGAAGTTCATGAGATGAACTTATAGATATTCCGCTCATTGATGACAAGTATGGAATCTTTGATCATGCAATGTGGCTAAAGGTTAGCAAAGGAATACTAGATCACATATTATGGCAACTCCATCTCATACGTGTGACGTACAACGAAGAGATGAGAGACATGCAATTTATACTGACTATGGCAAGGTGTTGCCATTACTCACTATGATCGCACTAGAGCAGAGTAACATGTGGGACATGTTTGAAGATCACTATGAATATGATTCAAGGGTGATTGGCTCGCAGTGCAAGTGGGAGTCTATCCGTATGTATGCCCTGAGAGCCAACCATGGGATGATTGGTGGGACACATTAAGATTGATTTGATAAACATCAAAGGCAAGCTTCCAATTCTTTCTAGTTCAGTCATGTGAGATAGTGATAGAATAGATTGAATGTCTAGAGAATGACAGTACTCAATGACGTATGCCTTCAGGTTCAGGACCTGGACGATGAGATCATACATATGCTAAGAGTTTGTACATTCTTGTTATGTCCCTAGTCAGATGTCATTATGGAAGGTAGATAGACAGTAATGACACACAAGACTAGATTGTGGTGTTGGTTGATGACAAAATCTCATTAGCCATGATATAGAGATATCAAACCAAACACATAGGTACTTGTTAGAGAACAAGTGTACCAGACAGACCCACCGTGAGTTTGATACATGGAACCATGACATGGTAGTCACAGTCAGTACTCATAGTGATGGCGGTGAGTGTGATTCTGTGACCTGAAATCACTACACTCAACACATGTCGTTGGGCACACTTTGACATCATCAAATGCAGTCCTGAAACATGGGTTGTTATAAAGGTGATGATTGGGTGGCTTTGACACATGGGGCTTTTGAGGGGTGCGTGATAGATATGATATTTGTCCCTCCTGAGGGAGTTTGATATCCAAGGCCACTTGATGAGTAGGATTGAAATAGGCATTCGCACGCATGTGTGAATCAGTATGTGATATTGATGTCATACATATCTCTTCCAATCTGCTCTGAGATTAAGAAAGTGAATGAACGTTGACAGGATGATTGTTCCATGCCTCGAGTTCATTCAGGATATCAGTGACAAAGGAATTATGCATTCACTATAACACCATTCACGGATTGTAGGATTGAAAGTTGTTCTCCAACTTTCTACTTTCACTTGGGTAGCACTGATGTGTGACTAGGCACCGCTTTTTGCTTGTGAAGTCATAAGTGTTATGGACTTTCACTGCCAACGTGAAATGGACCTGCAGGGTAACACACATAGGATTTAACCTGGAAGAGGAGTTTTGTCCACAAACAATGTTTAGATTGATTACTAAAGGAGTTTAGTAGTTCAATTAAACACTCAATCAATTGATAGCTCAATGTCATAATGTTCAAGGTGTTGGAAACATTGATTCGAGTATCAGATTGATTGAAATCACAATTGATTGATTCTGCACAATCTGCACTCCCAACTGATCGGCTCATGTGATGAACCGATCGGCTGAGCTTGGTGAACCGGTCGGCTCAAGTGTTGAGTCGATCGGCTCATAGTCAGGGTAAATGAGTGCTTCAAGAGTTGAAACGATCGATTCAACTGGTGCAACCGAGCAAGTTGGGAAAGTAGGATTGGTGGGAATTTTCCTTTCATTTCACCTGCCCAATTTGATTGGGAAATAGGATTGGTATTTGATACCAGTTAGAAACAAAAGAAGGAAAGTCAATCTGGAACTGGTCAGGACCACAAACCGACCGGTTCGGAAGTAAACCGACCGGTTCGGAAGTGAACCGACCGGCTCATGGGTCCCAACCGATCGGTTGAGGTGTCAACCGACCGGTTTAGGTCCCCAACCGACCGTTTCAATTGTGAAACGATCGGTTCAGGTTGCGAGTTGGTTGTTTTTGTGGAAAATCTTGAACCCTTCTACTCCTGCTTTTAGTCCTGCATTGCCCGAGATAGAGAAACCTGTCCCATGACCATCCTATATATAGGGGTACTGGGGGCTTCTCAAAGTACAACTCAATGCAACCAGTTGCTCTGTGAAGTTGTCGTTCTCTCTAGTTTTGGTAACCAAGAGAGCCCGAGCAAGTGCTACCCGATAAGGGAGGCACAGTAAGGGAAAGACAATTGCAGTTGCGACTAGTAGCAGGAGAGTGTGTTGGCGACTAATACACTAACAGAAGGGTGCGACTCCTTCCAATTCCTTGTGGGACAAGGAGATTGGAGTTCCAGGTGATCCGTGTGGACTACTTCAGAGGCGGGAGGTTTCTGCCACTAGGAGGACAACCTTCAATCCCGTGAGTCCCGGTGCGTCTAGGAGCTGCACAGACACAGTCCAAGACTGGAGGTGAAGACCACACAAGGCGCGAGGTATTGTTGCCGAGCAAGCCTCGGGACAAGGTATGATTCCACAAACCATCCTTTCCTATTGTATAGACGTTGACGTGTTTACTTGTTCTGGGTTTGGGGAGGAAAATTTTGTTTTCACTGCCTTATCTGCCTCCCCTAAAACCCAACAGTAGTTGCCCTAGACATTGATCCATTACCATAAGTATTTGGTGATGGTCAAATAGGTTTATCCTGCGGGATTACCTGGAGCGTATATTGTTGAATATGCGAGGTTTCCCCTAGCCTAAAATAGGAGGGTTTGAATGCAACTGTGGTTGCAGACTCAGGATATATGGAGCATGGTGAATAGACCCATGGCTCAGGATATGTGATGATGAGCATGATGTGTTCATGGCTAGGATGTATGTATGGGTAGCTTGCGGAGCTGACCCAAAGGTTGAGGCCCTATAAGCATAAGATTGCGGTCTTTCTTAATGATTCATGTACTGACCATGAGAAGGTGATGTCATGGAGTCTGGATCTCCTTTGACCTTGTATGGCACCAGATTGGGCTTTGCAGCCAATGGTTGGATTTGAGCAGGGAAGGCTCACTTCCTCAGGGCATAATAATTCATAAACAAGCCATATAGTATCTTACGTAGGGAAAATACAGAACATTGGTTGAGGCCTTATTTGTACTGTTAAAACATGTACGATATGTAGTTTACCATATGAACCTGGTATTATGTGGAGAATTCATATACATATTTTCTTGTCAATCATGTTCCAAAAAGAGTATCTGGATATAAGCCTCATGAGTATCTTGGTAAGGTTCCTGGTAAGATTAGTCCTGCTCAGTACGCTGCTCTTATAATCTGTTTATATCAATTATCTGTGATCATAATAAAACTGGTAGAGGGTTATGTTTCTCACTGGGACTATGTGTCTCACCCCGTCGGTTAATAACCCTTTTTAGGTGGACGTGTCTGGCGAGATGAAGATCATGAGGCTACGGATGATATGCAGAGGTATCATATCTGGTGGGATAGATAGTGACTAGCAGTAGAGTCCTATGTGTCGTCCCTGTACACTCAGGTCTTTGAGAGAACTTTTTGATGTTTCTTGTATAATGATCGATGTATAGTTTTCAGTATGTATCCTGATGTAAATCGTCATGGCAAATAGTTATTTCATGTAAATAGATGATGGGAAATTGTTGTAGCACCCTGGAAAGATGTTATGAAATGAAAATGTTGGCTCAGATGTAATTTGTTTCATCTTGTGGTGCTTTTTGTAAATGAGTTTTAATTTCTCGTGATTTTTGGTAATCTGCTGGTTAGCATGAAATCGTGTTTTGTTGGGGATGGGGTGTTACATTTCTAGTCCACTTTTAGGGTTTCCATTGCAGTTAGGGTCCTTCTTGTACTTTCATCACTACAAACCCTAGTTAGGCAAAATTTCTCTTAAACCCTAATGATTCTAACCTATTTCTTTCAATATGATTAGGATCATCTTCCAATAGCATATTATCACATATATCGAATTAAAAGTGATCTTTTTCTCTTTTAGTCTAAATTAGGGTTTCTAAGTGCTTAATCATTCTTATATGGTGTAAAACCCTAAACCATGCAAGAAACATCTAGATCAAGTTCAAGTTCATCATTAATTGTTCAACATGTTGCAATTTCTCAAGTTCAATAATTAAGTAACATCAACTCAACAAATATGCTCAATTAGGGTTTCAAGGTCCATTAAAGTATATTCATGTATATCGAACCTTAAATTAAGTAAACTATGCATAATCATTATCCTTTTGGATCTAATGTGTCCTTTTATAATCAACATGTTAATATCAACTTTAAACATCCATATAACCCTTCCCAAAATATTAATCATCATAGATTAGGGTTTCTTAATCATTAATGCATTAAAGTTGATAACTTCAACTAATTTTCTAATTCTAAGAGGAATTAGGCTCTAAAACTATTTTTAATGGATTCCTCACGTTTTTCTGAGCAAATTTTATATATTACATGTATAAATCTGATCTACCAATAATTAAATATGAATTTTGCAAGAATTCACTTACTTGGACCAATCAGAGGCTGACACGTCAACCATCCCATGCAACATAGCTTGGCTGATTTGGAAACATAACCAATTGACTCTTTTGCCCCCCATAAGTCACCAGCTCTTCATACCCCAGAGGGGTATATCTGTCCAACGGCGCCTAGGTTGTCTTCAACCTCCTGATGTTGTTGTTGTCGTCGAGCACAACACTCCATGGGACCCCCCTCTTCGCCAGGGCTCAATGACCACCGCCAACCGCCGCCCTAGCTCCTCCGTCCTCTGCCACACCTAGGGCGCCACCCAGCTCGTGACCCAAATGGCCGGTTTCAAGCACGATGGCCTACAACGTGCGGTCGACGTTGCAGCCATGCAGCTACTGCTGTGCATGGTTTAGTGCATGGCGACGATGGCTAAGCTGCTCTCTGACATCGTGGTACATCAAGATTCCCTCGCAATCCCTCCTTGGCCCGTCGTTGCTCCATGGTCGTGCTGCTCCTCTTTGTTAGGGTTTGAATGAATAGAAGAAGGAGAAGAAAGAGAGAGTGCATGTAACTCTCTTGGGCTCGAGCCAACAGTTCTACCTTTATATAGGGGAGGGTAGCAAAGCCCTATGATACCCATCCATGAGATCCAAGTTCCTTTCCCAAAAGGAAACCAAGTTCCTTCATTAAGAAGCAATCTTCTCTCTCTTAAATATCTTCTTATTAAACCATATACCTTAGATATTGATAATTTGAAAATTATCTCTTTCATCATCTCTATGCTTGACTTTTAATCAATTGGCCACGAAATTATACTTCTTAATAGTAGAAAGTACCTCTTTTTGATAACACCAAAAATTCATTAATTATGTATCACATTGTCCTCTTATTTTGTATTATTTGCATTTTCTCTTTCTTCTTATCCATTGGGACTCGTTGGATCCCAAGAAATCCTAAGATTTCGAAATTCCTTTTTAAGGATACTTATTATCCTTCTAGTTGCATCTACATCCATTATTTCTCATTATCTTCCTTGTTTCTTTATTAAGATATCTCTTTTCAAGGATTTTTCTTCATCTTTCATTTCCTTTTCCTATTTCTTTCATTAGAAATCACATATAAATGAAATTTATTCAATTGTGGCCATTAATGCCACATTCTAGAGATTTCCATGTATTTCTCATAAATACTTTGCTTAATATTCATTATAATGTGTCTTTTTCTAATATTTGGACTTTTCTTCTTTTATTCTCTTTTATATCCATTATTGGATTAATATAATAATAGATACCACGAAATTCCTCTCAAAAGGGAGATTTGCAAAGAAGTCCATTCTTTGAAGCAAAGCATACAACCTTTTTAATTATGTCCATATTCATAAAAACATTATATTTCAATTATGAAAACATATGCAAAATTGAGGTTGTAATAATCATGATATTACAAAATATGTTAAACAACTTAAATATTATAATGCAATACCCTCCTTTTCACCCACACATAGTTCAACACTTTGGGTTGGAGATAGTGGCGAGCTCTCTTCACTTCCCTTCCATGTTTTTTTTTGTTGTTGCAAGGAGTCTTCTTCCCATAAATACATTTTGTGCTTATTCATCTTCACATGATCTGCCCAGTGCTCAAGATAAGGTTGTTTGCAGCCATTCATTTTACAGAGTCTTTGCTTGTACGCCAAATTTGCAATGTGCAGCTCGTTGTTGTAGTCATGGAGATTGTTATATCATTTTGGATCCTAATGAACACGTTTTTTTTTCAGTGCTCAAGATAAGGTTGTTTGCAGCCATTCATTTTAGAGAGTCTTTGCTTGTACGCCAAATTTGCAATGTGCAGCTCGTTGTTGTAGTCATGGAGATTGTTAGATCATTTTGGATCCTAATGAACACGTTTTTTTTTCAGTCTATAAAAAATTTACTTCCCTTGTACCAGGTAGTATGGACCGACTCATTTTGGGCGATTAGAGCTTCCATCTTGCATTTGGATACACCATGTTCATCAACGATTGGATGGGAAGGTGTTATTCTGAATATTCTTGTTTGACACATGGAAGCCTTGAAAATTTTACCTAGCAACGAAGATAATTTCAAGCTTCTTTGTCACAGTATTGAGGACAACCATGTGGGGTAAGAATATCTATTTATGATAAGAGGTTCATTGGGGTACTTAGCCAAAATGATGTTGATAATCTTCAACAACCAAGGCTGCAAAAAATGATGCATTAATAAAAATTAACTGAAATTTTGATGATGTAAAAAATAGTACCGTTACAACCAATGTGCATCCTTTCATGTATCTCCCGCCCATCCTTTTGTTCCTTCACAAGCTCAAATCCCTAACAAAATAGTTCATGCATTGTGACGCCCCAATCATTACTGTCAAGGTTATCCACATCTTCGGCAAGTGGGTACAAGCAGTTCATGATACAGCTTGAGCCAAAGAGAAACATGAAGTGAGACCGGATAATACAACTACCATCATATTTACTTGGTCCCTACTTAATTGATCTGTATATGTAGATGAAAGATCATTGATCTTCTCCACTATTGATGTCAACATTGGGTCCTCGCCACGAAAATATTTGTGACAAATGTATGACATGGACATTAATTTCATTAAAGTGACCGTACAATATTACGAATAAAATTTTACTATTTACATTACTAACTAGGTGCATTCAATACTAATTTGGCGCACCACAATGCAAATGGGGTGCATTGTAGTATGAGGGAGCGTAATAAATCACATGGAACATCAATAAGGTAGCCTAAATGGGTGCATTTGTAGTCATAAACGGGCACATTGCATTACTAATCGGGGCATTGTGGTAAAGGTGAGGCACGTACAAGTATTTAGTGGTCAGATAAATGGGTCGCACAATATTACATACCGTAACAAGTAGGTAACGAAGAAAGGGCGTTTTGCAACACCAAATGGGCACATTCCAATACAAATGAGGCGCATGTGTATATTAATCTATTATAAACGAGGTGCTAATGAGCATTAATGCATTAATAGGATTTTTTAAAGTGGCGCACTGTAGTAATAAAGGGCGCAATTAAGTACAAGGTGGGCACATTACACAATCAATTTTCCTTACGAATTAACTACTCGCATTCTAGTACTAATCCGGTGCACCACAATGTAAATGGGGTGCATTGTTGTACAAGGGGACGCAAATGTTCACATAGGGCATGTTTGTTTTAATGGATCTAGACGTATTGGATTGCATTTAATCATCCAACAGCGGAAATTTTATGTTTGTTTATCTGGAGACGGAAAAGAGGACGAATCCTGCACTTTTCGAGTATGCATTGCATGCTGGATGCAAATCTCCATTTCAAATCGGCTGGACGCCGACATCCAACTTCCTGTGTCTGCTCGGGTGGCTCGTTTGACCAGCTGGCACCAGCTACTTTCAGTACTTTTCTTTATTTTTGTTAAAGTTACGATGACACGAGTGTCTTCTTTCCGCTGCCTACCCCCATCCATGACCTTTTCTACTTTTTCATCAAACAATTCCAGGGTTGTTCATGTCCGATTAACCAAACGTAAACTACAACAGTTCAGGAATTTGAATATCCCTTGCAGCCTTAATACTTGGATTAACTAAATGCAGGATACCCCATAATCCGTCTGAATCCTGTGAACCAAACGTACCCATAAAGTAACATAAAATGGGCGTATTTTACAGTAAAAAAATGAGGGCATGTTGCAGTAAAAAAAGGGCGCGTTGCAGTACTAATAGGCACTTTTCAGTAAAGCTAAGGTGAATTTATGCAGGTATGCAGGTATTTAGTAGGAACATAAATGGGTGGCATAAAACTATAGACCGTAGCAAGTAGGTAGCTCAAAAAGGACACTTTTCAACACCAAATAGGCACATTGCACTACAAACGATGCACATTCAGCACATTGCAATACAAAAAGGGCACATTGACTGCATTACAATACAAGTAGTGCTCATTCCAGTACAAATGAGGCGCATTGTGTATCAATGACTGAGAAGAGTGTATTTCATAAATTAATGAGCACATTATAGTATAAAATGGAAGGATTGTAGTACCAAATGGGTGCATTGTAGTATTGAATATGGTGTGGGCATATTTCCTTCCTCAAAAGACTAGTAAAAAAAGGACATTGCAATACCAAAACGACACATTCCAGTACAAAATAGGCGCATTGTGAATTAATGATGGAGAAGAGTGCATTACCTAAATTAATGGCACGTTATAGTATAAAATGAGCACATTGTAATACCAAATGGGTGCATGGAATATTAAATATTGTGTTTCCCTATCTCACAATGACATTAAAAGAATGGATATAAACCGGAACTGATTGGGTGCATTGCAGCACAAAAGGGTGCATTAGACTACAAAATGGTCAAATTGCATTCGAAATGAGGAACATTACAAATAGTGTGGTAATGTCAGGGCACAGTAATGTATTTGTTGGGTGCATTGTAGAATAAAGAGTATTGATATAGAGCACACCTCTTCCAACAAAATTTACACCCAGACCTTGATCCATGCAAACACAGAATATGAAGCGACCGTCCACTATTGTACATAAATTTTTTTGGTGCAATGCTAAAACTCAAAAAGTTTCAGGATGAATAAAAGGATAAAAAAAACATATAAGTAGTTGTTATTAGTGATAGAAGTCATTAAGAACACTATCAAATTTAAATTAAAAGCGTATCAATATAATTATTAAATACTACTGGATATATATATTTGTACATCATTATTTGTATAAATCATATTTGAACTTTTATATAATACTTCTATTTTACATATTTATACATCCTATAGTGAGCATTTTTAAAGAAAAAAATGTTTATAAACAAAAACTATAAATATAATACATATTTTTAGATTAAATAATCTTAATTAAATATATTACAATACTTACAGTAAACGTGCACAATACTAATCGTGCCTATACGAAATATTATGTCACTCTCTCTCCCCATCTAATACTTTCCTCTTTGAATTATGTACATCTTCTCTATTCATCCACTACTTCTCTCTTTGTATTTATTACATCCTCTCTCTACATCCACTTTTCATTGTTTTTATTTATTGTACTTTCTCTCTCCATCTACTATCTTTTATTCAATTTATTACGCCCTCTCTCCATTCACTACCTCTTAGCATTTATTAGTTACAACCACTCTCCCCATCCACTATCTCCATCTCTTTTTCATTTCACACTCTCTCCCTCCCCTAACAATTATTACTCTATCTCTCTCCAGCCACAAACCAATTATGGTCATTTTCAAAATCAAGACACACAATTCTAATTGTGCTATATGTATTTTCTCCATATACGGGTGTGAGTTTTGGTAGATGAGGTATTATATAAATAATTTATCTAGAATAAATTGGGTAATTTACAATAGAAATGAGACATAAATTGTTAAAAATACTGTAGTACCTCTCTCTGAAAGAGGTACAAGCTACCTTATTTCATTTTCAGAGAAGTCCAATGTCTTCACACCAAATTTGAACGTCTCATCTTCTTTGTTGTAACAAGATGCAAGATCCTCAATAAGATTTGCGTCATTTATAGGTACTCAGTGGATGTCAAGAAGGTCTTTCAATGGTGTATTTGCAAAGATAGCTTGTCCCCTCTACACTGAATGTATTGTATATGTAATGACCCGTTTTCAAATTAGTCATCTCATTAGGGTTTACTTGGATAATTGTATGCTTAATTAAGTTGATCATTGTTTAAAGCTTGATTAGTGATGGTAGTTAAATTTTCATGTTTTAAATATAATGAGAAGTTTTAATCATACTTTGTCACATAATTAGGGTTAACATTTCAGAAACCCTAATCGGCCCAAATTAGGGTTTTGGTGATATATGAATACAGAATTTGATAAGTATAGAGTCTCACTAAATGATTTTTAGTATTTTATATGTAACTCTGATTTTCTTCAAATTTGTATATCATTTGGATATATAAAATGTAAAAAACATTGAAAAATATCAGAATTTTTGAAGAATGTTTTAACCTGTTTATCGGTCTAGTTTCAAACTCGACCGATCACATTTCCAGATTTATATAGCCTTGTGGTAATTGAATTTTATCTTTTTATTGGTATATCCAATTGATCTAAATTTTAACTGTACTTTAGAAACTTAATTATATACACCTTGTTAAATTGGCGTAATTTTTGGATGACTTTTGATCTCTGAAGAGAGGGTGTCGGTCAAGTTCTGTGCAGGACAAACTCAACCGACCATGCTGCTGACTGCAGTATAGCAGTGTAGTATTTTATTTGTTATAATTTATTGGATTATCCAATGGAGCTAAAATTTTAACTGAAGGTTTTATACTCAGTTTTAAACAAGATATTAAATTGGCAGAATTTTTGGAAGAAGTTTTGTATCACAACAGACCTTGATCGGTCGAGTTCTGAGGGAGACAAACTCGACCGACCAGATTTTTCTGGAAAATAAAAAAGATTGGAAAATGTTTATAATTAATTATTCCAAGCAACTTAATGAGTATATAGTACTCTATTACGACCCAAGCACCTCTCATTTCCGTCCCACACTTCAGAGCTTCGTAATTCTTGAGAGAGGAGGGGATTTTAGGGTTTGGAGAATCTGAAGTGGAAATTTCAGATTTCTGAGTTTTCTCTTTCCAAGGTTGGTAAATTCTGTATAGATTATAAATCTTTACTAGGTTTATTTGCTTCTATTCTCTCCTATGTATAGAACTCGTCACTTCCCTGATTTGGATCAAAAGAATCCAAATTGATCTCTTCTTTCATTCTTTCTTCTTCAATTCTTCTTCTTCTAGGTTCTTGAGTGAAGAGGAGCAGGAAGCAACTGTTTTCTTGAAGCAAGGACTTGATTCAAGAATTAGAAGTAGCTGGGCTACGAATTTCAGGTGTTTCACACCTGAGGTGAGTGTTTTTCTCCCTCCTAAGCTTTGTATCTATGTTGAAAGCCTAATTCAATGCGGCTAAAACAATCAGAAACCTTATTTATATATGTATGTGATTGGATTTGATTTGGGAAAGATATTGGGGAATCTAATTTTACTGATTTTGATTATTTCTCATTGATTGAAACTTGATTAGTTCCTATTATATTGATTGAGGATGCATGGTTATTCTTATGGGTAGATGAATATGGTATTTCATGTGAAATTTTCCTAAAAATCAGCCCAATGGCCGATATGCTTGGAATTGAATTGACATGTATAAAGTCATATCTAAATTGTGCTAGATTGTATTATACAAGTGTATTGTTCAATGTTAATGGAGTTGAATGACCACATATCCTGATTAGGATTTGTGTTGAGGAAGTGAATCAAATAATTCAATTAATCAATGTATACTTATGATTGATGAATGACATGTGTGAAAATGGAAACTAGGGTTTCCATGTTTGTGAATAACCCTAATGAACTCTTGGGTCATGATTGGATTACTAAATGATATGATTCTTATGATATATTGAACTAAGGAATGACTTCTTGAAAACCCTAAAAGTTTATTATTAAGAATATTATCAGTGATAAAGCTAGAACTTGTATATGATGTTGTAAATGTAATCAAATGCTAAAGTTGAAGGTATTAATACTTCAATTGAATATGATGAGTCTTAAAAATATCACCTAAGTCCAATGTAATTGTTTTAATATAATAAAGAATGATCATTGTTGATTATGGGAATGGAATTAGTAGTCAATGATAAGGTACACTTATCTGAATATAAGAGACAATATGAACACGATGTACTAAATGGTGATTGTAAGATAAAGATGAAACTAATGAAGATAGTATGCTGAAGTATTTTATCTTTTATTTAATTACATATGGATTAACCCAAATTAAATGAAATATATTGAGAATTGTACTTTGATAAATATTATGTAGAAGAGAAGCATTGTATGTAAAGTGAATCAAGAAAGATTGGTCTAGATAATGTAATGAACATGAAATGAAAGAAGTTGAGACTACTAAGTATAAAATGATGGAAAAAGATAGGAATTAGTAGATGATTCTAAGAATGTAACTCTTAACCTAAAATGATGAGTTCGATGATGCTAGTGAATGATAATATCAAATGGGGAATTAAGAGATGCACATAACTGTAATTGAATTCAACTAAAAGATGAAAGTCAAGTATTTGAATTGATTTATAAGAATGTGTTCTCGAATTGTGAATTGTACTCTGAGAATGGACTAATATTACAAAATTCAATTGATAGTGAACATGTGATGACTAGTAACCCCATATAAAGAATGTGAAATAAAAGAAGAAGAGAACTAAGTCTGGTATGCATGTATATGCATGAAATTTATTGGCATCTATTCAGATTGGATGGAACAGGCATATGTTGTATGATAAATCTATTCTTAGTATGAGGAATGATACATGATATCTATATGCTTTTATTGTTGCTAGTTTTAATGCCTCTGCTAATATTTGTTCAGAACTGTGATATATAATGAGCTGATAAGATTTATGTTGAAATGGAATTTAATATGCACTCCTTACATTGAGAAACCCTATTAAGGGTAAATATTGCATAATGAGATTATGTCTAGGGTTGAAAGCCCACTGATGATGATAAAACCCTGATGGGGTAAATACTGGACAATAAGATTATGTCTCGGGAAGAAATCCCACTATTGATGATTGCTATGAGTTGATGCAGAAGATAGAAATAATCATATTTGGTGCAATCTATAGACTTATTGTGCTTCTTGCTTTGATCATTGCCCTTATTGATAAAGTTAATCTGTTTCATGTTATTATAGTTACGTGAGAATACACAGATATGATATATGATGTTTTGAATTCTTTTAAGATGACTGAAAGAGATTAATAACAAGTGAAATGATTGAACATCTAGTTAGGTGCCCTAAACACCATGAGTTTCCCCCGAGGACCACACTGGGGAAACAAAACGGATCTCCTTGTAGTAATCGATGAATTATGAGAAGGATTTCCGGAGTGTGGATCGAGACCTTAAAGGTTAGACCACCAGGATTTAGGAGTGAGTCATCTGGAGTGGCTCTGGCCCTAAATCCTTGCTGTGAAAGTCTATGTCCAGATGGAATAGACTCTGTTGAAATGAAATATGTGAAATGTGAAATGAAAAATATGTGAAATATTGTGATATGTGATATACTGTTTTTCCGGTTCCTATCTCGTGTACTCGAGATGAGGACGTGAGCCTCTTTAGGCAACCCTGAGGTGGCCAGGGTCTGTTGTTAATATCTTAGGGTGGCCGGCTAAACCCTAAGATAGTGACGGTGAGTCGTTGACACGAGAATCAGGCGTGGCGACTTCTACTTGGTGAGGTACAAGCCAAGTAGTTTCAGGGCAAATGAATAAAAGATGATAAGCCGTGTAGAATATGATTTGAATGATTATTACATTCCTTGTAATACCACTTGATGATTTGTCAATTGTTGATTATAATTCTTATTGTGGAAAGTAATCATGTTGCTACAAATATTTTCTATTTCACATTATGATATGTCATGTTGACAAGTTATAAATGATGAGATTCATATCCATTCTGATTATGAGTTGGATTGTTTACTATTTGATAGTATTGTTTGGTAGATATGTTTTATGTGTACTTCAGCTTCAGGACTACATGATGTGTTCCTGGTCCGGCTGGTGGAGTGTCACAAAGATAATGCTATTGTTATGTATTGGTTCAAAATGCTTAGAACTTGACTTATTACTCATGTAGTAAGATTCTTAATCTGAATTAGAAGTATCTGTTTATTTGTTCATGTCCGACTGGTGGAGTGTCACAAAGATAATGTTATTGTTATGTATTGATTCAAAAATGCTTAGAACTTATCTTATTTCAAATGCAGTAGGGCTCTTAATATGAACTGAGAAGTATCTCCTAATTTGTTCATAGACATGCTTTAACAGATGTTTCAAAGTTATAATTTGTTTAAGTGATTAATTTATCTATTCGATTAGATTACCATTGTAAGATAAATTTGACTCATGATAGAACTATCTACTAGACTTTTCAATATCAGCATGTTTCTGTTAAGTTTATTATACTTAATCTGATGCTGATGCATGTACCTAGCTTGAGTGAGAGGTATCCACTCACTGGGGCTCTATATGAGTCTCATGAGGTTGTTTCAAATGTTTTTAGGTATAATGCTATCCAGCGGAGAGGTCGTGACAAAGAAGATATAAGTAGTATAATCTAGATAGATTAGAATGTCCATGTACTCTCTCTTTCCTGGGATGGGTTGTAGATTTTGTTTTCTCATCAATGTACATGTATCTGATGTAAACTGAACCGCATATGAGAACAAGATTTGATTCTAGATTTAATGGAGTTGAATATGATTTGTGATATCTGAATGTGATGTCCTTGATGTGACATTGATTTATGAGTTTGTGAAGAAAGAAAAAGGAAAAAAAAATTATCTGTCTTTTTCATATATTGTTTAATCGCCTTTGTCGAGAATTCATTGTTTTATTTCATAATCTGGGTTTAGGTTTGGATTATCTCTAATGGTTGGTATTTATGCTGATCAAAAGAGTGGGTCCTGACATTATATGCCTTTGATAATTTTTCATGAACACCTGGACTTCATATGTCGTTGCTTGTATGCATCAAATGTTGCAGTCTCGTCATGTTCTTCGAACACCTTCACCATCTTTTTTGTTGCTTCCATTTTACTTCCATCTTGCACAATCTTCTTCCTTGTGTCACTCTTGTTTGCTCTCGCTGGCTGTGCAAGAGTTGTTACACGTGTGGGTTTTGGAGCTGGTTGAGCTGAGGACATTCGGGTATTTTTAAGCTGTCACCATTGGAGGTGGTTTGCAAGCTCCTGTATCATTTCTTTCAGCTGGATTTTCTCCATCACACTCGATCTTCTTCCTGTGAGCAGTTGGAGTTGTGGTCGGTGGTGGTGGAGCTTTTGCCGCTTTGTTTTGCGTCCCTCTTTTATTGCGCTCCTCTTTTGAGGAGCAAATTTTGAACCACCGACCCCTGTAAAGTAGGGTCTTGAGCGGCTGGAAATCATCATCGGAGTTAGATCCTGTCATTGCAGAAGCTCGTGTGTACTGGAAGGACTAGGTGTTGATGGGAGAAGAGTAGGCACAGGGAGGAGAGCAGGGACGTAACAAGAAGCAAGCAGGGAGAAGAGCAGGCACGAGGAAGAGAGCAGGTGCGTGAGAACTAACAAACAGGGAGAAGAGAAGACGCGGTAGAAGAACCTGGTGGGGAGAAGAGCAAACGTGGGGGAAAGAACGGTTAAGGAATGGGTTTGTTTTGAGGGCAAATACAAAAGGAAAAAAAATCAATTTAGCACACTTTTGCAAAAATATTTACCAATATAGCACATTTTACAAAGTATTTCTTAAAATAGCACACTTTGGTCTGAAAACACAACTTTGTATGGAGCTTTTTGTAATCAAAACTAAAAAGCGTCACAATAATTTGTGTGTCTACTTTTAAATAAAAAAATTGAAAAAAAAAAATAAAAATGCCACATGAAGCGGCACTTTCCATTTGCACTCGATATTCAGTGCAAATGAAAAGCGCCACTTCATGTGGCGTATTTAAATTTTTTTTATTTTTTTTTTCAAATTTTTTATTTAAAAGTAGACATGTCAATTATTGTGGTGCTTTTCAATCTCGCATATAAAAATCCCACTAAATGTGGCGTGTTCTACACAAAGTGTTCTATTTTGGAAAATATTTTACAAAGTGTGCTATGTTGGTAAATATTTTTATAAAAGTGTGTTAAATTGGTTTTTTTTCCAATACAAAATCGGCCGTACTAATTTTCGGAGAAAATTGAATTTGTGGTTCCTATGAAATGGCAACCGTACATACATAACTCTTAATCACGTCCTTTGGGCAATGTAGGGTATACAGAAAATACATCTATGCTAGTGGGCACCAGTCCGTATGACCTCGGACCAGCAAGTACATACCCCTTCGTCGCTTCCCTTCTGATTGGGCGCTAGCAGCTGGTATGTACTCAATAAGAATCACCAACCCTAACTCCGAATTTTACCTTTGTGTAACAATCAGATAGCAGTACTAGTTCGAGATCATTGTGATAGGCGAGCAAAATATTGAGACTTGAAAGTAGGAACTAATAATTGAGTCTATCAGCTAGCTAGCTTGAGGCGGACAAGACCTGCTTGGGGGGACATGGTATATGATAAATGCTGACCCCCAGCCCTTTGGACTGGATCTCCATTCGGCAAAAAGGCATCCATCCAACAGGAATTCTCCATACTCTCAACAACCCCGATCCAGCACACGTGCATGCGGGGCAACCCCCACACGTGCACCGCCGCATGAATTGACAAGCGGTGCCACATGGAGAAAGCCACTCTCTGCCGACCGAAACTATTAGCAACCAAAGGGAAGGATCCAAGAGCTGAGACGCCCACATGAAAGTTGAATAATTGGACTGATTTATTTTATCATTATCATTATCTCCTTGAAGCATGCTTCCGTCCATCCACCTTTCTCCTCTGATTCCCTCCTTAAAAGTCCTCAACCATCCCATCTTGGGTTAGGAATGTCTATATAATAGAAGAATCACACATGCACGCACGCAAGGAAGTGTACAAACACAAACTGCTTTTCGTGCATAGCACCAACCGCTGCCGTCCTTGGCCATGCTCACATGCATTGGATATACATTCCGGTTCTTCACTGAAACTTATGGTGACTATTTCGAAAGACGAAAACTAAAATATCCTTTGACCATCTTCCCATTTGTCACGTAGACTAAGAGAGGACATGTCGATAATGAACGAGCTAGCTAGCTCTCTAGTCATACTACATGAAATCCTTCCCCATGTGTGAAACAAATGATTTCTTTTGTCCAGAACCTTATTCAATCACTTGAATTATTAGCCAGCTGAGTCTGTAGCAGCTGGCGAGTGCGACCCCGACTGCAACCGCGTATGTGCTGTACTGAAGTGGTATGTCTATCTTCTGGTCTTCCGGGCCTTCCGCTCATAGATCTGGGGAGGAGGATTAGTCTCAGTAACTCAGCTCATCCACACACACAATGGGTCTCCGATGTGATGCCGGACATGCACGGTGGTACGTGGTACCTTCTGTCCTTTGCTCGCATGTTATGCGCTGTGTTGGGCTAGAAACCAATCAGTGGTGCTAGCTCGGTTGATAAGGCGGATAGAGGGATGGATGGATAGAGTAGTGCATTTATCAGCGTTGTTGCATTCACATATGATTGTTAGCCCGGCATCCTCTGTGAACTTTAAAGTGATAGGTATGTGACATGATGATATCGCCACCCCTCTCATGTGTCCATGCATGTGATAGGGGGCCAATACCACGATAGATAGAGTCACCTTCTTGATCATTTTCATAGCCCGCTCAAAAGCAATACTCAATCAATCTATTGGAAGTGATCCATGCTTGTTGCATATATGCAGTAGTTTTCTGTCAGTCATAGATCCGAGCAGCCCAAAAAGGCAAAAAGGGACCCGAGTGGCCTTCAAAATAGAGCCCCATCAGTTCTTTGTCTGAGGTCCTTTGTCTGACCGCTATCAGTTCTCCCTCCTGATGAATAATCAATCCACTTAATCTGAATGTCGTCTTGGACCTTTAAAAACAACTATTTTGGACAGGTCAAACCATAATAATCCACTGAAGTATAACAGGGCGGACCGATTACAGTTGCAAGCTCCTTGTATTTGCTCAGTATCGTCATTACATAAGTGTTTTTGGAAATATAAATAGGTGGATAAGGAGGTCGTCTCATTCATTAGGCTGGTCAATGTTTTGATATTCAATTGTATGTTTTTAAGACTAAGCTTTGTTTGCTTGCATGTGATAGAAGATCTGCACAAGGGGGTTGTTGTCCATACACATTAGGATTCTATTTTTGGGAGTAAAGTTACTTGAAGGAGAGAGAGGTGTTATTGGGGGAATGTTAAGGATGAGGGATGCCAAGACCGTTGAGTTGATGCTTCTTTTTCTACAGTTTTGTGATCTATGGAATCAGTTCCTTTTTCTCTGATCATGGATGGTATGGTCAAACTATTGTTCTTCATGTGGATATACCCACACGTACACATGGAGGAGACATCAATGTTGATTAAAAGAGGTTAAAATAGATCAATTAAGGACATTGTCTTTTGTGTAAATCCTTTCTGTTGGGACCTTCATTGAAGGTTCCTGTCTTACTAATTCAGTTGCAATGTATTGAGGATATAGTTAGGAATAGAGGGTTTCATATATGCTTTTGTGACCTCTAGTGCTTAATCTGATTGGGTATTCAGAACTATATTTTTGGAGAGAGTGGGGTTTCCTGGGGGGTTTCTTATTTTTACTATGTTGTGGATTGCAATCAAGTTACAATTTTGAATTTTGATCTTATTAATTTTAACAAGGACATCATGTCCCTTAAAGCCCACTTGATGTAGTAAGTACCCTACTTAGCAGAGTTGATGATGACATGGAAGTCAACATTTACATGAGAATTACCCAGAAGTTGTTTTTGACATGTGCAAGTGGACATGCTCATGATCTTTTTTTCTTGTCGTTACTATTGATTGATTTCTAATGCATACATAACAAGCAAAATATCTTACTATCATATGATATTATCTAATGATTACTTTTATTTATAGTTGATGAGTATGTCCATTTTTTCATAACGAGTGTTTGGATACTTCAGGAGCATATGGTTCATTCCAAGATGCACTTAAGTTGCAATTACATGTATGATTTCACTATGTAATGTTCTTTGTGACTTACATAAACATTAGAAAGTTATTACTAAGAAAGATGCACGTATTTAGTTTTTGACTATTTTGTAGTGGGGCATATTAGACCAGTTGATGTCTTATTCTATATAAAGTATAGAGTGAAACATGCACACACAAATCTAATACTAATTTTCCACTCGCTGGCTTAAGAAGTGTGGCTTTTATTGTGTTATAGATTTCCCTAACTTTTTTCTTAGCCTACCAATTCAACATAAAAAGCATGTATCCTATTCTCATTTCTTTTAACCTTTATTTAAATCAGTATGAAGCCTTATTAGATTTTTATAGATTATTACGTTAATGGAAACTTATCACTAGTATGAAACACATATGTTCTCTCACAGTTAAAATAAGGATTTTCCACAAATCAAAGAATGAAAAGTGTGACATCAACTCTAATTAAATGTATGAAAAGAATTATATTAGCAATTTACCCACATATGTTGTCTTCACGTTTTTTATTGGTGTAGAAATTATTGACACTATTTATTGTGAAAATTTTGTCTCACCTTTCTCATCTCTTATTTGCGAGGTGGACTTTACGTACTGTGAAATATATCGAAAAAGCAAGAATACTAGTGCAAAACATAGTGGGTTTGTCTCAAGTGTTACACTCTGTAAAAAATTACTCAGATTATCATAATATGGAATTTTTGAGATAAGCTTACACTCAACCATAATAGAAAGCTACATGCTATTAGTCCATTCAAGAGAACAAGATTTAGAAAATAGGTATTCCATTCATCACTTCCCAATGAGCATGACTAAAAAATTTGATCTTGAGAAACAGAGTTGAACCCTCCGACTCATTCCTGATAATCTCTCGATTACAACATGTCACATCATTTGGTTTATGAAAATAAAGAGGTTATACCAATCAAATCTCCATACTTTACCAAAAGGAACCCAATACAATCCAAGAAACATGATGCCATAAGGAAATGATGTACACATTATAAAACTATGACACCAATGTCCTACATCGTGTACAACCTAAAAATTCATGAACATGAGCCAATAAAATGTGAAAGAAAGAGAGAAGTGGACATATTTTTCTATTATGGGAAAGAGTTCATCTTCCTACACTTCTGAATACACATTAGAGAGGTGCTATAAACTTTTTGTAGTACATACTTATGCATTAGAAAATACCATCATTTGCTTGTCTCAAATTAACACGTCATGATCACCTATAATAAAAAAATAAGAGGCAATCTATTAGAAAGACAAAAAATAGTAGTGGGAAATAGTGAGAGAGGTAGTTGTCCAATGTTTGTAGGTGTACATTATATAGTTTCTTGAGTAGATTAATGAACAGGTTTGTAGATGCACACTTGAAGTTGATAGAGCATGTAACGACATTATAGTACAGGTCATTAAAAAAATGTACAGTTTCAAACATCTACAAGTTTCTTTCAAAAAATCTAACCAAATAGCAGGAGTTGGATACTTCAAAACTAGTAGAAAATTTTTAAGTACACATAATATTACCTTTAAAAATATTAGCTGCTAAACAAAATCGGGGAGAAGGTCTACATTATCGATGGTAATTATCAAGAAATTGAATACACTAATTGTGCATGTCATCACAATGTATATTCCTCACCTATTTCATATCCTCCTTGTAAAGCATACACATGGAAAGAAGACTTTGGAAAATGGCATACACCAAAACGACCATCATTTTTTCAATAATTAAACCAACAAAAATATGGATCGAGCTCGACTACTAAATGAAACTAGGAAAAAACTAATTTCAACTTTGCCATCATTCATGGCATGAAATTTTCCAATCAAGGTCCTAGAACATTTATCCTTTTTCTAACATGGAAAATACTTGGAAGTACCAAAACTTTTTAGGTATCCACTAGATTGATTTCCTTCAACCTCTTCTAACTATAATAAAAAAAATAATACGTAGCTATGAAAAAAAGTTGGTGTGCATATAACTATTGTCATAAGTACAACAACTTATAATATGGACCATATTATAGAGTTTAGGTAACACATATGCTTTCACTCACTATGTAAAAACTACTTGTGAAGATATTTATATTCTGTTGTCTCATAAGTAAGAACTTCTAAATAAAACAAGGGTTTTACATGTAGTTTTACTATTCGGTTAGGGTGCATCAAGGGCACTACATGGAGAAAAAAATCAAATGTTCATCATAAATTGTTGAAGAAAAAATATATTGCAAGCTACATATATAGGTTACCATATTATTGCCCCTTACAATCTATATATCTCAATTACCATATATAACACCTATAAATAAAGAACTCCCAAATTATTTTTAAATAAAATAATTGCAATGCCTTCCAATTCAACATCACCAGGGGAATCCCATGGATAAATATAATGATAATTTGTATGAGCATGAGGATGATCTTCAAATGAAGATCAACATATCAAATTTCATATTAGGGAATGGTCATATTTATCCAGGTAAAAATAAAAAAACATTGTAGAGCAGGATTTCATTGTTTATGGTTCTTGAATTGGATTGAAAGTTGGAATATACCTAATACTGCATCATCTTGAGTGTTTTGGAGAAAAAATTAAAGTAACAAAATTATATATTCTCTATCTTTATATTCACTAAAAATAGATAAAAATATGTTGAATTATTTGGATATGTATAAGGTGATTGAGGCGTGTGAGGGGGGTTACAACTGAGGCAATGACGGTGTCTGACACTCCAAATTTGGGTCCCATGATGAACTTCGATGAGAATAGTGAAAGGATTATCCAACAATGTCTATGTGGCTAAAGAATCTATGGATTGATTAGGTCTATTCAAGAAAGGAAGTGTAGGTTGTCTGGTCAACCTAAGAAAAATGAACTTTCAGGTGGTTGAAGGGAAGCTTATGTATCCATTACTAAATGAAATCTTACTAGGTGGAGTAGGATGGAAACTGGCCATGTTGTGGGACTCAAACTACATTGGCACGCACTTTTTCATCACCTTACTTTGATATGGAGGTTTAAGGTTCAATAGAAATTATAACTCGTGGAAGGGGCTTCCTCATTGTCATGGTTTCTTACGATGAATACATGGAGATTGTTGTCAATTCAGGCCCCTATTTTGTTTCTAGAAGACCACTCATTATCAAGAAATGGGAGCGTTGTGAACCATTAGAGAAGCTAAAATTGATCTAGATTCCCATTTGGCTGAAGATCTATAGCCAACCTTTGGAATTATGGAATGTGGAAATGTTTAATAGTATTGTCTTAGTTTTGGGAAAACAACTACGACCAAATAAGCTACCTCTAAAATTTAGAATACTGGAGTATAAGAGGATACATGTGGTGATTCCATTTGATTTTATCTTTCCAAAGGATCTTCATATTGTAAGTGATCATGGACAAACTAATACAATCAAATTTGAGTATGAATAAGAGCCAACAAGGTGTTCAACATGTGGTTTCTTTGACCATGAGTCTTCTTCATGTAGTGCTTCATGGAGTTTAGAGGGAAGGGCTTCTAAGAAGAAGGTAACGAGAAATTGGGTTCCCAAGAAGAACTCATACGATGAAGATGCATACATTTTCATATATGCTAAGGAAGGTATTTTGAACTCATTCACGATCAGTGCATTGATTAGTTCTAAATCGGATAGCTCCATAAATTCTAATAGAAGTGGCGAAGAAGTTATTACTCGCAATCCTTCTCCATAATTTGGGTGGGAAACCAGTAGAAAGAAGTCAAGGATTTCTCCTAAGGTCATTCCTAAAAGATCATCGAGTATTATTTCTAAATCTATGAATAAATATTATCCTCTATCTAACTATGATGGCAAAGAAAATGGATAGGGGAAGGTTGGTACACTAGTTGAAGAGGTGGAATAGAGGGTGTGGTTCTTCTTCCAAATGGTTGAGTCCTTCACAATTTTATCATGGAATGTGAGAGGAGGGGCCAATAAGATTCCTCACATTTGGAATGAGATGGACATGAATAAAGATGATATCTATATCATTCTTGAACCTATATTTTAGAAAGAAGATGATGTGGAGCTCATTGATAAACTATGTCCTGGAACTCTCTTCATCGACAACGCAGAGTTTAATTCTTATACCCATATCCTGATAATGTGTGTTGACAAAGATATTGATATGAAGAAGATTGTAAGCAATGAGCAAGTCATTCATTGTGATATCAGTAAAGGCTTACTAAAATTCCAATTATTTGATGTCCATGGGGCTAGACTCTGATAAAATGCTTCTTTGGTACTCTTTGACATCCATTCACAATCTCAACCATATTCTTTATTGTGTCTTAGGGGATTTCAATGTGGTTATGCTGGTTAACGAGAAGATTGGCAAAAAAACCTCTGTATAATCATTGTACAATTGACTTGAATAAGGCAATCTCTAATACTAGTCTATAGGAGATCTCAACAAAGGGTCTTTTCTTACTTGGGACAGTAATAGAAAAAGTGGTAAGAGTTATTTTTCTAGAATTTTTGGAATCTTCACTAATATTGGTTTTCTCTATGAGTCTCCTTATTGTTGGGGTGAGTTGATCTCACTATGGTTCGTGATCACAAAACCATTTCTCTGAGATCGGGATCTAGAAAGAAGGGTACTTCCCACTTTCATTTTATCAATCTTGGGTCAAGCGTGATTCTTATAAAGATATTGTAACTAGTACTTGGAGAAATATCTCTTTCCTAGGATGCCTATGTTTTAGGTTTATAACAAATTGCATAAAGTCTCTTTTACGTTGAGGAAACAAAATGGGGAAAAGGTTGGAAATTTTGTTTCTAAAGCTAGAGAATTGGAAATGGATCGTATGTACTTACAAAAAAAAGTGGACAATAACCCTTTGAATGAAGTGTAGAAAATGTAGCTTGTAACTCTGAGAGATAATACTGCTAAAGCCTTGAAAGATGATGAAAACCTACTTAGAAAAAAAGTAGGGTGCAATGATTGAGATTAGGGGACAAGAACTCAACCTTCTTTCATTCTTATTTGAAAGCTAGAAGGATCAGCAATAACATACATTTTGTTAAGGATGTGTAGGGAGAAAATATTTATGATATTGACTCTATTCACAATAATATAAGGGAGTTCAATGATTATCTCTTTAATAGTTCTCCTAAATATGTGGTCACTAGAAGGAACAGTTGATCTTGTTGAAAATTTCCCAAGAATAGTTTAATAGTCTAATATGTATTATCATTAGAGAAGAGGTTCAAGAGGTGATGATGAAGAATAATGATTAAAAGGCTCTAGACACTGATTGGTTCAATTTGATATTTTTCATGTATGTGTGAGACATCATTGGGGTGAGGATATTGATCATATTTTGAACTTCTTTAGCTCGTACAAACTTTTAAAGGAATGTAGCACTATGCTAACTTTGATCTGAAAGCTTCCTACTACAATGTGGATGAAGTATTTCAAACCAAACTCGCTTTGAAATACTATTTATAAGGTGATCACAAAGATTTCAGAAAATAGGATCAAGCAAGTTCTTCCTATGTTGATTGACGTGAACTAGGTTGCTTTCATTCAAGGAAGGAGAATTGTGGATGCCATTTTTCTAGCTAATGTGGTCCTCAATAATTTTGTGGGAACTAAGAAAAACATGTGTATCAAAGTGGATTTATCGAAGTCTTATGATACTATCAGAATGGATTATATCCTTTCTTGTTGAGTAAGATGACATTCCCTGCTTGCTGGTTAAATTGGGTTCAAGACCTTTGATTTTACTTCTTATAGAGTTTTGGTATATGAGTATACTACTGACACCTTTTGGGCATCCAATAGATTAAGATAGGGGGACCCCATGTCTCTTAATTGTTTGTCATAACAATGCAAGACTTAACTTCTATTGTCAACACAGAGGTTAATGATGATAGATTGAGAGTACTTATGGTTGGAGATATTGGTATTTCCCATATCATTTTTGCTGATTATTTTATCTTGTTCCTATAGGCTAAAGATCAGGATGCTCTTTGTTCAAAATAGATATTGGACAACTTTTGTACGGTTTTGAGTTTAAGGCTCAATAATGAAAAAAGTTAGGTTTTTCTTAGTATAAATGTTCATTTTGCTAATGTCTCTAAACATCTGGTGAGATATTTATGATTTCCTTTATTCAATGGTAGATTAACGAATGAGATGCATACCCTATTATAGACAAATTTAAATATAGATTGGAGTCATGGAAAGGAAACCTTTTGTCTCAAGTAGGTAGAGTGGAACTTATAGTTTCTATCTATCTACTTACAATATTTTCCTGACTTATTCTTTTACTTTGCCTAAATTGATCATTAAGACATTGGAGAAGCTTATGAGAAACTTTCTTTAGAATGAAACTAAAGAAAAAAACACATAAATATTGTCTCCTAGGAACTTATTGTAGGGAAATATGACATTAGGTAGGCAGTAAACATTAAATTTAACTACCATATTCCCCATTAAAACATTGGATCACATCAATAATTATATATTAGAAAAGATGGTTTCGAGGATATACCTGGTCCTGGAGAAAGTCCAAGGACAATCTCCTCATTGTTGTAGATCTATAGCTATCTTCTAGTCTAGTCAGTTGATTTGTTGAGAGTCCAGTCATTTGATTTGTTGCTTGAATTGAACACCTAAACACTTTAGCAATCAGTTCAATCATAATTCAAGATCAAAACACCTCTTCTAAGTGTATCCTATGTGAGTGACCCTATAGGTCCCATATTACATTGCTAGTGAATGTCCCTGACTAGTTTGTGACATCACAATCAAAGAATGATGCCTAGTCACTCATAATTGCTACCAACGCATATGGAAAGTTGGAAAACAACTTCAACATACAATTTGTGATTGGTGTTACAATGTTTGAATAGTTCCTTGGTCACTCTATCTAGATTGAACTCGAGGCATGTAGTAGTCATCCTCTTCAACATTCAATCTACATTCCTTGAACTAGAACAAACTGCGTAAGATATGTGAAATCTCATATCACATATTGATTCACATGTAAATTGCCATGCTTTCATCAATGTCTCTTATCAAGAGGCCTATGATACATACTCGTATTGGAGGAACAAATCCCATGTACTTCACTCAGAGTCATCCCCATGTGTCATAGTGAACCCAATCATCACCTTTATGGCAACCCTTATTTAGGATCATGATGGATGATGTGAAAGTACATTGAATGACATGTGATGAGTGTTGTGACTTCAAGTCTAAGAACCACAATAACCACCAATACTGTGTGAGATGACTATGACTATCATTGCAATGTTTTCCATGTGTCACTTTCATGGTGGGTCTGTCTGATACATTGTTCTCTAACATGTATGTATGTGCTTGGTTTGATATCACATATCATTAGTGATGAGATTTTGTCATCAACCAACACACACTCTATGTATTAATTTTGACTACATTTATTCCACAGTTGTAACTGATTACAGACATAACAAGAATGTATACTCTTGACATCCGTATAATCCCATTGTTTAGGTCCTCAACCTGAAGACATACTTCATTGAGTAATATCATTCTATAGACATTTGTTATGTTACTTATTGACTATTTATCGAATAAAAAAAAAAAAATTGGAAGTTTGCATTTATTATTAATCAAATCATTTATAAGTTATATCATTACAATAATCATATGATTGGCACTCTAGGCATACATACCAACAAACTTCCACTTTGTTTAGAGCCAATCTCCCACAAATCGTATCCCAAGTGATCAAACATGATCATCATTATGCTATGAAATTACCTTTGTCAAAGGATCATCAACATTGTTTTCAATTAGTACTCTACAAATCTTCACATCTCATAACTGTACGATCTCTCGTATGAGATGAAAATGCCTTTGTATATGGTTGGAACTATGATGTGATCTGGGTTACTTAGCTTGTGCAATACCTCCATTTGTTGTCACAATATAGGTCAGTTGTGTTTTTGATGCTTGAAGCATTCCCAATTTTAGAGATGAACTTCATTATCCAAACAACCTTCTTTGTTACATTCGATGCCAAAATATACTCAGACTTTGTTCTAGAGTCAAAAACAATCTCTTGTTTGGAATTCTTCCAAATAATTTTTATGTTATTCAGGTAAAACAAAAATCTAAATTGTAATATGTAATCAAATCATATTTGTCAATTTGGAAGTTTGCATCAGTGTAACTCCTTAATACCGACTCTTCCTCTCTTCTATAGACAAGGAACTGATCCTTAGTTCTTCTCAAGTACTGAAGGATGTTCTTCACGGATGTACAATGTGAATCACCTAGATCTGACTAATATCTTCTCGTCACGCTCATGGCATATGAGACGTCTGGACAAGTACATAACATTGCATACATGATAGATACTATTATAGATTCCTATGTAATCTTACTCATGTGCTCCCTTTCTTCACAATAACTAGGACATTACGATCTAGAGATATTGACACCATGACACATGGGTAGGTTTTGTCTCTTTGAGTTCTCCATGTTGAACCTCTTCATCACTTTATGAATGTATGTGTTATAACTTAGTAGAAGAAGCCTTCTAGATTTATCTCTATAGATCTTAATTCCTCATATATAGGATGATACACTCAAGTCCTTCATAGAGAATGTACTTCCGAGTTAGTTCTTTACCATCTGTAAAGAAGGAATGGCATTCCCCATCAATAGTTTGTCATGACATACAATATGAGGAATGTGGTTGCGCTCCCACTAATCTTCTTGTACACAAAATGTTCATCTTCATTTTGAGTAAAGCCAAACTCTTTGACTTTTTTGTCAAAATGAAGATTCGAGCTCCAAGATGCTTGCTTCAATCCATAGTTTGACCTTTGTAGCTTACATACTTTATTTGCAACCTTTGATATATAAAAACCTTAGGTTATTTCATACACACATCCTCAATAAGATTCCCATTAAGGAATGCAATTTTAATATCCATCTGCCAAATCTCGTAGTTGTGATAAGATGCAATGACATGCATGATACTGATGGACTTAACCATGGTAGCTGGAGAAAAGGTTTCTTCATAGTCAACACCTTGAACTTGTTTAAAACCCTTTGCAACTAATTTGCCCTTATAGTTTTGTACTTTAATATCCATGTCAGTTTTCTTCTTGAAGACCTACTTGCACCCTATGGTTTTACCCATTCAGGTGGATCCACCTAGGTTCATACCTTGTTGGTATATATTGATTCCATCTTAGATCTCATGGTCTCGAGCCATTTCTTCGACTCTAGTCCCTTAGTAGCTTCTAGATAAGTCATTGGCTCATCATCTGTGACCAACTAACCACCTTCTTGAGTGACAAGATAACCAAATCATTCAGACTCAAGGTGTTTCTTACTAGATCTATGAGGTTCTTGTGTTACTTGAGGAATTACAGATTCCATAACAATTTATGTGTCTTGTTGTTCCTCCTATACCTCTTCAGGTTCAATGTTTTCTTGTAGGTCTTGAACCTCTTTGTGTTCTACTTTTCTCCCAGTGATTCCTTTATTAACACATTTTTGTCATATGGAGTGTAAAAGTAGTATCCCCTAGTTTTTTTGGGATATCCAACAAAATACCATTTATTGGATTTGGGTCAAAGATTTTTAGAAAACATTTTCTTGACATAAACTTCACATCCTCAAATATGCATAAAAGACACATTATGTCATTTACCATGCCATATCTCATATGGTGTCTTTCAAACCGATTTAGATGCTACACAGTTAAGCTTAAATGATGTGGTTTCTAGAGAATAGCCCCACAAGGAAATTGGAAGATTAGAAAAACTCATTATTGATCGCACCATATCTAGCAATGTGAGATTATTACTTTCTCATACACCATTGTGTTGAGGTGTTCCAGGTAGAGTCCATTCTGATACGATACCAGGGGCTCATAGATGGTCCTCAAACTCTTAGTTTAAGTATTCTCCACCTCGGTCTGAACACAGTGCCTTAATACTTTTTCCATGTTGGTTCAATACTTCATTCATGAACGCGTTGAACTTTTCAAGATTTACTTACTATGTCTCATCATAAAACATAACCATACCTACTAAGGTCATCAATGAAGGTAATGAAGTACTGACACCCACCTCTAACATTTGTTCTAAAAGGGAAACACATCAATATGTATGATTCCTAATAGATCACCATTCCTCTCACTATTTCCAATGTAGGGAATATTTGTCATCTTGCCCAACAAACAAGACTCACATGTCTCTATTCATTTGAAATTAAAAGAGTCTAGATAACCATCTTTATAGAGTCTTGATATATATTTCTCATTTATGTTCCATAGATGAAAATGCCTAATGTATGCTTGGTTTGAGTTATTATGTTTTTGTCTTTTGGTATTTACATTATATACACTTATCTCTATATCTATCAAGTATTAACCATAAGACATTGGGGCACAACCATAAATGATCTCATATTTACTAATAGAACATCACCATTCTTCACAAGAAATTCAAAATTGTTCTTGTCCAAGCAAGATACATATATGATGTTCTTATTAATGGTAGGTACAAAATAGCAGTTCTCCAACTCTATTACAAGGCCACTAGGTAGAGATAACTCATAGGTTCTAATAGCGGTGGCAACAACTCTTTCTCCATTATTAACGCACATTCCAACCTCACCTTTCTCTAAAGGTCTACTTCTTTTTAGATCCTTCACATTTGAGATAATGTGTGACCCACATCTGGTATCTAGTACCCAAGACAAAGATGTAGTGAAGTTAATCTCAATTGCATATATATCATAAGTAGGGATCTCTGTCCCTTGTTTCATCTTCCTAGGTTTCCTTATTTGTCTCCTTAGTTTGAGTGTAGAAGACTTGGACTTTAGCTTCTTCTGGACTTTAGCTTAGCCTCAAAACACTTCATGTCGATGCTTTTCTCCTTAGACTCCATTTCTGCTAATCTCCATCACATATTTGTCCTTCTTCATTTGTCCTTCGACATATAGCAACATGTCAAGCAACTCAGACAATGGTCTAGCCATGTTACTCAAGTTGTAACTCTTGATAAAATGGCTATATGATTTAGGAAATGATTGTAAAACCATATATGTGGTGAACTCTTGACCTAAAGGAAATCATATTCTTTCTATATGTTTCACATACCCAATCATATTGAGTACATGGGAAACTATTGGGTCCCCTTCTGTTAGTTTGCACTCAAGCAACGTCTTAGAGACAATACACCTTTCATGCTTCTCATGGAACTCATAGTCCATATAGCTCAACATAAGGTCCTTAATGTCCACCACATCATTGGCATGCTCCAAGTAAGCATCCACTTCATTCTAAGGTGTACATGGACCAAATTTCACCAGAGTTGGTGTTTCATAAACACGAAGAACACTTCTCAAGGTCCTGAACCAATTATGGAAATATATCTTCTTTAGATTGTTCTTCATAAAGGCCAATCACAATGACGATTTGATTGTCATTTGATTCTACAAGATAAAATGTTGCATTTTGTTAAAACACCTTTTCAATTTATATGATTTGAAAAATATTTGAGGATATTTACATTAGACCTTTAATTAATTATTGCTCCCACAATTTTCTTTAAATTCATAATGTGCATGTATCAATTTAGAAGATTGTAGTGTACAATCTTCTAGTGAGCCAAGATCTAAAACAATTAAGTCAATACCCAACCAATGTTGGTGCTCGTGACCAATTATTAGGGTAGAAAGAATTTTCCAATTGCATCTCATGTATTTCTTGGATAGATAGTATGCACAACTCCTTTCCATGGTCCATATTTATTATTCTAGGCACTTAACCCTATTAAGGTCACCTAGTTAAGTGGAACATCCCTGACCTGGGTTATGGACTAACCCCAGGAGTTTTTATTAATCATGTGATTAAATGCTTGTGGTTATCTGTTGATGATGTAATTAAAGCTCCTGAGGAATATATAATTCCCTTTCTGTCCTTTTAAACAATGTTGTAATATTGTTTTTAATACAGAGACCTATGTGCCAATTACCCAATTAAAAGGGGTTAACTTGCAAATTGCACATGTTAAGATGTTCCTTTAGTGTTGAGACATCATAAGAGTGAATGTGATGAAGTGTGATTGGTTCCCCAAGCTTGGGCACTGAGATGCAACTTGTGGGGCAATCCTTGTGCTTAAAACCCTAATTTTGGTTAAAGTGCAATTTACCCAATATGAGGGATGAAACTTGTAAAATACACCTTTTAGAGTATATTTATGACTCTTGGCATCATTTAGAGTAAGAATGATGAATAGGGCACTTCAATTGAATAATCAAATAAGAATGATAACCCTTATAAATTAAATAATCAAGTTATAAGCCTAATAACCCTTCTATATGTGCAACTTAGAAAAAAGTTGGCTTTCTTCACCTTTAGACCTTGGGTTTAAGATGAGTTTTTCTTATGTATGGAAGGGAGAAACGTGGCTTAGAATAAGGGAAGGACCTAGATGAGAAATGGATAAACAAGTTGTCCTTATGTTGGAAATTCACCCAAAGTATATATACACCTTTTCTCACTTAGCAAGGATCGTTTCCTTCACTTCCCTTCTTATCCCCTTGCTTAGACCGACTTAGGACAGAGCTCTGGAGCAGAGGAGGATGGATAAGGAGTTCTAGGTAAGCTTTGGTCATCTTCTTGCTCGGATTCATGGAGGAATTCATGGTGCAAGGTTGGTTTTATGGTCTTCCTTACTTGTTTCCTCTTTCTAGCCATCTTTTCCCAACCTTTCCTTGGAGAAACACCCTTGGCCGACCTGTGGAGCTCAAGACACCATTAAAGGCTTGAAGCTTGGAAGCTTGGAGCTCAAGGAATGACCTTAAGGCGGGTTTTATAACTCTAAACCTTTTTCTTTCTTATGCATATCTTTGTACTTGCAAAAGTAGCTTGTTCTTCTTTCCCCCATCCTTCCTTGCTTTCTTGCATCTAAAACCATGAGGAACAGACCTGGATATGGAGGTAGAAGAAGGGGGGCGTGAATACCTATGTCACTTTAGCAAACGGTCTTGCACCCTTGGCCAAACGGTTTGCAAAATCGTTTGGGGGTTTTGCAAAACCATTTGAAGGGCAAACGGTTCCACAAGGTCGGTTGGAGCAAACGGTCTCCAAGACCGTTTGATGGCGTTGAACAAGCATGGAACGTTTGGGATTTCTGTTCATAATTATGTAGGCTAATGACCCACCAAATTTGTGGGGTTAATTCCAAAGGAATTGTAGGTTAAAGGCCAATCAATTAGGCAAATCAAATTAAATTAAATGCTGATTTTCAATCTGTTTAACTTGAACTTTTTGGCCAAACGGTTTCAAACCATTTGAGTTAGTTGACCAAGCGTTGACCGTTTGGGATTCCTGTTCATAATCATGTTGTTTAATAACACTCCAAATTTGAGGGATTAAGTCCCAAGGAATCATGAGTTAAAGGCTAAACAATTAGGTAACCTAATTGGATTAAGTGCTGATTTTTCCAATCTGATTAACTTGAACGTTTTGGGAAAACGGTTTCAAACCGTTTGAGTGAGTTTACCAAGCATTGACCGTTTGGGATTCCTGTTCTTAATCATGTTGGTTAATAACCTTCCAAATTTGAGGGATTAACTCAAAAGGAATCGTGAGTTGAAGGCTAATTAATTATGTAAACCCTAATTGGATTAAGTGCTGACTTTCAACTTGATTGATTTGACTTTTTGGGTTTTCTTGCCCAAACGGTCTCAAGAACGTTTGGGGGTCACCCAAGACCGTTTGAAGGTCTAGGGTCAAGTATGGATAGGTGTTTGAAGATCCAAAGATGTGGTGTGAACCCTAATTGACTAAGTATTGGATTTGCATTGAATTGAGTTGATTGTTTGGGGTTGATTGGCCCAAACGGTCTCAAGACCATTTGGGGATCATACAAACGGTCTCAAGACCGTTTGGAGGTCACCCAAGACCGTTTGGAGGTCTGGGGTCAAGTATAGTTCACCAATTGAAGGTCCAAAGGTACACAATTACAAAGCAATCAATTGCTGATTTGATGATCAACTCAATAGCTCAAACCCTAATGATTTTGCACTAGAATCCAAGGGTTGGGTGAGCCAAACGGTCTCAAGACCATTTGGAACTCATACAAACGGTCTCAAGACCGTTTTTAAGTCACCCAAGACCGTTTGGAGGTCTAGGGGTGAGTATGGTTAAGCAATTGATGATACAATGATACTAAGTTGGAATGTAATCAATTGTTGTTTTGGTGATCAATCCAATGATCCAAACCTTAATTGGTTGACTTAGATTTTGATGATATGATGGGAAAAAGGTCTCAAGACCGTTTGGAGGTCATCCAAACGACCTCAAGACCGTTTGGGGTCAGGTCATGTCCCAATGTAATGATGGTTCAATAGGTTCAAATCAATTAGTCCCACATTGAAATATGTTGAAGGGTTATTGATTCCAAACCCTAATTCGATTGAGTTAAACCCTAATTGATGGTCAATTGAGGGTCAAGTGGGGGACAAATCAGTTGAAGGTTGACCTATTAAACACAATTAAGGTATGAGTATAGGTCCAATTGATGATTGGTTCCATGAATTCAATGATTGAAGGAATCAACATTGGAAACCCTAATTCAATTGGATACCTTATGAAGTGGAGGTCCAATGTGATTGAATCTTTGAGAATTAAGATGATGAATGTTCTATTGATCCAATAATGATTAGTAATGATAATAAATGAAGGTGCGAAGGCTGAAACCCTAATAATGCCTAAGGGATTAAGAACCAATTCAAGGGAGAATTCTTAATTGTTTATAGGATTAATAGCTTGATACACTATGTTAAACATAGTAGTATGTACTTGATTTGAAGGGTTGATGTGACCTAATCACTTTGAAAGAATGAGAAATTAGAATACATATATATATAAATATGAATCATGTAATGATCTGCTGTAGCACGACCGTGCAAGGGAGCACGTCCGTGGTAGCCATAACTTGCACGATCGTGCAAGGGATCACGGCCGTGGTAGTCTTACTTTGCACGACCGTGTAAGGTGGAACGGCCGTGGTGTCCTATAAAGAAATTGAAAAGTTTTGCTATTGTGTTGACATTGTTATATATACATGTCCTTATTTGTATAAGTCATACATGTTGATATTATGAGGTGATCATAGCCAGGTAAGAGTTATGATGTCATATTCCTTGAAAACAATTATAAGCTTTTAGAGTAATGATATGTGAAAAGTATATACATTGCTTCAATCAAGGTCATGTTGTTACATGACTTGATGCTTATATGTCACTTGGTAGCAAGTGTTATGATAATATGAGGGTTTGAATAACCATGTTCCTGAATCATTTTATGCTTAATGCCTTGAAGGCTTAGATGGTTCAATGGTTGTTTAATCTAAACCCTAATGATACCTAAAGACATTAAGGGGTTAAGTGATTAGTAGATTGACCCATGTTATGATTATTAAAGAAGATTACCAAGGTACCCTTGAAGGGTTCAAGTAGATAACAACCCTTGATCAAGCAAACCCTAATGATTATAATGGGTTGACTTAATCTTTGTTAATCAAAGATGACTTGACCTAATCTAACCTAGAGTGATTTAAACATCATCTAGTAGTAAGAAGAGAGAGAAAGCTCCTAATATGAATGAGAATCAAGTAACATACTTTCAATATGTAAGAATGTACATGATTAGAGTATGATCCATCAAGGTAAGATCATGGAAATACTAATTATAATGATTAATGAATCTTAACCTAATTTGAGGGCATCAATGATGATAATTTTCATATATAATGATGCTATGAGCTCAATTCACTATGAAGTGAATAGTAAACCCTAATTCTAGGGTAATAACATGTAACGTGAATAGTAAACCCTAATTTAGGGTGATCTGATAAATGGAGTAATTCAGGGTTATGCCTTTGAGTATGAAACCCTAATTACAAGTTGTAATATGATAAATCTTTATGCCTTGAGAGCTAAGAGGTTCTATAACCCTATGTTGAAGTAAAAGAATACAAACCCTAACTAACGAAGGATGGGGTATGTTAACCCTAGTCATGGGTTATGCTTTCAAGTATGAAACCCTGTGAACAAATTACAATATAAGAATTCTTATGCCTTATAAGACAAAGGGATTCAATAACCTTAATTGAGTGGGGTAAACCCTAACTGTACTTATGCTTTTAAGCATGAATCTTCATGATTAAAGTATGAGATGAGGAATCATTATTCCTAATCATAAAGAAAGGGAGTGAATAACCCTAATTGATGTAAATAAGGGAACCTAGCCTTAGTGTAAGCATGAAGGTACTATTCCTGAATTAAAATGTTAATTCTTCTTTATAAATTGCTGATCTGGAAATGAAATGTTTATTGTTGTCAATTGAATTAACTATGCAGGTTCTTATAAAAGGATGATTATATCCAAGTAAAGGTTATGATATCATATTCATTGGAAGCATGTTATTATCTTTGTGAATAGTGATATACCATGTTGCCTAATTAAGTGACATCATATAAGATTGATAGGCTGTGAGAGACATGAGTAACATCAAGGCCATGCTAATAAGATGACTTATGATGAATTAAGGGTTTGAATACCCTATTCTTGAATCATAGTAATGAAATGGTTAAGAAATGATATCCAATTGATAATTGATGTGAGTTAGACTTGATACATTTAGTATTCTACTTTTATAGCTGTTGTTCTAATGATTAATGCTTGGAAACATGCTTGATGCTAAAAGAATGCTAGAATGTACATAACTAATCAAGTATAATCATATCATGTAGAGCCCTGACCATAGATCCATTATTATCAGAGACCAAATGATGGTGAAACAGGTTTTCCTAAGGGAACTCCTAGAGCATATACTTTTGCGTATATGGGGGTATATGGACATGAATATCCTTACGTCCTAGTGTAGGAATTGATGTAGATGTACTTTAATCTTTCAACCCTTCACTATATATTCATACCGGGTGATGTACCACAAATCTCTCGAAGAAATTACTAATACCGCATCTATGAGAGATAAACAAGAAATCTTTCGATGACGATGAGAGTTTAGAACTCCACTGTAACTCTATAGCGAAGTTTCCAGAATACCCTGGATAGCTACTACAGCCGAGACACAAGATGTCCTGCAAGTAAATCCTCTTACTGACTGAGGAAGATGAGGTCATAAGAATCCGGCTCTTTTGATGACCTATGTATGGTACCGACACGATTTTTATAAATGGTCGGTTGGAGTATGAGAGGTATACCTCATCTCCGCAGGGCATACTGATGTTTGAAAAATATAATCAGCCATATAGTATAACTGCTTAGGTTGTACTATGAAACAATGATTGATGTTACATTGTTGACTTTAATAGTCTTTTCAAGTTTCTAGAATACATGTTCTACATATGCTTTAATGAAGTGATTGCTTAAGTAAATGTTGTTTTACTTATTACCAAACCTGCTGTTGATATTTTCAGTTACTTTGCTTCTGTTATTCCTTATATGCTATAACAAAGCTTCTGGTGGAGAGTTATAACTCTCGCTGGGACAATTATTCAAATTGTCTCACTCCCGTAGGGTTCTACTTTTTAGGAAGACGCCAAGGACGAAGGAATCCATTTAAGAATGAGCAACAACAACAACAACAACATCAGGGGCATCAGTGAATCTCAGGTGGAGATACTGACTGTCTAGTCTTATAGATAGCATGTCTTATGTCGTCTCTGTACTCTCAGGTCCTAGGAGTCAGTAGGTCTGAGGATTTTGGCATGATGCCTCAAGATTTTGTATCTTACCTTGTACAGTTAACAAGGTGGGTTTTGTTGTAATGCTCGAGATGTGTTTATTACAGAGATGTATCAATGGATCAGTTTGTAAATGACCTATCATGTTGTTTATGAAAGAGTTTTTATCTTTCAAAGATCTCTTTACAAAAGTTTTAAATTTTTGGTGATTTTTTATAATTCCACTGCGAATCGCTTCCTCATTCGTTTAATTTGATTGTCAGTTTGGTGTCAGTCGTTTCAAGTGGTATCAGAGCTCTAGGTTCGCAGAGTCTACATAGACATATGACTTAGGTAGTAGAGTATGTTCTAAGTGTCATCCAGTGTATCTGATGGTAACTTCTGCTCACATAGGAGGAGAAGAACTAGAAGATGACTGGATCGAATGAGGAGTTTGTTGTGGAGAGCAACAATGCTGCACCAAGAAGAGGTGCAGAGGAGCAAGCAATAGAGGGACAATTACCTAAGATTCCCCTAGCTAACCCAACCATGATAAGGAATTCTTCCTTAGGAATCACTGTTAGGGAATTTAGGGCTACCATGATGTATCTAGTGGATCAAGCACCAACAATACAACCCAGATTACCAGCTCCTAATGATGATGTTTTGGATATCAACAAAATATGTGAACCACAACAATAGGTTGAAGCAATGGTAAATGATGAAGCTTTGAACCTAGAACAAGCCAGTGCTCAACCTCAGTCTGATGAATCAGTATACAGTAATATAGGGGTTAGAATACAACCAGAGACCAGGACCTGCTATAGGTGTAGGAAGCCTGGACATATAAGAAATAATTTTCCAGAAGAGAAATATAAAGGAAGAATTGAGAAAAGGCCTATCCAAACCCAGGAGCAGAGACCTGATAGTTCCAAAAGGAAGAAGTTTCTGGTGTCACCAGCACAACCAGGACCTAGTATACCAAGACAATGGTCATCCAGAAAGGATAAAGAACCCTTCAGACCATACTGGGCACCTAGAATTTGCTACATATGTAGACAAGTTGGACATCTGGCAAGAAATTGCCCAACCAGAAATGTTATGGCAAATCAACCTCTAAGGCAGAATCAACTTTAGACAATGAATAATCCTCGAGTCATGACAGGTTAGACGAAATAAATGTTATTCTTAGATGTCTTTTTATGATCTCTTGGACAAAACTGAGAAAGTAATTGATTGAACTTTTCTTGATTAATCCTATAAGGACTTATAATGTTGTATAAAATAGATGTTTCATGTTACATGCTTACCTCCATAAAATGGATGAAGTATTAAAGAGATGTCTGGATAAAATTAAGTAATGTTAGATCTTATACTTGTGATAATAGGAAAAGAGAAGGAAAATGGTAGTATACAAATGCATATTACCTTATCTCAGTATTTATATACCCTGGCCAGGTATACAATTGCTGATGATAAAGTAAATATGGAAACTCCTAGATTGTTATCTTTTTGATTGCTCTGATCAAGTAGTCATTCAGAAACAATCTAATGAGTATCAAGAAATAAGAAATATGGGAATAAGGGAGGTCAACCCTGTCCAGTAAAGATATAAGAATAATAATAAAGATCCTCCCCATAATGTGAAAATGTGATGGAATCATAAGATGTTTCATGAATGGTTGAAAATACATGATATAACAAGAGGAATATGATCCCTTATTCTCTTTCTTTCTAGGGACATGGCAATCAAGTGGGTCTTAGGACACTTGATGTGCATAATATAAAGATGTTTATGTGAAGTATACCTAAAAAGGTATCAGTTTATCTTGGACTTTAGTTCCAAGTTGAGAATATATGTAAAAAGTAATGTTCCAAGATGAAAGGAAGATAAGATGTAATGTGTTGATAACACATGTAATAGGTAACAAGATAAGAATGTAATAATATATATGATGAATTATGTTGCTTACCTGGAATAGTCAACAATAGAATCAAAGTAAACATGTAAAATATTATGAACATCACTTGTTAGGGGTTTATGTTTTCATAAACATATCTTTCTCCAAGATATCTATCCAAATAATTCCTTGATTGATAAGTAACTTTTCCCTATGATAAGATAATGTACAACTAATGAGTTACATAGTGTAAGTAATAAGGAAAGTTAGTATGGTGTTATCAGGTGAGATGACACAATCAAGGTATGAAAGGACTTATATAGTCTCAAATAAATGACAGAGTATAATTGTGATCTTAAGAAATGTTGATCCAACTAAGGAAAATGAGAGTATATGTTCCATATGAATCTTTCCATGAAAAGTTTGTGTGGAGTAACTATGTATTGAACAAAACTCTATGATGTTCCATAATAATGAAATGTCACTTGAAGACATAATAGTATAATGCTTAAATAATATATGCTTTCCCTTTTCTTTCTGGGATTTTGGGGACGAAATCCTTGTTAGGGGTTTAAAATTTGTAACATCCCTGACCTGGGTTATGGACTAACTGTTTTTATTAATCATGTGATTAAATGCTTGTGGTTATCTGTTGATGATGTAATTAAAGCTCCTGAGGAATATATAATTCCCTTTCTGTCCTTTTAAACAATGTTGTAATATTGTTTTGTAATACATGGACCTATGTGCAAATTACCCAATTAAAAGGGGTTAACTTGCAAATTGCAAATGTTAAGATGTTCCTTTAGTGTTGAGACATCATAAGAGTGAATGTGATGAAGTGTGATTGGTTCCCCAAGCTTGGGCACTGAGATGCAGCTTGTGGGGCAATCCTTGTGCTTAAAACCCTAATTTTGGTGTAAAGTGCAATTTACCCAAAATGAGGGATGAAAATTGTAAAATACACTTGTCGAGTATATTTATGACTCTTGGCATCATTTAGAGTAAGAATGATGAATAGGACACTTCAATTGAATAATCAAATAAGAATGATAACCCTTATAAATTAAATAATCAAGTTATAAGCCTAATAACCCTTCTATATGTGCAACTTAGTAAAAAGTTGGATTTCTTCACCTTTAGACCTTGGGTTTAAGATGAGTTTTTCTTAATTATGGAAGGGAGAAACGTGGCTTAGAAGAAGGGAAGGACCTAGATGAGAAATGGAGAAACAAGTTGTCCTTATGTTGGAAATTCACCCAAAGTATATATACACCTTTTCTCACTTAGCAAGGATCGTTTCATTCACTTCCCTTCTTATCCCCTTGCTTAGACCGACTTAGGACAGAGCTCTGGAGCATAGGAGGACGGATAAGGAGTTCTAGGTAAGCTTTGGTCATCTTCTTGCTCGGATTCATGGAGGAATTCATGGTGCAAGGTTGGTTTTATGGTCTTCCTTACTTGTTTCCTCTTTCTAGCCATCTTTTCCCAACCTTTCCTTGGAGAAACACCCTTTGCCGACCTGTGGAGCTCAAGAAACCATTAAAGGCTTGAAGCTTGGAAGCTTGGAGCTCAAGGAACGACCTTAAGGTGGGTTTTATACCTTTTGCTTTCTTATGCATATCTTTGTACTTGCAAAAGTAGCTTGTTCTTCTTTCCCCCATCCTTCCTTGCTTTCTTGCGTATAAAACCATGAGGAACAGACCTGGATCTGGAGGTAGAAGAAGGGGGGCGTGAATACCTATGTCACTTTAGCAAACGGCCTTGCACCCTTGGCCAAACGGTTTGCAAAACCGTTTGGGGGTTTTGCAAAACCGTTAGAGGGGCAAACGGTTTCACAAGGTCGGTTGGAGCAAACGGTCTCCAAGACCGTTTGAGGGCATTGACCAAGCATGTACCGTTTGGGATTTCTGTTCATAATTATGTAGGCTAATGACCCACCAAATTTGAGGGGTTACTTCCAAAGGAATCGTAGCTTAAAGGCCAATCAATTAGGCAAATCAAATTGAATAAAATGCTGATTTTCAATCTGTTTAACTTGAACTTTTTGGGCAAACGGTTTCAAACCGTTCGAGTGAGTTGACCACACATTGACCGTTTGGGATTCCTGTTCATAATTATGTTGGTTAATAACCCTCCAAATTTTAGGGATTAACTCCCAAGGAATCATGAGTTAAAGGCTAAACAACTAGGTAACCTAATTGGATTAAGTGCTGATTTTTCCAATCTGATTAACTTGAACTTTTTGGGCAAACGGTTTCAAACCGTTTGAGTGAGTTGACCAAGCGTTGACCGTTTGGGATTCCTGTTCATAATCATGTTGGTTAATAACCCTCCAAATTTGAGGGATTAACTCCAAAGGAATCGTGAGTTGAAGGCTAATTAATTATGTAAACCCTAATTGGATTAAGTGCTGACTTTCAACTTGATTGATTTGACTTTTTGGGTTTTCTTGCCCAAACGGTCTCAAGACCGTTTGCGGGATCATACAAACGGTCTAAAGACCGTTTGGGGGTCACCCAAGACCGTTTGAAGGTCTAGGGTCAAGTATGTATAGGTGTTTGAAGATCCAAAGATGTGGTGTGAACCCTAATCGGCTAAGTATTGGATTTGCATTGAATTCAGTTGATTGTTTGGGGTTGATTGGCCCAAACGGTCTCAAGACCATTTGGGGATCATCCAAACGGTCTCAGGACCGTTTGGAGGTCACCCAAGACCGTTTGGAGGTCTGGGGTCAAGTATAGTTGACCAATTGAAGGTCTAAAGGTACACAATTACAAAGCAATCAATTGCTGATTTGATGATCAACTCAATAGCTCAAACCCTAATGATTTTGCACTAGAATCCAAGGGTTGGGTGAGCCAAACGGTCTCAAGACCATTTGGAACTCATCCAAACGGTCTCAAGACCGTTTGGAAGTCACCCAAGACCGTTTGGAGGTCTAGGGGTGAGTATGGTTAAGCAATTGATGATACAATGATACTACGTTGGAATGTAATCAATTGTTGATTTGGTGATCAATCCAATGATCCAAACCTTAATTGGTTGACTTAGATTTTGATGATATGATGGGAAAACGGTCTCAAGACCGTTTGGAGGTCATCCAAACGACCTCAAGACCGTTTGGGGTCAGGTCATGTCCCAATGTAATGATGGTTCAATAGGTTCAAATCAATTAGTCCCACATTGAAATATGTTGAAGGGTTATTGATTCCAAACCCTAATTCGATTGAGTTAAAACCTAATTGATGGTCAATTGAGGGTCAAGTGGGGGACAAATCAGTTGGAGGTTGACCTATTAAACACAATTAAGGTATGAGTATAGGTCCAATTGATGATCGGTTCCATGAATTCAATGATTGAAGGAATCAACATTGGAAACCCTAATTCAATTGGATACCTTATGAAGTGGAGGTTTAATGTGATTGAATCTTTGAGAATTAATATGATGAATGTTCTATTGATCCAATAATGATTAGTAATGATAGTCAGTGAAGGTGCGAAGGTTGAAACCCTAATAATACCTAAGGGATTAAGAACCAATTCAAGGGAGAATTCTTAATTGTTTATAGGATTAATAGCTTGATACACTATGTTAAACATAGTAGTATGTACTTGATTGAAGGGTTGATGTGACCTAATAAATTTGAAAGAATGAGAAATTAGAATACATATATATATATAAATATGAATCATGTAATCATCTGTTGTAGCACGACCGTGCAAGGGAGCACGGCCGTGGTAGCCATAACTTGCACGACCGTGCAAGGGAGCACGGCCGTGGTAGTCTTACTTTGCACGACCGTGTAAGGTGGAACGGCCGTGGTGTCCTATAAAGAAATTGAAAAGTTTTGGTATTGTGTTGACATTGTTATATATACATGTCCTTATTTGTATAAGTCATACAGGTTGATATTATGAGGTGATCATAGCCAGGTAAGAGTTATGATGTCATATTCCTTGAAAACAATTATTAGCTTTTAGAGTAATGATATGTGAAAAGTATATACATTGCTTCAATCAAGGTCATGTTGTTACATGACTTGATGCTTATATGTCACTTGGTAGCAAGTGTTATGATAATATGAGGGTTTGAATAACCATGTTCCTGAATCATTTTATGCTTAATGCCTTGAAGGCTTAGATGGTTCAATGGTTGTTTAATCTAAACCCTAATGATACCTAAAGACATTAAGGGGTTAAGTGATTAGTATATTGACCCATGTTATGATTATTAAAGAAGATTACCAAGGTACCCTTGAAGGGTTCAAGTAGATAACAACCCTTGATCAAGCAAACCCTAATGATTATAATGGGTTGACTTAATCTTAGTTAATCAAAGATGACTTGACCTAAACTAACCTAGAGTGATTTAAACATCATCTAGTAGTAAGAAGAGAGAGAAAGCTCCTAATATGAATGAGAATCAACTAACATACTTTCAATATGTAAGAATGTACATGATTAGGGTATGATCCATCAAGGTAAGATCATGGAAATCCTAATTATAATGATTAATGAATCTTAACCTAATTTGAGGGCATCAATGATGATAATTTTCATATATAATGATGCTATGAGCTCAATTCACTATGAAGTGAATAGTAAACCCTAATTCTAGGGTAATAACATGTAACGTGAATAGTAAACCCTAATTTAGGGTGATCTGATAAATGGAGTAATTCAGGGTTATGCCTTTGAGTATGAAACCCTAATTACAAGTTGTAATATGAGAAATCTTTATGCCTTGAGAGCTAAGAGGTTCTATAACCCTATGTTGAAGTAAAAGAATACAAACCCTAACTAACGAAGGATGGGGTATGTTAACCCTAGTCCTGGGTTATGGTTTCAAGTATGAAACCCTGTGAACAAATTACAATATAAAAATTCTTATTCCTTATAAGACAAAGGGATTCAATAACCTTAATTGAGTGGGGTAAACCGTAACTCTACTTATGCTTTTAAGCATCAATCTTCATGATTAAAGTATGAGATGAGGAATCATTATTCCTAATCATAAAGAAAGGGATTGAATAACCCTAATTGATGTAAATAAGGGAACCTAGCCTTAGTGTAAGCATGAAGGTACTATTCCTGAATTAAAATGTTAATTCTTCTTTATAAATTGCTGATCTGGAAATGAAATGTTTATTGTTGTCAATTGAATTAACTATGCAGGTTCTTATAAAAGGATGATTATATCCAAGTAAAGGTTATGATATCATATTCATTGGAAGCATGTTATTATCTTTGTGAATAGTGATATACCATGTTGCCTAATTAAGTGACATCATATAAAATTGATAGGCTGTGAGAGACATGAGTAACATCAAGGCCATGCTAATAAGATGACTTATGATGAATTAAGGGTTTGAATACCCTATTCTTGAATCATAGTGATGAAATGGTTAAGAAATGATATCCAATTGATAATTGATGTGAGTTAGACTTGATACATTTAGTATTCTACTTTTATAGCTGTTGTTCTAATTAATGCTTGGAAACATGCTTGATGCTAAAAGAATGCTAGAATGTACCTAACTAATCAAGTATAATCATATCATGTAGAGCCCTGACTATAGATCCATCATTGTCAGAGACCAAATGATGGTGAAACAGGTTTTCCTAAGGGAACTCCTGGAGCATATACTTTTGAGTATGTGGGGGTATATGGACGCGAATATCCTTACATCCTAGTGTAGGAATTGATGTAGATGTACTTTAATCTTTCAACCCTTCACTATATATTCATACCGGGTGATGTACCACAAATCTCGCGAAGAAATTACTAATACCGCATCGATGAGAGATAAACAAGAAATCATTTGCTGACGATGAGAGTTCAGAACTCCACTGTAACTCTATAGCAAAGTTTCCAGAATACCCTGGATAGCTACTACAGCAGAGACACAAGATGTCCTGCAAGTAAATCCTCTTACTAACTAAGGAAGATGAGGTCATAAGAATCCGACTCTTTTGATGACCTATGTATGGTACCGACATGATTTTTATAAATGGTCGGTTGGAGTATGAGAGGTATACCTCATCTCCGTAGGGCATAATGATGTTTGAAAAATATAATCAGCCGTATAGTATAACTGCTTAGGTTGTACTACGAGAAACAATGATTGATGTTACATTGTTGACTTTAATAGTCTGTTCTAGTTTCTAGAATACATGTTCCACATATGCTTTAATGAAGTGATTGCTTAAGTAAATGTTGTTTTACTTATTACCAAACCTTTTGTTGATATTTTCAGTTACTTTGCTTCTGTTATTCCTTATATGCTATAACAAAGCTTCTGGTGGAGAGTTATGACTCTCGCTGGGACAATTATTCAAATTGTCTCACTCCCGTAGGGTTCTACTTTTTAGGAAGACGCCAAGGACGAAGGAATCCATTTAAGAATGAGAAACAACAGCAACAACAGCATCAGGGGCAGTAATGAATCTCAGGTGGAGATACTGACTGTCTAGTCTTATAGATAGCATGTCTTATGTTGTCTCTGTACTATCAGGTCCTAGGAGTCAGTAGGTCTGAGATTTTGGCATGATGCCTCGAGATTTTGTATCTTACCTTGTACAGTTAACAAGGTGGGTTTTGTTGTAATGCTCAAGATGTGTTTATTAAAGAGATGCATCAATGGATCAGTTTGTAAATGACCTATCATGTTGTTTATGAAAGCGTTTTTATCTTTCAAAGATCTCTTTACAAAAGTTTTAAATTTTTAGTGATTTTTGATAATTCTGCTACTAATCGCTTCCGCATTCGTTTAATTTGATTGTCAGTTTGGTGTCGGTCATTTCATTAAGCCTGACCCATAAGCCAACATTGTAGAATATACACCCTTCTAGGTCAAACCCACATATGTACCATCACACTTCCATGAGATTGACGGCGCACCATGTTTAGGCATCCCGACACTTGGTCGATTAAGCTTTTCATGTGTGTTTCTTATGGTAAGCATCTTAAGATTAATATTATATTGAACTATTTGTATGTATATATGCATATACTTTATCCAATCACCATATATATAGTACACATCATATACATGTTATATCCCAGAAACAAAACATGCAATAAACTTAAGTGATGGTTATGGCCATTCTTATGTAATTCCTTAGAATCACAAGAAATTGACACAACCTAGGGTCTACGTATCATACAGAAACATTTTCTTGATGAAGATTCGTTCTTGCCAATCTGAGTTGATCGACTCAACCCTTGAACCAATCAGCTTGCCTCATGTCTAGTCTGTTGGTCGTCTCCCTGGTTATCTGGACTCTGGTTCACCATCTTCTCAGTCCTCTAGTTGATTGGTCCTCCTTGGTCCTCAATCTTGTCAGCTCATCTTCCTCATTATAAAAAGAATTTAAACTATCCTAATATTACATGATAATTGAGAAACCTCAAGTTACATTTGAGTGGAGCAAAGGTAGAAGAAACTAACACTTATAAAATTTGGTAGATAAGTTAGAGGGTCGGTACACAAACTGAGTTAGAACAGGAAATAAACACACAACCACCATGCACAAATAATTAGGGTTACTTTCCATAACCACACTACATATCCACCATCCAAATTGTCTTTTAGGGAGACACATGTAAATTATATATATATATATATATATATATATATATATATATATATATATATATATATAAAGTTTGGGATTTAAGTGTGGTGTTTGATCAAACATTAAATTTCACATCGTATGTAATAAATAAATGATAAAAAATAAAAAATCTGATCATATTGATGATCCTAAAATATAGTAAATTGGCTTGGCTTTGATACTTCTGTAGGGAAATATGGCATCATGGAGGCAACAAATTTTTTTTTTTACTTCCATATTCCCCATTGAACGAGCAGATTGTGTCAACAACTATATAATGGAAAAGATGGTTTCAAGGATATACCTGGTCCTGGAGCAAGTCAAACAACAATCTCATCATTGTTGTAGATGTGCAACTATCTTCTAGTTGCATTGGCATGACCACTATAGTAACTCATGGTTTCACCACAGACAACAGGCTTAGCGATGGATTATAGCCTCCACACCTCTAGAGAATGCCACACAGACAACCTACAACTCCAATCATTCTACTAGAAAAGACAAGAAGGAGTTGTGCCTCCCTTCATGTTCTAGTCACCAACTTGCTCTCGGATGATTGTTCTCCCTTACTATCCCTCCCTTTATCATGTAGGACGTGCTCAGTTTCTCTCAGCTACAAAAACCAAAGTAGACAAACAATTTTCAAAAGCAATTGATGTATAGCTTGTGATTAGGCTCCAGTGTCGTGCCAGCCTCAGGTCTTCTGTAGCCTAGTGTCACTATACGTGAGTTCTCCGGTGAGGAACCACACTGGCGTCAAGCTCTGACTTTGCCCGTTCGGCCCCATGCTATCGTCTTGATGGAGGAAGAGGGGTCGACTCCTTCCCCCATAGTTGTGATATCCCTAGATCATGGAGACGAAGCTGGGTGGCATGGAAATCAGGGGAGACGGAGCTCCTCCACTCCAACGAGAAGTTCATTTTCCCAAGAATGTTTTGAGCAGCTTACAACTTGTAAATTTATTCCATGTGTGTGATCCTGTTGTTAAGGTATCAAAACTTCAATATTGTATTTTGATGTCTAATATGTAATCTTCATATGAAATATTCTTAAACATCATAGAAGTAACATGAATACCCGAAATGATTTTTTTAATAGCATCCTACAAATAATAATGCACAGTTTTTGGACTAAATTTATCTCTATCATCTATATTTTTTAGGAAATTGCATAACTATACAAAGGTGTGTTAATTATCAACTTTGCCCACATCATATAGAAAATCACATAGGAATCAATGAACAATGTACTCTGAATATAAATGTCTATTTTCAACCTTATCCAAAATGCTATTGGCGTGTTATGTTGATAAAACATTGGCCTCACATAATGTTTGTGAGTTCTTTTCTTACTATCAACTAAGGTACATTTTTAGGAGTTCAAGATGATGAGAACTTCTTGGCACAAGCTTGTTTTTACCAATCCTTTTAAACACATTTTCCTCATACTTCCCATCATCAGTGTTGCTAGCAGTGTTAGTCATATATTAGGGAGTTCCCCAAGTAATATATAATATTTATAAAACAATATCATTTTCTTCCAATACATTGCATTATCATTTGACATACAAAAGAAATCGGTGAATATGATCTAGAATCTAGATACAGACATATTATTTTTAACATCAATGAGCTTTTGGTTTGTTTTTTTTGGTACACAATCACATAACTATTAATTTTGAAAGGAAATCATGAAAACTCCTTTAGCTAGTTCAAGTTCGGCTCGTTAATGAACAAGGTTCATTTTACATGTCCTAGGATTCTATTACAAACAATTTCATTTCACTCATTTTTCATAAAACATCTGACTTTAATTAGACTATTAGAACTTTTTCAAATAAGTATCCATTTCCTATTCCCATAATAGACAATATCACTCTAGTTTATGGTAGAATTATGCTTGTATTATTTGAAAAAAACATCATATATATCATCTTGTTGTGGACTAACTTTATTTAAATCATGATGCTTTTTGTCTACAAATAAAAGATATTTTATAGAAGCATTGTTACTTGGACTCCATGTTTCAATTAAATTATTTTCCATTATCAGTAAATGTATTCCTTCTTACATTGTTTTGGTTGAAGGTTTTGAATTTGTATTTATCATGAGTCATTTCCTTGTATGGATCACTATCAATAAAGCAATTCACATTTGATTATTCTTCATCAGTCTTTGCTCTGAAGCATGGTAAGTTGATGTCATCATCATCCTCTTCACTTTTTGTTTGTGTTAAGAAACTAATATATTACTTGTGGATGAGTTATCACGCCTTTGAATTGAATTTTGGTTTCTATGACAAAATACATTAGATAGCTATTGTATAGCCACTGGTGTCTAAATTTTCACTTGGAATGCTTTCTAGCATTGAATCCCCAAGAAACCTTGTGTACTTTTCATTAACATATTTTTGGTTTTAGTTACACTTCACAAATTTATTACCTTATTTATTTAGTATTGGCCTTTTCACACATTAAAAACATTTGAAAGAACAATATATATATATATTAGTTAATTGTTGTATGTACACCATCTTACTCATATATAATTGGCTTCTTCATTGAAAGACTCTATGGATTAACACTTTGAAGCTTTTCATACCAATTTCTCTTTCTTTTGATGGTATTATTAATCTCTATCATCACGATCCTTCAAATTGACCTTATATGTTTCAAGGATTCTAATTGATTTCTCTATTAGAATTTAAAGAAGTCATTCATTTCATAAATTTAGTTTGCATCCTTTTTGTATTTCAATGTGAGAGATATAAGGTCCTTTTCACAAATTAATTTTGTTTGACTACTTTAACAAGTGGTGCTATGTTATTTGTAAGGATAAAAGTTTATTAACATATTTTATAAACGGACTCATTGTTTTCCATAAAAAATAACCTTGATTTATGTATAAAAATATTGATCTTGTATTCATAGATTTAGTTGGTCGCCTCATGGGTGACCAATAACCTTTGACAAGTTTGGTAGGTTGAATGAAAATAATAAATGAATACTAGATTCTATAGAGGGTTATGGGACCCCATTCAATGTTTAGTGTCTTTAAGATAAAGTGTTAGTGGCATCTTTCCAATAGTCAAATATGTAAAGAAGATAGAGGAAAAAGTAGGTTGAAGAATGAGTTGATGAAAATTATTACATAAAGCGATACAACAACCACATTCCTTCCCTAATCCTCTAATATTTTGATTTTCAAACATTAGGTTTTGGGAAACAATATCTAGTAACTCAATAGGGCATACAAATCATGATTATATAACAAACAAATAAAAATAATGATCAATTTCTTTACGTATTATTTATATTGTTCCCAAGGAGATCAACATTTTTATTTGTTGGATCCCAATGAAACCCTATCGTTTTTGGAATGTCACTGTCATAGAACCATTTTTACCCCAATCTAGATCCCACTTCCAAACCAATGGTAAACTGATAGAAGAGCTTGTCCCTGATTAGCCCAATAAATCCCACACTATCATATGCATAAAATAAAAGAACATATCTTACTAAAGAAAAATAACCATGAAAGTTTTTAAATGACTTGTGGGCAATAAGATGGAATCATAAAGAGAGAGAAAGACTAACTATGTTAAAGATTATTTATCTTCCATGATTGCATATTTATTTGTGTAGCTTCAATTTTTCTAGTAGAGTTTAGTGGATAAAGGAACACAAGTAGATTCTTCATCATTTACTTAATCAAAAATCATGGACCAATGTTACTACAAAACCATTAAGTAAATTTATGAAAATTATGAAACAATATATGTATATTCTGAATCAACTAACCACTAGGCATGTTTGTATGGAAAAAACATATTAACAAAGGGATAATCTTTCAAGTGCTCAACAAGTCAAGTTTACAAAATAATTAGTAATATACTCTAAAAAAGAACCAAGCACATCTCATATATGATAGTGGGTGGAAAGACCAACAAGATGACACTTAACCCTTAGGGAAAAGCCAAAGAGCCACTTAACATTAAGGTAAAAGCAAATAACACCACTTAAACCCCTAAAAATGACTAGAAAAAGGCTTAAACAACCTAGAAGGGAAATGTGGGGAGTTTGTTGCAAGTAAAATATCAAATAAAATGATATATACATATATATACATGTATATATATATGAATATACATATATATATATATATATATATATATATATATATATATATATATATATATATATATATATATAGGGCCCTCCTTTATTGCCCGCGTGGGTAGCTACCCGCCTACCCTTCCGAATATTTTATTTCAAAAAAAAAATTCGCAATTGTAGAGGACTATTTTGTCTAGCTCTCCAAAAAAATTTAGCCAAAAATAATATCATTTGCCCCTCCAAAATAAAAAAACCCGTCCTTATATTATCTATTGTATATTTTGTACAGAGTTACTCTTTTATTCGTGTAGTTACTTTTTGTTCACCGTAGTTACTTTTTTGATAGTAGAGTTACTTTTTTGGCCTGGAGAGTTACTTTTTTGGCTGTCGGGTAGCGAAAATCCAGGCTACCTGTGCGGGCAACGAATGAACGCCCATATATATATATACATATATATAGATATATATAAATACATATATATATATTAATATATATACATATATATCTATATCTATATATATATATATATATATATCTAGATATATATATATATATATATATATATATATATAGATATATATAAATACATATATATATATATATATATATATATATATACATATATATATACAGACTTTTTTTTTTAAAATAGCTCAATATCATTAAAAGTAAGCCATACGAAATCTACAAGATAGACATCTCTCACCAAGTAACCAAGCAACAACTCCTTTTGTGGAAAGACATAACACAAGGCTCATATTGGGATGTGATAGGTACGCTTCCGCACCGTCCACCTCTTATAGTGGCTGTCTAAAACAACTATCTGGGATGGAATTCATCAATCTACAAGAACCTATGAGTACATCTGGAGAGGAGTTTGCAAAGCCACTGACAGAGATTACCATCATGAAGACAACGAAAGATTACCAGACAAAGAGCTCGACCCCAAAGCAACGACATAGACCTACCAACACAAAAACAACGCCCCACAAAACATGATGAGAAACACAACTACCAGCGACGAGCACTAAGGTTGCACCAACCAGGAGACCCAGGAAGGAGGCCAAACCCTAGTGATGCAGATATAGAGGAAGGATAGCTCATGCGGATACAAGGGTGGGGAGTAGAGGGTGTCGGGAACTCCACCACCACTCCTTACCACCACTGCGAACAGGGGGCAGAAGACCCGCACGAAGCACAAACCCAGCTTATTCCTCCTCTACCTGAAGCACCAAGGGGGCACCCATGCTCACCGTCTGCTCAAGAAGGAACCCGAGGAACGACCACGACCAAAAAATGACCATGACAAATAAAAAACTGATAGAGATAAAATGGAGCACCAAAAAAATAGGGGCTCCTTGCTCCCGCGAAGGAGAGACTAATTAGAACAACAACAAGGCTGATGACCGTTGACTAAAAAACAAGACGAAGCTATCACAACACCAAACCAACCACCTGGCATGAGAAAAAAAAGGGAGCAAGCAAGAACTAAAACGAAACAGAGAAGAAACAAAAAGGGGGAAGAAACCTCAGTTCCTCAGAACCAAACCATCGCCCAGCCCAACCCGGCAGATACCTGCAAAGGGCAGTGACACCAAACACATGGCGGAGAGGGTGAGTCCCCCTCCAGGTGAAAAACCACCCTAGAACACGCCCATCACAACACCAGCGTCACCCCGGAAACCCATCGTACGAGGACGGTGAGAAGCAGGACCAGCCGAAGGCATTGAACGACTGCTCAGTTGAGGCAAGTCGAGGCAGGAAGAGGCCCGGGGGGGGCATAGGGGAAGAAACCACCAGCCGCGGCCGTGGCCGCCCCCAACCCCCCAAGCCAAAGGGCACCCTGCGCTAACCCTAGATTGCAAGAGCGATCGCCAGAGCAACCGAGCGGCAACAATAGAAGGTTTGCGCCCAGTGCTTCTATTCACAGTAAGTGGGTGTATATATACATACATATATATACACACATATATATACATATATATATATATATGCATATATATATATATATATATATATATATATATATATATATATATATATATATATTAGGAACATTATGAGGATCATATCAATTTTTGTCAAAGAAAGACATGTTTAACTGAGGTTGTTCAAATAGTCATAGGTCAACCAAACAATATTCCTATAGCAATTGGGGTTATGGATTTTCAGTTCATGGGAGGTAGTATGGGATCTGTAGTAGGCGAGAAAATAATATGTTTGATTGAGTATGCTAGTAATTGATATCTACCTATTATTATTATGTGTGCTTCCAGGGAGCTTGCATGCAAGATGGAAGTTTGAGCCAAATTCCAATTGAAATAAAATCTTTAGGAGGAATCAATGAAGCAACATCCATTCAAATCTTGGACCTTGTAATTGGGAGAGATCAAGAATTCTCACTATTTCTTAGATTCATTGAACCTAAACCTATGGGTCCTTGAGAAGATCCTATGTTAACTCCAAAATGTTGGTCTCTAACTAGAAAAGTAAATTCTTGAGGTTGAGAAGCCTCTGGTCCAATTGGCCCATAAAATTCACACACATAGAAACACACTGACGAACATATATATATATATATCAATTCAAAAATTTAATGATGAAAGAGACATGAGTAGGTTCATGACCTAGTAAAAGATAATGGTGAAGATTTAAATTTCAATAATTCTGGTATCCAAAAGAATAGGATGTATGGTACTTTCTCCACATAAACATAATAAGAATCATTCATCTTCAAAACGAACAACTAGTAAGATCTCACAACTTGTCAACAGTATCCAATATTCAACATACTCATGTTAATAAAAGATCATATAGTTCATTGGATCATCAAGAGACCCATAATTTATATCAGTTTTTAAGTATATACTATAAAGTTTGAGATTTAAATTTTAATCATATATTTGATACTAATTCGATAAGGTTTCATGATAATATGGTTAATATAAGATAAAGTTACAACTTCAAACTTGCAAGTCACCATCAAATATAATTAATAAACAAAACTTAAAGAAGAATCGGGAACTAGATTTTGAATGCATTTCCATCACGTCAAGCTCGCTCTTACTGTCAAAATGGATTACATATTAGACCATTTTTAAGATTCTATTATGAAGTTATATCACAACAAGTTTTAGAGTGAGAGAGAAACTAACCAAGGAGATAGAGAGAGAGGAAGAGAGAGTTTTTGGTGAACATTAGAAATGGTGTCGCTATAGGTTTGGGCAAATTAATAATAGTGCATAAGAGTGAAAATCGAGAGTAAGGAAAAAGTGAACTCAAAGGTGGCTTTAAATAGGTGTGAGAGCCTAGGGTTAGGGCACATTATGGATGTTATCATAGCTCCAATACATCCCTAGAGGTACCATGTGTCATATCTTTGACGTTTGAAAAATACTCATGTATAGGTAGGAAAATATACTCATATCGAGTGTGAATTCTCAAGACGATTCCAAAGCACCATTAAACATGTGAATAAGATCAAAGATGAGGGATAATTGGGTGCCTGAAGATCTCGAGTTCTTCAGCCATCTACGACTACGGTAGTAGGTGCCCAAGAAGGGGGGATGACCGGTCCGGGTCAGCTAAGCGCACCATCGAATAAGCTAAATTTGGTCCATTTAGCCAAAAAAATTCATTTAGAAAGTTATTTTCAAGAATTTTTATAGGGAGGTAGGAAACACTATTTTTTTGAAATTTAGAATTAAGGTTTACAATATAGTTTAGGATATTTAGAAAAAATGGTATTGATAGGATAGCGCTAGATATGGATATGATGCAAATGAGTATCAAGTCAAATTATCTTGTAATAACATCTACACAAGGTATAAATATGTATCAAATGTCCAAATAAGAATCACAAACTAGAAAAATGATTCAATGATGATAAAGAAAAGTTGATAATCAAGGATAAAAGAATTTGAATATAAACAAGTTGAGATATGAAAACTCACTTTATCACATACTCCCCTCCCTATGAGGAATTTTGTCCACAAAATTCAAAACCATACTCAAAACTATAATCGTATTGTAATCAAAAGACACTGATATACTTGTACTAGATGACTAGGGGTCATAGTACATTAATAGAGTTCAAATTCAAGTCATGTCTGTATGGAGTGAAGATTGGAAACAAGGGTATGGCTATAATTGGGTCATGATCTTACAAAATTGTGATATAAGAGTCAAGATTATAATATTGAATTATTTTTTGTCCCATAATTTGATGTGGGATAATATTTCCTATTTTGATCTAGGTGTGTTCATTCATCAAAAAGCAACAATCTGGCAAAATTTTGAGACGTCAATGTCCATTCATAGTCAGGGATAGTCAAGGTTGATGATGAGTATACCTAGGTCCTTTTTAGTAAATTAACCTTATAATTGAAAATATCATCCTCAAAATTTATCATTGAGTCAACATATCAAATTTTGAGTTTTTGGGTCAATGGCCAAAAATTTGGATGATCAAATTTTACATTAAATGAATAGAACTCTTGGGTCATTAGTATAATAATCACAATGTTTTGCGGTCCTAGGTGGGGTTATCCATTCATGAAAGATAGTTCATATTTAGACAAACAACATTTTCCAATATCATGATTATATGCTCAAAATCAATGGAGGGTCCTACCCTAGTTTAAATGAGAGTTACACCCTAAACCATAAATCAAGTGAATCCACATACATAACTTTTTAAACATTCTGAGATTTGGGAATATGGAAGTAATAAGAAATACAATGAGGGTAATCTTGAGATCCATATAGGGTGATTATATGAGTCACATCAATATCAGGATCCATAATCATGACTCAAGATTTTGTCCATTAAAATCGAGAGTAGAAGTTTGGACATCAAGCTCATATGTACAAACATTTCAAAGCTAGGGTTTAGGTTCTGTAACAACCCTGCCTCCCAGTAACCCCCAATTAAGGGAGACCAAGAGGTTGGATCCATTATCCCAATTAACAGGATCAAAGGTTCGACAAATAATCAACATTAATTATAAATTATACCAAACTATACTGAAAGCTGGAATAAAATAAAAATTTGCATACCTTTTTCAAAAACTCAGATATCTACTTCTATCCACAACTGGAGTCTATTCTAACTAATCCTCCTTGCCCTTTAATTCTTATTTTCACAATATATCACTTTACTGTTTGTCCTTTTCAACATTGTACCTAAAATTCCGACAAACAAAATGTCGGTCAACATAAATAAATATGCTGGTATGTGGGGACAACCAAAGTATCACACATAGGGCTAACAACCTATTTATCACAATCAAGGTAATTAACAATTCCATTTATGTTTTAAATGTGTCAATCTCCACCGCTTTTTCCCTAACCCTGGAATACCCTCCTTAGGGTTTCTCTTTTGCCATTGACTTAAGGACACCTTCTCAATCCCGAGCTTGGTTCCTGGGGTCACCTCTCATGGTGTCATGTAACAAAGACCACCTTCTCAATCCTGAGCTTGGTGTCTAGGGTCACCACTCAAGGTGCCCATGGGTCTTCCCTCCTGGGCTTGACCTTCTAGCATAATCCATAAGGGTGGCATGTAGGTGTGAGAATACACATTTATAGCATAATTGGGATAATCATAATGACTTTATGATTTGCAAGTATGAACATCCAAATTGATAGGTTGCATTCAATACAATTAATCCTCCGGAAAACCTTTGGGAAACTAATGCGATTAACCATAATTAACCACATACCTGTCAGGCTAACTTGAGTGTATAAATAATCCAATTAAGCAAGTAATCCAGTAAATAAGAAAACACACAAGATGACCCTGAAATATGCATCTGATTTTTCCTATCATTGATCATGTCATCAAAGTCTATTAAACATAGCTCGCTTCCCAGGGTTTCTAATCCACTTCTACAATTTTCATTAGAATTAGGATTTTTTTCATTTCACTTTTATTACTACAGACCCTAATTAAGAAAAATAACTCACAAACCCTATGGATCATAACCTATCTCATATGACATGCTATGATCATCATTTAACCACTTATTTTCACATATTTCAAATTAAATATGATCTTTTCCTCTTTTACCCTAAATTAAGGTTTCTAAATGCTTTATCATTCATAATTGGTGTAAAACCCTAAATGATGCACTAATTCATCTAGATTAGGTTCAAGTTCATCATAAATGTTTCAACGGGTTATTATTACTTAATTTCATCAATTAAGCATCATGAACTTAACCATTAATTTCAATTAGGGTTTCTAACATAATTTCAAAGCACTTTTCATTAACTTAGCATACTTTTGCAAATAGGAACAAAATCATGATTTAAAAGTATTTTTATTGGATTCTACGTGTTCTCCTGATTAATTTTCATATTTCACATGTTTCCATTGGAGCTACCAATAAAACGATACGGATTTTGCAAGAACTCACTTACTTGAGCCAATGGGAGGCTGCCACATCGTCTATCCCATGCAATGTTGCTCGACTATTTGGAAACATTACGGGATTATGCTTATACCCACGTGCAGCCATTTAACTCTTTAAAACTCGGAGGGGTAAAAGCATCAAACGCCTGTCTGTCATCTTCCACCTTACAGAGCCCTACTGTTGCCGCCCTAACCGCTCATGGTTTGACTCCACCTCCCTTATCTGGACTCGACGGACACCAAAGCTCCTTCCCCCTCCTCCGTCATGCCTCAGCTCACCTCTGGATGCCCTCATCCCATGACCAAGGCAGTTGGTCCAAGCTGGACGGGCCTGCAACCCGCAGCCAGTTTGGCAGCCATGTTGCCAGTGTTGCGTGTGGGCTAAGGCTCGAGAATGACGACCAAGCTTCCCTCTAGCAACGCGGGGCATTGCGCTTCACACTCTATGACCGCCCGACTCCTTCCTACCCCAGGGTAAGCACTATCCACCCATGACTAGGGTTTGAACAAAGGAGAAGAAGAAGAGGAAGAGAGAGGGATGCATGGAACTCTTAGTCTCGAGCCAAGGGTTCTGCCCTTTATATAGGGGAGGGTAGCAAAGCCCTAGGATGCCCATTCACGAGATCCAAGTCTCTTTCTCAATAGGAAACCATATTCCTTAATTAAGAAGCAATCTTATCTCTCTTAAATATCTCTTTGATATTCTTTATTCTTTAGATATTAGGAATTCAAAAATTACCTCTTTTGTTCTCTCTGTACTTGGCTTTTAATCCATTGGCCACGAAATTATACTTCCTCATAGAAGAAAGTACCTTTTTATTAATACCACAAATTCATTAATTATGTATCACATTATGCACTTATTTTGTATTATTTTGCATTTTCTCTTTCTTCTTATATATTGGGACTCCTTAGACCCCAAGAAATCCTAAGATTTCGAAATTCCTTTGTAAGGATAATTATTATCCTTCTAGATGCATCTACATTCTTCATTTTTCATTATTTTACTTATTTCTTTATGAAGATATTTCTTTTCAAGGATTTCTCTTTATCTTTCATTTCTTTTTTTCCTCTTTTCATATTTCTTTTATTAGCAATCACATAGAAACGAATTTTATTTAATTGTGGCCATTAATTCCACTTTCTAGAGATTTCTATGTATTTGGCATAAGTACTTTGCTTTATATCCATTATCTTGTATCTTTTCCTTTTATTTGGACTTTTCTTCTTTTCTTCTCTTTTATCTCCATTATTGGATTAATCCAATAATAGAAATTATGAAATTCCTATCAAAAGGGAGATTAGCAAAGAAATCCATCTTTTGAAGAAAAGCATACAATCTTTTCAATTAAGTCCATATTCACAAAATCTTTACAATTCAATTATGAAAACATATGCAAAATTGAGGTTGTATCCTTCCCCTCTTATAGGAATTGTTCCCTCAAAATTCCCTCAAACATACAAACAAATAGGATAAGACTTTCTCATGTCCATCATGGCTCCCATGTGGTTTTACCCTCTCCATGGTGCCTCCCAAGAACCTTCATCATCTCATATTCTTGCATATGAGTTCTTTATCACCTTGGTACCTTCTACCCTCATAGGTGACATAGAACATTTCAACTTCTCTCAAAGCTAATTGGGTTCATGGATAAGCACTTGGCTTGGGTACCTCACATAGTGCTCTAGATCGGACTCATGGAACATCACATTATCCTGAGGGGTAAGACTGAACATAACCATATCCACCAATCCATCTCAAAAGGATCCATATATCAGGGACTCAACTTTCTCAGCTGTAGCTTAGAGGGGTCATATTTTCACATCACATATTCTCCCACAATGAACTACATGTCAGTCTACTTTGCATCATCTCATGACTCATGTCGCCCCTGGGCTTCCTCAGCCATCGCATGATCAAAGCAACTTCATCTCTACACACTGTGGTCCTTTTATGACCTCCACGAGGTCCCTTCACCAACGTTATCTTAATGAAGTGGTGACCGACACAACCTCCCTTACAGAGCTTCTTTACATCCTGATATTGGCTATGGTGGTTGTCATCACATCTCTCATAGGGAAAGAACTGCCCCCCATGTATCACCCTGAATGAGCACACATGCTCTCATCAGACCCACTTGTCTGAATCATATTAACCATTAGTTAGGGGTGATAAGCTGTAATCACATCGAGTTCTTCATGTATCTATGTCCACCTTATGTAAGTGAATCTTTAGGTCATATTCAAGAACTTTTGAACTTGCATCCTGGTGCAGTTGAACCATCTCTCTTACTTGTAGTTTAGGTGGATCTATCCCTTGATAGTACTCCCTCTTTTCTTAGATTATGTCATCTAAGTAAGGCGATCTACCATAACCCATATTGCATCTTAACCTTCCTTGGTCCAGGGATACTTACCACGACATCCATAGTGGTGAACTCCCATTCCCTCTCATGGACTTTTTATCATTTGTATCACTTACTGTGTTACTGGTATTTCTCCTTCACCTCCTGACATGCATGGCGACAAGCCACATGCAACTTCATCTTAGACATCCAAAGTACTACTGCAACTTACCATCTTAGTAGTACCATGTGTATGGTGATTTAAAATCATGATCTCCTATATGTAATGATTCCTCAATATTGATTCTTCGGAAACCCTAAATCACTCGAGTCAGGGTTTGATCACCTTCTTTTCCAGAGAAGTGCATCTGAGCTTCTACAACCATTCTTTTATCACATCAAGGCCTAGGCTGGCTAACCAAACAACCACTAACTTGATCAACATATCTCGTTACATCTGAGTGTTAGCCAAACATATCTCCTTTTTCAAACTGAGGGTTAACCTAACAACCTCTTCTAGCCTCTAGCTAAACTAGGCAGCTGTATCTAAACTAGAGCATCCATTACCACCTCACCTCCTTATGTGTAAGGTAATGTTGAAGACATACACCTCCCTGTACTCCACTTATTATCTCATCTCAAACTCTAAGTCTATCTTCATCAAGAAAACTCTGAGCTCATCCTCTTAGTTTTCAAACTCAACCTTGTACGACTCGCAAATTCCACATAACTCATGATAAAATATCATCATAAGATGACTACCTTAGTTCTTTTAGTGTTTGTACAACATCGAAACATCTTACACTCCACAAGGGTACATTATTATCTCCATCCTCATGCATCATAGCAACATTTCCACTCAAATTATCTTTATCCATGGTGTATGGCATGCGTATTGTCCTATCTCTCACCCCCATAACAAGAGGAAATAAGCATTTGGTTGCATTCCAAATATAGAGTTCTTCCCATTCCAAGAGTAGAGATGGTGCATCCCACATTGCCAGTACTCCTACAATCTAATTTGAAACGTGCATCACATGTCTCCATATCATGAACATCTCAATATCAAGGTTACTTTCATGGAAAACTGGTCTCAAACCCACTTCGGTCATCATACAATCCTTAGTCATCTCCTCTAGGTATGTAGAGTGTCAACACTTTTGGGGTCATCCATCTTCCCTTATGCATTAGAGAGTGCCCTCTTAATTTTCCCTTTGGGTCCCATGAGTTCATGAAGGTGATCAATCTCCATACCCATGTCCCTCAGACAAAGATAGTTGTTACCCCCTGCCCTATGGTCAAGTGCAACCAGGGAATTAGGCAACTTCTACTTCCATCAGTCTTATCCCTACCTGACCCTAGGATAGACTTAGGATTCTAACATAGTACATATCCAACTTGAAACCTTACCCAACTCTCCGTCATCTCTCTCGACATTTGTGGTCTGACATACGTCCTTTCATAGGGGTCATGGCGACCTATCTACCTCGGTTAGGCCCCATACCAGTTACCTCCATGGTAACACATCCACATGCACTCAGAGATGGTTATCTACGGGTCTACATGTTCATTCTCATACTATGTACTTTCCACTTAGCTCTCAAGATCCTATGATACCTCTTTAGGTTACCTCAAAACCAACAAAAACTGGTATACATCCTACAAAAGGGTCTCTCTCCCAGGATGGAAGGAAACTACATCTTGATAGCAACAAAGGTCACAAATGTCCCTACGTCTCAGGTTTATATCCACATGAGCATGCTTAACCATGTCAAGCTACTAGGGCATGTAGCTAGTAAGCGAACCACCGACTAAACCATGTCAGGTCTTCATGATAGGTCATACTTGTTCTCATTCATCAATATTGGACCAAGATCATACCTGCCCATGTCACCAACTTATAGGCGAGGGATTCATCAAACATACACCTTAACCAAGGGGTTTCCTTTTCCTCCAAACATGAGGGGTTCCATGCTCAAATCCATGGAAACTCAAATCTCGTCACGAGCATCAGGTACACCCAACACTACTACTTCCCCTCTTAGGTCTAGGAACCCTAGGTTCACCTTTCTGATGTCCAATTGCATGCTCAACCCTGTAACCACACACCAAGAATGTACAAGGTATGACATGCACTTCCTATTATCATTCCACTTGAATAACACCTCAGATTGGAGTCCTCCTCAAGGCCAACCAACTAGGTATAAGGTCTCCCAACTTCTTACTAAACCTCATCATGGTCTAAAGAACACTTCCTCCTATCCCTAAAAGGTAAACACATATACCATAGGCACATAGGTACCAACAGTCTCATACTATCTCTAGGGTTTGGTTCCTCCAAAGGAAACCAAGATACCATTAGCCTCCATAGATCGTGCATGAAGCAACCACAACCATCCTCTTAGGTAACATCATCCTCAACTTCTTAGGGTTTCTCCTAACTTGGAGTCTAAACGTCCAACCTTCTTTCTTGGGTCCTACTCTCTCTCTCTAGAGTTAACCCTACAACAACCTTACTACCAGAGGTCCTCTCTCTAAGGTGGATCAAGCTCACAAGCATACACCCACATGAGAGAAACCTATGTTCGCCCAAGATTATCTAAAACTCTTCATGCTTATCTCATAAGCTATCCAACATAATCTCCTGACCAGGGTTTTACTGTCAACCCTACTAACGGACATTGGGTGCAACTTTGCCATGCTCATATAAGCTCATAGGGTTTCTATATGGTCATCACTAACCCCATCAATGGAGGAGCTATCCCTCACCCTAACCTGCTCGACGCTTCCTAGGGTTCGGTCCCCAAAGTTACTAGGTCAACCCACCTTACATGGCTCATATCGTCATGGGTATCCAAACCAAAAGCATGTCCACTCATGCACATGGTCTACCATGACATCTAACTCATCGTGTCATCTCTCTCTAACTTCCACTTAGTGTTCGGGTTAGCATCATCCTCAGAGGATGTGCCAGGTCTCTACCTTTAATGGAGATCTCTACTTCCAAAACCAACTATCTACTCATCCTGCTGACCAGAGGGTCTAACCTCATGTATCTCATGACAACACATGTCATATGATCTAAGCATGCATCTATTCTTTAGTTTACACTTAAACTATTAAGCTTATGTCCATGACATCTTATTTACATGTTTTTTTATTAATTTTTGGTGAAGGATTCCTTAACCTTATCATGCATACCCTATCCTAAAGAGGGTGAGGAAGAGAGAGAAAACCCTAAACCTTATAATCCTAATGGAATTAGGGTTAAGAAGAGATGAAAATAGATGAGAGAGTCCTAAAGGTATCTTATTTCGAGTCAGATCATAAGACATTGGTTAGGCAGTCACACAGATCCAGGATTCATTGTATTCTGACTAGTAGTGCGGAGAAAAATATTACCAGCCCCCAGACGTGATCCTTTTCTAGACACCTCTGTCTTTCAGAAAATCCTCTAATAACTCCCTTGGGTTCTACAAAGTGTGTAAAATTTAATAATTACTAAAGATTAAATGAGGAACTAGTGCTCTGATACTAAATGTAATGACCCTGCCTCCCAGTAACCCCCAATTAAGGGAGACCAAGATGTCAGAGTCGTTATCCCAATTAACAGGATCAAAGGTTTGACAACTAATCTATAATAATTATAAAATTCTAGCAAACTATACTGAAAGCTGGAATAAAATAAAACTTTGAGTACATTTTTCAGAAACATGGATATCTACTTCTATCCACAATTGGAGTCTATTCTAACTCATCTTCCTTGCACTTTAATTCTTATTTTCACAATATGTCACTTTACTATTTGTCCTTTTCAACATTGTACCTAAAATGCCAACAAAGAAAACGTTAGTCAGCATAAATGAATATCCTGGTATGTGGGGACAACCAAAATATCACACATAGGGCTAATAACCTATTTATCACAATCAAGGTAATTAATAATTCAATTTACGTTTTCAATGTGTCAATTTGCACCACATTTGCCTTAACCCTAGAATATACTCCTTAGAGTTTCTCTTTTGCCATTGACTTAAGGCCACCTTCTCAATCCCAAGCTTGGTGCCTGGGGTCACCTCTCATGGTGCCCATTAGTCATGCAAGAAAGACCACCTTCTCAATCCCGAACTTGGTGTCTGGGGTCACCACTCATGGTGCCCATGGGTCTTCCCTCCTGGGCTTGACCTTTTGGTATCATCCATAAGGGTGGCATGTAGGTACGAGAATACACATTTATATCATAATTGTGATAATCTTAGTGACTTTATGATTTGCAAGTATGAACATCCAAACTGATAGGTTGCATTCAATATTATTAATCCTCCAAAAAACCTTTGGGAAACTAATGCTATTAACCATAATTAACCACATACATGTTAGGCTGACTTGAGTGCAGAATTAATTCAATTAAGCAAGTAATCCAGTAAATAAGCAAACACAGAAGATGACCCTAGAATATGCATTTGATTTTTCCTATCATTGATCATTCCATCAAAGTCTATTAAACCTAGCTCGCTTCCTAGGGTTTTTAATCCACTTTTAGGGTTTTCTTTGCAATTAGGGTTTTTCTTTCAGTTTTATTACTACAAACCCTAATTAAGCAAAATAACTCACAAACCCTAAGGATCATAACCTATCTCTTCTAATAGTCTAGGATCATCATTTAACCACATATTTTCACATATTTCGAATTAAATATGATATTTTCCTCTTTTACCCTAAATTAAGATTTCTAAATGCTTTATCATTCATAATTGGTGTAAAAACCTAAACCATGCAATAATTCATCTAGATCAGGTTCAAGTTCATCATTAACATTTCAATAGGTTACTATTACTTAATTTTACCAATTAAGCATCATGAGCTTAACCATTAATTTCAACTAGGGTTTCTAACATAATTTCAAAGCACTTTTCATTAACTTAGCATACTTTTGCAGAAAGGAACAAAATCAGGATCTAAAATTATTTTTATTGGATTCTACTCATTCTCTTGATCAATTTTCATATTTTGCATGTTTTCATTGGAGCTACCAATAAAAAGATACGAATTTTGCAAGAACTCACTTATTTGAGCCAATGGGAGGCTGCGACGTCATCTATCCCATGCAACATTGCTCGACTGTTTGGAAACATAACGGGATTACGCTTATACCCATGTACGGACACTGAACTCTTTAAAACTCAGAGGAGCAAAAGCATCAAAGGCATGTCTGTCATCTTCCACCTTACGTAGCCCTACCATTATCGACCTAGCCTCTCATAGTGTGGCTCCACCTCCTTGATCTGGTCCCAACGGCCACCACAACTCCTTCCCCCTCCTCCGTCATGCCTCTTTGCACCTCTGGATGCCCTCAACCCATGGCCAAGGTAGCTGGTCCATGCTGGTTAGGCATGTAACCCACGGCCGGCTTGGCAACCATGTTTCCGGTTCTGTGCGTGGGCTAAGGCTCGAGAATGACGACTGAGCTTCCCTCTGGCAACGCGGGGCATTACACTTCCCACACGATGACCTCCTGGTTCCTTGCTACCACAGGGTAAGCACTATCCACCCATGGCTAGGGTTTGAACACAGAAGAAGAAGAAGAGGAAGAGAGAGGGATGCATGGAACTCTTGGGCTCGAGCCAGGGGTTCTACCCTTTATATAGGGGAGGGTAGAAAAGCCTTGGGATGCCCGTTCATGAGATCCAAGTCCCTTTCCCAATCAGAAACCATATTCCTTCATTAAGAAGCAATCTCCTTTGTCTGAAATATCTCTTTGATATTATTTATTCTTTAGATATTAAGAATTCGAAAATTACCTCTTTTATTCTCTTTGTACTTGGCTTTTAATCTATTGGCCATGAAATTATAATTAATCATAGAAGAAAGTACATATTTTTAATAATACCACAAATTCATTAATTACGCATCACATTATCCTCTTATTTCGTATTATTTTGCATTTTCTTTTTCTTCTTATTCATTGGGACTCCTTGGATCCCAAGAAATACTAAGATTTCGAAATTCCTTTTTAAGGATACTTATTATCCATCTAGATGCATCTACATTCTTCATTTTTCATTATCTTACTTATTTCTTTATTAAGATATTTCTTTTCAAGGATTTCTCTTTATCTTTCATTTCTTTTTTTCCTCCTTTCATATTTCTTTTATTAGAAATCACATAGAAACGAAATTTATTTAATTGTGGCCATTAATTTCACTTTCTAGAGATTTCAATGCATTTCTCATAATTACTTTGCTTTATATCCATTATTTGTATCTTTTCCTTTTATTTGGACTTTTGTTCTTTTTTTCTCTTTTATCTCCATTATTGGATTAATCCAATAATAGAAATTATTAAATTCCTATCAAAAGGGACATTTGCAAAGAAATCCATCTTTTGAAGCAAAGCATATAATCTTTTCAATTAAGTCCATCTTCACAAAATATTTACAATTCAATTATGAAAACATATGCAAAATTGAGGTTGTAACAGGTTCCTATTAAGACCATAGTGGAGATCATTCATTCATATTCAACAGTCAAAGAACACTCGAGCATTATTTTTTGGTATCAAACACAAATTTTATAACTATGGTATCGGGGTTTGATGAATGATCTAGAGCTAGGTCTTTCTAGGAATTTAGACACAAGCTATTGTCAACATTATATTTAAATCTAGATTCAAGATTAGGTCTCAACATTTTTCATAAACCTGGCCTATTGGAGTTTAGGTCAAGGATTCAAAATAAGATGAAAGGGGCTACCTTTTGAAACTCTTAATAATAAAAAACATGACCATCTAGAGGCAATCATAAATAGGACATGACCAAGGTTAGGGGTTTATAAGTCAACCCAAATCTAGAACATTAGAATTCATAGTCATTAAATGTTGATCATAGAATAAGGGGAAGTATCTATTGTCAAAATATATTTCATGATGTCATGAGATCAAAGGTCAAGGTCATAGAAGGACAACTATATTTCAAGCATTTGCAAACCTGGGATAATAATTTAGCTCCCTTCCTTTCACAGATCAAGGAACATGTTGCCTTTTGGAAATAGAGATTTCAAATTGAGAACCCAAGAATTTAAACATAATTGTGTCTGTTAAGACTATATATTATTCATAATGTTCAAAATTGAGTCTTATAAATAGGTATAATAGTCAGTAGGAAAGTTGCCTCTTGTAACGAGTCTTGACATTAATCTAGAGGTCTAAAGAGATCATCACATCTAGTATGGGGCATGATAGATATCAATAGAGAATTATTTTCTTAATCATGTTTTGAGTTTTATAAATAATAATGGAAACGTAGGTTCAATCATTAGGGACCCATGAACCATAAGGTGTAAAACATGAGCACCACCTTATTTTACCGTATCACAGTTTCACATCACACATAGTAAGAATCTATATTCAGTTTGGTGAAATTGAGTTTGCATAAACATTGTCCATGAATATATCCCAATCTAGAGTATTATCATATATCAATTGAGGGTTTCAATCAAACATTAGATCAGGGCACAACATTGGCCCAAGTTTTTCAATTTTTTGTCTCATATTTTAGTGGTTGCCTCATGCTACCCAAAATATGGATAGTACATGTTGAGTCTACACAATATACATGAGACGAGGAGATGAGAAGTCATCCTACTACTTTCTAATAGGTGGCTAATGGTAGTCCTTAAAGAAAAGATGATAAAGGAGATGACTCTCTGAGGTTTAAGAAAATCCTTTCTGGATCGACTTGGGTTAGATAGAGCAATGAACCTTAGCTAACATTGTGAGAAAGATAGGAGGTGATTATTAGCTACAATCCTGAGAATAGACACCTTAGTCTCACCATTTATGATTTTTAGGGTTTCTTTGGTTCACAAGATCTAAGAAGTCATTTAAGTAACACATATGGAAGTGTATAGGATCTAATATCAAGTTTCACGAAACCATTTTTACCCCAATCCTAATCCCACTGCCAAGACAATGTTAAAGGGAATGAAGTGCATGCCCCAAATTGCCCCTATTAATCTCATAATATCATATGAATAATATCAAATAGCATCTCTTACTATAAAAAAGAAACACAAATGTTTCTACATGGTCTGTGGGAAACAAGATGGAAACTTAAAATAAAAGAAATACTAACTACAACAAAGCACATAATTGCTACAACCCAATTACATATTTATCTCACATATTTACACATTTATTGGTTTAGCTTCAATTTTTTTAGCAAAGTTCAATCAGATAAAGGGACATGACTATAGTCCTCATAATTTACCTAAATCAAAAATCTTGACCCAATGTCGATGTGAAAACATTGAGTATGATTATAAAAAACATGAAACAATATATGTATATTTGAAAGGAAATAACCACTAGGCATGTTTATAAGAAACAAACTATTAACAAACAGATAAATTTTCATGTTCTCAACAAGTAAAATTTACAAATAAAATTGTAATATACTTGAAACAAGAGTCAATCACTTTAGATATATGAGAGTGAATGGAAAGACCAACATGGTTCAACTTAATCCTTAGGGAGAAGCCAAAGTGCCACTTAACCCCAAGGCAAAGGCATAGATCTCCATTAATACCTTAAACAATACAAGGGGAAAGGCTTAAACAATCTAGCAAGGAAATGAGGGGAGTATATTGAATGTCCAAATATCAAATAAAAGAATGATCAAATATATATATATATATATATATATATATCTATATATATATATATATATATATATATATATATATATATATATATATATATATATATATATATATATATATATATATATATATATATATATATATATTTGAAACACTATTGACATCAACTAAAGTCAAGAGGATGTATTAGTGAATGTAACTTTTGAGAATGTCTTAATTCACAAATTCCAAGATGAAAGTGATTAGGAAGTAATGTCATGACCTGGTAAAAAGATCATGGTCAAGATTTGATGTTTCAGAATTTGGGTATCCAAAATAATAAGATCTGAGGTACTCGTTCCACATGACCATGATAAGAATCATTCATCTTCCAAATGAACAACTAGCATTACCTTACAAAATGTGAATGAGATTGAATATACAAGATATCCATGTGGCTAAAATATCAAATTGGTCACTGGAACATCAATATACCCTTAATCCATTTCATCTTTGAAGTTTATTTTAAAAAGTTTGAGATTTCATTTCTTACAATAGATCTAATACTAAGTCCACAAGGTTTCATGATAATTTGTCCAAGATTAGATAAAATTATTGCATTTGATTCACGTTACAATCAAACACCGTTAGTAAAGAACATTTAGAAAATAATTAGTAACATTTTGAAATTATCTCCATCACATTTGGCTCACTCTTGCAGGCCAAACACACAATAGATTTGACCATTTTTAAGATTGTATGAAAAATTTATGATAACAACAATTCTAGATAGAGAAAGAGACTAACCAAGGACTGAGAGAGAGAGCATGAGTTACTAATGAATAGTAGTAGTGGTGCTGCTCTATGTTTGGAAAAATTCACAATAGTGCATGAGCGAGAAAATTGAGAGTAGGTTTGTGTTATCGGGGAAAAAAAAATCAAAGGTGTGTTTAGTTAGGTGTGAGAGCCTGGAGTTAGGGAACACAATGAATGTTTTGAGATCTTCAATAAATCAATGGAGGCACCATGTTTCCGAGTTTTGAAGCTTGGAAAATATTCAAATACATGTAAGAAATTATATATGAATCTAGTGGGAATTCTTAATACAATTCCAACGAACTCTTAAAAATGAAAAATGGATCAAGTATGGGGGAGAAACAGGTGCTCAAAGATCTACATTTCTGCCCCAACCATGCTAGAAGAAAGAAACTCACGTTCCTCATCATGGCTCTACAAGTCCTTATCAGAGAATTACTACTCTCGACGCCAAAATATCAAATAAAAAAGTGTCAAAAAAGACAAAAAGAATATCTAGCAACCTCACAAGGTAGGGGATGACCCACCTAGGCTAGTTGGGGGTGCGACATAATAAGCCAAGCACGTTTCATTTAGACAAAAAGAAGGTTATTTAAGAAGCAATTTCAAAAAAAAATTATAGGGATCTAGTAAGATCTATTTGGGTTGAAATTTGGACACAAGGCTTAAATTATAATCTAAATTAATCATAGAAATGATGATATTACATGGATAACGTTAGATATGAAAATAATACAAATGAGTATCAAGTCTACTATGTATTTACATATATAGATGTATAAATATTTATCAAATGTCCAAATAAGAGTCACAAACTTGTCAAATGATTTAATAATGATAAAATGAAGGTTATAATCATAAATAAAGGGATTTGAATATAAAATACTTGAGATATAAAAACTCACTTTATCATAATCACCACCTCTTGTTATCTTAACCAAGATGAAGGAGAATCACCTCATTTCCTTCTTTAGTTTCTAGCTAAATAAAGATCTCCACCTATGTCCAATTTTCAAGGACGATGTTAGATCACCTCTTACATATATAGTGGTCTTCAATTCACTCACCTTGAAGAACCTCTAACATGCTTCATCAAAAAGGAAACAAATCAGAACAAGGACATATATTGTAAGCATGACATATTCTAAAAATGGACTTCTATAATTGATTGGAAATCATTTTTCTTAGATAGAAGCTCTACTGGAAAATAATATGGATCTCTAGGGTACAATATCACTTTATTCATTTTCTAGTGTGCTTTATTACTTAAATTTCTATTAAACTGATTAATAATGATCCCTTTATTTCCAATATTATAAGGTTACTTAGCAAAGAAAATTGGAGCATTTAGAAAAATCTAGGTTAATGTATACACTATGTTGAGTCAAAAATAAAATCTATGAGGTCGTTTATGCATTTGACATGTTGTGTCCGTCGAATTTACACTTTGACCAAAATACACTTTTTTTGTACTAGTATTTCAACCAAAGTCACTAAAAGCTACAAGGGATATACACACAACTTAAAATTATATTATGTTATGATATTATTTCCAATGGGATGAAATATGAGTGCTACTGGTAGGAGGTCATTTTGAACTACATGTTTCACTAAAATATATCTAGATGTCTAGTAGCTTCTAAAAATGCCAAGTTAAACCATACTGGCATCAAAAGCACCATAGATGAAGTATAAATTTGATTGAGATATTCCTTCACTTAATTGTTAATAGGAAAAATACTTGTCTCTATATAAATTAGGTAATATAACTTGTTATTTTCATAGATCTCTAGGGTTATAACTAAGTATAAATAGTTTTATGGTTCATCAGTAATCATCCTTTTACAAATTTAAAATGAGTACTTATAATTTTTTCAATGCATTAGAAAATATAAATCATCTAAATAAATGATTTTCATATGTCATCATTCTAACTCATGTATCCCCTAAACAATTATCTAGTATCAAATTTTCATCATAATTCATATATAAGGTGTGAATTGGTAAACAATTTTCCCCTTTGTGCTTATTACAATTACTTCCTTAATGAAATAAAATATGATCCGGAAAGCATAGAGATCATACAATTTCCATGAGGGAAACATTGTGCAAACATTATGGTTGAAATTATATATAAAAATTAAGTGATGTAAGCCTCATAGTTAGGAAATGTAATTCCACTTGTAGTAGATGATCCACTTGTATTTTATATTTAGTTACAATTTGTTATCTTGATCAAGAACATTAAACAATCCATATCTAAATTTTTTGAACTAACAATGGCGTTGTTGTAAATGACCTTAGACTTCAATAAAAATTGATGGATATAATTATTTTCTTTTCATCTAATTTCTCTCTCCTTCTTGTCAAATAAAATAGTATAATGTGTCTGAATAAAGAAACTAATAGTCTGCCTAGATGTGAGGTACCACTATGTAAAAGAAATGAAAGCTATTGGGAATAACATCAAGTGGAACATGTATAATGCTAAGTGATATAGTAACTTTTTCATACATAAAACTAAGTTTTATACAAAATAGTTCTAAAACTATTCATAGCAATCTCATTACAAGATAGAGTAAAGATACCATTTAGGAGATTCTCTATGAATGGAGTTACAAAGTTTGAAACACATGAGAAAGACTACAGTGGAGTATCGACTTAGATAAAAACATATGTACATATATGAACCATGGCTAGATATATATGAAGTCAAATATATCTATAAAATCTTTTCTTAAAAAGGAAAAATAGATAATCACACGACATGATCATCAATGAAAGATAAACTACAACACAACCATACATAATCTCCTAATCAGAAAATCCATTGCAAGGAATGGAATGAGATTAAGCTATCTATTTGTGAGATTTAGGGATCTCCATTTCTCTCAAAACATTAGGTGTTAAATTAGTCTTTGATTCCCAAGGAAGAAATGGATTGGAACTAGTTTATTGCAAGCATTTGACTATTCTAGACAAAGAGGAAACATACAAAAGGGTTAGAAAACTCTTTTGAGACAACTTGTGATACAAGTTGGCTGTCAAACATCTCTGTCTTGGAGAGGAAGTCTCCCTAAGGGCTTTTGTCTAAGATAGGAAATGTTTTGGGACACCTAGCATATTGACAACTACTATCCCTGCTCGATTTCATTACCAAGGTGGTGCACCACATTCTCCCTCATCTACATGGATGATGTAGAGACTAAGGCATACATGATGAGGCTTGAAGAAAATGTTCTATAAGATGAAAACAAGTTTTGACTTGGTGTAAAAGCTGGCACTATTGATGTTATATCCAGATTGCTTTGTGGAAGGTCTAGATCTAAATCCAAAGGATCAAGTTCTTCACTATCATAATATGTATCTACTTGTTACACAAGTAGTGTGCAAAAATGTATCTCCTTTATCCCCTCCTATGTCTTCTACACACCAATTTATTCTAGATACAAATGAAACCAACGACTTTGGCATAAAAGGAAAAAAAATAGTTATTTTATTGCTCCCACTTTCCTATACCCAACAACGCTTTTAGAGTTGACATTGTATGCTTCTAAAGCCAATTTAAATTTTAATAATTAAGAATTCATCGTCTGAATGTTGTGGAAACTTGTATCAATGATAATCACTAAATATCATATATGATATGACATGTATTACATGAATCCATATGACAATATAAAATTAATTTTGTTCATGGATTGGATATGTCAATCATATCATTTCGGTGTGGTCTGAAAATTTTAATATCCATGTATGTATTTTGATCAAGAACCATGTTACATGTATACATTTTGCATGCCATGCATTTCTCTATTTAATGTCCATGTAAATGTTAATTATCCAACAATAATAGAATGACATGAAAACATCACAAAAGGACCATGATCGAGCAGAGGAAAGGATCAGATGCCCACATTGAGGAGGATTGTACTTGGAGGGTTCATAATCAGGATGGGATAATAGATAAATGACAACACAAGATCTTCCAAATTAGGGACTCCTGATCGGCCAATTAGCCTGTCTAGTCTATGCAAAAGACGGATTATTTTAGATGTGAATCTCTTAGCTATTTTTGTACAATGCTTGTTTTCACAGGTAGTTCTACAAGTTTCCATATCTATTTTTATCATATGTGGTGGCTCTTATAGTATATGATATGTACAGTAATGTATATATAATAGTTGAGCATAACTTCTAGGTTTTATACACATGAAGATCATGTTCAACTAAGTGTGTGACCACTAAGCATGGGGCACTATCTACCTCAGGGAAGTTTGATAACAAGTATGTGGGTCTTCTAGGTGGGGAGGATACTTATTGTATTGGACTTGGGTTATACTTGACTAGGTGACCTTAATGGAATTAAGAACCTAGAGCCATAAAGATAGCATATAATTCATATGATGAATTATTGACATGGAGTTTTGCAACCATCTAAACAAGAATTTCATATGATACAATTGGTCATTTTTAATATCTTAAAAATTGAGTTATTAGTGTTGACATTTTTTAGCATTGGCATGATTATTTTGTATCATGGATCACTAGAAGATTGCTTGTTGTAATCTTCCAAAATAGTAGGGAGGCTATTAGTTTGAATAGAATAGTGGGAGACTAATTAATTAAATTCCATACCAATTCCAACAATCAAAACAATTTTCAAATCATCTAACTTGTGCAAAATATCTTTTTTGTAGATTTATGGAGAACATAACCCATATAACATTTTTACTTTAATCCATTCTCAAGAAAGAAATACTAAATGAAAATAAATTTATTGACTTACTAAGGATGTAAAGAATTGTTCTCACTCATGAGTGTAAGTTGTATGTCCTGGAGATACTACTACCTAATGAACTAACTTTGAATGCACCTAGAGAGGAAAGGAATGGTTATAAGAAGCATTGTGATGATGCTATGGACATCAGATATGTGATTCTTTGCTCCATGAATAATGTATCATAAGTAAGATGAGAACACAAATGTTATTGAGATCATATGACAAATTAGGAGCATGAATCAAAAATAAGAAAGGCAACATGGGTATGATGTTTCCAAAGCCTTATTTAAATGCAAAATGGTAGAAGATGATCTAGTTGATCCTAATGCACCCAAGTAATTGGTTATGTGGAAAGTATTGTAAGACTAGGATTTGTTTTAGGTCAAGAATTGGACATAGATGTGATCCTGTAATCGTTACAATTTTATACATAATATTTTTTATGAATTACAATATGAACCATTTTGATAAGCCATTGACTTTGCTACTTGGCATGTGGAGAACTGGTAAGCGGAAAACGAACGACAAGTCCATTCCGTGTAGATGCTAAAGAAGAGGAAAAGAAAGTGAAAATGAAAAGCTAAAAAAACTTCTAAATCTAGCCAAAAGTCTTCACCATTAAAGGAAAATGGGTGGTTAAGGAAAGCAATTATCACCATTGTCGCCAATCTTGACATTGAAAGAGAAACTTCCCTATGTACATTGAGAATTTGATGAATAAGAAGTAGTTGATAGACATATCCCCATTAGGTACATATGTTATTTAAATAAACTTATCTACTTATTCATCATGGGTATTGGATATCGAATAAGGATAGAAAAAATAGTTGACCCTATTTGACCCTACCCTCCCCTATTCTAACCAACCTGAAAGTTTAGGTCTTGTTTGGGTTTGTCTAGTTATCATGTCTAGATCTGTCAGTTCCATTTTAGTTTTGAGTTTGGTCTGGTTGGGTTGGGTCATGTTTTCTATAGTTTGGATTGGGCCAGTTTGGGTCGGGTTCTTGATTTTTTATATATTATTTCATCTATTCAAGTTGGGTATGTCTGGGTTCATGTCAATTCAGGTCAAGTCCAACAAAATCAGATCCATTTCTAGTCTTAATAGCATATGAGGATCTCACATTTTTTAAAATATAAGATCTAAAATGAAGTAGACCTCTTAACAAAGGAAAGGTGGATATTGCAAATGGAGTAAGAATTTTTCCGACTGTAGTAGGAACCTATTGTTACTCTACCCAATGAGATTGTAATAGTGGTAGAGAAATGCTATTATGTACAAGACATAAATAGAAAAACAATTTTTTTATCTTTCTTGGACAAAAATGGTTTTGCATTCCTAATAAATATTGGTCGTATTTCCATTTCTAAATATGAGATCATTAGTGCCAATGCCCCTATGACTTAAGGTCTTTATTAATTAGATCTTGAGACAAATGTATACAACTTAAATACCAAAAAGTCAAAACTCAATGAATCAAAGAAAACATATATTTGGTATTGTTGTCTAGGGAACATAAGTGAGAAGCACATTTCTAGACACCATAAAGATGGTTATCTAGACTCATTTGATTTTGCATCAATACAGACGTGGAAATCTTGTTTATAGGGAAAGATGAAAAAGAACCTTGCATTGAAAACAATGAGAGAGGGAGTGACTTATTAGGACTCATACATATTAATATTCATGGACCTTTTAGGATAAGTGATAGAGGTGGACATCAATAATTTATCACTTTTACTGATAATTTTAGTATACTTGGATACATGTATCTTATGAAACACAAATCAGAATCCTTCAAAATTTCAAGGAATTAATTAATGAAGTATAAAATCAACTTGGTAAAAGAATTAAAGAACTTTGATAACATTGAGGTGGTGCATATATTTCCTAAGACTTTGAGGTCCTTCTGAGGGATTAAGGTTTTGTATCAAAATCGACTCCACCTCAAACATCACAGCATAATGGTGTATCAGAAAGAAGGAATCACACCTTACTGCACATGATACAATCAATGATCAGTCTAGTTGATCTTCTTCTTTCCTTTTAAAGGCATGACCTTATGAATTTGTTTAAAAGACTTCTTATGAGAAATGAAATGGGAAACATCTGAATATGTATTTCATCAATGTTTGGGAATGTGAAACTTATGTCAAGAAGTAGTTATATGAAAATTTGTACATAGATTGAATAAATGTATATTCAATGGAAACCTATAGAAACTAAGGATTACTATTAATATATTCCATTAAAAAACCAAGTGTTTGTTTCTATAGATGGTGTATTCCTTAAAAAGAAATTCATTTACATAAGAACCAATGGGATAAAAATAAAACTTGAAGAATGTAATGACCCCGCCTCCCGGTAACCCCCAATCAAGGGAGAGCAAAAGGTTAGAGCCGCCATCCCAATAACTCAGGATCCATGGTTTGACATTTAATCAAAAATAATTATCAAATTATACTAAAACTAGACTTGAAAACTGGAATAAAATGAATCTTTTTCATAGCTTATAAAATTTTGGATCTAGACTTCTATCCACAGAAAAAGTTTATCTATCTAATCCTCCTTGAACTGATTAATTTGTATCTTCACAATATTTCAATTTTCCATTTGTCCATTTTTTATCATTGTAACTAAAACACAGACAAACAAAATGTCGGTCAGTATATTTCTATACCGGTATGTGGGGAACAATCGCAATTTCACAAATAGTTTCTAACAACCTAATTATCACAAATAAGTTATTAACAATCCAAATTACGTTTTCAATGGGACATTCACAACCACTTTTTCCCTAAACCATGGATTACCCTCTCTTAGAGTTTTGTCCTTGTAAGGGACATAAGGCCACCTTCTCCATCATGAGCTCAGTGCCTAGGGTCACCTCTCAAGGTGCCCAATGGTCTTCCCTCTAGGGCTTGACCGAAGAGACCTTCCCTCAGGGGCTTGGTCATGCAACGTACATTAGGGTGGCATGTAGGTTCGAGAATACATATATATACTTAATTGTGACAATCATAGGGACTCTATAGGACTGCACAATTAAACATACAACAGTTTAGGTTGCACCCAATCGATAAAATATTTGGGAAACGTCATGAAACTAAATCTATTATTCATAAATAAGCACATAGTTGATCTACAGTAACTTGATGTTCAAGAAAGAATCACCAAGAATAACCTATCAAGCAATCAATCAGTGATCCTGAAATTAATGGATAAAACCCATGTGTCATCAAACTTCCTCAAGATTGACTCGGTTCCCACATTAGGATTTCTACGCAACATTTTAGGGTTTTATTAGGGATTTAGCTTCCACCATACAATTATAACTTTTAATGTAATTTTGACCCACAAACCCTAATTTCAACATCATATGCATGATTGAATTCCAATTAAGTCAAATATATCTCATTTACACTAAACTACCAACGTTATCCTTTTAGGTCATATCAAGATAATTAAGGACAATTAGTATGTTCAGACTCTTTTGAATTGATAACTCTAATTTCATCAATGATTATAGTCAAATTTACAAATGAACCCTAATTACCATTTTTCACATCTTCTAGGTTAGTAAACCCTAATTACACCAGTTATGAACAATTATCTCTAATTAGATATCTTTCATCATATTCATGAAATTAAGTTAGACTTTGATTACTAGCATCAACTAAGTCTATTAAATACATCCATAATCAAGATCTATGGCTTTGAACTATTTAAAGCATTAAAGTTATTAACTTTATGTACTTTTCAAATTAGAAGAAGAAACAATGTCTAATTATATTTTTAGGATTCCTCGTGTTTTTCTGAGGAAGATTCATATATCATTCATCTTAATCTGAACTACCAGTAATTAGTTACGAATTTCACAAAATAAGTTACCTTTGGCCAATGGAAGGCTGCCACCTAGTGGCTCGCTCCTCATGAGCAACTCACTGGACCGGGTCCATATATGCTTTTGCCCCTGCGTCCAAAATTTGGGGTCACACGCGCCCAGGGTCAAGGTGGTCATTTCCTCCTTTTATTCTTCATCCTCCACTCGCTGCTTTGTTTGCAAACTAGGTCCCTGGCCCCATCATCTTCGGGGTTGACTTCGAGATTCAACTCCCCCCAGTAGTCGACTAAGCTTCCATGACCTCTATCACACCTATACAAACTCATCGGCCCTTATAATTACTCCAGATGTAGTCGGAGTTGCTAAGACGGCAAGAAGGGGTCTCCGGCGGCAAACTAGGGAGGTTTGTGGTGCAAGAGAGGTTCTAGAGAGAAAATTGATGGTTGCTACTCGATCTGTAGGTTCTGTAGGAGCTCGTGGAGTAGTGTGCAGTCCCACAGAGGGGTTAGATCCCCTTTTATAGACCGTGGCTATGGTGCATATCCGACACAGACACTGGGTTTTAGGGCATTCTTCTAGACGCCGCCAAGATAGATAAAACCTAGGGTAGGTATGGCCGCAAAGATCTCACGAATCCAGCTGGATTGTTTCCAAGTTTGCTCACACACTCAATCGTGAGAGATCTACTTTGGAAAAATCATGCTCGCTATTCCGACTTTCCTTATCTGTCCCGAGGTAGGTGATGATCTCTTGGTCATCGGATCTCGATCCCATGGTCATATGTTCACGCGACAATAACAAAGAGTCTGAAGAAATTTTGTGACAATTAAAGATTATCCATTCACTTTAGGGTTTTTTGAAAATCCATATCTCTTAAACTGTACACCCAAATAATCCCAAATTTTAAAGGAAAGTCTACAAAGACCTAATCTGCTTATATTCTAAGTTTGGAGCCGAAACACAAAAGGAATAACTCCTTTTCTTCATTTTCAAGTAAATGACTTAAAAAGCATGTATTATGTATCAAACCACATATTTTCTCTCTCTTTTTTCCTTATTTTCCTTATTTCAACTTTTATAAACATTATAAGGAAGTGGAGTCGAAACTCTATTTTCGCCACCTATATCTCATTCTAGAGAATTCTATATATGAATTTCTCATAAATACATTGCTTAACATCCATTATCTTTCATCTTTCTCTATTATTTGGTCTTTTCTTCTTTTCTTCTCTCTTATACTCATCTTTGGATTATCAAAATAGTAGAAATCACAAAATTCATATCAAAGGGGAGAATTGCAAAGAAACCCATTCATTCAAGAAAATCTTAGAACCTTCTCAATTTGAGTCTATGTTCATATAATAATGACATTTCAATTATGAAAACATATGCAAAAAATGGGGTTGTAACATCCTTCCCCTCTTATAAGAATTTTTCCCTCAAAATTCCACCAAAAATACAAACAAATAGGATACGACTACCTTATGTCCATCATCATCTCTCATGTGGCTTCATCCTCTCCATGATGCTTCCAAAGAACCTTTATCATCTTATATTCTTACATCTGAGTTTTTCTCTCACCTTGGTATCTCATACCCTTGTTGGTACTAAGGATATTTTAGCCTCCCTAGAAGCTCAATAGGTTCATGGCTCATTACATGGTTAGGATACATCACACAATGCTCTAGACCGGACTCATGGAACACATCATACATCACGTTATCCTGAGGGGTAAGGCTAAACATAAGCAACTTCACCTATCAATCTCAATGGACTCATGTATCGGGGACTCATCTTTATCAACTATAGCTCATAGGGGTCGGGTTTTCATAACATATATTTTTCCACAGTGATGCATGTCAGTCCGCTTCACATCAGTTCACGACTCATGTCGCCCCTAGGTTTTCTCAGCCATCTCATGATCAAAGCAACTTCATATGCACACACTATGGTCTCTCTGAACTTCACAAGGTCCTTTTATCGACTTCATTCTGATGAAGCGAGGACCAACACAACCTCCCTTATAGAGATCCTTACATCCCGATTCTAGCTATGGTGGCTATCATCAGAAACAAACTCTCTTAGGATAGAGACTACTCCCGTGTATCACCCTAAATGAGCACACACGCACTCATCAGACCCTCTAGTATGGATCATACTCTCTTGGTTGTCTAACAGTTAGGGGTGATAAGCTGTGCTAAAATTCAAATTGCTATCGAGTTCTTTGTGTACCTACTTCAACCGCATGGAAGTGAAGTTGAGGTCATGCTCCAGATAATGAACTCAGATCATGGTGTAGATGAACTACCTCTCTCTCATATATAGTTCAACTAGATCTATTACATTAACAATACTCTCTCTCTCTTAGGCAAAGGATTAGGTCATCTTGGTAGAGTGATCTACCATAACCCATATTGCATCCTGACCTCTCTTGGTCCAGTGGAGACTCACCTCAACGTCTATGGTGAGCTACTCTTATCCCCTCTCGGGGACTCTTCACTATCTGTAGAAACTCAATGGGTTACTGGTGTCACCTCTAGGCATGCATGGTGACTAGCTATATGCACTCTATATGCTTCTTCATCTCAGGTATTCAAAGAACACTTTTATTTTCTTAGTAGTACCACAGTATATGCCAGACTTATAATCATGATCTTCTGCATGTCATGATTACTCAAGGTTGACTCCACATAAACACTAAAACACTCTAGTCGTGGGTTCCATCCCCTTCCTTTTCGAAGAGGTGAATCTAAGGTTCTTACAACCATCATTCTATCTCATCAAGATCTAGGCTAGATAACTCAGCAACCACCATGACCAACAGGTCAGATTGTATCTAGGTGTTAGCCATACATGGTCTCATCTTCTAACAAACTTAGGATTCGCCTAACAACCTCTTTTAAACAAGATAGCTATAGACCTCAGCTGTACCTAGATGAAGGGTATCAGTTACCACATAAGCTTCCTTATCGGTGAGGACATAAACCTTCATATACTCCACTCATCATCTACATCTCGGATTTAGGTCTAACTGACTCAAGAAAACTTCAAGCTCATCATATGGGTTATCAAACTCAACCTTATATAACTCACAACTTCCATACTGCTCTTGATTGGAACGTCCTCATATGATGACTACCTTAGTTCTCTTCATATTTGCAAACCATCTATCCAAAGGTATGATACTTCCTCAATCCTCAAACATCATAGCAATGTTCCAACTCACATCATCTTTATCCTTAGTGTATGGCATGAGTATTGCCCTATCTCTCACCCCCATAACAAGAGGAAATAAGCATTTGGTTGCAGTCCAAATACAAAGTTCATCATGTTCCAAGAGTAGAGATGGTGCATCACACATTGTTGATACACTTTCCAAACTAATTTATAGCGTACATCACATGTCTCCACGTCATGAACATCTTGATTATGGGTCTACACCCATGGGAAGACTTTTCCCATCACTTTTGGATCATAACATATCTCGTTTATGTACAATCCTTAGTTGTTACCTCAAGGTCTCTAGGGTGCCACAATTTTGGGGTGATCCAACCCTTATGCATCTAAGGAGGGCCTCTCACTCTTACCCCTTAGGCCCCATGAACTCATGAAGGTGGCCAACCTCCCAACCCATGGTCCTTCGGTAAAGGTAGTTGTTACCTCCCGACCCTCTGGTCTGATGCATCCAGGGAACAGACAACTCCTACTCCCATCGGTCCCATCCCTTCATGACCTTAGTATTGACTTAAGATTCCATCATAGCACATATCAATCTTGAATTTTTACCCATAACTCTATCATCTCTCTAGGCACTCATAGTCAAACTTACATCCTTTCATAGGGATCATGGCGACCTACTTAACTTGGTCAGGCCCCATAAGGTTACCTCCATGGTATCATATCATCATGCCCCTTAGAGATTGTCAGACAAAGAGATATAGATTCGAGTTCATACCATGTGCTCTCCGTTTAGCTCATCAAGATCCTATGAGAGACATGTTTAGGTTACCTCGAACCTACAAAAACGTTGCACCTAACAGAAGGGTCCTGTGACATACCCAGATTTTCTAAAACTTAATCTGATGTGAGACGTCCAAATTGAAACCTCACCTCAGCGAGAATTCCAATTTAAACACAACACATTAGGCTAAGAAAAAGAAAATCAGAGGAAGTCATAAGGAAACAATCAGTAGCACATGTACATGAACAATAAACAAACCATACACACATGTTCACCATTCAACATATAATTACAACATGTATATCTTTAGTAGTTTGTTGTTCAATATGTAATATCAAATGTTGTAACAATATAAGTACAACATGTGATATGATCCAGTTGGACAAAGAGATTTCATGATAATATTGTAACGTCCCAGGATTTGAGGCCTCAGATAACATGATCTTAAATGGAATGATTGGACTACTCATATCACCAAGGTGCACCTCCTTTTCCGGGAGCCCATCACTAAAGAACTCCATAGTTAAGTGTGCTCAGCTTGGAGTAGTACTAGGATGGGTGACCAGTCGGGAAGTTGATCCTGGCTTGCGTGTCAGTGTGGACAAAGTCCGCAGTTAAGGCTAGTGGTGGTTTGTGGGGTCAGTCGTCATTCCTAAAACTCTACTAGAGCCATGGGTAGTGGGCTCAATTGTTACAAATGGTATCAGAGACATAACCCCTCCAGTAGGTGGGGCCCACATGGACATGGCATGCCAGTCTTGAGCCGTACGGTCCAGGCATGTAGGAAAGGGATGTCCATGGTTGACGTAGCCACCCTTGCACTGGGAATCCGTGATCGCGAGCTGGGATTCCATGGGCCATTATGGGTCTGCACTGAAATGGGGAAGAGATTATGAGGCCTGATATTTGAGCCTTGACGAGGACGTCAAGAGCCCTAAGTGGGGGAGATTGTAACGTCCCAAGATTTGAGGCCTCGGATAACATGGTCTTAAGTGGAATGATTGGACTACCCATATCACCAAGGTGCACCTCCTTTTCCGGGAGCCCATCACTAAAGAACTCCATAGTTAAGCGTGCTTAGCTTGGAGTAGTACTAGGATGGGTGACCAGTCGGGAAGTTGATCCTGGCTTGCGTGTCAGTGTGGACAAAGTGCGCAGTTAAGTCTAGTGGTGGATTGTGGGGCCAATCATCATCCTAAAACTCTACTAGAGCCATGGGTAGTGGGCTCAATTGTTACAGGTCCCTCCCTAAGATGGAGATAAAACTATCTCTTGATAGCAATAAAGGTCACAAACGATCCTACATCCAGGTTTTACATCATCATGTGTGGCTTAGCCCTATCCTGCTACTTAAATATGTAGTTGGACAACCCGCTCAGCCACTCTGGGTTCCTTAGTATGTCATACTTGCTCCTATTCCTCAACATTGGACCAACTGCATATATGCATATGCCACCAACCTATGTGTGAGGGTTTCATCAAACATATCCCCTAGCCAAGGGGTTTCCTTTTCCTCTACTCCTAAGAGGTGCCATGCTCCAATCTGTAGGAACTCATCCCTCTTTGTGAGCATCAAGTGCACCAGGTACTACTACTTCCCCTCTTAGGTCTAGGAACCCTAGGTTCATTCCTTATGCATTAGTTGTCCAACCACGAACCAAAAGTGCATTAGGTGGGGCATACACTTCCCATCATTCTCCCATGTGAAAAATTGTAGATTCCTATACAAGGATAACCAACTAGGTGTGAGGTATCACAACTTGTTACCATACCTCCTCAATCTAAGGGACTCTCCTTTCCTATAAGGTAAGGTAGGTGCCTATAACATTTGTACATCAGTTCTAGAAGCCTCTTTCTCATTATAGGGTTTGTTTCCTCTAAAGGTAACCAAGGTACGACAAGCCTCCAAGGATCATGCATGAGGAAACCACCACTATCTACTCAGGGTGGTCTAAAAGAGGTCATAACATACCCAACTTCTCATGGTCCTCCACATCCCAGAGTCAAGGTCTCTAACCTTCTTCATCGGGTCTTGCCCTCTCTCTCTAGACAAAACCCTACAACTGGTCCTACAACTTGAGGTTCCCTCTTAGAATATGGGTCAAGTTCTTAAGGATACATTTCTACACCTACCTGGTTTAAATGTACTATCAAGACCTATGTCTGACACAAATCATCCCTAGATTTGCATGTTCATCTCCTAACCTATCAGGCATAACCCTTTTGACCTAAGCCTCAACCTACTGCCCACACTGCTGACATTCTCTCCTACATAGGTGCATGCTCTTCTATGCTCATATATGTCGATAAGGGTTTCAATATGGTCACCATTATCCTCTACAATGAAGGAGATATCCTTCATCCTCAACAGGCACGACCACCCAAGGTTAGATTACCAAAAGGCACTAGGTCAACCAATCGCACATAACTCATGCCTCTCATGGGTATTCAAAACCATTATGCATGTCAACTCACATACATACATGCATGGTCGACTATGTTATCTAACTCATCTTTCCATCTCTCTCCCTAACAACCACGTAGGGTTAGGGTTAGCATCGTCCTTAGAGGATGTGTCAGGTCTCTACCTCTTCTTAGAGGTCTCTGCCACCAGGGATAACTCTCTCCTCATCCTCATACAATAAGGTCTAACCTCAGAGCTCTCCTGAGGGCATGACAACACATTCCATGCAACCTAAGCATGTAACTAATCTTTAGTTTATGCTTATACTATTAATCTTATGTCCATGACATCTTGTTTACATGATTTTCATTGATTTGGTGGAGGATTCCTTAATCCTTATCATACTTACCCTAACCTCAAGCGGGTGAGGAAAAGAGAGAAAAACCCTAAACCTTAGAACCTTACTTGAATTAGGGTTGAGAATGGATGAAATAGATGAGAGAGTCCTAAAGGTATCTTTTTTTGAGTCAAGACCTCAGACTTTGGCTAGGAAGTCACACTGCATCTGGGATTCCTCATGACAGACTAGCGGGGTGGAGTAAAATATTGCCATCCCTCAGACATTGATCCTTTTCTAGACACCTTCGTCATCGAAAAATCATCAAATAACTCCCTCGGGTTCTAAAGAGTTGGTAAAATTTAATAATTACTAAGGATTAAATGAGAAACCATTGGTTCTGATACCAAATGTAATGACCCAGCCTCCTGATTACCCCCAATCAAGGGAGACCAAAAGGTCAGAGCTGCTATCCCAATAACTCAGGATCCATGGTTTGACATTTAATAAAAAATAATTATCAAATTCTACTAGAACTAGACTGGAAAGTTGGAATAAAATAAATCTTTTAGATACCTTATAAAATTTTAGATCTAGAATTCTATCCACAAAAAAAGTCTATCTATCTAATCCTCCTTGAACTGATTAATTTGTATCTTCACAATATTTTGATTTACTGTTTGTCTATTTTTCAGCATTGTACCTAAAATGACGAAAAACAAAACGTCGGTCAGTATATTTATATACCGGCATGTGGGGGACAATCACAATTTCACAAATAGTTTCTAACAACCTAATTATCACAAATAAGTTATTAACAATTCAAATTACATTTTCAATGTGACGTTTTCAATCGCTTTTGCCCTAAACCGTAGATTACCCTATCTTAGGGTTTTGTCCTTGCAAGGGACATAAGGCCACCTTCTCCATCCTGAGCTTGGTTCCTGGGGTCACCTCTCAAGGTGACCAATGGTCTTCCCTCTAGGGCTTGACCGAAGAGACCTTCCCCCTGGGGCTTGGTCATGCAACATACATCAGGGTGGCATGTAGGTTCGAGAATACACATATATACTTAATTGTGATCATAATAGGGACTCTATAGAATTGCATAATTAAACATCCAATAGTTTAGGTTGCATCCAATCGATAAAATGTTCAGGAAATGTCATGAAACTAAATTGATTATTCATAAATAACCACATACCTGATCCAGAGTAACTTGATGTCCAAGCAAGAATAACCAAGAATAATCAATCAAGCAATCAATCAGTGATCTTGAAATTAATGCATAACACCCATGTGTCATTAAACATCCTCAAGATTGACTCAGGTCCCACATTAAAGTTTCAACTTTATGTACTTTTCAAATTAGAAGTAGAAATAGAGTTTGATTATTTTTTTATTGGATTCCTCATGTATTTCTAAGAAAGATTCATATATCATTCATCTTAATCTGAGCTACCACTAATTAGTTACAAATTTCACAAAATAAGTTACCTTTGGCCAATGGAAGGCTACCACCTAGCGGCTCGCTCCTCGTGAGCAACACACTAGATTCGGTCCATATACGCTTTCTCCCCTACATGAACGATTTGGGGCCACACGCACCCAGCAGCAAGGTGGTCATTTCCTCCTTTTATTCTTCATCCTTCACTCACTACTCTGTTCATGAACCAGGTCCCTGGCTCGATCAACTCTAGGGCTGACTTCAAGATCCAATTCCCTACAGCAATCAGCTAAGCTTCCATGACCTCTGCCACACCTATATGAACTCGTAAGAACTTTTAATTGCTCCAGATGTGGCCAGAGTTGCTGAGACGACAAGAAGGGGTCTCCGGCGGCAATCGAGGGACGTCCATGGTGCAAGAGAGGTTCGAGAGGGAAAATTGATGGTTGGTACTCAGTCTGTAGGTTTTGTAGGATCTCACAGAGTAGTGTGTAGTCTCACAGAGGGGTTACATCCCCTTTTATAGCCTGCGGCTATGGCGCACAACCGGAGCAGACACTGGGTTTTAGGGGATTCTTCTAGATGCCCCCAAGAGACGCAATACCTAGGGTAGTTATGGCTGCAAAGATCTCACGAATCCAACTGGATTGTTTCCATGCTTGCTCGCGCACTCAATTATGAGAGATCTGCTTTGGAAAAATCATGCCCCCTATTTCGACTTTCCTTATCTGTTTTGAGGTAGGTGATGATCTCCTGATCATCGGATCTCGATCCCACGGTCATATGTTCACGCGATAATAACAAAGAGTCTGAGTCAGAATATATTTTATGACATTTAAATATTATCTATTCACTTTAGGGATTTTCAAAAATCAATATATCTTAAACTGTACATCCAAATAATCCCAAAGATTAAAGGAAAGACTATATAATCTACTTATATACAAAGTTTGGAGCTTAAACACAAAAGGAATAACTCCTTTTCTTCATTTGCATGTCAATGACTTAAAAGGCATGTATTATGTATCAAACCACATATTTTCTCTCTCTTTCTTCCCTATTTTCCTTATTTCGACTTTTATTAACATTATAAGGCAAGTGGATTCAAAACCACTCTATTGTGGCTACCTATATCTCATTCTAGAGAATTCTATATATATATTTCTCATAAATACATTGGTTAACATCCATTATCTTTTATCTTTCTCTATTATTTGGACTTTTCTTCTTTTCTTCTCTCTTATATTCATTATTGGATTAGCAAAATAGTAGAAATCATGAAATTCATACCAAAGGGGAAAATTGCAAAGAAACCCATTCTTTTAAGCATAGCTCACAAACTTCTCAATGCATGTCTATGTTCATATAATAATGACATTTCAATTATGAAAACATATGTAAAAATTGAGGTTGTAACAAAGAAGTTCAAAACCAACAAGACAACATTGATCCTATGGTAGTAGATAAGGAATAAGAGGAACCCCAAACTATTGTGGAACTTCAAGTCCTACATAGGACATAAACTTTGATGGTCTAATAGGACACATCTTGAGCCATAAAGACACAAATTTCTACATACTTAAGAAAATAATGTGTTGGACATTGAAGATTATGAATAAACTACCTACAATGAGGCCACTAAGTCTTAGAAATGGCTTAAGACCATGAGATTTGATATGACTCCATGTACATCAATAAGTTATGGACCTTGGTGGGTCTACTTAGAGGGGTTAACCCATAGGGTGCAAGTCGATCTTCAAGATGAAGATTGACATCGATGGTAATGTACAAACCAATAGAGGTAGATTGGTTGAAAACAGTTTCAAAAACGTTCATGGTGTTGACTACAGTGAAGAATTTTCACCTGTATCATGGTTAAATTCATCAAGATCATGCTTGTCGTTGCAGTTTTTCATTACTATGAGACCTGGAAAATGGACGTTAAAACTACTTTCCTTAACATGAATATTCTAGAGGATGAGTAGATGACACATCTTAAAGTTTTTATCGATCCAAATGAAGCGAATGAAGTTTGTAAGATACAAAGGTCAATTATGAATTGAAGAGAATTTTCAATGTTGGAATATTTGTATCGATGATACAGTTAAATAGTTTGAGTATATCCAAAATGAATATGAACCTTGTTCCCTCAAGAAGCTAAGTAGGAGCATGATTGTATTTTTCAAATTGTATGTAGATGACATACTATTGTTGGGAAATGATATGCCTACCCAACAGTTGGATACAACATGGCTGAGTGATACCTTCTCCATCAAGGACTTAGGTGAAGCATCCTACATTCTAGGAATAAAGACATATAGACATAGATATAGAAGGTTTCTTGGTATAAGAAAAAGTACACACATTGTTAAAGTTTTATAGACATTTATCATGCAAAATTGTAAGAGAGAAAACTTACCTATGTCTCATCGAATAAGTCTCTCTAGAAATCAATGTTCCATCTCTTTGGAAAAGTGGGTAAACATGACTAAGATTCCATATTACATAGTATCATGTATACAATGATATGTAAGTACCCAACTATCTCATATGCTTTGATAGTGCTTACTAGGTACCACTCGAATAGGAGTGATGGTCATTGGATAGATATAAATAACATCCTTAAGTACTTAAGATGAACTAAGGATCAACTTTAAATTTATGGTGGTGAGGAAGAGTTCATTGTAAAATGTTACACTATCCCATGTTTTCAAATCGATAATGATGATCACTAATCACAATATGGATTTGTGTTTTCCCTCAATGGTTGAGCCATAATTTGGAAAAGTTCCAAATAGGAGACCGTGATTGATTGAACCATAGAGATGGAGTGCATTGCATTCTGCTCTGTAGCAAAGGTACAAGTGTAGATCAACAAGTTCAATAGTGAACTTGGGGTGGTTCTTTCCATTGAAGATGAATTAGATCTTTACTATGACAACAAATAGAGCTATTATACAAGCTAAGGAACTCAGATCAGATTACCATTCCAAGCACATACTCATGTGTTACCATCTCATACGTAAAGTTATACAACAAATTGATATAAACCTTTGTTGAGTACCGACTGAAACTATTGTTGCTAATCTTCTAGCTATGACACTTTCAAGTAGAAATGTGATGGTCAGATTAAATCTATTGGATTTTAGTTCAAAATAATTGACTCCAGAGAAAGTGGGAGACTGCTGGTTATATGCCCTAAAATCCATCATTTAATTATTCCAAAAGGGATATTTTTTACTTGAATTGATTATTCAAAGAAGGCAATTCCACGTATTATGCTTGTTTTAGTATTTAGATAATTAATAATCTTAATAATATCCTCAGAATGTTTATCTCAATGAAAAGTAGTTTGGGTTGAGAAACTGAACATGAAATCATATATATAATTAGAGTTCTCATTATTGTTATGTCCCTAGTCAGTTATTATTGTGGATAGTATCAGACAACAATAATACACAAGACTAGCATATTTGGTAAGTGATGACTATGTACCTTTAGTCATGATATTTGACCTTTAGTCATGATATTTGATATCAACTCAGGCCATGGATACTTGTTAAAGAATAAGTTGTACTGGATAGAATCACCTTGAGATTGACATGTGGAAGTCATGTAATGATATGTTAGAGTCATATATCAATGTGACAATTATGATTGTGATCCTTAGACCTGAAGTCACTATAGTAACACATGTTGTTTTGTGTATTTTGACACTAGCCCAATGTGATATGAAAAATGAGTTCCCAAAAGGTTGGTGATTGGGTACAATGTGACACATGAGGCATATTATGAGTGATCTGGACATAATTTGTTCCTAATTTGGATTAATATCCCTATCCAATATGATAAGCAAGACTATGAAATGCAATTCTCATGTGAGATAATATATTATATTAAAATCACATTATTTCAAATAGCTCTAGTTCAAGAAACATATATTGAATGTTGAGACGATGACATGCCATGCTTGAATTTCAATTTGGATATCAGTGACAACGGTCTTATATAGTCTTGGTAACATTGTTCACTTTATAAGTTGTTGATGTTCTCCAAATCATTTCTTTTACTTTGATGGCAATGATGTGTGAATTGAAATTAATCTTTGCTTGTTTTGTTTCAAACATCACTACCACCATAATTAGGAACCTACCAGGTCACACACATAAGCATGCATAAGGAGTTTGAATTTCACAATTAATCATATGATTCAAAAAGAAGTTGATTAAATCTCAAGCAGTCAGATTGCCTAGTGGACCCCTCTTATGATTAGTTCAATAGATCAATGGATTGTCAATTGATTAAATAGGTTTTCCATTGAAGTTATTATATTGATGATCTACTTCTAAGATTGGGAAATCACATTTCCACAAGGAAAATCTCAGATTTTGCATCTAGATTTGAACTATCATGATCGGGTGATCTACTTGTTAGATCTAGCAATCATGGACCAAGATGGGGTGACCTGCATATGAAATTGGGCAATCTCAAATATAGTATGAGTTTTTAGAATTCAACTTTTTTTGGAATTGTAAATAGGAAATTGATTAGAATTTGGTTTTCCCAAACCATGACTCTCCTATATAAAAGGGGCATGTACCAAAGGGTTAGAGAGTTCTTTTGAGACAACCTGTGAGACAAGTTGCCCATCAAACTTCTTTCTCTTGGAGAGGAAGTCATACAAAGGATTTTTGCCTAATATAGGAGAAGAAAGGGAATAATGGGACACCTACCACGTTGAAAAATCATATTCCTCTTTGACTTGTTGACCAGGGTGGTGCACGATGTTCTCCCTCATCCATTTGTATGAAATAGAGGCCAATAAATGCATGAGGAGGTTTTGGAGAATACATTCTATAAGACAACAACAAGATGTTGTTGGGTTCAAGATCTAAATCTACCGGTGTTCGGTTCAGATCTCTTTTTGGTTTTTCCAGATTTAATTCCAAAGGATAGAATTCTTCATTTAAATAAGATGCATCTACTTGTTGGACAAGTAGTGTGTGAAAAGGTATCACATTTATCCCCTCATGTATTTTATTCACTAATGTTTTATAACTACAACAAATCCAATAACTTGGGTAGAAAGAGAATAAATATTTTCTATTATGCTACGCCCCTTCTCTAAAACCCAACAGATTATTCCTTTGATACACGATAGCCTTAAATTCCATTCTAGTTAAATGTGTGATGTGGATCCCTTTTTTGGTGAGAAAAAGGTTAGATTGATACACTCTAATGGTGAGAGACTTTGTATAAAGGGTAGGAAGTGTTATGGTAGGAACTTTATCATCTCAAGTATCAAATCTAATTCTAGATTTACATCCAAAGGATCACCTGGTTATGAGACAAGTTTTGGGACATGTAGCACTACCACATGATACATTCATAGGCACTAAGGTCTTAGTCATCCTACCAGGAACTGAGGATTTATTGTCCTGTCATGTTATATATGTTGGGTATTGAGGTCTTTTTTATCCTATCATGGATAGTAGTCTATGTTCCCCATCCCTACATTAGTGCATAATAGTCTTGTTAATCTAGATGCTCTTTCATATGTTGTATTTTGTGATAAAAGCAATAAATTATTTATTTCATGAAATTGTTTCTCAAAGTTAATGTTGCTTAAATATATATTTCTCCTACATTTATTACTATTCTTTTGATAAAAAAAAGTATTGAACAATCAAATTTATTGATAGTCTCTTCTTACATGAGAACATCCACTTTTATACTTGAAATCCTTTATAATGCCCTAGTTTTTCTTAACTATGCACATGTACTAATTTTACTTGACGCATAACTTCTCTTTGTCTTCCCTTTTTTAGGTGTCATTCCAAACCACCAAGGTATAGGTACCTTAGAGAACTAGGACTGAGAAAGATTATGTAAATTCTTATGAACATGAGGATATATTATAGTGGTTGGGTTATCATATTCTAAAGGCCTTATTATAGATGGTTTAAGTTTTTATTTTACAATACCACCTTTTCTGGTGAGGAACAATTGTATAATGATACCATTTGTAACTTTGTAATAGTTATGTTTCCACTTCTTTATTATTACATGGAATTTGTATTGTATCATTTGAGTGCTATCAGGTCCCTCTCTTTACAATATGGTATTAGAGCCTAAGCAGTGCATGACTTAAATATTTTAAGTTGTCCCATGTAGTTCCTTAATTAGATAACTATGTGACCCTATATAGCTTGTCACTATGCCTAAACCTGACTCGTGAGTACCAACTAAGGTGTCAATTCCTGACTAAGTTCATCACTTCCACTCCCCTAGTTGCATATGTAGTTGGGACTCAATCTTTAGTGATCTTAATCACCCCCATCCTTTATAGAGGTGAAAATGACACCGCATAGAAATTGAATCTTGTAATACTTCATTCCTATATCTTATTATCTAGGAGTTTTGCTTGAACACTATGATGTGTAGGTTGACTTGAATATTCCTATCTAGGCATAATCCTAATGATCTCCTTATATCCCTTTTCCTTTGTTGTTTCTCTAGACAAGCCAAACATCCACTTTGGATGATGAGCATGCATGGATAATAAATGAAAACTAGTTATGAGTAAAATCCTCTTAAAGAGTTTACCTATATGACCTCGATGATGTAATTAGATACTTAGTAAATGTGATGATGTGAATTTAACTATATAGTTACCTTATATTGTAATGACATCATGGTTGTAAATCATCAAGTGTAGATTGAACCCTAATTTCTTCCTATAGTGTTTCGATTATCATATGGATTTCTTCAGTCTCAAATGATATAGTGTAATTTATGATTAAATTGGGTAATTGTAGATGTCGTTCCTTATTAGGGCTTCATAGAAGTTTACCATGTGCTGTAAGAAAACCTTCTCCATCTTATCCTTATATATTATAGATGCAGTTGTATGCCCTTATTGGTGTTTGAAGAGTTAGACCCTTTTTGTGAAATGGAGTGATGGTAGAATAATAGAATATGTTTCGTGGAAGGTAAATGACTAGGTTCTTTGATTTATTTTGGCTCCATTTATGTATTTCAATCGCAAAGATTCATTATCAAACTTATTTTCATTATTAACTAATACGTGAAAAAAAATTCAAATTTTATCAAAGGTTTGTGGAACTGAGTCACCATCACAAGATAGTTTGAGTTGTACCAAAACCATATATAGAAGAAACACTTGACTAACACGGTCAACTTGGGACTGGAGAGTGATGCATGGAGTACGCAGAATGAGTTTTAGGTATAAAGTCCTAGTCCATCTACCCATCTTGCCCCTCTAGATGCTTAGTAAGAATACAATATAGTTGTTTTAAAGAGTTGGAGTATTAACACTTTATACTTCACAACTTATTTTATAACTATCAGAACTAAGTAGTCTTCTAACAAGTAATACATGAGTAACTTATAGTAATAAGGTCTTAAGTATGTATGTACCACCTAACCAATGTCGATGGTGAAGCATTGCAAATTTTACACTACAAATTACTTACATAACAAAAATAATTTTCTTAATTATCATCCCTCATCTAAAATGGTGAACATCAGTACGATAGGTTACTAGAAAAAAAATCCATCATCATAATTTAAGGAAGTGATGTTAAGTGTGCATGAATATGGTAAAACCACCACAACAATGTAGGTAAACATTATGAATACATGTTGCTAAGTTTATTTTAGGTTTTGGTGTAAATTTGATCTAATATGATGAGAAGATCAATAAGATTATGATGTAAGAAATACTATACCTCCACTTTGAGAATGGACTATGAGAGTAATATGGGATCTAAATTATGATCTACCATACTGAGACAATAAAAAATGCTTATATTGTATAAGAAGTGCGACTTAGATTACACGGCTAGCGATGGATGGATTTTGGGGATGAAACCCTTCTTTAAGGATTGGACTATTTTAACATACCTAAACTTTTATTACATAATAAAACCTATCATTTTCTTATGTACTTCAATTAAAATAAAAGCTAGTTTCCCTTTTTCCCTGATTTAGAATATATTAGGATTAAATGGAGTCAAATAATGACTAGTTGACGTGGCAAATATCGCACTAACAAATTCACTCGGGGTTGAAATCCCCAATCTTTTACCAAAACTTCATGCAATAATACCACCCGCAAGCGGACGGATCTTATCACAGTATCGTTAAGGATCGAATCCTAAAGGACAACATTTTTAAGAATCTTTATCAGACGAATCTAGCTCAAGTGAGACTAATATTTAGAATGATTGATTTGGTTGAGGTTATTTAAACTAATTGCAGGAAAGTAAACAAGAAGAATTTAAGTTGGATCTAGATTAATGATATGGAATCGCTGGGATGGTTCTCGGGTTTCACCACCACTGCACATGCAAACACATCCAAACATCAAACATCCAGGCAAGAAATAACTATCCAAATAGAGTTGCTGCAAAACCCCCATACAGGCGTTAGGTTCGCATAAGCATCACCTTAGGCATCAGATGTCTCATCACCATCCATATCACACACTTATGGCTCCAAAGATACAAAAATCCAACTAAGGTTGGGGGCCTCCTATATAGGTGTTAGGCACACAGAAGCGTCACCGTAGGGTAGATGGCTTGTCCCCTCACGGATCACACACATACGACCTCAAGGAATCCTATCACAAGTTCTCGTCAAGGAGTCAACTGCACTAATCGACAAACAAGCTTATGATTAATCTACAAGCAAACATCGATGTTTAACAAAGACGATACAAAATCCAATTGAGGTTGTGGTCCCCCTATACAGGCGTTAGGCACACAGAAGCATCACTATAGGCTAGATGGCTCATCGCCTCATGGATCATACACTTACGACCCCAAGGAATCCCATTCTATTTCTAGTTTGGGAGTCAATCACGTTAGATGACATCCTACCCTACATATAGAAAAACTCGCAACATAGGGAAGAACAAGATGAAAGCAAGCAGGTAACCAAACTACTAGCATGAACGATTAGCAATGAAATGGAAAGTTATATACATTTCCATGGAAAGATTAACAAGAGAACATGCTTGCATGGGCAGTGGGGCTAGTCCCCACACCCCAACGAAAAGGTACTAATCTCTCATGGTGAGAGAAACAAGAGGTATAAGAAAGAGAGAGGATTCTACCATGATCATGATGTAGAAGGTGGTCGCAGTTCGGTGAAGATGATGTGGTCTCCTATGTCATGTCAGAGCACATCTGGACAAAGAACGAGGGATGCCAAGATAGACTAGGCAGTCTTTCTCACTCCTCCTTCCTTCTCTTCTCGGTCTCCTTGAGTTGCAGTAGGAATGACAGGTGAAGTGGTAGTGGTAAGATCGGACATATCTTGATCGAATCCTGTGCTCGGGCAGCTTGGCGGCATCCCAGATTTGATTCCCAAATGAGGACCCTACTGGTCCTATTTATAGGCTCGGGTTTGGTTATCACATTTTTGTTGTGAGTCCTCCATACGGTCTGGTCCAAACAGTTTTGTATTAATATTGACCAAATGGTCTTGTGTTTTTACCTCCATACGGTCTTGATTATGTGACAATACGGTCTTGGAGGCTATTGGTCTATACGGTCTGACCAACCAGTTTGGTGTTATCGTCCAAACAGTTTGGAGTGCTAAGATATCCAAACGGTCTTGGTATCTTTATCAAATAGTTTGGAGGACATTGCCCAAATGATCTTGAATACTCGACCAAACGGTCTCGGATGCTTGCCTTCATATGGTTTGGCTTTGATCGTTCACATATATCCAATCGGTCTTGTGCTTTGGATAAGCAAACGGTCTCTGGACCTCACCTCCAAATGGTCTGGGCAGGCTACCTCCATACGGTCTTGGACTCTATTCTATCGGTCTCAAGGACTGTAACTCCAATCGGTCTCGATATGTGACCAAATAGTATCGGCGTTGGGCGTCATCCAACGGGTCTTGGCGTTGGGCGTCGTCCAATCGGTCTCGAGTATGCAGCCTCCAAATGGTCTGAGACCGTGACCATTCCAAACGGTCTTCGAAGGACATGCGTAAATGGTCATCGCTCCTAAATGGTCATCACTCTTAAAAGGTCGTCGCTCCTTGCTTATAATCAGTCTTGTGCATGGGCACTGGAAAAACAGTCTCGAACTCCATCACATCCAAATGGTTATGGGGTTGTTGTTTTATCGGTCTGATACCTTGCATGTGACGACAGAGGCATGAGCGATGGCGGCGGTGTTGAGCTCTATGGTTGGAGGTAGGAAGGTGAGCGTGGACGTTGTTGCTGCTTGTGGTGGAGATGTTGGGCGACTCAGTTTGTAGGTGTTGCTTGGTGGCGGTAGCTAGGGTTTGTAGGTTGGTGGGCGAAGGTAGAGGAAGGAGGAAAATAGGATGTGTTGCAAAAAGGTAGCGCTGCAGGATGTAGGTTAGGGTTAGTGGGTGGAAGGGTTATGGCGGGAGGGAGAAGAAGGTGGACGATGTCCAAATGGTTTTGACCTCCCGACGTCCAAACAGTCTCTGACCTAGTGAGCGATCAGTCTTGAAATCGATCATACTTGATCAGTTTTGAGGGAATGTTTGGAGGAGAACGATAGGGCAGACTGTTTGCCTAAATGAATGGGGGGTGTTGATCCAAGATTTGATGGTGTGGAGAGATAGAAGCCCAAACAGTCTTGAAGTGAGGCTGCCCATACAGTCTTGAGACCGTATGGATGAGACCGTATGGTCAAGACCAAGGATGAGTGAGGGTAGATCATGGGCAGATAAAGGTGGGTTACACTCATTTGGGTTTGATGTGGATGATGGTTGATTGACATGAAGATCAAATGGTGGTGATTCTTATGGATTAGGGTTGGAATGAGGTGGGTGCCAGCTAATTGTTTGACCTCATAAAGACGTGCATAAAATGAACATAAACTCAGTTAAAAACCTTGATAATTGAACCAATTAGGAAATTTTGCACATTTTGATATTTAGCAACTGAAATTGGATGTATTGAATCAAAATTATCCCAAGAAGGCAATTGAAAATCATGATGACATGCATTCATCAAAATACCCCAAACTTAAACGTTGCTCATCCTCGAGTAACACAAAATCTGAAACAGTCGCCAAATGAATACTTTCTGGTCATGTGATTGCCCCCTCTTCACATCATGATTGTTTCCATTTTGCTTAGTATGACTACACATCTCAACCTTCTGAGATCACTGAACACATCTTACCATATCTTCGTTCCTATGTTTGCTTTCCAACTTCACTTTCTCCTCACTTTTTCCAACAATAAGCATGTCAAAGAGGTTCCTAAGAGTCCAGAGATACCTGCAGAACAACAAGTGTGCATCTGATCTAACACTGGTGTATTTCAGGGTGGGGGAGGCATTTATTTGTGCCTTTAAGTAAAAAAGGGAGTGAAGGGAGGTATGGAAGGATGAAATAAATCTCTCCTCTATTCAACTCAACATTTTTATTATATTATTTGCAATTTTATTTTGTGCATTTTTTTTGTGCAAATCTCTCCTCTATTCGACTCAAGATTGCATTTCTTTTTGTGTGTGCTTTGGCATCTTTTCTTGGTGGTACGCCCCTATTTCATTGTGAGGGGTATGGAAGAAGTGGAAATAGAGGGAAGTGGCGTGCCACCCCGAACTAAGGGTTTGGCACTATTTTGGCTATTTTTTATTCTTTTTGATGGATGGAGGGGTACGAAGATGATAGAAGAAGTATAGAAGAGAGTTCAAATCTGAATGCAACTTGGTTTACAATTCCGTGCACCGGGTTGTTCTCTTTATCGTACTATGCTCAGATAAAAAATTGATGAGGATCTGGTGGGGATCCCATGTTGTTGTTCCACTAGTCAGTTAGGAAGCACGACGTGTTTGATCCCTATCAGTTTGATAGACACTTGCCTCTTTTGCATAAAGATCATGATGTTAGGTTTCATAAGCTTCACAAGATGATTTCAATCAAAAGGGTCCTACTGAGGATCTGCTCTGAATGAGGAGGGTATAACAATTAAAAAAGTGTCAAAACTTCATCCGGTATCTGTTCAAATTTCTTTTGAAAACATTAAAATTTTGGAATTTTTTTTTTTGAATATTTTGAAAATTTAGGTCAAAAATGAGACAATAAAATATTAAGTTTGATTTAGATGGGTGAAAGTGGAGAGTACGATTCGTACCACCCACCCACCACCCCGAACTTAGAAATTTGCTCGTCATGGAAATACTCTAAATCCGAGATGGAGGGGAACATTTATGCCATTTGGACCATCAAATGTGGTGGCGTTCCAATCAGCATGTGTCCTCCATCTGAAAATCTCAAGGATAAAGATCAATCAGAAGTAGAGATAGCATCTTACGATGCGATTTTTATTAAATGAAAAATTATCTTAAAAGGTAAAAACAAAATCAAAGAAACATTTTAATTTGAAATTAAAGGTAAAAATGAGTTTATTTATCGGGTTGCCTCCTGACAAGCACCTTTGTTTTACGTCGATGGCTCGACTGAATTTCTTCAACTTTACGATGGATCTGTTGGCTTGGTGAGTTTTCTCAATTCTTCTATGCTTATGTCAATTGAGGTGAAGTATCTCTTCAATCTTTGACCATTAGCTACAAATTCGCCTAACTTTTCACTCCATAAAGAGAAAGCACCATGTGGGGAGATGTTCTTGACAATGTAATGTCCAGACCAGCAAGAACGAAGTTTTCCTGGGAATAATTTCAATCTTGAGTTGAACAATAGAACTTGGTCTCCTACTTGTATGTTTTTCCTTTTCATATGACCATCATGCCAAAGTTTTGTTTGTTCTTTATAGATTTGTGCATTTTCATAAGATGTCATTTGGAGTTCTTCTAGCTCTTGGAGTTACAGAATCCTGGCTTCACTTGCTTTCTTCATATCAAAATTCAGTTATTTTATTGCCCACCATGCCTTGTGTTCCAGTATTACCAGCAGGTGACACGACTTTCCATAGATTAGTCGAAAAGGTGTAGTCCTAAGGGGAGTTTTATAAGCAATTCGGTAGGCTCACCAGGCATCATTGATTTTTATTGACCAATCTTTTCAATTACGGCCTACAATCATTTCTGAGATAGCCTTGAATTGATGGTTAGAAACCTCTACCTGTCCACTTGTTTGTGGATGGTAGGGTCAGGCTACCTTGTGAGTTACACCATATTTTCTCAACAGATCTTCAAATCTTCTTTCAAGGAAATGGGACCCTCCGTCAGATATCACAGTATGTGGGGTTCCGAAATGGGGGAAAATGTTATCTTTGAACAACTTGATGATGGGTTTAGAATCACTAGTGATGGTCAGTATGGCTTCGACCCATTTTAAGACATAATATACCGCCACTAGGATGTACGAAAATCCATGAGAGGATGGGAATGGACCCATGTAGTCCACACCCCAAACATCAAATATCTCGACTTCTTGCCACAGGTTCAGTGACATCTCATCTCTCTTTGTTATGTTGGTTGATCTTTGACATTTATCACATGTCAGGATAAAATCATGGGAATCTTTGGATATGGTTGGCCAAAAGAATCCACATTGCAAAACCTTCAAGGCAGTCTTCTTAGAGCTCATATGACCTCCGATTGGGCCTGAGTGACATTGCTCCAAAATAAGCTGAGCTTCTTCCTCAGCAATACACCATCTATGTAGACCATCATCACATAGTTTGAAAAGGTATGACTCATCCCAGTAGTACTGTTTCACATCATGCATAAATTTCTTCAGTGCATTTCCTGTGCATTCAGGATGGATGATAACAGCAGCAAGGTAGTTTACGTAGTCTAAGTACCAGGGGATAACTTCTGAAACTTTCATTAGTTGGTCATCCAGAAGAGAATCATTAATTAGTATCTTCTCAGTATCCAGAGTGTGGATGCGGCTGTGGTGTTCTGCCACAACATTGTTTGTACCATTTTTATCTCTTATTTCAAGGTCAAATTCTTATAGTAGGAGAATCCATCTTATCAACCTGGGTTTTGCATCTTTTTTCACCAGGAGGTAACAAATAGCTGCATGGTATGTGTAAACAATTACTTTTGAGCCTATGAGGTAGGATCTAAATTTGTCAAAGGCATACACGACTGCAAGAAGTTCTTTCTCAGTAGTTGCATAATTTCTTTGGGCTTCATCGAGGGTCTTAGATGCATAGTACATCACATAATGTTTCTTTTCTATACATTGTCCTAGGATAACACCCACAACATAATCACTGACATCACACATAATTTCAAATGGGTGATCCCAATCGGGAGCTCTAATGACGGGTGTTGTTGTCAGGGCTTGTTTTAGATTATTGAAACTTTTGACACATTCTTCGTCAAAATGGAACTCAGTGTCCTTTAATAACAAATTTGTCATTGGCTTGGTTATCTTAAAGAAATCCTTTATGAATCATCTGTAAAAGCCTGCATGACCTAGGAATGCTCGAACTTCCTTTACATTGACAAGGAATGTGATAACCTAGATTTTGAGATTTAATAACTAATATATTATTTGAGAGACAAGAATTCTATGTAGAGGACACATACCAAATTAAGGAATTAGTAATACAATCATGGATCCCTTCACCCAAACTAGGTGATTGGAGATACCATAGAGGACTATGATGCCTAATTGAATTCAATTGTGAATGAATACCCTTACTTATGGATTAAGTCCTCATGAGACCAATCATTCATTTAGTGATCCAATGAGTAGTGAACTAATTACTTTTGAGGAACTAAGTTTTATAGACATATGCTATATTTTGGTCTGAAACTCGGCTGAATGATAGATTATATTATGAGGAACTCGGGGCTACGATTTCATATGATTGGGATCAGCCGTTTGAGATAATTGGATCCTTGAAGTTGCTTGAATGACAAACGTTTCAAATGATTTCAGAACTAAACCTGATTTTTTTCAATTATGTCATGCTTCCACCCCACTCATCGCAGGGGAACGACTCCTTTTAGGCGTGACCCCTATTCTGGTAAGATGCCCCCCTATAATCGTTAGAGATGAGTCGATGGATCTGACTTCGTCTTCAAAGCTCCACCCATTGCGGATGACTGAGCTTGCCTCTCACCTATCACCCCATCTATCACTCTCGGAAAGGCTGGGTACATGATATCTCGACGATCACCTCCGTAATGCAGGGATCAGTTGGTCGACCCCCAAAATAGTTGATCGACCCATCGACTACCCTAGTTACTCCACCAGCACTCAAGAGACGGGAGCAAGAAGGATGGAGGATTGAGAAAGGAAGGTCTGGTCCTTCATCTACTTCATGGTGATGGCGCAGATCATTAGACTCTGACCCTGACGGAGTTGGGAGAGGAGGTACGGAACCACGCTAGGTCGATGATCTTCACCCAGGCGGCGGCGCCTATACACGCCAAGAACAGCCCATGGTGGCACTCATGCAATGTCAAGTAGGGATCAAGGATCATCGTTGCCAGCTACCTAGGAGCCTCATTGACCTAAACATCTGGAGGGCGTCGCAGGTTCTGGTGAGTCCGTAACCTCACGGAGAAGAAGGTCTGCGGCTGGAGAACAGAGGAGTTTGGGATATAAAGTTGGCTGTGTGAAGGGTGTTTACCATCCCGGTCGGAAGGAAGCCTTGAGTAGAGACCACAATGTCTCAGCGATTGGGATAAGGAGATCCGCGCTGCCCTAGAGCCCTTGGCTGCAACGGTAGATCTACTGCAGTCCACCGGGGTGCAGCGATGCCCAGCACGAGAGCACAAGGAGGAAGTGCTGGTAGTTGTCCTTGTGCCAGAGACCCAGCCACGATGGTGACATGGATCGGGGAGACGACGAATGGCATCGTTGGGCTTCAAGTGGCGACGACGCTGTGTCTGGGGGAGAACCCAGTCATCGCGCAGGAGCCCGGAATGGACAATGAGGTAAGGAAAAGGGGGAGATGAGCTTCTCCATCCCTTGGTCTGTGAGGGAGAGATCGCACCTTCACTCACCTGAGATCGAACATTGCAGCGTCACGGTAGAAGAGGGCTCGCGTGGGAGTCTAGAACGGGGGAAGAGCATATCACCGCGAGCAGAGCGTCGGGCCTGGAAACCCTCGTGTGGGCATTGACGATAGCAGTGACTGGTCCAGAAACCAAACCGTCTAGTTCAATCTTGAATCAAGTCGGCTCAAGGAAGGAGAAACATCAATTGAAGACACGTGGCGGCCTTGGATTGGCGGATTAAGGTAAATTACCTCAGTAAATGTGCAAATCTTCTTTAAATTGTAGAAAATACATATGTTGGCAGAAAAATACAAACAAAATATCCAAAGACTCAGAAAAATGCTCTCTTTATTATGAAATCCCTAGATCAGTCTTTTGATGCACATTTACTGATCCTATATAGTTTAGATGATAATATCCCAATTAGATTTCATTAAATGAAATAAATTGTATACAGATGACATAAACTCTCAGAAAATTCTTATAGAAGCCTAATGATTACTAAAACTAATTTATGGACTCTGATCTGAATATTATTTATAAATATTAGGTCTTTTCCCATTAATGCATAGTTAGATGCTTTCAATCTCATACTAATGCTAGCTAGAAAATAGATTAAGCATCAGAAAATTTTGAAATTTGAACCAGACCATAGTTATGACCTTTAGACCAGTATAAAAATATTAGAGGCAAGCTTAGGCCAGTTTAAACCTAAGTTTGGCCTAAACCCTAACTTAGACCTAAAATATCAATGACATAATGGATCATGTATTAATGATGATTAATTTGTTATTAACCAGGTGATGACCAGATATCTAGATGAGCAAGAATGATTAGAAACCTCTAAACTCAGGTACGTGGGATTTATTAAGTATAAGACTAGTTTTCTGGTTGCCTATGATATGCAATATCTTGAATGCTCATATTTGGATATGATTGCTTGGTTGAACTAGTATGAGTTATACTTCGCCAAATCTAATAGAACATAAATGAGTATGATGGGTTGTAGCTACTCGAGCACATAGCCTGGTGTGGATATATGTTGCCTAACATGGATGTATGATTCCTTGGCCCATGTTAGATGTATGATGATACTATATTGCCCACACTAGATGTAAGTCAAGTGCAAGTATGTGTAGTACAACCACATCAAAGTGAAAGAAATAAAAGAAATGTTTACCTGATTATCGCTTTGAATAATGTTTTCTTTTACTCTTTCTTTCTCAAATTATTTCAATTATGCAAACATATTCATATGTATCTTTCTACCCACGTACACAACACCTTGTGTGTTGATTCATTGTTTCACGTATGTTTTAGGTTCAGAGATAGTGTGGGATAAAAGATGTGAAGTGAGCACTGTTCAGGTTGTACCTATTGTAGATCCTAGTTTAGCATACATGTTCTTAGACTGTAGAATTTACATTCAATATGTAATTGTAAATCGTGTTGTAATAACTCACTTGTAAAAATATACATGTTGAATGCTGAGAAATGTTATGGTTGTATGTTCATGTATGCGTATTATGCTTCTGCATCGCTCTCTGATATGATTGGATGATGTTTTTGGATTCTGACCTCTCATTCCCAATAGGGTTTGGAGAAGCCAAAATCTGGGGACGTCACAGTTGGTATCAGAGCAGGAATATTAGCTACACCTAACCATTGCTCACCATGAAACATAAAACTAAATTTCACCTTTCACTTTAAACCCTAGAAACTTGGTAAGTTGTTCTATAGGAAGAAGGTTTAACTTAGCCTCTAGGTTAGAACCTAGATGTTCAAGAACTAGGTTTAGACAAGTGTGTGAAACCCTTTCCATATAGAGCTCATATGCATTGGGTAGCTACACTAGTCTACATCTCGTTCTCACCATTTCACTAGGTTACACGACACTAGACTATCTATTGTGTGTGGGACACTCGGTTTTTCTGATTTGGTTTTGTTTTCCAATCGGCTCGAGCCTCGAGTGTTTTCTCTAACGTCTTCTTTCTCAGAGAAAAACTATATAATATTTTATTACCTATATGTAAATATGAAAATGTGTCCCTCACACAGGAGAGTAGTGGGTGTTCATGGAATCTAAGTGAAAGGGAGTGACATCAGTCTAGAAGAGAGAATAGATCTAGATTAGATGTCTAGAGCCTCATAAGGTTATGTGATAGATAGATAGACAAAAGAAAGATGAAGGAAATAAGCATATAGAATCTTATCTAATTTTGATCTATGATGGTATAAGTTTCCTTATTAAGATTTGAGTTGTATATGAGCCGAATCCACTCTTAGAGGATCTATGCTAAGTCATAATGATGAAAGTGCATTCCCTTTTCCTACTTAAGATAAGCTAAGTTAAGATAGAGATGAGTGTGCATGAGCCTCAAGCTCTTATACACGGAGGATATCTAGTGGTAGGATGAGATATGTGGTGAACTCTAGAGAGAGTAAGACCCACAGGGAGAAGCTCATAGGACCTAGCCTCCAATATATGAGATATGTGTTAAAAAAAAGTCCTACACTAGATTACTCTTGAGTGTTGAGTTGAGTCCTTATGCATGATTCAAATCTATATGTGAGAGTTGGGTAAAATAAAAGGATGGGTAGATGACCCATATGATAAAGTCAATCCTTTGGCTGAGTTACGTCCTAGCTGGAGTGACATATTTTGTGGATTTCATCATTGGTTGCAAGTGAGGTAATATATGAACTCTATTTATGAGAGTATGATGCTTGTGCAAAAGATACTCAACATACATGTTCTCTCTTCTTCTTCTCCTTCTTAATATACGATGATAGAAACCTCACTTGAGCTATATAAATGATTTATATATGAGGAGTCACTCGCATAAACTTGACCTATTCTATATTTTTTCCTATATCATACATGTAGCACCCAAGATTGAAATCATGATAAGTTTGACTTTAAAATATTCTCTTCCCCTTCATATTAAACATGAAAGATATGATGCTGAGATCATGGGATAAACTTGGTATATTCTCTTTTTCCCTTCACATAATACATGCAAGACATAAAAAGTTGAACTCATGAGCTTGATATAAAGATATTTTTGGATCATAAGATATATGATCAGAAATATAGTTCGTAACTTTGATCCTTCTCAATGTATGCTTCTAAGTTGAGTATGAATATCACACCATAGGGTGAAACCCTAATGGTCAAGCTTGTTACGTAGGCCCTTCTTAAAGTAGAAAATCCTAATATCATGGATGAAGATAAATCTCCTCTAAGGCTGAAATCATTATAAGATGTTGATCATAAAACATATTAATGATGTTGGATTTGAATGATCTAGACATCATGGCTAATAAACGAATTTCCTCTTACACTTTAAAAGTATGAACAAAACATGTACCCTTAGGGGTGATGTAATCCTAAGATATCATAATGTCATGTTATGGCTAAGACATTAAGTGATGCTTCCACATATATGAGGTGGGGTGGACACACCCAAGAAACTCTTAGACCCAAAGATGACAACTTAGAGTGCATGAAAGTATGGTGATCTTAGAACCTAAGCAATGATGATGTATATGAAGTTGAACTCCTAAAGAGCCTCTTAAGAATGAGATTAGTTGAATTTCGAGGACGAAATTCCAAATAAGGTGGGGTGAATGTGATAACCTAGATTTTGAGATTTAATAACTAATATATTATTTGAGAGACAAGAATTCTATGTAGAGGAAAAATACCAAATTGAGGAATTAGTAATACAATCATGGATCCCTTCACCCAAACTAGGTGATTGGAGATACCATAGAGGACTATGATGCCTAATTGAATTCAATTGTGAATGATTACCATTACTTATGGATTAAGTCCTGATGAGACCAATCATTCATTTAGTGATCCAATGAGTAGTGAACTAATTACTTTTGAGGAACTAAGTTTTATAGACATATGTTATATTTTGGTCTGAAACTCGGCTGAATGATAGATTACATTATGAGGAACTCGGGGATACGATTTCATATGATTGGGATCAGCCATTTGAGATAATTGGATCCTTGAAGTTGCTTGAATGAGAAACGTTTCAAATGATTTCAGAACTAAACCTGATTTTTTTCAATTATATCATGCTTCCAGCCCACTCATCGCAGGGACACGACTCCTTTTAGGCGTGACCCCTATTCTGGTAAGATGCCCCTCCTATATTCATTAGAGATGAGTCGATGGATCTGACTTTGTCTTCAAAGCTTCGCCCATTGCGGATGACTGAGCTTGCCTCCCACATGTCACCCCATCCATCACTCTCGGAAAGGTTGGGTACATGATAGCTCGACGATCACCTCCGTAATGCAGGGATCAGTTGGTCGACCCCCAAAATAGTTGATCAACCCATCGACTACCCTGGTTACTCCACCAGCACTCAAGAAACGGGAGTAGGAAGGATGGCGGATTGAGAAAGGAAGGTCTGGTCCTTCATCTACTTCGTGGTGATGACGCATATCACTGGACTCTGACCCTGACAGAGTTGGGAGAGGAGGTACGGAACCACGCTAGGTCGATGATCTTCACCCAGGTGGCGGCACCTATACACGCCAAGAACAGCCCACGGCGGCGCTCATGCAGCGTCAAGAAGGGATCAAGGATCATCGTTGCCAACTGCCTAGGAGCCTCATCGACCTGAACATCTGGAGGGCATCACAGCTTCTGGTGAGTCCGTAACCTCACAGAGAAGAAGGTCTGCGGCTGGAGAACAGAGGAGTTTGGGAGATAAAGTTGGCTGTGTGAAGGGTTTTTACCATCCCGGTCGGCAGGAAGCCTTGAGTAGAGACCACAATGTCTCAGCGATCGGGACAAGGAGATCCTCGCTGCCCTGGAGCCCTTGGCTACGACGACAGATCTACTGCAGTCCACCGTGGTGCAGCGACGCCCAGCACGAGAGCACAAGGAGGAAGTGATGGTGGTTGTCCTCGCGCTAGAGACCCAGCCACGATGGTGACATGGATCAGGGAGACGACGAATGGCACCGTTGGGCTTCAAGTGGTGACGACGCTACGTCTGGGGGAGAACCCAGTCGTCGCGCAGGAGCCCAGAATGGAGAACGAGAGAAGGAAAAGGGGGAGCTGAGCTTCTCCATCCCTTGGTCTGTGAGGGAGAGCTCGCACCTTCACTCACTTGAGATCGAACATTGCAGCGTCACCGTAGAAGAGGGCTCGTGTGGGAGTCCAGAACGGGGGAAGAGCATATCACCGCGAGCAGAGCGTCGGGCCTGGAAACCCTCATGTGGGCATTGACGATAGCGGTGACGGGTCCAGAAACTAGACCGTCTAGTTCAATCTTGAACCCAGCCGACTCAAGGAAGGAGAAACATCAATTCAAGACATGTGGCGGCCTTGGATTGGCGGATTAAGGTAAATTACCTCAGCAAATGTGCAAATCTTCTTTAAATCGTAGAAAATACATACATTGGCAGAAAAATACAAACAAAATATCCACAGACTCAGAAAAATGCTCTCTTTATTATGAAATCCTTAGATCAGTCTTTTGATGCACATTTACTAATCCTATATATTTTAGATGATAATACCCCAATTAGATTTCATTAAATGAAATAAATTGTATACAATTGACATAAACTCTCAGAAAATTCTTATAGAAGCCTAATGATTACTAAAACTAATTTATGGACCCTGATCTGAATATTATTTCTAAATATTAGGACTTTTCCCATTAATGCATAGTTAGATGCTTTCAATCTCATACTAATGCTAGAAAATAGATTAAGCATCAGAAAATTATGAAATTTGAACCAGACCATAGTTATGACCTTTAGACCAGTATAAAAATATTAGAGGCAAGCTTAGGTCAGTTTAAACCTATGTTTGGCCTAAACCCTAACTTAGACCTAAAATATCAATGACATAATGGACCATTTATTAATGATGATTAATTTGTTATTAACCAGGTGATGACTAGATATCTAGATGAGCAAGAATGATTAGAAATCTCTAAACTCAGGTACGTGGGATTTATTAAGTATAAGACTAGTTTTCTGGTTGCCTATGATATGCAATATCTTGAATGCTCATATTTGGATATGATTGCTTGGTTGAACTAGTATGAGTTATACTTTGCCAAATCTAATAGAACATAAATGAGTATGATGGGTTGTCGCTACTAGAGCACATAGCCTAGTGTGGATGTATGTTGCCTAACAGGGATGTATGATTCCTTGTCCCATGTTAGATGTATGATGATACTATATTGCCCACACTAGATGTAAGTCAAGTGCAAGTATGTGTAGTACAACCGCATCAAAGTGAAAGCAATAAAAGAAATGTTTACCTGATTATCGCTTTAAATAATGTTTTCTTTTACTCTTTCTTTCTCAAATTATTTCAATTATGCAAACATATTTGTATGTATCTTTCTACCCATGTATACAACACCTTGTGTGTTGATTCGTTGTTTCACGTATGTTTTAGGTTCAGAGAAAGCGTGGGATAAAAGATGTGAAGTGAGCACTGTTTAGGTTGTACCTATTGTAGATCCTAGTTTAGCATACATGTTATTAGATTGTAGAATTTACATTCAATATGTAATTGTAAATTGTGTTGTACTAACTCACTTGTATAAATATAAATGTTGAATGCTGAGAAATGTTATGGTTGTATGTTCATGTATGCATATTATGCTTCCACATCGCTCTCTGATATGATTGGATGATGTTTTCGGATTCTGACCTCTCATTCCCAATAGGGTTTGGAGAAGCCAAAATCCGGGGACGTCACAGATGAAGAGCTTGGAAATCACTTCGATTTTGGCCTTATCTACTTTGATCCCTCTATTGCTAACCCTTTGGCCGAGGACAATGCCTTCCCTTACCATAAAGTGACACTTCTCCCAATTGAGCAAAAGATGTGATTCTTCACACCGTTTGAGGACAAGGGTGAGGTGTTTTAGGCATGAATTGAATGAGTCTCCATTCAAAGAAAAGTCATCCATAAAAACTTCCATAATTGTTTCAGTGAGACCTGTGAATATGGCAGCCATGCGACGTTGGAAAGTTGCAGGTGCATTACAGAGGCCAAATGACATTCTTCTAAATGTGTATGTTCTGAATGGGCAAGTGAAAGTAGTTTTCTCCTGGTCGTCTGGATGTATAGGTATTTGATAGAATCCAAAGTAACCATCAAGGTAACAGAGGTATTCTTGATGAGCGAGCCGCTCTAATACTTGATCAAGAAAACGCATCGGAAAATGATCTTTTTGAGTTGCCTTGTTTAACTTCCTATAATCAATGCACATCCTCCACCCTGTGACTGTTCGGGAGGGGATGAGTTCGTTGTTTTCATTTCGTATTACTATTGTTCCACCTTTCTTCAGGACTACATGCACTGGGCTCACCCATGGTGAGTCTAATATCAGATAGATTATTCCAGCGGTGAGTAGTTTAATGACCTCACGATGGACTACTTCCTTCATATTTGGATTCATTTTCATTTGATGTTCAATAGTTGGCTTGTGATCTTCCATCATAGGGATCTTGTGCACACAGAACGCTTGACTAACCCCAATGAGGTCACTCATTTTGTAACTGATGCCTTTCTTTCTTTCCTTTAGTTCTTTCATGAGTTTATTTTCTTATTCGGTTGTTAGATCATAATTTATAATAACTGGACAAACCTTGAGATCATCCAAAAACACATACTTCAATCCCTCAGGCAGGGGCTTCATCTCAGGGGCTTCTGGTTTTTTGTATGTTTCTTCAGTAGCTTCTACAGCCTTGAGTTCTTCCATTTTGGCTTCAGAGTCTTCTTCAGTAGTGTCAAGTTCGAGACCATATTCTTTAACTTATTCATTGATGGGTTCATCAACTGATGGATCCATTAGAGTGACTTCTAATGGATCGTCTGATTCATGATTCTCTTGAGTCAGAAGTGACATCTTCTCTATGCAATCGATAAGATAAACTTCCTCCTGCATGCTTGGTTTTCGTGTACTTTCAAAAACTTTGAATTCAAGAGTTTCTTTACCAAGTCTGAGCAACAATGTTCCTGCTTGCACATCAATTAGAACTATTGTAGTGGTGAGGAATGAATGTCTAAAGATGAGAGGGTATTTGGCATCTGCTTTTATGTCTATGATGACAAAGTCACACGGAACATAGGAATCTTTTCCTACCTTGACTGGTACATCCTCAATAATTCCTAATGGGCCTTTTATCGAATTGTTTGTGAGTTGTATTGTCATGCCAGGTGGGAGAAGTTCAGAAAACCCTAGCCTTTTGCAAAGGCTGAGTGGCATGATGGAGATGCTAGCACCAAGATCCGTCAGTCCTTTCTTGCATGAAGAAACATCGATATGGAGGGAAATCCCAAAAGATCCTGGATCTTTCTGCTTCTTTGGCATCTTACTCTAGATGATATCTAAAGTGGTTTTAGCTAACTTGATTATCTCATATTCTTCAGTTATATATTTCCTAGTGAGGAGTGACTTTAGGTACTTTGTCCAGGCTGGTATCTTAGCCAGCGCATCCAAAAAGGGTATATCAACATGAAGTTTCTTCATATCTTCTTTGAACTCATTGAACTGAGTATCAAGCTTGGTTTGCCTTAAATGAGAAGGGAATGGTATACGAGGCTTGTATACTAGAATATCATGTTTTGGTGTTTCAATTTCTTTCATCAATATGTTTCTCAAGACTTTGCTTGTATGTCTTATCAACAGTTACTTGTTCTTTTGGTTGAGACTCTAGAGTTGTGGATTCTTGTATAATCGTGAGTTCATCCTCATCTGTAATAACTACATGTGGCTTGACAGGAGGATTAGAATAATCCTTTCCTGACCTGGTGGTGACCGCCTTCAGTTGTTTTAGGTGCTTAGGATTGTTTTCTGGTTGGCCAAAAAAAACCCCAGTTGGTGGCTTAATGCTAGTTGAAAGCTGAGCTAGTCGGGACTCAATAGCCGTCTACTGAGCTTGTTGGTTAGCTATCATAGTTTGCTGAGTTTGTAACATCTTTTCAATGGTTGATAGCTTGTCATTAGGTGAGATGGGACCATGTTGTTGTCCTTACGGTTGATTAAGATTCTGGTACTGAGAACTATTTTGATAATTATTGAAGTTCCTATTCTGAAAGCGTCCCTTGAAATTTCCTTGATTTCCAAAATTCAGTTGTTGATTATACTTGAATCCTGGTGGGCCTCGTGGTTGATTGTTCGAACCAAATTGATGTGAGTTTACTGTTCCAGAGGGGTTTCCATATTGAAACCCTGGATGGTTCCTATTCTGATTCGGATTGTAATAACCTTGACCAGGGATGGTATTAACAACATTAAGATTTTCCATTGTACCATTATCTCCTTGTCTAAATAAATTGCTTAGAACAACATCATAAAGAACATTGCATGCTAAAGTGGAATGATCAGTTCCTTTACATGCTTCATAGAACAGAGAAACAAACTTGAATTGTTCTTGTTGTTGAGTGGGCGAATGTCCTCTTCCAATTGCAGCAAGAGATGATTCAATATGATCTTTCTTGGCAACTAAGAGTTTTAGGGTTTCAACGATAGACTTGTATTCAGGAGTAGATTCAGCCATAGCTACTTTCAAGACTCCTTTACCTACAAATCTACCCCAATTAGCTTGATTTTTAGCTGCAAGCGTGACAACCCTCCATGTGTTGTCATAACTTTGATGCATGAAGTTTCCTCCAGATGAGGAATCTAAAAATATTTTGATATCATCGTCCACACCCCTATAGAAAATTTTGATGTGTTGGTTCTTAAGAATTCCATGATGTGGACACTTGCGTAGAAGCTCTTTGTATCTATCCTATGCTTCAGCAAGGGTCTCTCCAGGGACTTGAGTGAAATTTGTTATCCGTCCCCTAATTTCATAGGTGAGAGAGGGAGGGTAGAACTTTTCTAGAAATACATTTTGAAGTTGTTCCCAAGTGGTGATGGGTTCACTTTGCAATGAATTGTACCAGCTTATTGCTCTATCAGCAAGTGAATACTTAAAGAGACAGAGACAGATGGAATCATCAGATACTCCATTTTTCTTTGTCATAGAACATAGATCAATAAACCTCAAAATATGTTCCTGACTATCCTCTCCTTGTTTGCCATAGAATGGGATGTTTTGAAGCAATTTGATCCAATGTGCCCTAATCTCAAAATTGGTAGCATTGATGGGAGGAGGTTGTATTGGATGATGAACATTTGCAGCCTTGGGGATTGAGAACACTCTAAGATCCTTTTTCTAGTTCTGCTGCTTGTGATGCTGCTTGTGCTTCTTGAGTTTCTTCTTGAACCATAGCTCTAGCTTCTTGCATGAATCTTTCTCTCTATGCATTAAGGGCTTGGGCCACCCTTCGGGCTATTTCTTCCTCTTGAGCCATTCTTGCTAGGTTCTCTCTATTTTAACAATGAAAGCTTCTGTCAATTTTGGGATCAAAGCTGGCAGTGAGTCTGGGACTGTTCAAATGGTGAATTCACTAGTCCTTCTTAAAGTGCCTAAAATAAAAAGATTTGAAGTAAGATTGATGGAGTAGAGTGAAATTCAAGTAGATGATCAATGGTTTCAAAAATTAAAATCCTAGATTATCCTTAAAAGAACTAGATTTGACTAACTGATTATGTTGTCCCCAGTAACGGTGCCAGAATTTGATGTGGAAAATATCGCACTAACAAATTCACTCAGGGTTGAAATCCCCAAGCTTTTACTAAAACTTTGTGCAATAATACCACTCGCAAGTAGACAGGTCTTATCACAGTATAGTTAAGGATCGAATCCCAAAGGACAACATTTTTAAGAATCTTTGTCAGTCGAATCTAGCTCAAGTGAGACTAATATTTAGAATAATTGATTTTGGTGAGGTTAATTAAACTAATTGCAGGAAAGTAAACGAGCAAAATTTAAGTTGGATCTAGATTAATGGTATGGAATCGTTGGGATGGTTCTCGGGTTTCACCACCACTGCACATGCAAACACAACCAAAAATCAAACATCCAGGCTTAGATATGACTATCCAAATATATCTACTGCAAAACCCCTCATACGGGCGTTAGGTCCGCGTAAGCATCACCTTATCAGATGTCTCGTCACCATCTGGATCACACACTTACGGCTCCGAATATACAAAAATCCAACTGAGGTTGTGGGCCCCCTATACAGGCATTAGGCACACAGAAGCGTCACCATAGGCTAGACGGCTCGTCCCCTTATGGATCACACACTTATGACCTCAAGGAATCCTATCAGAAGTTCTCATCAAGGAGTCAGCCACACTAATAAAAAAACAGGCTTATGATTAATCTACAGGCAAACATCGACATTTAACAAAGAAGATACAAAATCCAACTGAGGTTGTGGGCCCCCTATATAGGTGTTAGGCACATAGAAGTGTCACAGTAGGCTAGATGGTTCATCCCTTCACGGATCATACACATACGACCCCAAGGAATCCCATTCTATTTCTAGTTTGGGAGTCAACCTCGTTAGATGACATCCTACCCTTCATATAGAAAAACTCGCAAGATAGGGAAGAACAAGATGAAAGCAAGAAGGTAACCAAACTACTAGCATGAATGATTAGCAAAGAAATGGAAAGTTATATACCTTGCCATGGAAATATTAACAAGAGAACATGCTTGCATGGGCAGCGGGGCTAGTCCCCACACCCCAGCAAAAAGGTACTACTCACTCATGGTGCGAGAAACAAGAGGAATAAGAAAGAGAGAGGATTCTGCCATGAGCATGATGTAGAAGGTGGTCGCAGCTTGGTGAAGATGATGCGGTCTCCTACGTGGTGTCGGAGTAGATTTGGAGGAAGAACGAGGGACGCCAAGACAGATCGAGTAGTCTTTCTCACTCCTCCTTCCTTCTCTTCTCGGTCTCCTTGAGTTGTAGCTGGAATGACAGGTGAAGTGGTAGTGGCAAGATCAGATAGATCTAGACCGAATCATGTGCTCAGACAGCCTGGCGGCGTCCCAGATCTGTTTCCCAAATGAGGACCCTTTTGGTCCTATTTATAGGCTCAGGTTTGGTTCTCATGTTTTTGCGGTGAGTCCTCCATACGATCTAGTCCAAACATTTTTCTATTAATACTGACCAAACAGTCCTGTGTTTTTACCTCCATACGGTCTTGATTATGTGACCATATGGTCTTGGAGGCTATTGGCTCTAAATGGTCTGAACAACCAGTTTGGTGTTATCATCCAAACAGTTTGGAGTGTTGAGATATCCAAACGGCCTTGGTATCTTTATCAAATGGTTTGGAGGACATTGCCCAAATGATCTTGAATACTCGACCAAACGGTCTTGGATGCTTGCCTTCATACGGTTTGGATTTGATCGTTCACATATATCCAATCGGTCTTGTTCTTTGGAGAAGCAAACGGTCTCTGGACCTCACCTCCAAATAGCCTGGGCAGGCTGCCATTATACGGTCTTGGACTCTATTCTATCACTCTGAAGGACTGCAACACCAAATGGTCTCGACACTGGGCGTCGTCCAATGGGTCTCGGCGCTGGGTGTCGTCCAACTGGTCTCAAGTATCCAGCCTCCAAATAGTTTGAGACCATGACCTTTCCAAACGGTCTTCAGAGGACATGCGCAAACGGTCGTCGCTCCTTGCTTCCTATCGATCTCGTGTGTGGACACTGGACAAACAATCTCAAACTCCATCATGTCCAAACGGTTCTGGGGTTGTGGTTTTATCAGTCTGAGACCGTGCAGGTGACGGTGAAGGCATGGGTGACGGCGGTGCTGAGCTCTACGGTTGGAGGCAGGCGGGTGAGCGTGGATGTTGCTGCTGCTTGCGGCGAAGATGCTGGGTGACTCAGTTTGCTGGTGTTGCTTGGCGGTGGTAGCTAGGGTTTGCAGGTTGGTGGGAAAAGGTATAGGAAGGAGGAAAACAGGATGTGCTGCAAAGAGGCAGCGCCGCAGGATGCAGGTTAGGGTTAGCGGGTGGAAGAGTTATGGCGGGAGAGAGAAGAAGGTGGATGGTGTCCAAATAGTTTTGACCTCCCGACATCCAAATAGTCTCTGACCTAGTGAGTGATTGGTCTTGAAATCGATCGTACTTGATCAGTCTTGAGGGAAAGTTAGGAGGAGAACGATAGGGCAGACTGTTTACCCAAATGAATGGGGGGCGTTTATCCAAGATCTGATGATGTGGAGAGATAGAAGCCCAAATAGTGTTGAAGTGAGGTTGCCCATACGATCTTGAGACCATATGGATGAGATTGTATGGTCAAGACCAAGGATGAGTGAGGGTAGATCAAGGGTAGATAAAGGTGGGTCCCACTCATTTGGGTTTGACGTGGATGATGGTTGATTGAGATGAAGATCGAATGGTGGTGATTCTTATTGATTAGGGTTGGAATGAGTTGGGTGCCAGCTGATTGTTTGACCTCATCAAGACCTGCACAAAATCAACATAAACTTAGTTAAAAACCTTGATAATTGAAACAATTAGGAAATTTTGCACATTTTGATATTTAATCACTGAAATTGGATGTATTGAATCAAAATGAGCCCAAGAAGGCAATTGAAAATCATGATGAATATGCATTCATCACTAGTATTAATATAAATCATTTACAAAATATTTAAAATTAACTAACTAATTTATTTATCTATTGTGATTAATTATATAGACCTATCAATTAAATTATACATATATAATTATCCTAAGTCTAGTTGATGAAAGAAATTGAATACATATGAAACAATGAATTAAATTGATTAAGGAAGGAATTAAATACATAACTTGACTTCTTAACTTAGAAATAAATTAGGATGCTCTGCTATAGTTGTTATCTATTGAGATAGTTAGAGTAATCGGCATGGATGATGGGGTATGATCATCAACGCTGAGAGTGCTTTTGAAACAGAGGTGCATTAATTGGGACTAGCCATGGATGTCAGGTAGAAGCTTAACTGTAATGTGATCTATATTGAGACAGATTCCAACAATGCTAAAGATGCATTAGAAGGAGACATGTCTGATTTCTCAAAGATGGCCAGATGGTTGGCATCGGTGAAGAGGAAATGGGAATCAGGATGGTCCTGTTTGTTTACCAAAATAGAAGGAAATAAGGCAGTAGATTGGCTTGCCAAATTCCATAACAAAAACCACAGTGGATTTTATATCAATAGAAGTCGACCAAATGACCTTGTTGATGTTATCAACTTGGATGCATGTAATGGTAGCATTACTACCATGTGTAATTCTATTTTGACCAATTTTGATTGTAGTTTCCAATTTGATTTTTCTTGCACGAGAGGGGTGAGATGAATAAGAAAACCCTCTAACTTACCCAAAAAAAAAGAAATAAAATAGGAAACAATTTTAATGGTTAAACTAGCATTTAAATTGGGATGTTGGAATCTTACTAAGACTATAGGTAAAATTTTGAGTTAGTCATAGTCCTTTACCTCCACATTTAATTATATGGATCATCAAACATTAACCATATCAATAAAATCGATAATTTAGTAAAAACCTAAGTCATTAAATACTCATAGCATCTTCAACTCCCCTCGCTTGTAGACATTCACGTTGGGTTGCAACTACTATAATGGGTGAAGTTGTCATTTCTCCCTCCCACATCTCTTCTTCATCCATCGTCCCCTCTCCCTCTTTATCTATGCCTCCTTCTCCTACATTTTATCCCCATCCTTTTCTACTTCTCAGTAATGCCAAAAACCCTATCTTCCATCCACCTTCTCTGGTGGCATCAATTGTGGAAGGAAACAACCATTATCAGTGTCTCCATTGTCGACTTGAAGCCACATACACTTTTCATTCCCTCACAACCACGACCGCTTCCACATGCTTCATTATTATGCAAAGCAAACCTCACGTGAACCTCCCTTATCTCTTCCTTCCAAAACTCTATCTGATATTGGCGGCCTTAGGGGATCTACTTAGGACAGTAATACCTTGTTCATGAATGGGTTGTTTTTCCCTTCATATAGGGATCACACAAATCTAGTAATACACTTAGTCCATCCCTTCTTTCTTTGTAAATTTTTTCCTTATTAACACAAGCAGTGGTCTAGCCAGCTTGAACTTGATTTCTCCCCTTCATGGTAGGGTCAAGCCAACCACTGGTCCCTATCTATAGGAAGTAGTCAATGCTCTGTTGTGATGTCTTCTGGAGAATTCTCAAGAAAACAACCTCGATGAAGGTAGCCAAGAGAATTACGTGAGCCTAAAATGTACATTGGTTTGCAAATGATTTTTGGTAATAACTCGGTACCCTATCCAGCCTTCTTGCTCGATGTTTTCCAATTATATTATTGCTCGACTAGATTTCATATTGGATCTTTGGGTTTTGGTCCTTTAAACATAGCATTAACCACCTGTCTTCTTTGTGGATCCCTCTCAACTTCAAAATATACATAATTCTAGTATTTTGTGTGTGCTTTCATATCTCATTAGGTGTAACCCTTTACCTTCTCCAACATTGTCTTTGTGAGGTGGAACAAGTGATTAGAAGTGGCAGTCTACCCACAATGCCCTCGTGTCTCATTTTGTTTTTTCTCTAGTTGGCTTCTATGGGTTTTTTCTTACATCCATGCAGGTTTTTGGGGTGCCCCAATGAGTAATACATCCTTGTATCACATTATTATGTGAGGATATCCATTTCATTTGGTATTAGTTTTCATTATAATATCTCTACAAATGATTTGTCTCAATAATTCACAACCACATATTTACACATTAGAAAATATACTAAAACATGTGTTGAAATCATGAGAATGGAAGTGAATTGTTTGTCTAGTTTTGAAGATGTAAATTGGTTATTTTTTACATATGATGACTTCTACCTCTGAATGGATATCAAACATAATCTTCATATAAAATTTTAATAAGTGAAATTGTACAATATCCTTGACCTATGGTAAACATGAATGTGTGATGTTTACAAATAAGCTTTGTACTCTCTCCCAATTTTTTTGGACATTAAATGACAAAATCCTAAAATGTTAATACTGAGGCATGTTTTGTTGGCACTCCTCTTTTTGAATATCATTTATATCCCTATTTGAATATTGAATTATATCTAATGAATTCATCATTATTGATTATTGGAATCATATATCCTTTTTATTAGAGTCATCTAACACATATTATCATATCTTGGATGTTCTCATCCCTATGATATTGCCAACTCTATTTGCATATTTTATTTGGACTAGTCATAACTAATCGTAGTGTAGCCCTGCTTTAGGCATTGAATTTTATTGCCCTTCCAGGAATTGGTGTTTTATTATTAATGCCACAGGATATATTCATAGGCATTGAGGTTGTAGTCCTCTTGTCGGACACTGGAGTTTTATTCCCCTTTCCATACTATATATGTTCGGCATTGCAATTTTATTCCTCCTGTTTCGGCTAGTGGTTTATTCTTGTTTATTCTAGTATTATTCATCTACATGCATTTCTATATGTTGTTGTTTGTGATAACAGAAAGAAATTCTTTATATCATGAGATTGTTCCTCTAAGTTGATGTTTGCTCAATATTTGCTTCTCCTACCTTTGTTATTTCTCTTTTCATAAAAAAATTTATTGAACATACAAATTTGTTGATAATATCTTCTTACATTAGAAAACCCATTTCTGGACTTGTAATCCTTTATAAGGCCCCAATTATTTATAATTTTTCTCATATACAAGCTTTATATGACGCATACCTTCTATGTATTGTATGGGTCATGCTTCTACCACTAAACTCTATTGTTTATTTTGAAATATTTTTGAGAAACAATTTTTTGTGAATCATGCCAGTTTGGAAAACAAACTTGGGCTATTTTTCATAAGAAGTAAAAAAAATAGTTTTAAAAATTTATTTGACATTGTTCGTGCTGATATTTGGGGTCCATGTTTTGTTTCTAGCTTGTATGTATATCACTATTTTATGACTTTATTGAAATTTATTCTAGGGCAACTGGGTTAGTTTTGTTAAAGGATCGTTGTACCATTTTGCAAACTATCACAACCATTTTTACTAAAATCCAAACTAAATTCAAAACTATTTTCAAAATCATACATACTGATAATTCTTTAGAGTTTCTACAAAAATATATCGATCATCATTGTAAATCTTGGGGTACCATTCATAAAACCTCTTTCTCTTACACGCCCCAACAAAACTATCTTCTTTTCCACAATGTGACTTTGTTTTCTGTTCCACTGCGCATATTTGGCAACACTTAATTTGTTAACAATATCTTCCTTGGAATTTATAAAATTGACTCCCGCTCCATTAAGTGTGTCTTTCTGTTATATACCCAAACTCTGAAAGGATATCAATGTTATGATCTTGTCAATAGATAATAGTTTATGAGTGTGGATGTTGTGTTCATTGAAAACACATTGTACTACCATGATGAAGGGTCTACTTTATCTAGTGATTTGGTGGTTCCTACTCCTCTGCCTCCGGTTGTAGAACATGATCACACTAATGAAATTGATGAGGTGTCCACGAGAAGACCTACAATTACAAATACGCTTCTGTCTCCACAACAACCAATCCCGCCCCCATCAGCAACTCACAACACCCCCAAGTATTTTCTGACCTCCATCTCACGGAAGCGTGGTGGGTAAACATGTAGGTTCTGCCAAAGTAGGGTGCTTGTTTACCATGTCGGCTTTTGGGATAGACTTAATTGGTGATTCTTAGAGCGTCTAAGCCCAGAGGCATGGAATGTTCATGGCAAGGTGTTGCACATGTTCATTCATCAATATTTGCATTTGATGCAATTGGCATGATGCCCTACGTAATAGTCAAGTTGTGGGCGATCAACCAAAGCTAACTCATGACTTGATGAAATAGAGATCTTGCCCACTAGAAGATTGTGCACTGCAATCTTCCGAATTGATGGTGAGGGCTATCAATTTGAATCAAAATAGTGGGAGCGACATTTAATTAAAGGCCTAATTAACTATCATCCAATTTTATTGAAATTAATTCAAATCAAAAGGAGTTTTGACAAATGAAATTTTCTCTTGTGGAATGGCAAAAAAATCATCTTTTAAAATGGGCAAATTAATTGAGAATAAATTCCAGAACTGGTTGGGGATTGTGAGAAGTGTTATGCACAATCCAGATATACTGGTAGCCTTTGAATCCACTCTATGTAAGCTCAAGAAGAAGGATAGTTCATTGATGGAGATCAAAGGAACAAAGTGTAATGACAAAGGTGAGGGAGAGAAGGGTTCTCTCGCCAAACCAATGTCAGAATCTTCAGTGCTCAAAATATGGAGAGGATGGAAGGAATGATGGAAGAAGAAGCGAGAGATAGAGATCTCTACTTCTGGTGTATATGTGATAGAGATTAACTTTACTACTTCTTTGTCGTGGGTACTTGATATCGGATGTGGATCTCACATTTGTTCAAATGTGAAGGATCTTAAGAGAAGTAGGCCTTTGGGGAAGGCGAGGTTGAACTATGTGTTGCCAATGAGGCAAGAGTTGCCTCATGTGCCGTAGGAACCTATGAGTTAACTCTACCTAGTGGGCTAATAATAGAGTTGAAGAACTACTATTATGTACCTACCATAAATAGGAATATCATTTCCGTTTCTTGTTTGGACAAGGATGGTTTTGAATTTATTATTGAAATTGGAAAGTGATTTATTTCAAAAGATGGGATCTTTTATGGTAGTGCACAATGTAAATAGCAAAAGGAAAAAACTCAACAACTAAAAAAAACATATCTTTGGCATTGTCGTCTAGGGCACATAACTGAGAAGCGCATTTCTAGACTCCATAAAGATGGTTATCTAGACTCTTTTGATTATGAATCTAGAGACATGTGAATCTTGTTTGTTGGGAAAGATGAGCAAGACTCCCTTTTCAAGTAAAGGTGAGAGAGCTAGTGATCTATTAGGACTCATACATAATGATGTATGTGGCCCGTTTAGAACTAATGCCAGAGGTGGGTATCAGTACTTCATTACCTTCACTAATGACTTTAGTAGGTATGGTTGTGTACCTGATGAAACATAAGTCAGAAACCCTTGAAATGTTCAAGGATTTCATGAATGAAGTACAAAACCAACTTGGTAAAAGTATTAAAGCACTTCAATCCGATCGAGGTGGAGAATACTTAAGCTAAGAGTTTGAGGATCTTCTGTGAGCCCATGGTATTATATCACAATGGAATCCACCTGGAACACCACTGAATAATGGTGTGTCTGAAAGAAAGGAATCACACTTTACTAGATATGGTGTGATCAATAATGAGTTTTGTTGATCTTCTGATTTCCTTCTCGGGTTATGCTCTTGAAACCGCCATGTTTACACTTAATCGAGTACCATCTAAATCGGTTCAAAAGACACCATATGAGATATGGACTGGGAAGCATCCCAATATGTCTTTTATGAGGATTTGGGCGTGTGAGGCATATGTTAAGAAAATGTTTCCTGACAAGCTAGGCCCTAGATATGATAAATGTTATTTTGTTGGATATCCTAAGGAGACCAAGGGATATTACTTATACCACCCAACTGACAACAAAGTGTTTGTTTCCAAGGATGTTGTGTTCCTAGAAAAGGAATTTATTTCCAAAGGAAGCAGTGGGAGGAAAATAGAGCTTGAGGAGGTTCAAGCCTAACAAGAAAACATTGAACCAGTAGATGTACAAGAGGAACATAGAGATTCACAAGGTGTTGTGGAATCTCAATCTCCTCAAGTAACACAAGGACCTCATAGATCTAGTAGGACACACCTTGAACCTTAGAGGTTTGGATACCTTGTGAGTTAGGAAGGCATTGAGTTGATCATAGATGATGATCCAACTACTTATCTAGAGGATATGGAGGGACTAGATTTTGAGAAATGGCTTGAGGCCATGTAATCCAAGATGGAATCCATGTACTCCAACAATGTATGGACTTTGGTGGAACCACCTGAAGGGGTAAAACCCATAGGGTGCAAGTGGGTCTTCAAGAAGAAGACCGACATGGATGGCAATGTGCAAACTTATAAACACATATTGGTTGCAAAGGGTTTTTGACAAGTTCAAGGTGTTGACTATAACAAAACTTTTTCTCCAGTTGCCATGATTAAGTCCATCAGGATCATGCTTGCTATTGCGGCTTACTATGACTATGAGATTTTGCAAATGGATGTTAAAATTGCATTCCTTAATGGGAATATAAATGAGGATGTGTACATGACACAACCTGAAGGTTTTGTAGATCCAAAGAATGCCAATAAAGTTTGTAAGCTACAAAGATCCATCTATGGATTGAAGCAAGCATCTTGGAGTTGGAATCTTCGATTTGATGAGGAAGTCAAAGTGTTTGTCTTTATTTAAAATGAATATGAACCTTGTGTGTATAAGAAGGTTAGTGGGAGCACGACCACATTCCTGATTTTGTATGTGGATGACAAACTATTGATGGGGAATGATGCCACAGCCTTACAAAAGGTAAAGACTTGGCTTGGGAATACTTTCTCAATGAAGGACTTAGGAGAAGCATCCTACATTCTAGGTATTAAGATCTATAGAGATAGATTTAAAAGGCTTCTCGGACTAAGTCAAAGCACGTATATTGACAAAGTGTTGAAGCAGTTCAACATAGAGAACTCAATGAGAGGCAACATCCCCATGGTACATGGAGTCACCATCTCTAGAGCTCAATGTCCCTAATCTATTGAGGAGAGGGTGCGTATGAATGGGATCCCATATGCATCAGCCATCAGATCCATCATGTACGCTATGTTGTGTGCATGCCCACATGTCTCGTATTCCATCAGCATGATGAGAAAGTACCAGTCAGATCCCGGGGATGCTCACTGGACAACTGTAAAGAATATCCTCAAGTACTTGCGAAGGACTAAGGATCAATTCCTTATATACGACGACGAGGAAGAACTGGTTGTAAGATGTTACACCGATGCAAGCTTCTAAACTGACAAAGATGATTACAGATCACAATCAGGATTTGTATTTTGCCTAAACAATGGAGTTGTGAGCTGGAAGAGTTCCAACCAAGAAACAGTTGCTGATTCTACTATAGAGGCTGAGTATATTGCTGCTTCACATGCAGCAAAGGAAGTTGTGTGGATCAGGAAGTTCATCACTGAACTTGGTGTAGTTCCCAGTAGTTGTGCTGCAATTGAGCTTTATTGTGACAATAATGGAGCTATTGCTCAAGCTAAGGAGCCCATATCACATAATCGGTCCAAGCACATACTGTAGTGCTTCCATCTCATATGAGAGATCATACAGTGAGGAGATGTGAAGATTTGCACAGTACCAATTGAAGACAACATAGCTAATCCACTGACGAAGGCCCTTTCTCAGCAGAAGCATGATGGTCATGCTAGGTCACAAGGACTGAGGTTCCTAGGTGACTGGATCTAAGTGCAAGTGGGATTATGTTGGTATGTATACCCATAGAGCATGTCATGTGATTATTGTAATGGGGTACTTTGCAAATGATTTGAATAATAATAAAGGCAATTTCCGATCTATATGTTTTAACTATTTCAAAGATGATAGTGTAACATGATAGATGTCTAAAGAATTGTTTTACTCGATAACGTATGCTTTTGGGTTGAGGACCTAAACGATGAGATCATACAGATGTTAAGAGTATGCATTCTTGTTCAGTCCCTAGTCGGTTGTTATTGTGGAAATAACCATAGACATCAATAACACTAAAGACTATATTATGTTTTGGTTGATGATAGAATCTCATTAGTCATTATATAGTGATATCAAACCAAGCACATAGGTACTTGTCAGAGAACAAGTGTACCAGACAGACCCACCGTGATAGTGACACATGGAACCATGATTTAGTAGTCACAGTCAGCTCTCACAGTGATGGTGGTGAATGTGATTCGTCGATCTGAAATCACTACACTCAACACATGTCATTGGATACACATTGACATCATCAAATGCAGTCTTGAAACGTGGGTTGTTATAAAGGTGATGATTGGGTGATTTTAACACATGGGGCTTTTGAGGGGTGAGTGATAGATATGGGATTTGTCCCTCCTAAGGGAGTTTGATGTCCATGTCCACTTGATGAGTAGGATTGAGAAAGGCATGCACATGCATGTGTGAATCAATATGTGATATTGATGTCACACACATCTCACCCAGTCTGCACTGAGATTAAGGAAATAGATGAATGTTGAAAGGATGATTGTACCATGCCTTGAGTTCATTCAGGACATTAGTGACAAAGGAATTATACATTCACGGTAACACCATTCTTGGATTGTAGGATTGAAAGTTGTTCTCCAACTTGTTGGATAAATTGGATATTATGATAAATCCCTTTGTTTCGATGATGACAAACATTTCATTCTTATTAATCTAACGAGCTACTTGAGTGTGTAGGATGACAAAGTCGCAAGGGAAAATCCAAGAGCTTACTTAGTTATATTTTCATGCAATGTAATCAATGTTGTAAAACTTGTGCAAATATATAATGTACAAGTACTTAGATTTGCATGTAAATCAAGCGTTAGATTTTCCCTAGCCAAACACCATAGTTAGACATGTCATCCCATTTAATTAGGATCACCTTTGCACACTCACACATATAATTAATGCTTAAATTGAAACCTTGAAACAGGATCATTCTCGGTCGACGAACTCCTCGACCGAGACACTCTCGGTCGACCATCTTCTCGACCGAGAAAGATCCAAAGTAGCTGTTAGACACAACAAACAAGTTAGTTGGTAGTTGAAGAAAGACGTTGCAAATCACTTGTTCCAGAGAGCCTGTCGGTCGACAAAACTTCGACTGAGTAGGTGTCTCGGTCGACCATTTGTCGACCGAGATGGTCTCTGACAGCAACCGCAGAATAAATTAATTAGCCGTTGTTAAAGCAACAACTTTGTACCTAACGGCTAGTTAAGCACTTAGAAACCCCTAGAAGTTGTCTAGAACGTCCTTAAGCATACTTAGGCCATTCCTATAAATAGGACAAGCCATAGGACACTAAAATACACTTGTTACACTTGAGAATACACTTGAGCATACTTGAGCAATCTTTTGCAAGCAATTTGAGCACTGTGATCATTGGCCTACATTCTCCTTAGCTCAATCTCGTGTCCTATAGGCTAGATTCTCCTACCCACAGCAATTACAAGTTCACATACTTGGCTAGGAGATCTTACGCTTGATCTAGGCATATCAAGCCTTGGGCTTAAAGGATAAGTTGTAATTTCTCTATTTCTTTCTTGTTCCTTTTTATTCTTTGTACTCTCCTTGCTACTCCTAGGGTTGGAGGCTGCGGATTGGAGAGGGTTGACTTCTCGGAGGAGAAGGGGACTTCAAGCTACTTCAAGAAGGCTATCGCATGGGAAGCTACTTCAGAAGGCTGGTGCAACGGGAGTTGGTGCATCTACTTCAAGGGAAGGCTGCTTCGAGTTGGGCGATTACTTCTAGGTGAAGGCTGCTTGAAGGGTTTAGGGAAAAGAGATTGTATTTTATGTAATTCCTTGAGAGGTAATAAAATAAATTTCTTTTCAAATCCCGGTTGGATAAGCAACCGGGTAGTGGACTGACTACCTTAGTATTTGCTAAGGTAGGAACCACTCTAAACCCTTGTGTCTCCTTGTCCAATATTTTCTTTGTGGTTTCTTGAGTAATTAATTGTTAAAATTATCTATAAAACTCTATTCACCCCCCCTCTAGTAGTTTTCAATTGGTATCAGAGCGGGCTTCAAGGAACCCTAACCAGGTCTTGAAGAATGGAGGGAAATGGTGAAAAGTACTTGGACAAAACCACTACATGCTGCAATTGGTGTTTAGGAACAAATCACAAAACAACCGGATGCCCATGGAGATCAAAGGAAGAGGATAAGCACAAAGAATGCTTTATTGCTACAACTAGTGAAGAAGAAGAAGAAGAGGTAAGTCTTTTTGATTTATCTAAAGAAGAACTAGTTGCTATTATTGAAGAAACACATAATAAATATGTTGAGTGCAAAAAGAAATTAAAGAAATCAAAAAAGGAAAATGGTGATCTAAATGTTAAACTTCTTGCTCTTGCATCTGAAAATGAGAATCTTAAAGAGGGAAATAAATTTTCTGATCTTAAGTTAAAATCTATGGAAGCCGATTGCAAGCTCCTTTCTGTTGAAAATTCAAACTTACAGACTCAAGTAAACGATCTTCAGAAATAACCATTATTGTGCACCCATATAGATTATGACACTATTGTTAAAGAAAGAAATTTATTGTCATCAAATCTAGACCAAGCAAAAATAGACATTAAGAAAAGAATGGATGAGATTGCCAAGCTACAACAACAAGTTCATAGTTTGAATAACCATGGCATTCTTGATTAAATTCTAGATAATCCCTATCAACAAATTGGGAGAAGGGGACTAGGTTACAAGCCTAAAGGAAAATCTCATCAACAACCTAGTCAGAGAAAGTCACAAACCCAATCTATATATGTACCTAAAAGGACATCCTCACCCAATGACAACATAGGACACAACCATAGAAAAAGATATGAAGTTGACTCAATATGTTGTCATTACTGTTTGCGCCTTGGTCACTATTCATTTTCATGTCCTTATAAGAAAAAAGATGTAGAGTTAGTTTGGATTCCAAAACCTCCAAACTAAATGAACAAAATCAAGTTGAGATATGACCAAAGACATTAGTTGCATATTCCTATGTCTATCTCAACTCTACATAGTTACAAATGTAAATGAAATTAATATTAGTTTGTTCCCTAAGTCAAATGAAAAGAAAATTCCTATTTTCATATGATTTTTCGTAAAGGTATTTTCCGGTCTATACATATACTGGAATTATCATTGTATGCTTTATACCATGCTTTCATCATTGGGTGCGTATAGAAAATTGTTTGCAAGCCAGCAAAATAATTTATTAGTTATATGTTATTGCTTGCAACAAAATCTCTAACTCAGTATCTCTGAAATAATTAATTATGTCTCAAATTAAGTAGTATGCCTCAACTTGATATTTAAATTTTATGCAGATATTAGACTCAATATATTCAAATCTGAAAAATATCTGCAAAATTTGCCTCTTGGTCAAAATAAAACTTGACTAAGGGGCGCTATGGTCGTAGTCAAGGGCGACCTAAAATAAGCTTCGACAAAAATCGCTTATTTTTGGAAACTCTCTCTTTGAATATAAATCTTTCTTGAAAATTAAATCATTTGTTATCATTTAAAGCCTTAAATTATTCCTATATTACTCCCTTAGAATATCCATATATATGCTCTACAAAAATGATCTACCATTTGCATTTAAAAATCAGCTTTAAAAGATGTACTCAGTAAGTCTGTCGGTCGACGAATTCGTCGACCGAGAACCTCTCGGTCAGCCCATCTCTCTTGACCGACAGATACTAAACAGAATCAATATCGGACGAACTGTCGGTCGACAAATGCTCGACCGAGACAACGTCGGTCGACAAGTGATCGACCGAGATATAGCCGTTGGATACGACCGTTGTAAACCGACCGTTATGACCGTTCTTTTGACCGTTGGGGAACCAAGTGGCGCGTCTGCAACTCGACCGTTGCGGACGCTCGGTCGACGAACCGTCGACCGACCAGGTCGCTGGAATGCTATAAATAGGAGCAAAAACGAGTCATTTACTCACACTTGCATTTCCTTGCCTCCATAGTCCATCTCTAGTGCATTTTCGTGCAACCCTTCAGCATTCTTATCCTCCAATCTTCCTTGCTTCTTCTCCACACTCAAGAAACACAAATGGCCTCATCCTCAGCTGTCTGTGGGAAGAAGAAAGTCACCGGAAGAAAAAGAAGAGAAGATCGGGAAGCCACTCCGCCACTGACGATCATCAACGACATCGCCTTCGTCGACGGAGATGCTGGAGATCGATATCTACGGCTTTCCTCTAAAGCTCCTCTTCCCCGACGCCCGGTCGAAGCTATGGACTTCATCAACATAGTCGATCTGGAGAATCTCTTTGGAGTGCAAAAGCTGAAGGACTTCATCAATCCTTCTTTTCCTATCTATTCCACTAAGGTAGTCAACGAATTCTATGCCAATCTCTTATCCCACACCAAAAATGAAACCACATTCTTCTACACCATGGTCAATGGGCGTAGTTTTAAATTTTCCGAAGGAGATATTCTTGATATGCTAGAAATTGATATCGATGAATACCAAGATTTCCTTGACCTTACCACCGGCAATCCACTAAATTTATTTTCCCATGATGACCACTCCACTAGCCTTAGTGATATAAAAAGAGCCATATTTCAAACCAATACCACTTGTCATGAAGATAGGGGAACCTATTATGCAATAAACCTGAAACCTGCATGTAGGATAGTAAACCTCATTGTTTCCACAAACATACATCCTAGAGCCAATAAATCTGAGGTCCCTATTTTCCGCATGTGTCTAATTTATGCTATCATAAAAGAAATCCCTATAAACTTCATTCGCATAATACTTAAAAACATGCTTGAGTTTTCTGGCAATCCACCGTATGCCGATTTTGTATGCCAGATCACTCAACATTGTCTTAAGTTACAAATTGAAGATATGGGGTATACATGGGAGCGTAGACCACCAAAGATAAGTAAGAACACCGTAGAGAAGATGGGGATTGACTTTGGTCATAAAAGGGCAAGAGTAGAAGGAGAATCATCACATCATGATATACCACCACCCCCTCCTCCTACTAATCTTTCTGTTGATCCCATCCAAAATACTCTCACTTATCTTGTCGGCTCCCAATATCATCTTAGTAACCAACTCAACTATACCCACCATGCCATGACATACTTAAATCAAAGAATGCAAAATCTTTCTCCGAGCCAAACCGATGAATATCCGCATTCCTTAAATCCTGGCATGCTCAACCCATTTAACCCTTCATACAACTACTATCAACCTCCACCTCCACCATCAATGGATCTTGCACATACTCAATTTTCCTCCATACAATTGCAAGATATAGCTGCTCACTTCCGATTTGACCGAGTTCCCACATTTCTGGAAGCATATGCGTTAACTACGACAGGTGCTTTGGATTGGCAAACTCTGGTCAAATATTATGGAGCCGAGCCATTCCTTGGGAAAGATCCGGACATCGATGTACTTCTTAAATCTTTCCAGTGAAGTGTTGAAGTTGTACTAGTTGTAATGACAATGATTGTAATAAATTGGTCATTTCTATATGATTGTAATATTTTCCATGCTATTGAATGAAGTTTGCCATCTTTGCTTAATTCAAATGGTTATATTTTTTTTGGCATATGAGACATCTTCAAAAATATGGATTATAAGTTCATTATTGTAGAGCATAACAAATAAGGGGAGTAATAATTAAAACAGGCATCTATTAAAATTGTAGCTAAATTGACAAATGACAAAACAGTTCTCCAGAAACATTCTCGGTCGAGCAACTAGTCGATCGAGAACACTGTCGGTCGAGCAATTGTCGACCGACTGGGTTTCTGTTTTCCAGACTGACATAAATTGCATACATCTTTGTTAATCATGGAGATCCTCTACAACATTTTATAGTTTTTGCTTAGTACTCACACTTTCATTTGAGATATCTATCTAAGGGGGAGCAAAGCATAAGACTAAGGGGGAGATCATAAAAACTTTGACCATTTGATTGAAGAAGATTACAAAAACATTGTAATAGCTGAAAATTTTCAAGAAATTTATGAATTTATTGAAAATAGTATCTTGTACTTGAAGGAACTCTCTACCCAAAACAGGGCTTAACATCCCTTGCATTTGGACGAAGACATTTTTATGTACTCTAAGATTAAGAGGATTCTCATTTAATTTAGGGCTTAACATCCTTTGATAAATGAGAAATCAATATATATTCATCATACGCTTAAGGGAATCTCATATCATTTCAAGGCTTAACATCCTTTGCAAATGATTGAGAAACAAATTGTGGATACATTAGACAAAAATCCATGTTTCTAATAGGATATCTATTTAAGGGGGAGCATAATATTAAGGGGGAGAAGAAAAATAAAATATTCCACTTGGATATCTTTTTGAAATGACAAAGGGGGAGAAAGAATATAAAAATCAAAAATATAAATGAGTTTTCATCACATCTTGGCCAGCACTCACTTGCAAAACATAAATGGCTACAAAAAGGTAATTTTCAGGTATGAAACTCACATGAGTTGTATTTCCTTATTTCATATTTTGGAAATGTTTGTCATCTTCAAAAAGGGGGAGATTGTTGGATAAATTGGATATTATGATAAATCCCTTTGTTTCGATGATGACAAACATTTCATTCTTATTAATCTAACGAGCTACTTGAGTGTGCAGGATGACAAAGTCGCAAGGGAAAATCCAAGAGCTTACTTAGTTATATTTTCATGCAATGTAATCAATGTTGTAAAACTTGTGCAAATATATAATGTACAAGTACTTAGATTTGCATGTAAATCAAGCATTAGATTTTCCCTAGCCAAACACCATAGTTAGACATGTCATCCCATTTAATTAGGATCACCTTTGCACACTCACACATATAATTAATGCTTAAATTGAAACCTTGAAACAGGATCATTCTCGGTCGACGAACTCCTCGACCGAGACACTCTCGGTCGACCATCTTCTCGACCGAGAAAGATCCAAAGTAGCCGTTAGACACAACAAACAAGTTAGTTGGTAGTTGAAGAAAGACGTTGCAAATCACTTGTTCCAGAGAGCCTGTCGGTCGACAAAACTTCGACCGAGTAGGTGTCTCGGTCGACCATTTGTCGACCGAGATGGTCTCTGACAGCAACCGCAGAATAAATTAATTAGCCGTTGTTAAAGCAACAACTTTGTACCTAACGGCTAGTTAAGCAATTAGAAACCCCTAGAAGTTGTCTAGAACGTCCTTAAGCATACTTAGGCCATTCCTATAAATAGGACAAGCCATAGGACACTAAAATACACTTGTTACACTTGAGAATACACTTGAGCATACTTGAGCAATCTTTTGCAAGCAATTTGAGCACTGTGATCATTGGCCTACATTCTCCTTAGCTCAATCTCGTGTCCTATAGGCTAGATTCTCCTACCCACAGCAATTACAAGTTCACATACTTGGCTAGGAGATCTTACGCTTGATCTAGGCATATCAAGCCTCGGGCTTAAAGGATAAGTTGTAATTTCTCTATTTCTTTCTTATTCCTTTTTATTCTTTGTACTCTCCTTGCTACTCCTAGGGTTGGAGGCTGCGGATTGGAGAGGGTTGACTTCTCGGAGGAGAAGGGGACTTCAAGCTACTTCAAGAAGGCTATCGCACGGGAAGCTACTTCAGAAGGCTGGTGCAACGGGAGTTGGTGCATCTACTTCAAGGGAAGGCTGCTTCGAGTTGGGCGATTACTTCTAGGTGAAGGCTGCTTGAAGGGTTTAGGGAAAAGAGATTGTATTTTATGTAATTCCTTGAGAGGTAATAAAATAAATTTCTTTTCAAATCCCGGTTGGATAAGCAACCGGGTAGTGGACTGACTACCTTAGTATTTGCTAAGGTAGGAACCACTCTAAACCCTTGTGTCTCCTTGTCCAATATTTTCTTTGTGGTTGCTTGAGTAATTAATTGTTAAAATTATCTATAAAACTCTATTCACCCCCCCTCTAGTAGTTTTCACAACATTCTATTTCACTTGGGTAGAACTGATGTGCGACTAGGCACCGCTCTTTTCTTGTGAAGTCATAAGTGTTATGGACTTTCACTGCCAACGTGAAATGGGCCTGCAGGATCACACACATAGGATTTAACCTGGAAGAGGAGTTTATCCTCAAACGATGTTTAGATTGATTAATAAAGGAGTTTAGTAGTTCAATTAAACACTCAATCAATTGATAGCTCAATATCATTGTGTTCAAGGTGTTGGACCAATTGATTAGAGTATCAGATTGATTGAAACTACAATTGACTATTTTTTACACAGTCTACACTACCAACTGATCGGCTCATGTGATGAACTGATCATCTCATCTTGGTGAAGTAATCGGCTCATGTGATGAACTAATCGGCTCAGGATAGGTTGAGACGACCAGTTCAAGGGTTGAACTGATCAGCTCAACAGGTCCAAATGAGCAAGTTGGGTAAGTCAGGTTGGTGAGAAATTTCTTTTCGGTTCACTTGTCCAATTTGATTGGAACAAGGATTGGTATTTGGATCAATTCAAAACAAAAGTGGAAAAGTCAATCGGGAACTGACCAGGGCAGTCAAACGATTGTTTCATAAGTTAACTGATCGGCTCAAGTACCCCAACCGATCGACTCAAGTATGAATCGGTCGGCTCAGGTCCCCAACCGATCGGTTCATGCTTGAAACGATTGTTTCAACTGGCACCGTTGGTTGTTTTGTGGAAAATCTTGAACCCTTCTACTCCTTTAATCCTGCATTGCCCGAGGTAGAGAACCCTATCCCATGACCCTCCTATATATAGGGGTATTGAGGGCTTCTCAATGTACAACTCAGAACACCAGTTGCTCTACAAAGTTGTCGTTCTCCTTGGTTGTGGTAACCTGGAGAGCCCGAGCAAGTGCTACCCGATAAGTGAGGCACGACAAGGGAAAGACAATTGCAGAAAAGCAACTGGTGGTAGGAGAGTGTGTCAGTGACTAGTACGCTGATAGGAGGGTGCGACTCCTTTCGGTGCCTTGTGTGACAAGGCGATCAGAGTTCCAGGTGGTCCATGTGGACTACTATTGAGGTGGGAGACTTCTTCCGCTTGGAGGAAAGTTGTCAATCCCGACAGTCCCGGTGAGACCAAGAGATGCACAGACACCGTCCAAGACTGGAGGTAAAGACTGCGCAAGCGGCGAGGTAACATTGCCGAGCAAGCCTCGGGACAAGGTACGCCTCTACAAACCATCCTTACTATTTTATAGAAGTTGACGTGATTCCTTTATACTGGGATTGGGAGAGAATTTTTTTTTTGTTTTTGCTGTCTTCTCTATCTCCCCTAAAACCCTACAGTGGCATCAGAGCCACGTCAACTGCTCTATACTTTAGGATTATCAGTATGATCGATTTTGGTTTGTTGCCTTTATTTATTGCATACGATGCGAATAAAATTGGCTTTATGCATGTCCAATCCTAAATCCACAAATCCCAATATACATATTTGATATGTCATATAAATGCACTCGATGTGCAACACCCTTAAATGAGTTTTGTGGTGGATGTATAGCATGGTTATAGACAATAAACCCTATGTGAGGTTGGTTGAATTTGGTTGCTTTCATCTCAGTCTGTGCACCAATTCCCTATCATCTATTCCTGATGTAATTCGAGATAACTCAATATTTATTTCCTACCTTTGCTCCCTCCGAATGTAACTCAGGGTTTCCTTTTTTCAAATGTAAAATAGGATAGATTTTTTATTTCCTGTTATGTCAAAGAACAATGGACAATTTGATGACTGGTTAGAGGAGCGAGATGAGCGGGTGGCGATCTGAGGAGATGGATGACGACCAGTGAACCAATCGGCTGGAGGCTCCAGTCGATCGGCTGGTGGCACCCAACTGACTGACCTAATGGCGAGCCGATCAATCATGGAGATGAGTTGATCAAATCCAAAATGGTGAAGCACAGAGTTCATCTTGTATAGGTTGCATGTGATGTGGACCTAGATGACCGTGATTCCTCTTGGCTCGAGGAATCACATAAGGATGGCCATATTCATTGATTTTATCATTTCACATGTTTTCTTTGGGATATAGCATGTATATGATACTTACTATATTGTGGTGATTGGATATGTATATATACCTATAAAACCAAATCACTCATCTAAATATTAAGTCTTTCACGCCTTCCATTAGTGACACACATGAGAAAACTTGATCGATCAAGCATAGGTTATGCCAAATCGTGGTGCGTCATCTATCTCGTGGAAGTGTGAAGGGTAAACATGTAAGTTCTGCCAAAGCAGGGTGCATGTTTATCGTGTCGGCTTTTGGGATAGGCTTAACTGGTGATTCTTAGAGTGTCTAAGCCCAGAGGCACAAAATGTTCATGACAAGGTGTTGCACATGTTCATTCATTAAGAGTTGCATATGATGCAATTGGCATGATGGCCTACCTAAATAGTCAAGTTGTGGGTGATCAGCTGACGCAAATTTACTGTGCGCAAAAACGCAAGTGAACGCGTCGAGTAGTACAGGCCTTTGTGAGGCCTGACTCGAACACAGGGATACTCGGAATTGTTGGAGACTCCTACTAACTATTTGCGATCAGCTAAGCCGAATAACAAATTGAGGGTTGTTGTTGAAATTAAAAGAAAACAAAAACAAAAACAAAACAAACGATCGATTAAATGTTAATTTAATCAATTCGAAAGGGTATCTTTAGGATTGCGGTTTCACCGCGGGTTTTCATTGTATTAGGTTTCATATAATGCCTCAATCTTATCTCTCTATCCGGGTAGTGTCCTGAAAACAGAAGTGCCCACTGTCGTGGTACAATTCACTACCTAGGTTTAGGCCGGCTCCACCGTCGTAGTAACCTATACCCTAAACTAGGTGCATTATGAACGATCTCTCAGTTTCCACCATTAATTTTACACCACCTTGGTCAAGGGATTTATCGATTAATGTAGGTTTTGTCTCTTTTCAGTCGTTAATCCTTCTTTCAAAGTGATTAAGGGCATTAGTTTATTATTATGGTGATCAAGAATAACAATATATGGAGAAAACGAAACTATACCACGGATTTAAGAGATAAAATATGAATTACTATTATAAAATTGTCATACAATGAATCCCCGGGCTACTCTCGGTCCTAAAGATGAAGGGGATTAGCCCCGCATGTTCATCTCACACAAGTACATGGTAGAACTAGGGGAAAACATGTGAAAAACATGGAATGAAAGGGAAAACCCCTGAACGGATAAGAACTGGTTGATCCTTGGTGTAGAATGCGTGCTCTACCGCCTTTCGGTGGTGGAATCTGTCTCCTTCGGCCTTTGGATCATCAAGTATGAGCTTCTAGCCTCTATTCTCCTCTCTACTGTTCCTCAGTACTTATGCAATGGCTAACCAGCTCCCCCCTCATGTCTGGGCAGCCGTCATTAGGTATATCTCAGTCATTAGGTTGCTAATTAACCGTAGCCGTTCGATTGAGATCATTAGAAAGCCAACTCATATCCTACGGCGTCGATACCATCGACGCGAGTCGATGGTATCGACCCGCTACAGTAGCGACGGCTGCAAACCCTTCCTTTGTCGCACCCGACATCATCTCAATACCATCGACACGGGTCGATGGTATCGACTTCCTTTAGGTGTCGGTTTTGTCGTTTTGCGACGTTGTAGTCTCCATGTGTCGATGGTATCGACTTGGTGTCGATACTATCGACTGCTTCTTCATCAACAAGCTGATGGTATCTCGATACCATCGACTTCAAAGTCGATAGTATCGACTTGTTCCTGCTTCTTTCGGCTGGAAAACTGTGACAAAGTCGATGGTATCGACGAAAGCAGATACTCATTTTTCCTGAAATTTAAACATGAAACCAAATCAATTCACAGAAATAATAATAATTTGACAATTAATGTTCAAAACAATAAATTGAAGGGGATTTGACATAAAATAGCAACAAAGACCAAAGTGGATGAATTATGCGATATTAACCATAGAAATGACTAATTAAAGCATAAAACACATATGAAACAGGTCTATAAATGCGACTCAAAATCATCGCATCAAACTCCCCTAAGCTTGAACGTTGCTCGCCCTCGAGCAACTAATCCTTAGAATAGAATTGCCAATGTCAACTAAAGAACTACAAATCACAACCAACATCCCAAATGATTCCCACCGGACATTCACATACTGGCCCTCTCTAACCACAGAATGGTAATTACCCTGCAGGCGACAATAATCATCCATAAGAGAAATTGACCTCAAAACTGATGAACACTATCACATAAGGCAGTTAACATAATAAAAATCGCCGGTTCAAACTTGGCGCATCTTGTGATCTCCTAAACTACGTTTCTCACCCTAACTACCATCTACATGGAAGCAGTTCTCCTAATATACATTAGTGAGGAGAAATTCACGGTGGCCTACCAATCCGAGCAACGGGTGGATGAAAATGGGTGATTCATGGAAGAAAATGGAAGTATGATACAGTGTCAACATGCATAAAACAAAAATGCCCTAAATGATGCAAATGCACATGAGAAATGCCCTAATGTCTAAGGTTAGGTGGAATGATGCATGCACTAACCATCCGTCTCAAAATGAGATGGATCTCTGATTAAGCAACATCATGTACTCAATTTCCTTGAATTGCAGGTGATATTATGTTCCTTTCTCCTTCTTATTCTACTTCCTTCTTTTTCTCTTTTTTTTCATTGTGCAGATTTTTCAGATTTTTTTTTCTTTTTCTTCTTTTTCGGCCCTTATATCCATAATTGATAATGAATATTTTATTGGGCTTATTTTCTTCATACTCAGAAATTTGCACTATTTAGAAGGTATGGAACAATTTAATTCACCATTAGAGAAAAATTGAGATACATGATGTTGCTTTATGCATGAAACTTATGAATGCAACTACATGGCATGCACCTAAGGGTAATGTGCATGTATCACTATTCTACTTTTTTTTTTCATTTTTCAATATATGCAAAACATGTGAAAATAGATTCAATGCAGAGCCTATCTATATGTGATGCTGTCAAAGAAGTTAAAACTGTAAAGTACTTCCAAATCTTGGTGGGTTGTGAAAACAATGAGGTGGAAAGATCACAAGACTAAATGACTGAACCTTAGAAAGATATTATGTGTCCCTCCTTACTGACATGTGTAGTAGTTAAGAGGTTTCTCTCCCCTACTTCCAATTAGAGTCACATTACCATTTGGTCAGTTTAGGCTCAAACAACCATTTCTGTCCACTTTCATGAATCATTGGGAGTACAGTTGTTAAATTTTGTTTTAAAGTTTACACAACCAATCATTTTCGTAGGATATGTGCCCAAGGTTAAACAAAACAAGCTTTCCAAACACACAAAAAATTTAAATTTTCCCTTGATTTTCCCATGCACAAAATGAGATGACACAACTTTATGACACCCACGATTACACTAGATAGCATGTGGATCCTACAAAAACTAAAAATGCAAGAAGAAAATAACAAGAAAATTAAAAACTGAAAACAATAAAAGATAAACCTGTTCCAACTACCCCCCTAAGCTTGAATTCGACTATGGCCTCATAGTCAAAAACAAACTTAAAGATTGGAACAGTGATACCAGATCAGTCTTGTGATGGTGGAGGTGGGTATTGCAGAGTCGTAGGGTCCCAAGAAGGATACTCCCCCTGGAAGCTTGGATCAAACTGGGCCCTGGGTGGAGGTTGTGGATAGCCTCCAAAGTAACTCTGGCTCCAATAATGGTCGTAGAAGGGCTCCTGCTGCATCTCCATCCGATACAACCAATCATGTATCTGTTGTTGGTTATCAAGGAGGAGGCGCTCATTCTCGAACATTGCCCTTTGGTTGTCCAGTATCCGGTTCGTAGTGTCTTGAATACCGGTATACATCCCCATTTGCTGCTGTTGCGCCTGCTGTATATCCTGCAGCATCGTGTACATGCCTTGCTTGGAATAGGCATCCTCGCTTGGCTGCGAGGGCTGTGGTGGAGGCGGCGTAGGCTGTGATGATGAAGACGCACCCGGATGCATCCGAGGACGCTTCTGGGGTGCTACTCGTGAGCGAAGAGGTGTAAAGGCCTCCTCTTCCTCCTCATCCTCGTCGTCCTGTCCGTCGTCGCTGCCTTGTTCATCAGAGTCTACAATGGCTATGATTGGCCATCGGAAATGTTGCGCACCGTCGATGTGGAAGACCGGATCGGGCAGCGTGCACTCCTGGTAAGCATGGTTGACGTGGCAGTGTGCATACGCCAAACCATCCCGCAGAAGAATAAGGTTAGAACGGTGCAAATGTTGCACGTTCACCTTGCTCTTAGTGGAAAGCGGAGTCATAGTAGATAAGTTGAGCCCGAGGTAATGTGCCAACTGGGTGATGAGCCCGCCAAAATGAATCGGGGCCTTCCTCGTACTCCTCTTCACCGCCAGGACCCGTTGCAGGAAGAAAGCGCCCCAGTTGCATTCTTGGCGCTTCAGGAGCTGATATAAGAAGAAAAGATCTATCTCCTGGAATTTGCTCAGCGCCAGATCGCCACGAGCAAAAAGTGTAGAACTCAACATCTAGTGTAGTACCCGGACGAATGGGTGCTTGAAATCCGCTACCACAGCATTGTGGTAGCTTACTGACTTGCCCACCGGCACCGTCACCAGCTCGGCGAAGATTTTGTCATAATCAGTGCGGTTGTCCGGTCGGCGGTGGTCGTACTGAGAATGGCTCCAGTTGAAAATCTTGTTAAACTGTTTGAGCGTGAGGGTGTAGTCATGGTTGTACAGCCGGAAAGACACCCGGCCCAGGATCCACTCACGATCGGTGGTTACGACGTCGTTGGGCATGACGCAGACGTCAAGTGACGCCATGAACTCTGCCACCAACTCTTTTTAGGTTGGCCACTTGCCGAAAAACGGTTGGCCATCAACATGGTACTGTAACTCATCGGGCTTCCGGCTTGTGCGTTTCACCTACCCCTGCAGAACGTAGGCCAAGTTGGCCTGAAATCTGAGATTTCGGATCATCTCCCGGTCCACATACCGGGTAGGCTCCATCTTCCTCTTCAAGATCTCTTCATAGATCTTCTTCACCTCCGTAGAAGGGTGGATCATGCACGGGCGTGCTACCGATGCGGGAGGAGGTGGCACGAACTCTGTGATATCCATCAGATTCACGCGAGAGGATGACGCTCCAGTGACATGCACCATTGTTGCGAGAGAAAAGGCATTAGAGAAAGAGCTCGGTGAAGATTGGAGAATCAAATCTCCGCTCGATGAAGACCTTCGCTCGGTGCTGCTCTTCATCGGCTTGGATGGCTCGGGGGAGTGCTCGGTGCAAAGGGAGGAGAACTCTCTGAAGGTGTGACGTCAAATGACGTAATGAATCTCCTTATATAGACTTGGTCGGCGCTACTGTTGACCCGTCGATACCATCGACGCGGGTCGATGGTATTGACGCCTGTCGATGCTATCCGCCCCCATCGCGAGTATCGACGGTCGTCGATTGCTGGATCTTGCAACCCGGATCGCTGACGTGTCGATACCATTGACGGGAGTCGATGGTATTGACGCTGCACCCGGATCGACCTTCTTGATGTCGTGATCGCCGTTGATCTGCTTGCTTGGATCGGTGACATGGACGGTCGATACCATCGACGGATGTCGATAGTATCGACCCTCGGGTTAGGGTGAATCCTCGCGATGCCCGGCCGCCGCCTTTCTTCTTTGAATGCGTCGATACCATCGACCCTCCCGTCGATGGTATCGACATCACTGAGACAATTTCGTCTATAAATCTTCAGAGATCTTGATGGTATCGACTGTCATGTCGATACCATCGACTTTGATGTTGTGATCTTCCTGTAGATCGGTCGATACCATCGACGAGGCCATCGATGGTATCGACGCAATGCGAAATCTGCAGTCGTCTACCTGTTCCATGGTCGATACCATCGACCAGTGTGTCGATGGTATCGACTCTGCCTCAACCTGCACAATTAACAAAACGATCACAATATCTTTTTTACATGAAAAACTAAGTAAAAACAAATTAAACTACGAATGTAAATGAGCTAAACTAAAGTACCAATGGTTGGGTTGCCTCCCAACAAGCGCCCTTATTTAACGTCTTATGCTAGACAACTTTTGGGCACATCATGCATCCGGAACAGAAATGAGTTTGACCTCATTCACCTGCCTCTTGTAATTCTCACCAAAATAAAGCTTCAACCTTTGTCCATTTACCAAGAACGTGGTATCACCATCACACACTACGATCGCGCAGTGTGGTTTGACCTCCTCTACCATGAACGGCCCACTCCACCGGGATTTTAGCTTCCCGAGATGCAACTTGAGTCATGAATTGAATAACAAAACACTATCTCCTTTCTTGAACGTGCGCAACTGGATGTGGCGGTCATAGATCAGCTTTGTGCGCTCCTTGTATATCCGTGCATTCTCATATGCCGTCATCCGTAGCTCATCCAACTCATTCAATTCCAACATCCGCTTCCTTCCCGCTTCATTGTAACTCAAGTTTAGCCTTCTTAGCGCCCAATGCGCCTTGTGCTCCAACTCTACCGGTAGGTGACACGCTCGGCCATATGCCAACCTAAAAGGCATGGTGCCTATAGGTGTTTTGTAAGCCGTCCTGTATGCCCACAAAGTATCCGGTAATAGGGCACTCCAGTTCTTCCTCATGGACGCCACCATACACTCTAAAATTTTCTTTATTTTGCGATTGGAGACTTCCACCTGCCCTTGGGTTTGCGGATGATATGGGGTACCTATGTTGTGCTTGACCCCATATTTCTTCAATAATGTCGAGAACTTTTGATTCCTAAAATGCATACCCCCATCACTGATTATCATTCTGGGTATTCCAAACCTGCAGAAAATATTCTCTTTCACGAATCTACACACCACAGTGGAATCATTAGTCCTTGTGGGGATTGCTTCCACCCACTTCGACACATAATCAACTGCTAATAAAATATATAAATTTGTGTTTGAGGACACAAAGGGTCCCATGAAATCTATGCCCCACAAATCAAATACCTCCACTTCCTGAAACACATTCAGGGGCATCTCCTGTTGCTTTGAGATATTACCTGCTCTTTGTCAAGAATCACATTGCCTCACAAATTCATATGCATCTCGAAACAAAGTTGGTCAATAGAGGTCGCTTTCCAAAACCTTAGTTGTCGTGCGTGAGCTTGCATGGTGGCCTCCCGTAGGTGATGCGTGGCAATGTTGGAGAATGCTCTCGTACTCCACCTCAGGCACACACCTGCACAAGATACCGTCCATGCATTGCTTAACAAGAATTGGATCATCCCAAAAATAATATCTCAAAGAATGGAAAAATCGTTTCTTCTCCTGATATGACCAATCTTCCGGGATGATCCCGCAAGCCAAATAGTTTACAATCTCTGCAAACCAAGGATCCTTAGAAGTAATTTTCAAAATCTGTTCATCCGGAAATGTCTCGGTAATGGGTATATGTAAATCTTTTTCATCCACCCTTTCTAACCTAGACAAATGATCAACCACTACATTCTCAATCCCAGATTTATCCTTAATTTCGATATCAAATTCTTGTAAGAGCAAAATCCACCTAATGAGTCTAGGATTTGCATCTTTTTTCTCCATTAAGTATTTAATTGCGGCATGGTCAGTCCATACAACTACTTTAGAATCAACTAAATACTGCCGAAATTTTTCAAAAGCAAATACCACGGCGAGTAATTCTTTCTCAGTAGTTGTATAATTAAATTGTGCATCATTCAAGGTCTTTGAGGCATAAAAAATCACAGCGGGCTTATTTTCCACCCTCTGCTCCAATACGGCTCCTACCGCAAAGTCTAAAGCGTCACACATTAGTTCGAACGGTTTTGTCCAGTCCGACATTTGAACAACCGGTGCAGAAATCAATTTTTCTTTCAAAACATCGAACGCATGTAGACACTTATAATTGAAATCGAAAACATCATCTTTCTCCAAAAGCTCGGATAGAGGTTTTGCAATTTTTGAAAAATCTTTTATAAATCGCCGATAGAACCCGGCATGTCCCAGAAAACTTCTTACCCCTTTTATAGAATTTGGTGGGGGAAACTTGGAAATGACCTCAATATTGACCGGATCCACCTCTAAACCTTTGGTAGACACCTTGTGTTCTAGCACTATCCCCTCAGTCACCATCATGTGACATTTCTCCCATTTGAGGACCAAATGTGTGTCATCACAACGTTGTAAAACTTTGTCTATGTTATAGAGACATTCATTAAACGATGCACCATACACCGAGAAGTCATCCATAAAAACCTCGAGACAACGCTCTACCATGTCAGAAAATATGGCGAGCATACAACATTGAAACGTCGCCGGTGCATTGCATAAACCAAATGGCATTCGGCGGTAGGCAAAAGTCCCATAGGGACAAGTAAACATAGATTTCTCTTGATCCAAAGGATCAATCGAGATCTGGTTGTACCCCAAGTACCCGTCTAGAAAACAAAAGTGTGATGGACCCGAAAGGCACTCTAAGATTTGATCGATGAACGGTAACGGAATGTGATCCTTAAGCGTGGCGGCATTCAAACGACGGTAATCAATACAAACTCGCCACCCGGTTACCAATCGGGTGGTGACAAGTTCATTCAACAAATTTTGGGTGACAGTTATTCCCCCCTTCTTAGGGACTACCTGTGTGGGACTCACCCATGTCGAGTCAGATATGGCGTAGATAATACCTGCAGTAAGAAGCTTAATGACCTCCTTCTTCACAACCTCCATCATGCTTGGATTGAGACGTCATTGAGGTTGAATCACGGGCTTGGCTCCCTCCTCAAGCTGAATCTTGTGCTGACATAGAGTAGGGGAAATCCCCTTAATATCTGCAACGGACCACCCAAAAGCTCCCCGGTGGTTCTTCAGCACTATCAACAATTGTTCCTCTTCATCCGCACTCAGATAAGCAGAGATGATCACTGGTAACTTATCTTCCTCATCTAGAAAGACATATTTGAGGTGCGGGGGCAGCGGCTTTAATTCCAGATTCGGCGGCCTGATCAAAGATGATTGAAGCGGCGGGGGTAGTTCACCTAGATCTTCATAATGCCTCACATAGAAGCATGGAAACATTTGAAGCATTTTGGCGCACTCCTTGTGTGATTTACTCCACATCCAATCATGTGTAATATTTACCAAACACGCCTCCAATGGAAATTCCCGGTATGCATCAGCAACAGAAATAGCAATAACATCATCCTCCAGAGAAACTGGAATGTCCTCATTCTCATCATTATGGAATCCCACAGCTTTGCACAAAGAAACTACTTTGGTCTGGTCCATGATATCCACATACAAAGTTCCATTGTCCACCTTGGTAATCACATGAGCCATGTCCAGAAATGGCCTTCCAAGGCAGAGTGAAATATTACAATCCAGATGCTTCACCATATTACATTGTTCCTTTGCTTTAGATGACACAGTACTAGAAGGCATGACCATCTCAAAGCGGTCCTCGGCTATGCCTAAGGTCAAACGACCTCTTCTCATCTCTAAGATCATGTCAGGTGTAGCTTGGAAAGGGCGTCCAAGTAACAGCTCGTTGCCATGTTCATCCTGCATTTCCATGACTACAAAATCTGCCAGAAAAACAAACCTATCCACTTTTACTAACACATCTTCACAGATTCCATAAGGTTTTACCACAGAGTTGTCTGCCAATTGAATAGTCATATTGCTTGGCCTTGACTTCAATCCTAGCTTTTTGAAAGTAGAGAGGGGCATCAAGTTGATGCTTGCCCCTGAGTCACACAATGCTTCACCAAATTTAACCTTCCCAATATAATAAGAAATGTTAAAGCACCCTGGATCTTGCCTCTTTGGCGGCAAAGTACCCATGATGAAGGCACTCACTTGTTCTTTGAGCACGACGACTTCCGTGTCCGGAATTTTCCTCTTCTTAGTAATGACATCCTTCAGAAATTTCCCGTAAGACGGGATTTGCTTGATGGCTTCCAATAAGGGAATATTTACTGAAAGCTTCCTAAAACTGTCTAGGAATTTCTTAAACTGCGCATCGACCTTCCTTGCCTTCGCACTATTTGGATATGGGACCAGAACGGCTTGTGCCCTTTGATGAGGTGGCACATAAGGTGTCTTTTTATGAGGTTCTTCCTCTGCAACCTGTTCTTCAGTATCTTCCACGGCTGTGTCCCCAACCTGCCCCGTGACTGGTGCAGGTTGCTCCTCATTGGTGTCCACTTCTGCTTCAGCTTGTGGTGTGCTTGTCTCCTCAGCTCTTAGATTCTGCAATTTCTTGCCGCTTCTAAGCAGAATAGCCTTTGCTTGATGGTTTCCCCCGGGAACATTGGTATTCCCCGAAAAACCTGGATGTGCCAGTTTCTTCAAACTGGCAATCTCGGCTGCCATCTGTGCCATGGATGTCTCAATGGTCCTCATTTCAGCCCCATGGCTCTGTAATGTTTGCCTGAATTGATTCATGTACTCTGCTTGCTGCTTGATCTGCTGGCCAAATGTATTCATTAGCTCTTGATTTTGCTTTATAACCTGATTGAGCAGCTTCGTTCTCTTGTCTTCTGCGACTGGCGAGGGTTTGGCATCTGGATCCTGCAGAAAATTGTTTGGATCCTTCTACGAGAACTTTTTGTCTTTTCTCCATGAATAATCATTGCTCCGATATCCTTGTTGTTGTCTCATATATTTGACTTGAGCCTCATCCCCAGACTCATTATCCTCCTTTTCCAGTAGCTTCTTTGCGAGAAGATCCATCTTCTCATTCAGCTCTTTCATTGCCTTGGACTCACCTGCTACTCGAACTTTCTCTACCGGGCCTCTTTCTCTCTCACCCCATGACTGCTTTCTAGCCATATTCTTTAGTATCTCCCAGCACCTGGTGTCTGTATTGTTCAGAAAAAATCCTGACCCAGCAGAATCCAGGTTACTCCTATCGTGCTCAGAGAGAGCAAAATAGAAGATCTTCACATGCGTCTCTTTATCTAGCCCGTGATGCGGGCACCTCCTCAGCATGACCTGAAATCTCTCCTAAGTCTCAGAATATGTCTCACCGGCCTGTTGGGTAAAATTATGAATCTTCCAGATCATGTCGTTAGTCTTCTCAGGAGGGAAGAACCTCTCAAAGAAAACTTCCACCATATGGTCCCAGGACTCCACGAACTCATCATATAAGTTATGTAACCACGCTCGTGTCGCTCCCGCCAATGAACTCGGGAAAAGCTTGAGATACAATGCATCCTGTGGAAACCTATCAATTTTTACCATGTCACAGTTCTCAACAAACTGGCTGATGTGCGCAAAAGGATCCTCATTCTTCAGCCCATGAAAAGCATTCGACTTCACCAGATTTATCAACGCCGGATCAATCTTATATGTAGGTATGTTGATTGACTGCTTCTTTATAGGCCCCTTTGAAGCTGATGAGGAAGAAGCTTTGATCTTCTCCCATATAGTCTGTGGTTTGGCCATCTCTTCCTGTTCAAATTCAGAATCTATCTCTTCTTGGTGTTCTTGCTCGTTAAAATCTTCGTCCTCAGGTCCCGACAGCGGAACCTCAGGTGTGGGATTCATGTAGTCAGTACTGCGCGTTTGCACCATACACAACACCTGAAATAAGAAGATTCAGTTCAGTACAGTGCTTTGACGAGTATAAAAATGAACGAACAATAGAAAGAAAATATTTGAAGTTGTTTCAAAAATTAAAAAAAAAATTGTGGTCTAGAGTGGCCGCTCGTAGCACTCAAAGTGCCAACAATTCGCCGTATCCCCGGCAACGGCGCCAAAAACTTGACGCAAATTTACTGTGCGCAAAAACGCAAGTGAACGCGTCGAGTAGTACAGGCCTTTGTGAGGCCCGAGTCGAACACAGGGATACTCGGAATTGTTGGAGACTCCTATTAACTATTTGCAATCAGCTAAGCGGAATAACAAATTGAGGGTTGTTGTTGAAATTAAAAGAAAACAAAAACAAAAACAAAACAAATGATTGATTAAATGTTAATTTAATCAATTCGAAAGGGTATCTTTGGGATTGCGATTTCACCGCGGGTTTTCATTGTATTAGGTTTCATATAATGCCTCAATCTTATCTCTCTATCCGGGTAGTGGCCTGAAAATAGAATTTCCCACTATCGTGGTACAATTCACTACCTAGGTTTAGGTCAGTTCCACCGTCGTAGTAATCTATACCCTAAACTAGGTGCATTATGAACGATCTCTCAGTTTCCACCATTAATTTTACATTACCTTGGTCAAGGGATTTCTCGATTAATGTAGGTTTCATCTCTTTTCAGCCGTTAATCCTTCTTTCAAAGTGATTAAGGGCATTAGGTTATTATTATGGTGATCAAGCATAACAATATATGGAGAAAACGAAACTATACCATGGATTTAAGAGATAAAATATGAATTACTATTATAAAACTGTCATACAATGAATCCCCGGGCTACTCCCGGTCATAAAGATGAAGGGGATTAGCCCCGCATGTTCATCTCACACAAGTACATGGTAGAACTAGGGGAAAACATGTGAAAAATGTGGAATGAAAGGGAAAACCCCTGAACGGAGAAGAACCGGTTGATCCTTGGTGTAGAATGCGTGCTCTACCGCCTTTCGGTGGTGGAATCCGTCTCCTTCGGCCTCCGGATCAACAAGTATGAGCTTCTAGCCTCCTTTCTCCTCTCTACCATTCCTCGGTACTTGTGCAATGGCTAACCAGCTCCCCTCTCACGTCTTGGCAGTCTGTGCAATGACTTGTTCCTGCTTCTTTCGGCTGGCAAACTGTGACAAAGTCGATGGTATCGACTTCCGTCGATGGTATCGACGAAAGAAGATACTCATTTTTCCTAAAATTTAAACATGAAACCAAATCAATTCACACAAATAATAATAATTTGACAATTAATGTTCAAAATGATAAATTGAAGGGGATTTGACATAAAATAGCAACAAAGACCAAAGTGGATGAATTATGCGATATTAACCATAGAAATGACTAATTAAAGCATAAAACACATATGAAACAGGTCTATAAATGCGACTCAAAATCATCGCATCATCAGCCAAACCTGACTCATGACTTGATGAAATACGGATCTTGCCCACTAGAAGATTGTGCGCTGCAATATTCCGAATTGATTGTGAGGGCTATCAATTTGAATCAAAATAGTGGGAGCGGTAATTAATTAAAGGACTAATTAACTATTGTTAAATTTTATTCAAATCAAATCAAATCAAAAGGAGTTTTGACAAATGCAATTTTCTCTTATAGAATGGCAAAAGAATCATCTTTTAAAATGGGCAAATTAATTGAGAATAAATTCCATAACTGGTTGGGGATTGTGAGAAGTGTTCTATACAATCCAGATATACCGGTAGCCTTTGAATCCACTCTATGTATGCTCAAGAAGAAGGATAGTTCTTTGATGGAGATCAATGGAACAAAGTCTACTGACAAAGGTGAGGGAGAGAAGGGTTCTCTCGCCAAACCAATGTCAGAATCTTCTATGCTCAAAACATAGAGAGGATGGAAGGAATGATGGAAGAAGAAGAGAGAGATAGAGATCTCTACTTCTGGTGTATACGTGATAGAGATTAACTTTACTACTTCTTTGTCATGGGTACTTGATACCGAATGTGGATCTCACATTTGTTCAAATGTGAATGATCTTAAGATAAGTAGGCCTTTGGGGAAGGGCGAGGTTGAACTACGTGTTTCCAATGGGGCAAGAGTTGTCTCCTGTGCCGTAGGAACCTATGAGTTAACTCTACCTAGTGGGCTAATAATAGAGTTGAAGAACTGCTATTATGTACCTGCCATAAATAGGAATATCATTTCCGTTTCTTATTTGGGCAAGGATGGTTTTGAATTTCTTATTAAAAATGGAAAGTGTTCTATTTAAAAAGATGGGATCTTTTATTGCAGTGCCCCAATGTCTTATGGTCTATACTTGATAGATCTAGAGACAAGTGTATACAATGTAAACACCAAAAGGAAAAAACTCAACAACTCAAACAAAATGTATCTTTGGCATTGTTGTCTAGGGCACATAAATGAGAAGTGCATTTATAGACTCCATAAAGATGGTTATCTAGACTCTTTTGATTATGAATCAATAGAGACATGTGAATCTTGTTTGCTAGGTAAGATGACTAAGACTCCCTTTTCAGGTAAAGGTGAGAGTGCTAGTGATCTATTAGGACTCATACATATTGATGTACGTGGGCCTTTTAGAACTAATGACAGAGGTGGGTATCAGTACTTCATTACCTTCACTGATGAATTTAGTAGGTATGGCTATGTGTACCTGATGAAACATAAGTCAGGAACCCTTGAAAGGTTCAAGTATTTCATGAATGAAGTATAAAACCAACTTGGTAAAAGTATTAAAACACTTCAATCCTATCGAGGTGGAAAATACTTAAGCTAAGAGTTTGAGGATCTTCTGCGAGCCCATGGTATTATATCACAATGGACTCCACCTAGAATACCACAACATAACGATGTGTCTGAAAGAAGGAATCACACTTTACTAGATATGGTGCGATCAATGATGAGTTTTGTTGATCTTTCAATTTCCTTTTGGGGTTATGCTCTTGAAACTGCCATGTTTACACTTAAACGAGTACCATCTAAATCGGTTCAAAAGACACCATATGAGATATGGACTGGGAAGCATCCCAATATGTCTTTTATGAGGATTTGGGAGTGTAAGGCATATGTCAAGAAAAGGTTTCCTGGCAAGCTAGGCCCTAGATATGATAAATGTTATTTTGTTGGATATCCTAAGGAGACCAAGGGATATTACTTATACCACCCAACTAACAACAAAGTGTTTGTTGCCAGGGATGTTGTGTTCCTTGAAAAGGAATTTATTTCTAAAGGAAGTAGTGGGAGGAAAATAGAGCTTCAGGAGGTTCAATCCCAACAAGAAAACATTGAAACAATAGATGTATAAGAGGAACATAGAGATTCACAAGGAGTTGTGGAATCTCAGTCTCCTCAAGTAACAGAAGGAGCTCGTAGATGTAGTAGGACATGCCATGAACCTGACAGGTTTGGATACCTTGTGACTCAGGAAGGCGGTGAGTTGATCATAGATGATGATCCAACTACCTATCTAGAGGCTATGGAGGGACCAGATTCTAAGAAATGGCTTGAGGTCATGAAATCTGAGATGAAATCCATGTACTCCAACAAAGTATGGACTTTGGTGGAACCACTTGAAGGAGTAAAACCCATAGGGTGCAAGTGGGTCTTCAAGAAGAAGGCCGACATGGATGGAAATGTGCAAACTTATAAAGGTAGATTGGTTGCAAAGGGTTTTTGACAAGTTCAAGGTGTTGACTATGACGAAACTTTTTCTCTAGTTTCCATGATTAAGTCCATCAGGATCATGCTTGCTATTACGGCTTACTATGACTATGAGATTTGGAAAATGGATGTTAAAAATGCATTCCTTAATGGGAATATAAACGAGGATGTGTACATGATACAACCTAAAGTTTTTATAGGTCCAAAGAATGCCAATAAAGTCTATAAGCTACAAATATCAATCTATGGATTGAAGCAAGCATGTCGGAGTTGGAATCTTCGATTTGATGAGGAAATCAAAGTGGTTGGCTTTATTGAAAATGAAGATGAACCTTGTGTGTACATGAAGGTTAGTAGGAGCACGACCACATTCCTCATATTGTATGTGGATGACATACTATTGATGGGGAATGATGTCACAGCCTTAGAAAAGGTAATGACTTGGCTTGGGAATACTTTCTCAATGAAGGACTTAGGAGAATCATCCTACATTCTAGGTATTAAGATCTATAGAGATAGATCTAAAAGGCTTCTCAGACTAAGTCAAAGAAAGTACATTGACAAAGTGCTGAAGCGGGTCAGCATGGAGAACTCAATGAGAGATAACATCCCCATGCTACATGGAGTCACCATCTCTAGAGCTCAATGTCCCCAATCTAGTGAAGAGATGGAGCGTATGAATGGGATCCCATATGCATCATCCATCAGATCCATCATGTACGCTATGTTGTGCACACGCCCAGATGTCTTGTATGCCCTCAGCATGACAAGAAGGTACCAGTCAGATCCCGGGGATGCTCACTGGACAGCTGTAAAGAATATCTTCAAGTACTTGCGAAGAAATAAGGATCAGTTCCTTATATACAGCGGCGAGAAAGAACTGGTTGTAAGAGGTTACACCGATGCAAGCTTCCAAACTAACAAAGATGATTACATATCACAATCAAGATTTGTATTTTGCCTAAACAATGGAGTTGTGAGCGGGAAGAGTTCCAAGCAAGAAATAGTTGCCGATTCTACTACAAAGGCTGAGTATATTGCTGCTTCACATGCAGTAATGGAAGTTGTGTGGATCAGGAAGTTCATCACAGAACTTGGTGTAGTTCCTAGTAGCTGTGATGCAATTGAGCTTTATTGTGACAATAATGGAGATATTGCTCAAGCTTAGGAGCCAGATCACATCAACGGTTCAAGCACATACTACGACACTTCCATCTCATATGAGAGATCATACAGTGAGGAGATGTGAAGATTTGCAAAGTACCAATTGAAGACAACATAGCTAATCCACTGACGAAGGCCCTTTCTCAGCAGAAGCATGATGGTCATGCTAGGTCACAAGGACTGAGGTTCCTAGGTGACTGGATCTAAGTGCAAGTGGGATTATGTTGGTATGTATGCCCATAGAGCATGTCATGTGATTATTGTAATGGGGTACTTTGCAAATGATTTGAGTAATAATAAAGGAAATTTTGGATCTATGTGTTTTAACTATTTCTGAGATGATAGTGTAACATGATAGATGTCTAAAGAATTATTTTACTCGATAACATATGCTTTTGGGTTGAGGACCTAAATGATGATATCATACGGATGTTAAGAGTATGCATTCTTGTTCAGTCCCTAGTTGGTTGTTATAGTGGAAATAACCATAGAAATCAATAACACTAAAGACTAGATTGTGTTTTGGTTGATGACAAAATCTCATTAGTGTTGATATAGTAATATCAAACCAAGCACATAGGTACTTGTTAGAGAACAAGTGTACCTGACAGACCCACCGTGAGAGTAACACATGGAACCATGATTTGGTAGTCACAATCAGCTCTCACAGTGATGGTGGTGAATGTGATTCTTCAACCTGAAATCACTACACTCAACACATGTCGTTGGGTACACTTTGACATCATCAAATGCAGTCCTAAAACATGGGATGTTATAAAGGTGATGATTGGGTGACTTTGACACATGGGGCTTTTGAGGGGTGAGTGATAGATATGGGATTTGTCCCTCCTAAGGGAGTTTGATATCCATGTCCATTTGATGAGTAGGATTGAGAAAGGCATGTGCATGCATGTGTGAATCAATATATGATATTGATGTCACACACATCTCACCCAGTCTTCTCTGAGATCAAGGAAATGGATGAATGTTGAAAGGATGACTGTACCATGCCTTGAGTTCATTCAAGACATTAGTGACAAAGGAATTATACATTTGCTGTAACCCCATTCTCGAATTGTAGGATTGAAAGTTGTTCTCCAACTTTCTATTTCACTTGGGTAGCACTGATGTGCAACTAGGCACTTCTCTTTGCTTTTGAAGTCATAAGTGTTATGGACTTTCACTGCCAACGTGAAATGGACATGCAAGGTCATACACATAGGATTTAACATGGAAGAGGAGTTTATACACAAACGATGTTTAGATTGATTACTAAAGGAGTCTAGTAGTTCAATTAAACACTCAATCAATTGATATCTCAATATCATAGTGTTCAAGGTGTTGGACCAATTGATTAGAGTATCAGATTGATTGAAACTACAATTGACAGATTTTTACACAGTCTGCACTCCCAACCGATCGACTCATGTGATGAACCGATCGACTCAGCTTGGTGAACCGATCGGCTCAGGACAGGTTGAGACGACTGGTTCATGGGTTGAACCGATCATCTCAACAGGTCCAAACGAGCAAGTTGGGAAAGTCAGGTTGGTGAGAAATTTCTTTTCGTTTCACTTGTCCAATTTGATTGGAACAAGGATTTGTATTTGGATCAATTGAAAAAAAAGAGGAAAAGTCAACCGGGAACTGACCAAGGTAGTGAACTGATCATTTCAGAAGTGAACCGATCAACTCAGGTGCCCCAACCGATCGGTTCAAGTGTGAATCGATTGTCTTAGGTCCCCAACCGATCGGTTCATGCTTGAAACGATCGTTTCAGCTGGCGCAGTTGGTTGTTTTGTGGAAAATCTCGAACCCTTCTACTCCTACTTTAATCCTGCATTTCTCAGGGTAGACAACCATGTCCCATGACCCTCCTATATATATAGGGGTATTGGGGGCTTCTCAATGTACAACTCAGAACACCAATTGCTCTGCAAAGTTGTCGTTCTCCCTGGTTGTGGTAACCAGGAGAGCCCAAGCAAGTGCTACCCGATAAGGGAGGCACAACAAGGGAAAGACAACTGCAGAAAAGTGACTGGTGGCAAGAGAGTGTGTCAGTGACTAGTACTCCGAAAGGAGGGTGCGACTCCTTCTAGTGCCGTGTGTGACAAGGCGATCAGAGTTCCGGGTAGTCCATGTGGACTACTATAGAGGTGGGAGACTTCTGCCGCTTGGAGGACAACTATCAATCCCGACAGTCCCGGTGAGACCAGGAGATGCACAGACACCATCCAAGACCGGAGGTAAAGACCACGCAAGCCACGAGGTAACGTCGCCGAGCAAGCCTCGAGACAAGGTACGCCTCTACAAACCATCCTTCGTATTGTATTGACGTTGACGTGATTCCTTTATACTACGTTTGGGAGAGAAAATTTTTTTTGTTTCCGCTGCCTTCTCTGTCTCCCCTAAAACCCTACATGTGGGTCCAAGGACTCCTCAAGGAATTTGATATTTTTGACTCTAATCCTATTTCTATGCACTATGATAATAAAGTTGCCACCTTTATTTCCAATATTATCACTTTCTATGAGTGCACGAAGCACATCAAAGTGGATTGCCACTTTGTTTGAGAAGTAGTTCTTTCTGGACATATTTTTACTCATTATCTTTAGATAGAGTACCAGGTTGCTGATATCTTTACCAAGATACTTACCAAGCCTTGCTTTGCTTCTTTATGGGACAAGTTGGGCATGATTGACATCTGTGCTCAAGCTTGAGGGAGAGTATTATATACTGTATGAGTTCTCATGTTGTTTATTTTGTTACCTTGTATAGTGTATTTTGTTCGTTCTTAAGACTTGTCTTATCTTTAGTTTTTATTTTATCCCATATTTTCTCGTTTTGGTTCTCCCTTACTATCTTGCGCTATAAAAGAGAGTGGATTGTAACATTTCAATATATCACATTGTAAAACCCTGTGACCTTGCTTTAAATGTTGAATAGGCTTAATTATTATAATTAAGTTCTTGAAACCTTAATCAAACAAGAAGAGGTGCTTTGATATAATGTGACAAACTTACTATTCAAGTTTGGTCCAGTTTGGACTCTCTTTGTGCAAGTTATGCAATTGTGTGCACGCTTTGGACTTTTCTACAATTTACCCATATATGAGGTTTTTCTTGAAATTTGTCACGTGATTTATGTTACTTATATGTTTTCTTATCATGCTTGAGCTTTTTGAGCCATGCGGATCCTAGTTGTACCTTGGTTTGGTGGTGTTACCCTTCTAGAGTTGGTTGGGGTTTACCCCTCATGAATGAGCTACCTTGAGAGGCCATAAATCGATGGTTCCCCAAGATGTGTGACATATTTTTGTCATTACCGTGTGGGGTAAACCAATGGTTATATGTAGAGTTGTTAGGTCTATGTTTTTCTCTCTTGGGGTCCCTTGGACCGGTGGTTTGGTTTGGAAAGGGTGATCAAGCGATGGTTTACCACCTAGTGACCTAGGGTTTCTAGAACCGATGGATATCAATTTCTATAACTCAATGGTTGTCCTGGGAAGCCAACCTTCGGTGTCTTAGTAGACTCCCTTAATCAATGGATCTTCTTCTTTCATGGTCTTGACTGTTATAGGCCATGGGTACGTGGCTAACCTACTAGGACATGGCAAGCTATTATTCTCCCTTATCCATAAGTTGTATATACCCTTTCTTTAGCACCCAAACAAATCATTTAGATCCTTATCACTTCCCTTCTGTCTAGATCTTTGTCTTACCATGATTTATGGTGAATAGGGTGCCCAAGGTGTAAGATGGTGTGCAATATTTTTGTATAAGTTGCTAGAGCTTGGATCTACTCTTCTTTAGGGTTTGTGGAGCTTCCTTTTCTTATCCCTGATCTAAGCAAGTAAGTTATTCCTTCTCTCCTTCATTTCTCTTTCTATTCTATCTTCTTCTTCCTTATTCAAGGATGTAAACATGGTTTTCGACAGTAGATCTTTATCTAAAGCTTAAAGAACCTATCTTTCTTTCTTCATTGACCTAGGGTTTGCTTCTTTGGTGGAGAAAGAGCTTGCTTAGCCGAGTTTAGAGCTAAAGCTAGGGTTACCTTCCTCCTTTACATGAGACTTAATTTTGTATGGATCTTGTTCTTATTCCTATAGGTGAGTAATATATCTTTCCTCATGTTTATTTCTTACTACTAGCTTGCTTACTCATGTTCTTGCTCTGAAATGAAGGTAACCGTAAAGAAGCTATCTTTTTCCTAGGGTTTAAGCTTAACTGCTATTCCTTGAGTAGTTTATAGCAATGGATGAACCTTAACTCTTTTGCATGACCTTCCTGAGGTAGAGGAAGGCTTACACTTTATTAGATGCCAAATGATGCTTCTTTGTACCTTTGAAATGATGGGTTATATTTAGGGTTTGTGGACTATTTTGGATCATCTTTATTAAATTTGTTGTCTCAATTGATTTTCTTATGGAGCTCCACAATCGATGGATAGTGTAGGTCATCAATCAATGGTTGTTTTGGGTCTCAACTGATGGTGTCAATTAACTCATTATTTGATGGCCTCAGTCGATGGTGATACAAAGTGTCACAACCAATGGTGGTCATGGGCACCAAAACCAATGGTAAGACTATGTGTTATGTGATTATTCTTCTAAGCTATAATCTGATGGTTTTTAATGAAGAACATGATCTTATGGTTAGATTTTGATGCCTCAACGTTCAATGGTTTTATATGGAGCCTATAGTGTGATGTTTTGGTTTTTGGTGGTGTGAAATTTGATGGTTCAGTGCTCTTAATTTTGTAGTCTTGCCTTTTCCCACGTATGAACATAATTGATAATCACCTTGATTGTTGAAATGCAACCCTAATAAAGTATAGCTTGTTGCACCTAACCCTAAGGTAACAAATGATGGTGATTTATTATAATAAGCCTTCTTGAATGGTTACTATGATAATGAAATACTCTCTTATTGTTGTTGAAACTGTAATATGGTTCTATCTGAACATCATAGTTCCTTTCTATGTTAAACTTATACGTCATATGTGTGGTGATAATCTCTTGAGACCTTTTTTAAGGCATAGAAAGATAATGATGATTTTATAGGGAATGATGCGATGGTCTTAATGACCTTTGGGCATGATTGAGCCATGTTGGAGGTGTAATCCTCTTCATGACATGATAAGGTCGGAACCCTGGATGAATGTGATGTGGAATTGTATCTTGTGGTGGTATGGTGAAAAGTACAATCTCATGAATGGAAATGAAGATTAAGAACTATACCTCATACATTTTATATCTTATGTTGTTGTGATACTTACATAATTGCTAGGAATTAACTAGGGTTTTTATGTCCCCTTGCATGACACGACTTAAATTTACCCAATTGGTATAGCTAATCAAGTGAAACCCTAATCATGTAGTGCCATGTTCCGTAGAACCATCTTCAGTGTCATAAATTGCTGGATGGTGAAACGATTATTCCTAAGGGAAATTTGGAGTTGCATACATAACATGTTGAGTATGCATGGGTGCAAGTAAGTGTACATCCTTGATATCCTGACCCCATGGTTGTTGAGAACGGTTAAGGCTGTGTCTCAGATACTTGTTATATATTATGTGAGTGAGTATGTTCTGGTTGTACCTCAGGTGGTAGGGTTTTTCTTTGCATACCCTGGTGTTTAGTGTTGTGACATATTCCAAGGGACGACTAGGTGTTGTCATCTTGACCAAAATTCATTGTTAGTAGTTTGACTAATATGTCACTACATTCGACCTGTACTGACCGAGCATAGTTCAAATCTTAGGATTCTAACTCTCCTAGATCTTATGCAGATTGATTTTGACTTCACTTTGGTCAATTATACTTTGAGTGGTACGACTTAAACTCCTCAGGACATAATAAAAGATGTAATACGCTTCACACTAGATGTTAACCATTGCCATGCTCTCTCCTACACCGCTACATGTTATATAATGCAATTAGAATGATTGATTGTGAGTAAATGACAAACTTTACCTACCTTGTTATGTATTTGGTTAATCATACATGCTTCTATGCTTATTTGTTTAGTTACTTAAATGATTAACATGTTTAGTTTGTTTACTATAAAATAATTTGTTGTAATCAACCGTTGCGGAGAGTTATATCTCAAGCTGGGACATGGATCTCACCTCGTGGGTCACCACATCATTTTAGGTGGTCATCGGCAATGTGGTCGAGATCATGATGTAGAAGATGAGTATCTTGGTGATCAGTAAACGTTGAAGGTTGGACGATTGTATTTATTGTAGTAGAGTCCTAGTGACCTCCTTGTCCTGTCAGGTCCAAGCATGGACTATGTTTTGTAGATGATATGCATGTAGCGACATGAGTTTTAGGCAGTATGCTAGTGTTTGTATATACATGGTATATTTTTTATACATGTTGTAGTTGAGGCCCACTGCATTCAGATGTAAATACGTGGCATGGTACATCAATTTATGGAAATTTTTGGCCTGTGCGTAAATGTTTTAATACATGATTGTGATGTTGGAATTGGTTTTAGTTATTCCGCTTTACTAGCTATGATATTAGTTAGTTGTTGATCGTTATTTTGTCTTTAAGTAATCTCATTTAGTGTGACTGTGTGTCACAAAAATATAAAGGTTTTTCCCATTCTATAGGTACCTTAGTGAATCAGGACAAAGGAAAATCCTATAAATGTTTATGAATATGAGGATAGCCTGGAGTTTCTAGGTTATCCTCTTCTACAAGCTTATTGTAGAAAGCTAAAGTTTTTATTTTCTAATTCTACCATTTTCGTTGAGGAACAATTGTTTAGTGATACACTTTTTAACTTAATAATAGTTTTTTTATGATTTATTATTACATGTATCATGTATTGTAGCTTTTGAGTGGATCCCCTATCAAGTCTCACTCTTTACTTTCACTACATTAAATCCAGACAACTATTTTAAAAAATAGAACTGAGAGGAGAGGACCAAGTCTTGCAACCACACATATCTCTTCACTGTAGATATTTAGTGATATATTTGGTTTGGTGAAGTTTGATACCATATGATTTATGTGTTACTTCAATTCCCAAGAAGTAATAAATGTTTTCCATATTCCTCATTGAAAACTAAGTCTTAAGTTTCATAGAATGAGCGTTTAATAATTGGATACTGCTACTTTTGATGATAATGTCATCAATATATATATATATATATATATATATATATATATATATATATATATATATATATATATATATATATATATATATATATATATATATATATATATATATATATATATACGAAAATACACCATATGACTATAATATGTATAGAACAAGAAAAGGTTTAGTTGAATTGGTTGTGAATCCCATTTTAGTAAGATGTAGCATGATTCTCTCATACAATGCTCTTGGTTCTTATTTGATCCCATAAAGGACTTTATGAAGATGACACACATGTTAAGAGAATTGTGTGTATGAATCTTGGAGGGTGGGACATTTTGAATCTACTATTAGTGTTGGCACTAAATCATGAAGCGTAAACATCTAGTTGCTCAATTTTTAAGTTTAAAAGGAATGGTAAACACAATCTTAATTGTCAGAAATTTGATGTTTGGACTAAAAGTCTTGATATAGTCAATGTGTCCCTCATTTGTGAACTTGTTGATAACTAACCGAGAAATTAGAATATATAGAGAGAAACTAGAGTCATTGGACCAACATTCAAATATTGTTTTTATATATGACAACCAAGTCAACCTTGCATAGCTACTTCCCCAACTTCAATTTTAAGAGCACCTGGAAAGTTTTAGGAATGATGGGAGTAATCATATTTCCACTTAGAGCATACTTACAATTTGGTTTTAAAACACTAAACTTTGATTGTGTCACCATTAGATGAATGTGTTGAAGTGGTATAACATGAGGATTTATGAAAATATTATATTTATAACAATTGGGAATATCATTTGTAATAAGAGGTAATGAACTAGGTGAGGGAGTATTGGAACACATGGCTAAGAGTGAAGTATAGTTATTTACACTACAATATCCATCATATTTTTTTCATATTGTCCTGATCAATTGCATTCGTTGATGAATTCATGATGCAATTATTAATATTCATATCAGAATTGCTTGCTATGTGAGTAGATGGATTTTTTGTATGAATAGATTTAAATAATTGAATATTTTCAACAGATTTAGAATACCTAGTTAGGATCAATTTTGGTTACTTTTAAAGGAAATGACTATTCCATTAAAAAGAACATTACTTTTGATGTAGAATTTTTTTTTTTGCAATATGAAGACACTTAAATCATTTGTAATGTGAGGTTCTAGTTTTCCTTTTCTATACTATCCCCAATAGGGATAGCACAATACTCCATAGACATTAATAGAATAATATTTGGCATGTTGATAATACGACATTAAAGGGACATTCTAGAGTTGATAAATATTGATGGTAGCCTAGTTAGCAGGATAACTATAGTAGAAAAGGCATCATACTAGTAAGATTTAGAAACTTATTCTTCGACTATAATAGATAGACCTCATTCAACTACCTATTGATGTTGGCATTCAACAAAACCATTTGAAGCATGAGCGTGGGGACAAGATAATCTATGAATCATTCTTTTTTCCCAAAGAAAGTCTTCAAGTGATTTTTAACAAACACTTCACCTCCATCAGTCGAAAATACATTGAGTTCTGCATCAACCTTATTTCCTATCATAGTAGACGGCGACGCAAAATTTTTGTGAAAATCATCTTTATTTTTTATAGGTATGCACAAACTAAATTTAATATGATCATTAGTTATAAGATCACAGTTGATGACTTGTTTGATGTTTATAGCTTTCTACCCCAAATATCACAGTGCAAGATATGAAAAGGATTATGAGATAAAGTATGAGTGGTAGTACTATGAATTTTTGTTCTTTTTCTTATTTGATAGATATTCAAAATATCTTTATTGGTCCTACTATGCTCAATTAAGTTTTATTGAAGCGGCCAAAGAAAAACATTATGTGTGGAATGCTTGAGACTTTGATGGTAGATATCACCAATGGATTTATTGGATGCTTATAGAAGAAGATTGATGCTTGATTCTCATTATCTTCATCAATATGAAGAGTCTCCTAGATTTTCTTTAGGTTGCAATTAGTTGTAGAAGGTTGAAGAAGGTACATACCATCTTTACATTTGCCTTATGCTAGAGTCGATCGATGACCCTTCAAATACTCCACTAAGGATCATATCATGAGTGAGTATCAAATAGAGAGGGAAAGAGCTACTGAGATGTGGTACAAATAGAAGGTTCCTTTTATTTTGAGGTACCCACATAACTTATTATAAAGAAATAGAAGAAAAATTGTTCATATTTCTGCAATCAATATAAGAAATAGGAAGATGGTTACCATTACCAACCATTATGAAAACTCCACCTATGAATGCACTTAGATGTGTTAGGTTACCTGAGGTTTATAGAATGTGATATGTAGCACAAATATCGACATGCCATTAAGTGATTTGAGTATCATCCACTCTTAGAGATGCTAAGGAAGTAGCAGAATCAGTGTGAAGTTAACATGTATTTGTTCTTTGGTAGTTAGAACAAAATTAGTGCCAAAACTTCATAGGTAGATCTTTTTCCACAAATTTGGTAGAATATGACAAGTCTTGGTGTCATAGAACAAACAGTCATGGTGTCTCGTTCTTTCTTGGTAAATTTAGGAAATCCATAACCTTCAGATTAGTAGTTTTGGCCACTATTAGGAGAAAGACTAATAATAACAGGGCTTTGGTTGCTAGATTATTTTTGGGATAAGGTTATCCCAACTCGTCTCTCTAATTGCTGATCTAGATACCCTAAGAAATTCCCCTATCACTGATTGAATGATTCTGTTGAAGATTGGTTACTATAGAATTCAATAGATTATAACCTAGGTTTTACACCTTCCTTATTTAACAATCATTGAGAAGAGTTATGATCTGAAAATACTTTGGTACATGCGGTTTTGACATAGAAACAACTATGTTTTTGTAATCAGGTGAATCAAGGAAACTTAGAAGAGTGAATGCCTTTTCTCACTCACTAACAAGATGACTTATGGATTTTAATTTATTGCAAATAGTTTAAAGTTTTATAGATAATTAAAGAAAGAGATGTACATCCATGTTGAAGGAATATAGTTGAAATTTTAGCTCATATTCTCTAACGTGAGTTTGAAACTAGAATTAGTCGTTGTCGAGGATGAATCTTTAGATGGACCAAACACATAGATGTCACAATAGAACTTGGGAACAACAACTCAAAGAAGATGTGGCCGATGTAGAAGCTCATGGTGAGGATGAATCTCATTAAAAACAACTCGATGGGAACAAACTTGATGCATATGAAAATGTTGATTTTTTTTCCTTTCTCTATTTCGACCTTTCTCTTAGGACCTTCATTAGGGCTTCAAAACTTGAAGAGGGAAGAAGAAACAATGGAATCACTAAGATCTAGAATCCTAATTCCAAGACTTAGATACCTTGTTAGGTACGTAGTAGAAGGCAGAATTAGAGTGATCAACATTAACTTTCTTATTCATTGTGATCTTGTATTTATACACAATTACACTGGTCCCAGCTTACACAGAAAACCTCAAAGGGAAAGAATATAAAAATAGAGAAACGACTAACAAACCCTAATCTTTTACATATATTGATATGTTAATGTTGTTAGACTATCAAACAATCATTGAGATAATTATTACTGATCATATGAAGCGTGTTATCTTTTATATTTTTCTCATAGAAAAAGCCATTTATCAGACCACGGTATCGAGAAATTCAACGCTAGGAGAACAAAAATTTCATCATGTTAATTGTTAACATGTGATGGAGTTTTAAACCTGGTGTGGCAAGTTGTCAATGATACATTTGAACCTGTGAATTTGACTGTCCAACCTGAATAAAACTTGTTTGGGGTTCTCGTTATGAGCTATGGTGATTCTTGGTTAAGATATATCGAACAAAACTTGTGTTTGGGTTGGTTTTAGGTTTTACTATTTGCAATCTAGGTCAGACATAGGTTTGGATAAATCCAAGATTCTGTTAGTTTTGTCAGATTGCTCAATAATCTCGGTTATGTGAAACTAAAATTTGGACACAACTAGCTTATTTGTACTAATTTTGTTGAAGCTGAGTCAGTTCCAAACTGATCGGAGTTCGGATCTATGTTGGTTTCAGGTTTTAGATTTGGACAAATGACCCAACTCCGAGTCCGGGTCAATTCTGGGTTTGAATGTCATTTTTTTTATCTTGTGGAATAAAACATAGATGAGACAATCATAGCTAAAGGACATCCCACACCATTTCTGCTTTATTCAAATCAGCAAAACTTTTGATGAGGCACATTCCTCGCGGTACCTTAGATTAATTATATATATCTATATATAAGCTGTAGGCTGATTTTTTATTGAAAGTTATCTATTGTCGCCTCCAACTTGGGTTCTAAACTAGTGCTGTCTCCCTAGGCCAGATTTATATGACCCCGCCGCACTAAAGTATCATGCAAACTGAATACTTCGGCGGTCTAGGGAATCGTACAAAAAATAGTGCAGAAGTTCCCTGTTACATGTTTAAGTCGGACAACTGTTGCATAATTCAAGTTTATTAAACCAGCCGCTGCTCATGCCATGACCACACTTGCAAAAAGTTCAGAAGACTGTATAACCATATGGCGGGGTATTTCAGCAGCGCTATTACTTTCAAAAGGCGACTGAACGTTCAAACGACTGTATAGCCATAATGCCATTGAGATCTACAGATCTACAAAGGATGGGTAATAAGGATGACGATGGAGCACTAGGTGCTGGGGATCGCATATGTGCTGTACCGAAGTGATCTTTCCTTCTTCCATGGCCCTCCATATCTGATCCGAAGCAGCAGTATTCTTATCTGACCGCTTCAGAACAGGCACAAGTCTGCCCAATGCCGCGTACAACCTACTTTGCCTGAATATTGTAAGCTGGTGGAATTCTTGCAGTCAATCAATCAATGCTCGTTGGTATAAATCTTTCAGAGATAGATAGAGGTATACTTGCTGATGGCGCTATACTAGTCTCTAGTGTTTGATATTAATCTTCTAAAACTGAAAGCTGGAACACGGATGTGCTTGAAATGACGGCATCAATGTCGTCCCGGTGCCCACGTGAACTGGCGACGATAATCAATAAGCTAAACGTTTAAACTAAAACTCTCATCTCTGGATGAGCCATCTCTTCAAATGGGAAGCCAACTCCGTATATTGAAAATAGGAACAAATTCTTGGCTAGCTTGGTTTCATCAATGTTCAGCCAATCATCGTCGTTACTTGGAGATCAAAGCCAGCTATAGTAAGTGAGTCGCTGATTACTCATCTCATCTATACACTGATTAATGGAGCAGCAGTGCTTTGTGTTGGTTTGCCTGAACATCTGCACTACTCCGGTGACGTTGGAATAGGACAGCAGCTTAATGCACGTACCAGAGGCTTTGCTTGGTCCTTCAGATGAGGAACTAGCATGCTATTGGTACTGGTGGATGAATGCCATGGCTTAAATGCAGTACCGCGTGGAACAACGGTAAGCTAACTACTTGAGCTTTGAAACTACAGCTAAAGCGTCGGTGCCGCATGGCACTGTTTGCTGCATGAATACGATCATGTGCATGCTAGCTAGAAGCCAGCTATTCTTGTCAATGCAGGTGTACAGCTAACCATACAGCGAATTAGGTATAGCCACCATGACATTCTAATCTCCTCAGAACCATGCAGAAAGGCTCCATTCTCCGCATGTTAAGGATCAAATAACAAACGCATTAAAATTGTATATGTTACGAGTTTTCTACTTGTCCAAACAGTGAGTCACAACTATGAGAATCTTGCCACCAACAACTGGTGGGTACGGTTATCGCTTGCATGGTGAGCCCCCGATCGATCGGCTTCGATTGGCAGCGAGTGCCAGGCTTACTGCATGTATATGTATGCTATAGTTGCATTAGCTTTGGATATATGTGCATGGCTTCGCTTCCTATAGTTGAATGACTGTATGGAGATAATGACTGTTCATACGGAAGTAGAATGTGTCCCTACCGCTGTTTTCCGTCCACCTGTCCCAGCTGCCCACTTGGATACTGTTAAGAATGCACCAACTCGGGGTGGGGCAAGTCCTAGTTGCATGCCACTCATTAATCAAGTGCCTTTATCCTGTACAAGAATGTATAGGGTGCATTATCAGTGGATCTTTACTCCCACAGAGATTGTGGTCTGGCATACTAGAGAGATGCAGCTGCTTGACATGTATGACTTCACAAACAGTTCATATTTTCCTTTTGGACACTCTATATCATTTATGTATTAGCTTCCTGTCACTTTAGCCACTTACGTAATAATGACCAATATTTTGAATGCATTTTTATGGACTTCAATATAGAGTTTATTTTGTTTAGAGCATTAGGACAAGTCAGAAAACAGAAATTTTTAAGAACATACAGTCTAGTTTTGTAGTTTTTTATGGAAGGAGACACTTTTAGTCTCATATTATTCAACTCCAACTTGTTATCTAATCTTTTGTGTGGAACAATAAGTAGACACTTATTGACATTACCCATAGGAGGATAGGAGGTCATACACGAATATGCACTCTTGTTAGGATGGTTAGCCTTGGGAGTGGGAATTACAAAATGAAAAAAAAAACAAAATAGCATACTTTGCTGAAAAAATTTCCGCATATAGCACCTCCAAGTAAATCTCAATATAGCCCACTTTAGTGAAAAAGCCATTCATTTGGTGTCTTCAATGTATAAAAGGTAAAAATGCCATTGGCCTTGGAGTTTTAGTTAAAAAAGAAAAAGACAGAGGAAAATGCCAAATGGATTCGCGCTTTCTTCCCTAAACGTTGGTCTGAAAACGTGTTCTATTTATTTATTTATTTATTTGACCAAAACTACCAAATCAAATGGCGTGTTTACCTTCTTGACTTGGAAAAAACCAAATCAAATGGCTCCTTTTTGCCAAAGTGGGTTGTATTGAGAAATATTTTTCTAGAGTTGCTATATCCAGAATTCTTTTTGACAAAGTGTGCTATTTTGATTTTTTTCCTTAGAAAGTTTCTTCAGTATTTAACTTCTATTTGCATGAAAATATTTACAACACATTTATTTCTTATGTTGAAGGTCATAGGTAAAGTTTGATGTATCTACAGTTGCATATGAAAGCTAGTTAATGATTATAGTACCCAAACACGATGATTGACGTTTGAATGGAATCAAGTACTACAATCGAGTTGAATACTAGCATAGGGTCAAGTACTAGTATCATGTCAAGCATAATTTATCGGAGTACTCCTTCTCGGACTAGAATATATGAACATGCTTGTGTGGATTGATTATTTCAAAATTACAATTGCATTTAAGATGGAAAAATTATCATAAATCATATTATTAGTGATACAATATTAATTATTTTCTTTTTCTTTAATTATATGGTTGTGTAGGAAATTTTCTCCTATAGACAACTCAATCTTAGTAAAGTATTATAAACATGTTAAATGTCATCATTGAATATAGCATGTTTATGGATGAAGTTATCATTTTTTATCCTGGAGTAGTTTAGATGACACTTACCATAATTGGAATGTTTGGTTTTTCTCTTAGGACTAGTACTGACATAGTTAGGATTCCAAATATGTTTCATGGCTTCTTCACTAAAGGATGCAAACATAATATGAAGATCTCACTCGTCAAGGTAATACTAGTATCCAATAAAGAGTTTAAATATCCCAAAATGGATATTTTAGACACTAAATGACCATTTTAGATATCTGAGGGAAAAGTATGAGAGAGGAAATGGTTTAAAAATTAGTTGCTATTAACATTTTTGTCATCATTAAATGCACAATATGACATTTGTTTTATAACAACCTTGAATTCTCTCATTCTTTCAATTGTGTACACTGTGACTTGTACCATACTCAAGTACATTCAATAACCTCCCTCAATCTCAATTGGATTACTTTTAAGTCACATTAAGCTCAGTTGATGATTTGGCGGTGACAAAATGTCGCCTTGAGCTTATTTGACTTATGTTAAGTGTATAATTAGACTTTTGAATATAAATTTTATTTACTGAGCACCCTCTACATCATCATTATAGATATAAACATTTTTTATAAGAAATAGAGGAATTGTAAGACACAATCACAAATATTTCATGTGAATAGAACAATAATTTTGGAGTTATAAATATTTCAAGTAACCCAAAGAAAGACAATTTTAAACTAGCATAAATGAGTTAATGATCTACCACCCCTTCTCTCAAACAATGACTGAGCAAGGGTTGGAGGTCTTCAATTGCCCATGTAAGCAATCTTCATTGATGACTTTTGGCCTATCAGAAGCCTTGAACATAAATTCCCTGGATCCAAGAAAGATCCAAAGTTTCTGAGGTCATCTTCACCACGTTCTCTCACATATGGAAGTAGGTAGCTGGAACTAGTGCTCCAACCCATGTACACTACATCCCACTACAAAAAAAAATTGGGAACCCCAACCTCTCCAAGCTTCCTTCCCATTCATTTTCACTTATTTTCCCCCTCTTTTCAAGACTTATAACTCATCTGCAACTTCTTCTCTTCCTCATTCTCTGACCACACCACTGTGAAACCACCGTTGAACCTCCTTGTCCAACATCATTTTGCCCCTCTCCCTGACGAGGGAATGAGATGAGGGGTGGGTTTCAGTAGGCCTAGCCATGACTGGATGGTGGATGTTGAACCTCCTTTATGCCTGATCCAGAGTCACTGTTGAGCTCCAGAAAGCTTCTTAACGATTCTACCATGTTGTTTTCTAGAGCATGCCTCCTTAATGTCTAGGCATCCTTTGTTGGATGCGAGGAAGAGCCCCATGAATCCAATGACCAGCATGCTTTATGCCCACCCACTTTCTAGGCTTTGGAGGGGGTGGTTGGGCCTAGTTTAACATGTTGCATGTTGGCAAGGTGGAAGGCCCAACTTGGTGTGGTGGCTGCCCTAGGCATCCTTCCTAACCCTTAGATTATGATCTAAGTGTCTAGATCATCTATTTTATGTGAACCTTGCATATTTGTTTCAAGAATGATTCTTTCGCCAAATATGGCATATAATATATGATTTTTTATTTGAAAAACAAGCTCTATCTGATAAAATTGTTTTTATAGCTTCATCCATAATGTAACTCTAATTTTGTTCCTAATATGTCGTGTTTTTTATCATTCTGATGTACTTGATCCACTTTGATGCCAAAACACGATCTATTAATGACCCCACTTAATGATATTCCTCTAGTTCATAAAATTTGATGAAGTTTTATGAAAATTTTGACATTGAACTTATATATGGACATAAATGACATCTTTTGACTCTAATATGACTTCATATGAGCTTTTATACTAATGATCCCTACATTAATTCCTTATCATCAATGCATTGCCCCATTTTCAACTACATTTATCTGAATTAGCGACTCATGCTCATTATAGTAACAAGATTCAAACTTTTTCATTCTTGTTTCATATTTTTTATATTCTAACTTGTCCATAAAACATGATTCTTGTGGACATTGGTGTTAAATCTTAGACCTTTTTCATATGTTGATCTAATGTTATTCACAACGTCATTCCAATTCTATATCAGTAGACTTAATTTAATATCACCCTAAAGTGCCAGATGAATCACTAACATGCCCTGTTATGTCACTACTTTATCATTAACATTACATGAAATATGATCTTTTATCCATGATGTTGATGAAAGATCTAATCTTGTTCAAATTTTGATCTAATTTTTATGCATGCAACACTATGACATCAAATCAGTAGAATGATTATATTTATGACGCAAAACCCACTTATAGTTTAATGATGTCCACCTTGAATGAAAATGACTCAAAATGACAAAGTACATGCTTATGTTGACTAGCTTTCTCAAATGTTATGATTGATCTAGTTAATATCTATTAACATCAACCATGAATTCCTAATCTTGGTTATGATATGTCACCCTATATTATACATGAATCCATATTGTATGATGTAACATTATGATGAACATGCATGACCTATTTGAGATATTGAAATCAATATTGAAAGAATTGAAACCTAGACTTAGGTGACATATTAAACCATAAGGATAATGACTATGATGAACTAATCTTTTTGAAGTTGACACAATCACACATGTTTTTAATATCAGGATAACTTTCAGGACTTAATTGACAAGATCTGGACAAGCTTGCTACATGTAGTCATCTGAATCAAGTAGTTAATCCATTACTCTAATCAAGGTGCACTTTATCCTCCTATTGGCCAGACTAATGGTATTCAACTTGGTTGTAAGAATGTATGTTTAAAATGTTTGGATTTATATACATGTTTAAGGTCCACGTTCCATATGACTACTATGTTTGGTCTTGATTAAACTTTGTTTAACAAACTGTGAAATATGATTCAACTTGATCTATATATAAACCTTGTGTATCTGTCTATATTCTTGAGGTAAGTACACAAGGTTGGGCATCCTACTTTATTCATCAAGAAAAGGAAGACCATGTTGAAAACATGGTTAACTCTAAATATTTAGTCTTGTAATCCCTCAAGTAGAAATAAGTGATATTAGTAGCATTGGATTTAATGACCCTCATGGACCCTTCCTTTGTTATGATGGTCAATGGACATGATATTGTTGGTAAAATGAAAATGAACATGAAACTTGCGTGTGTGTTATTAAGAAAGTCCTTAATGTTTTTTCTATATTTCTTGTTTTTGTGTTAAGTTACTCCACACATATAAGTTCATTTCAACCGACAAAATTATGTATTTTTTAACGTAAAGAAAACAATTGTATTGTTGTGTCCCATTTAATATTTTTAGGTAACATGGACACACTAAAACATTACTATAACTACTACTTCTACTACAATATAATAATCATTTTCTATTACTCTATTGGAATCTAATGACATGCAAATGGAGTTTGTATAATTTGATATATGGGTGTAAGCGTACAATATGCTTTGGTGTTTCATGCATTCATTCTACAATGTTTTTGTTGACTAAGGTTTTATTCTTGCATATGTTGTGTGATGTGTTTCATTTTAGGGACGGATGTTTGGGTCCTCTTGCATTTGTCATTCTAGCCATTGGTAGTACGAATTTAGGTAATAAACAATTTTGCGATAAATGGTATCAAAACTAATCACATATCATACATTTGTGTTTAATAATAAAATTACTCTTATCAGCCTATTAAAACATAATTGCATAATGTTGATGTTGAGGTGTGTAAGTTGTTCAATGTAGGGGGGTCGATACTCCTCATATCTTCCTAGTTGTGGTGGTTGAGGTCTCCTCAACATACCTACCTAGATGAATTAAACCCAATTCTAGACTAAGATCTTTTCCTATAATCTAGAGAGTCTTCTAGCATACTATCTCTTCTATAATTACTACCTCAAGCCACCAAATTAGGTGGTGAATAGATGGTTACCAAATGTGTAACATCCCTGACCTGGGTTATGCTTTAACCCTGGATGTTTTGTTTAAGAAAGATAATTATAGGCTTGCTCTTATATTTTGAATAGTAATTAAGGCTCAAGAGGAACTGACATTTCAGTTTTAGTCCTTTTTGAATAATGTTGAAAACAATGTTTTGCTTGTTTTGGACTAATGTGCAATTGACCCAAGTTGAGGGGTTAATTTGCAAAAGTTGCATGATAAAATGTTCCTCAAGTTTTGAAGCATCATGAGAATGAAAATAATGCAGAGGTATGGCTAGTGAAAGCCTGAGTACCAAGAAAGAGCTGATAAAGCAATGTATGTGCATAAAAACCTAATTTTGGTGTAATGTGGAATTTACTTAAAATGTAGGGTTCAATATGCAAATTACCTCTTCCAGAGAGTCCCTAATATTTCTTGGCATCCTATAGAACAAAGAAAATGAGAGGGGTGTCTCATTTGTATCACTTTGAAGGAGAGAGAATCTTTTTTTGGTCCTCCGAAACTCCAAGGATTAAATGAAGATTTAAGCATAATTGAAACCCTAGTTTAATTTAATGCAAAAATAAATATATTAAATGAAGTTCCCTTCAACCAAAATTGTGTTGGTTGAAAATCCGTATATGTGGACGGTCCTAGTGCCTTGCAAAGGCAATGGAAATATCTAAGTGAGTGGAGAGCCCAATCACATTAATAAAAGGAAAAGAATTATCCACTAACTTTAGGATATTATTATTATAAGGATTAAGGTGCTTAATTTGTTTTTCTTTAATTCATGGATAATTGAGAGGAATAAGAGGCAAGGAAGATAGCCTCATATCTAAGGAAGAGGAGGGGGAAATTGGCAAGGAAGTGAAGGAGTTATCTTCTACTTTCTCTCTCTTAAACGAATTGTTAATAAAATGCATATATGCTCATTTATCCATAGCTTGAATGGGTAATTTCGAAACCACTTTCACTTCTTGCTTGAAAAACGATCAAGGGAGCTTAGGAGCAATATTAGTACGACCCTCAACTTGTAGGTAAGCTCCATGACCTTCTTTCACCTTAATTTTATGGTGGAAATCACAAATCAATGCATGATTTCTTCTTTTCTTCACTCAATCTTCAACTCTAGCCAATCCTTTCACTCAAAAGCTTAAGGAAGAGCCTTGGGATAGTTGAAGGTGTTGCTTTCACCATTAAAGACGTGGAGGTTGTAGCTTTGAAGCTTCTTTGAAGGTGGGTTATATAATTTGAACCCTTAATCATTGTTATTGAATTCAATTCCTCAATCAATTTTATTCAATTGTTCTTCTTGGAAATCCTTTGATTGATTGATGAAGCTATCATGAAATGGCAGTATATTTTGAGGGGTTGAAGCTTGAGGATGATGACATCATCCTAAGCACACACCTCAAAAGAAAATTGGGTGCAAACGGTTTCAAAAATATGGTCCAATCGGTTTCACCAAACCGTTTGGTGACCAAACGGTTTGCAATCCGTTTGGATGTTTGGGTTCCAAACTGTTTGGAGTGGTTGACCAAATGGAGGGGGTTGACCGTTTGAGGGGGGTTGCTGATGTGTTGAATAATGATCTAATAGATTTAATTGATAGGTTTCTAAAGGTTCCATGATTGGATAATCTACCAATTGCAAACCCTAATCGTTTAACTTGGACTCAAACGGTCTCAGGACCGTTTGGAGGTCAAAAGATAACGTGAATTGTTTGGAGATTCAAGAGTCAATGATTGATGTACTTAACTAGTTCAATTGTTGAAGATTTCAATGGTGCAAATCATGATCGATTGGTTTATGGAAACCTTTAGGTGACCCTTTTGATTTGGAGGCTGACTTGGACCAAACGGTCTTGAGACCATTTGAGTCCAAACGGTCTTGAAACCATTTGGGGTCAAACAGTCTCATGACCATTTGGAATCAAATGGTTTGAAAACCGTTTGGTGTTCAAATGCTAAAACCGAATGAAGGTCAAAAATGATCAAATCGTTTGGATATTTAAAGTGATGATTGATCCATTGATCCAATGGTTGATAATATTGATAATCAAAGATAGGTACAGTGGTTGAATCCCTAAAGTACCTAGATGATTAGTACCTTTAAAATGATTTAACCCTAAAAGTTTATGAAAGCAATAATTCACTATGTCAACCATAGTTCTATGTAATTGATGGAAAGGTTGATGTAACCTAATCAAGTTGAGAGGATGAGAGAGAAGAGTTCATACATGAGTGTTAATCATGTAGAGTATGTGATTAGGGTATGATCCTTAGTGAAGAGATCATGAAACACTAATTGAGAAGGTTAACAAACCCTAACCCTAATTTAGGGAAATTTTGAGTGAAACCCTAATCTAGGGTAATAGTGTAACCCTAATTAAGGGTGATGACATGAGAAACCCTAATTTAGAGAAACATGATGAAAAACCCTAAATTAAGGGGATGCTTCACAAAACCCTAATATGGTTGAATAGTAAACCCTAATTGTGGGTTATTGAATATAAACCCTAATCTAGGGTGATGTGATGTGAAACCCTGATGTAATGATTTGATGTGAAACTCTAAACCAGGGTGATGTAAGTAAGGCTATATGAAAACCCTTATATTGGGCAATATGGTGATAAACCATAACCCTGATCTGGGTAATGGGATGAATATCCCCAATTGACATGAAATGGGAAACCCTAACCCTAGTAAGGGAATAGTGGTGTTACCCCTGAATAGCATGGAACTGAAATATGATTGATATATCTGTTATCATGCGTGCTAACCATGTAGGTATCATGAGATGATGAACATAGCCAGGTATGAGCTATGGTGCTTTATTTATTGAAATTTTTTATAGAGCCTTGTGTACCATAATATGCCTTGTTGCCTAGTAAGAGGTAACAAGAGAGTTAATGGGCCTCAAGTGCCATGAGAGATGCTTGTGTGACAAGTGTCAAGTTTACCTTGGTCAGATGACCTGAAGGTGATAGTTACCTGAAAAAGTGGTAACAGTGCTCAGTGATGAGCTAAGGGTTTGAATACCCAGATCCATATGATTATGGTAATGAGATTGTGGAAGGATGAGAATTCCCAATATTGAAATGATGGATTGAGATCCCAATATCTCATAAAGACTGAGAAATAATTGATGGAAATATTACATGTTTCTTTATGGCATTTGTCATAATAATTTATGTTTGAAAACTTGGATGATGCTAAAAGAATATGATAATATACATAATTAATCAAGTGAAATCTATTCACGTAGTGCTCTGACCATAGATCCATCATCGTCAGTAGTTGGTGATGGTGAAATAGGTTTTTCTACGGGATCTGTTAGATGGCATACTGTTGAGTATGTGGGGGTAATGGGCGAACATATCCTTACCTCCTAATGAAAGGTTGATGGAAGGTAAACAATAAACCTCTCAATCCTTCATTATATATACCGGGATGGATGTATCACAAATATCCCGATGATGTTAATGTCAGATCGATGGAGATATACATGAAATCTCTCCATTGTGAAGAGAGTACAACCGCCACTATAACTCTTTAGCAAAGTTGCCACTATACCCTGGCAAGCTATTATTAGCAGAGATACTAGATGTCCTGCAGTTGTCCTCACACTAACTAAGGAGGATGAGGTCATGGAAATCCAGTTCTTCCATTGACCTATGTATGGTACCAATTTCAATTTTGCAATGGTCGGTTGGAGTATGAGTGGTATACCTCATCTCCTCGGAGCTTAAGTATGATTGTAAAATGTAATCAACCGTGTAGCGTATTTGATTAAAGTTGAAATATGAGAATCATTGGTTGATGTTATCCTGCTTATTATATTATGGATGGATAAATCTTATACATGTCATTTATTCATTACACAAGCTGCTTTATCAGGTTATAGATGAAATGCTTAAGTAAGAATGTTGCTCTAATCTGCATAGATAATGAATTATCTGTTGTTGAATATATGATTCCACTGCTTAGTTTATTTATATTAAACTACAATAATAATGTTTTTGGCGGAGAGTTATATCTCTCGCTGGGACAATTTTATAAGTTGTCTCACCCCCGTGGGATCCAACATTTTTAGGTAGACGCAGACGAAGAGGCAAAAACCCTATACCAGGGGAAGAGCAGCAACAACAACAACAACAACAGGGAAAGAGTAATACTTCAGGTGGAGATACTGGATGTCAAGCATAGTATAGAAAGTCCTATGTGTCGTCTTTGTACTCTCAGGTCCTAGGAGTTAGTGGATAGTGTTTTTATAATTGATCTGAGATTTTGGCTTGAATGCCTCGAGGATTTTGTTACTTGTGCTTTTATCAAGGCAAGTGTTGTATATATATTCCTCGAGAAGACACGGTACATGGAATGTACATGATGATCTAGGATGTATATGAAACATTTTAATTCTTATTAAAAGAGTTTTCCTGTAATGGATCTTTTTATAAATGGTTTTAATTTTTAGTGATTTTCAGTAATCCACTATTAATAATCATTTCCACATGTTGATTGTGCACTTGTTATCTGAATGATAGAGGGTGTCGTCACAAAATGTGTGCATATTATACTGATGAATTGCTCACATGATGTCTCAACATTGGTTATAGTCTACGTATGGGGAAAATAAATTCTAACAGATTGATAAAAGATTAAGAATATGATAATAAATCCATGACCTAATTTGTACTATTTGCAACTCAATTTTGATTAATGAAATACTCTTGAAGTTAACCCTCAAATCATGGAAACTCAACATTACTAATACATGAACGATGTGCTTCCTATGTTTTAGGTATATGACACTAATCCTTAGTATAATGAGAAAATAATGAATCATACCTTATACTATTCATTTATGAGGTCACTATTTGATAAAGTTAATGTTTCCCTATTATTGATCAAACCTCAAACAAGACTAAGCAAACTTTTCCCTAATTGATCATATTTTTAAATGACTATTGTCACACCCAAATCCCATGATTACCACTAATCATGAAATTAGGGAATAAGTTTGAGGATTATACTTAATACAAAGCTCACTCCTGGTTTTTTTTCCTTTATTTCAAACTCTTTGTTTTCTTGCATCCAATCACATAAATAAACATTACAAGAGAATTAAACTTTGATCACTCTAATATGATTTCAACATTAATGATACACATCCATACATTCATTATATTTCTCACACTTCCATGTACATACGACATGATAATCAAATACATTCTCTCTTATTAAGGAAACAAAGATATAAAACATCATTTACAGCTCTCTCACTTCCATACAAGGACCTAGAGTGATAGGGACCGACTAAACTTAATTGATCTGATACTTAACTCCTATGGTAGATCTACTCTGATGCATTGACCTTCTTCAACTCCATGAGTTATCCCTAAAAAATTGTGAGTAGAGAGGTGAGCCTACTCACTCAGTGAATGAGTACTTCAAAGAAATAGTTTAAAGCACTTATATAATTACATATATTCTAATTATCAACTGATATCAATTATAACAACAGTAAGATTAAAAGAGACTAATCATTCACATACATAAATATGACACAATACTCTAGAGATATACAAGAGTGAATCAATATATGAACATGCTTGATTGATTATTAAGAGAACTAATAACTTAGAAAACATACAAAGAATAATTGAATAACTGTGCACACTTGTGTATCCTCTCATTCATCTTATTATGCCCTAAACCCACATGAGGTGTACCACAACATGTGAAATAATCACAGGAAGCTACGATCTCACTATACAAGGCTTAGAAGCATGCTCAGGTTCCTAAGCATATCTCTTGAGTAAGACCCCGTCTACTGCGGGCCTTGGCACGTCTGCCTCTCGGTGGCTAATGAGAATAGTTGGCTATCTCAGACTCCACCTCTCAACATGGGTACTTAGGCAATGAGTCAGAACCCTCAGGCTTATTGTTCATCAGTGGACCTACTAACCACTGATCACTCAACATGTAGCATGGGTACCACCGACATCCCCGATTGGTGTTGGGTACCACACAATTGAAAGGAGTCCGCCCTAATGGTCAAGACCCCCACACCCTACTGGTGCACTCTGTCTTACCTCAATCTGGACTACCTACAGTCGGGAAGTCATTTCCTCACAACACATGCCTCATCCTGTGAGGATTCTACAGTGTTCAGGGCATCTATATATCTAATTCACTCTTTAAATTCACAAATCAATCATAAAATCAACATATCTTAGTTCACATTTATAAACTGTTCATTTCATAACCCGTCTGATAACATTTACCACAACTGAATTTTTAAGCATCACCACATCTCAAACTGAGAAACATTAATATCACAATACTTGTTTCACTGAACACCCTATCATCAGGGTTTCGTTTACCTCATTCACTTATCACATAACTTGCATAAGGATTGAATACATCATAACATTATTCAATAAGAATTGCTCTCAACCGTTCACATATAATCAAATATTTAAATATATGAAATGATGTAATGAACTAAACTAGGGTTTCCATGTCATTTTTTAAAAGGTCATACATCAAGAATAACATTGAATCAATATGTTTATTTGGAAACCTCCAACTTTCCATTCATTTAGGGTTTCACCCTCTTACTGATATATCAAGCAAACATTGATATCATCATATGAAATCCAAGATCTTATTTGACGTATATGTAATACACACACAAATAAAATAATCATTCATAACCAATGAGATTCAACTAGGCAAACCTCTTTATTCAATTCTACAACAAATTCAGTCATAGCCGAAAACCCTAAATTTTAGTTTACTTTTATAATCTCTACAAATACTTTAAGAATTATTATTTTGATGGATTCTACCCATTTCTAATATGATTTCATCATCTGAAATTCATCACAATAGATAAATCATCCATTTCATATCAACTTGAAAATGCCAGATCAAAAAGACCATTTACGGTTTGTACACGCATACTAAGCAATTGAAATGATTTAACTCATTTTCATGCATTCTACTATTTAAAGGAAGTACCAACTCACCCTAAGGTGTTAAAACACCTTAACAATGCAACACATCTCTGAAACTCTCGCGTCCATATTGAACTCTAGCAAAATTAGTAGTTTCTTCTTCCTTTTAACCCTAAACGAGGCCTGTTGTAGGTAGAAGATGAATATCAGAGGTTAAAATAAACCTAAAATTCATTGTATCAGGGATTCCAAGCAAGGGGAAATGAGGAGGAGGAAGAATCGATGGTTAAAACTACTTACCAAGTTTAATCTATAGCAACACTTTTGGATTTTCATCGTTCTTCATGTTCTTCTTCAAACATCACCTCAGAAATTACCCTCTAGGTCACCCTCTAATACTAAAAGGTATTTGGAATGATATAGGATTGAATTGTAGTTCCAACGCACTTTGTTTCATTGAAAACAAATAAGTATTATTTGGGATATGATCATTTTATGATTGGCTGTCCTGGGCGGCGTCAGTCACAGTCGCGGCACACGACGCAGCGTCACGGGTCACGACCATAGTGTCACAGGTCACAGTGTCGATGCAGCATTAGTCGTGGTTGTGGTCGCGGTGTCAACATAGTGTCGGTCATGGTCACAGTGTCAGTCGTGGTACTCAGTACTTGTTTACTAAAAAGGACATAACTCTCTCATTTTAACTCTGATTCAGTTCATTATTTTTTTATTATATTCATTATTAAATTATCTACAATCCTAAAACATTATTTTGATAATATTATCAAATAAAAATATATTTATTAATTATTTCCTTCAATATCATTAACTCTCTTCTTACATACAAGTATGGGTTAATGTCATATTAACTCCAACTCGGATCTTTATAGTATGCGTAAGTCATGATTATGAGTTTCCCATACAATTATTTAAGGTTACCAAAGTGAAGAAAAAGCACAACATAGAATATTACTAACAAAAATATGCTAAGCTTTAAGATTATCTTAAAACTCTAGGATTACCAACAAAGCTAAGAAGGGGTTGTAACAATTCTCCCTGTCTAATAAAAATTTCATCTCGAAATTTCTAAAAGAGGAAAAGATACTTGTTAAACATCTCTGATTCTACTTTCCAAGTAACTTCATCTATACCTGATTCCTTTGAAAAACCTTTACTAGGGTCATCTCTCTCCTTTTAAGCTTTCGAATACTATGGTCTAGAATTTTATTTTCAACATTAAATCATGTGTTCTTCTTCAAATCACAACTTTTAAAAGAAATAAAATGTGTGAAACATAATTTCTCAACTGGTCATCACATTGTACTATTCACTTGCCATTCATGAGACCACACTAGTCATCATACTATCACAAGATATAAATTCTTTTCACAATATCATAGGGTATCGACCCTTATCAACACAAGAGGATTACACCTTATCCAGGGCTCAACCATGCCCAAAGGTCATTAAGACCATCATACTATTCCCTGTAAGATCATCATTATCTTTGCATGTCTTATAAAAAGTCTCAACAATATCACTTACATATAATACACTGTATCATAACAATATTGCATTAATGAGCTAGGAGATATTCATAAACAATCATAGCAGGGTTATATTAACAATAAGAACATTCCTTTATTATATCAACATGAAAGGAATCTATATATGATTAACCCTCATCATATTCATAATGCACATGTTTAGCATTAGAAATTATCCACCATGTGACTATGATAACCACCAATTAACATATTAAGGTTATGATCATATTAACGAGGTCATTCCACCATCATTCCATCATATAAGAATGTTAAACATGAATACTCATCTTTATATATTTATATTAGAGTTAGGTTCAACTAGATAAATTATATTAATGTTACTAATCAACACTTATACCCAAACGCTATCTCAGAACATCCCCATCAGATCATGGATGAATAAGGTGAAGCATCACCATCACATTTCATACTATTCTCAAATATGAACCCTCACATAAATCAAGGTGTAACCATTGGGTTATATCATAATAAGGGTTCAATAACAATAGCAGACTACTCCATGATTGTACTAGTCATTCAAGGACTATTCATACCCAATTACCATCACTCAGTGTAACCATCCATTTATTCCATCATCATTCAACACATATCACCATACCACAATTGTATAATACTAAGATGGATTACTGATATGAATGACTACAACTATCAGACACCTTTAATTGACATATTTCTTGCACATGTACACTAAAATCATATGTAGAACCAATTTACATCCCTCATTATACCTTCAACAAATTTACACTTCTAAAAACAAATTCACGTATTACTGAAAGCCATTGTTTTCTCTTATCTCCTCATTCATTACTACTTATTGTTACATATCCTTCTCATTTTGATCATATAGAATAAACATCACTAAAATTGAAACATACAAGGTAAGAATAAATTATTCATCATTCTTTTAATCACTGCAAGATTTTATTTTAGATTACACTTTGCTCATGTTACACTTCTCCTTCTGTTCAAATCACACATCTTATATTTCAAATCTTTTTCTTATCCTTTTTTTTCTAAATCATTTCCATATTATTTATCTACCTTTCAGATTTGCTACCTTTAAACCATGTATTACTATCAGTGCTAGTTTACCTCTCATAGGGAAAATCTCATAATCTTGTTTTATAGATATGCTAGTATTCAAGGTCAAATCATTGTTGACATCCCTTGAACTACTACAACTCTAAACGTTCTAGGGTTTGGTCCTTATCAGTAGAATGACATTATTGTGATGTGACTTTGATCCCTTAATTTGAAATTCAAACTTTGGATCTCACAAGTTTTACTAAACTCTTCCTTATCTCATCAATTGAATTTCCTTTCTCTTACTTGGCCATTCAGATAGGTTACATTCTCAATTTACCCTGTTAGGGTTTCATCATCATATTGTGAGACATTATTACATTTACTACCTGTCTCTACCATGGTGGTTATGCATCATATATGATTCATTTTCTTATCACTTCATTCCCACATTTCTCTCATTAAGGAAGATATGAAAGAGAAGATGATTCTGAGACTTAGAATTCTTATCTTCAAAAATTCCCTTAATACATTACTTATATGTAGGTTAAATTAGTTATCAACAAGGATACTTAACTAATTAGCACTTGCTTGAATCTCACAACCTCTTTCTTTTATAATCTACATTACTCCATAATGTGTCAAACCCTTCCTTACTTTCCATAATTTTCTTACCATATACTACTCTTCCACCTGTCATCTTTAACTTGTAATTCTTATCATGTATACCATGTTGCACATATTTCTTTTTATCCTTCTACTAATGTGAAGTTGAAATTCTAAATCAATAATCTCTCTACTAGTTTCACCTCATGTTTAATACATTACATATCCTACATTTTAAATCAAACAACTCGCACATGGGTCAAACATAGTTTCTCTTTCAATCAATTTTTTTTCCTTCCTGAATATAGTCTACCTTTGTATGACTTATTCATTTGTTTAGCCATACTTTTTTTCTTCTTTTAGAAACTAGTTTGTTGTTCTATAGATACTTAGAACCCCAAAGGTAGTAAGGATGAATGTATTAAACTTTATAATAAAGGTATACATTCCATACTCTCAATTATATCATGTAACCCTCATTCCTTAATCAAGCTCATTGTTTCCAACATTTCTCTTTGTTTCATCTAAGTTTCTTATCCTAGTCTTATGATTTACATGTTAATCTAGTTTTATTCACTTTAAGCCCTCTGAACTTCACATCTATGTACTAACTGCATACTCAACTCGTTTCTTATATTTTCCCTTTGCTTTGGAGTACATAAAAGAATTTTACTCGATTATATGATCCATTACTCATTATTGATTCTTACTATCTTGGCCCTTCCATACTTTTCTCATATCTTTTCCATATTTCATATTTAGAGTTCATATAATACTAATCATTAAACTTAATCTGAACCTTATGTCGTGTTCCCTTATTCCCAATCAAGGGTTTCTCATATGAGGCCCCAAAGTTGGATCTCAGATATCAGTTCCAACTAATTCTTATCTAATTCTAATCTTTCCCATATATTTCAACATCTTAGTGTATGTACATTTTCACTATGATGTGGGTGTAATTCGAGAGTGTAGTCTTATTATATTTTCAATAGGAGTCATTAGATCCCAATAACGCACCCTGCCAGCCGGACCTGACTGAACCTACAGTCCTAAAGCCAAGAGCTACTCAAGATTAACCTACTCCTATTAATCTCAAACATGTCGAAAGAAAATCCACTTAGGAAAAACTCATTTAAACATAACTTTTAGTATACTTGATATAAAGAATAACTGAATCAACTTCATGATACACAACAATCTAAAAGAACCATACATATTCTACAAACTGATAATATGAATGCATAAATATAACATCATTTCTATTGATTTCCAATCAAAGAATTAATATAAGGCAACATTTGTATCACATTCTATGTTTAATCTCTTACTCCCTTTATTAATTTTTGGTCTCCTAACCCTATGATTTCTAGGGTTTCCCTCTAGACCATCCTTCCTCTAAACACCTACCAAGGGCATCTAGAGAAGAATAGACAGAGTAGCTTGATACTGGTCAACCTAAGTATTCAGATACCTGGCCAGGGTATCTAAATACTTAGATCTCGTAGAGCTATAGACACATCACCTATTATCTGCCGGACTTATAACTCTAAATTTCTATCGTAATGGTCCCTGACTACTCAACCTAAGCTCTGATACTAAATCTATCACACCCACATGCCATGATTACCACTATTCATTAGATTAGGGCATAAGTTTGAGGATTACTCTTAATACAAAGTTCACTCCCAATATTTTTTCCTTTATTTCAAACTCTTTGTTTTCTCACATCCAGTCACATAAACAAACTTTACAAGTGAATTAAACTTTGATCACTCTAATATGATTTCAACATTAATGATACACATCCATACATTCATTCTGTTTCTCAGACTTCCATATAAATATGACATGATAATTAGATACATTGTCTCTTATTTAGAAACAAAGATACAAAACATCATTTACAGCTCTCTCACTTCCATACAAGGACCTAGAGTGACATGGACCGACTGAACATAACTGATCTCATACTTAAATCCTGTGGTAGATCTACTCTGATGCATTGACCTTCTTCAAGTCCACGAGTTATCCCTAAAAATTGTGAGCATAGGTGTGAGCCTACTCGCTCAGTGAATGAGTACTTCAAAGAAACAATTTAAAGCACATGTATAATTACATATATTCTAATTAGCAACTGATAGCAATTATAACAACATTAAGCTTAAGAGAGACTAATCATTCACAAACATAAATATGGCACAATACTCTAGACATATCAAGAGTGAATCAATATATTAACAAGCTTGATTGATTATAAAGAGAACTAATAAGTCAGAAAACATACAAAGAATAATTGAATAACTGCACACACTTGTTTAACCTCTCATTCATCTTATTATGGCCTGAACCCACATGAGGTGTATCACAACATGTGAAAGAAACACAGCAAGCTATGATCTCACTGTACAAGGCTTAGAAGCATGCCCGGGTTCCTAATCCTATCTCTTGAGTAAGACCCCGTCTACAGTGGGCCTCAACATGTATGCCTCTCGGCGACTAATGAGAGTGGTCAGATATCTCAGACTCCACCTCTCAACCTGGGTACTCAGGCAGTGAGTCAAAGCCCTCAGACTTATTGTGCATCAGTGGACCCACTGACCACTGATCACTCAACATGTAACACAGGTACCACTGACATCCCTAGTTGGTGTTGGGTACCACACAATTGTAAGGAGTCTGCCCTACTGGTCAAGACCCCCACACCCTACTGGTGCGCTCTGGCTTACCTCGATCTGGACTACCTCTAGTTAAGAATTCGTTTCCTCACAACGTAGGCCTAATCTTGTAAAGATTCTACAGTGTTCAGGGCATCTACATATCTAATTCACTCTTTAAATTCACAATTCAATCATTAAATCAACATATCTTAGTTCATCTTTGTAAATTGTTCATTTCATAAACCATCTGATAACATTTACCACAATCAAACAGTTAAGCATCACCACATCTCAAACTGAGAAACATTAATATCACAATACTTGTTTCACTGAACACCCTAGCATTATGGATTCATTTAACTCATTCACATATGACATAACTTGCATAAGAATTGAATACATCATAACATCATTCAATAAGAATGTCACTCCGTAGTTCACATATAATTGAATATATATATATATGTATATATATATATATATGAAGAGATGTAATGAACTCAACTAGGGTTGCCACGCCATTTACTAAAACATCATACATCAAGAATAACATTGAATCAAGATGTTTGTTTGCAAACCTCGAACTTTGCATTCATTTAGGGTTTCACCCTCTTATTGATATATCAAGAAAACATTGATATCATCAAATGAAATCCAAGATCTTATCTGGCATATATGTAATCCACACACAAATAAAAGAATCATTTGTAATGAAGGAGATTCAACTTGGCAAACTTTTTTATTCAATTATACAACAAATTCAGTCATAGCCGAAAACCCTAAATTTTAGTTTACTTTTATAACCTCTTCAAATACTTTAAGAATTATCATTTAGATGGATTCTACCCATTTCTGATATGATTTCATCATCTGACATTCATCACAACAGATAAATTATCCATCTCATATCAAATTGCAAAGGCCAGATCAAAAAGACCATTTACAGTTTGTACACACATACTAAGCAATTGAAAATTATTAATTATTTAACTCATTTTGTGCATTCTACTATTTAAAGGAAGTATCCACTCACCCTAAGGTATAAAAATGCCTTAAAAACATAACACATATCTGAAACTCTCGAATCCATATCAGGACTCTAGCAAAATTAGTAGTTTCTTCTTCCTTTCAACACTAAATGAGGTATGCTATAGGTAGAAGATGAAGATCAAAGGTTAAACCAAACCTCAAATTCGTTGGATCAGGGATTCCGAGCAAGGGGAAATGAGGAGGAGGAAGAATCGACAGTTAAAACTACTTACCAAGTTGAATCTATAGCAACCCTTTTGGATTTCCACCATTCTTCACATTCTTCCCCAAAAATCACCCCAGAAATTGCCCTCCAGGTCGCCCTCTCATAGAGCAAGGTATCTGGAATGATAAAGGATTAAATCGCGGTTCCAACACACTTTCTTTCATTAATGGATAAGTATTGTTTGAGATACTATCGTTTTACGTAAAGGCTGTCATGAGCGGCGTCGGTCGAGGTCACGACACATGATGCAGCGTCGCGGGTCGTGGTGTCGACGCAGCGTCGGTCGCGGTCGCTGTGTCGGTCACGGTACTCAGTACATGTTTACTAAAAAGGACATAACTCTCTTATTTTAACTCCAATTTGGTTCATTATTTTTTTGTTGGATTCATAATTAAATTATCTATAATCTGACGATATTATTTTGATAATATTATAAAATGAAAATTTATTTATTGATTATTTCTTCCAATGTCAATAACTCTCTTCTTGCATACAAGTATGGGTTAATGCCATATTAACTCCAACTAGAATCTTTATAGTATGCTTAAGTCATGATGATGAGTTTCCCAAACAAGTATTTAAGGTTACAAAAGTTAAGACAAACCATAACATATAATATTTCCAATAAAAGTATGCCAAGCATTAAGATTATCTTGAAACTCAAGGATTACCAGCAAAGCTAGGAAGGAGTTGTAACAACTATAGTATATATAAATGACTCCAAATTATGAATAAAGGCTTTGATATAAGAGGTATTTTTCCTATTTAATTCAATACCTCTTCATAAAATCAAGTTCAGATGGCATGATGAATATGGTTCTCAATCTTTCTTTATTGTTCCCTAACTCTGGAGTGTCCAACTTGACTTCTTGATTTCACAATGTGTCTTCACACAATTTGACTTCTTGATTTCAAAATTCATCCTTACCTAGGTCATGAAATTAAGGGGGTCAAATTATGACCTTAATCTTGAAAATCTTAAAATGTGGTTTCTCTGTGATCTTATGGACTTATGAAATACAATATGATACTAAGTACTTTCCCTATTTTGGTATGCTTGACAATTCATGACAATGAGGACAAATGTTCTTTATTAGGGTAGAGGTTTTTCTTATAACTCCCCTAACCTAGGTCACATCTCTATCATGATTTATTCTAGATTTGCACCTTGTTAGTAAAATAGAGTTTTGAAAAGGTAATCCCTTTCATATGACTTAAACTTCTTGAGTAATGTCACTAATAGGTTATATATATGATGATTGATACTCAGTCTTTAATATTTATTTAATGATGATCTTGAATTATGATGTTGCTGACTATAGCTTGTGGTAAAGTGCATAGAATGACCTAGGTCTACATCATTCATCAACCTCAAATAACATGGTTAAGAAATTCATATTGATATATCACACAAATTCTCAAATATTACTCAATTATAGATGAATTGTTGTATATGTATGAATATATATATATGTATGTATATATATATGTATATATATATATATGTATGTATATATATGTATATATATATATATATATATATATATATATATATACTATCTAGGTATGTTTCTCATACCCTTGATTCTAAGTGTTTGGACATGTGACCTTTAAGACCAAAATTTGTCTCTTGATATTCATTTATGAAATATTGACTAATCATAATTAGTCTTGATAATGATTACAATCAAAAGATCACCGTATTTGGATCTAGAGTTCACCCTTGATATGTGACTGATGACTTTCATTTTCCCAAATCTAAAGAAAAATTGAAATGAAAATTATGTTGGCCTCTTGATTAATGATTTAGAGATAAGCTCTCATGTGAACTAGGATGGGACCTTCCATTGGCTAAGGGTATGAAATCACAATATTGAAATATGATGCTTGTCTCAAATTTTTGAAATACAAAATCTCAATTATGGATGTATAATAAAACCTAGGCCAATGTAAAAGATAAATCCTTAAATGTTTGGATTGAAAGTCATGCTTTCCCTTTTGATTAAAAGATCTCTATTTGTTTGAAAAAAAATAATCTCTTCAAATTTGTGATCAATATGAGGATTTTCCAAATTAATGACTCATTTGATGATATTTCCAATTTCATGGTCAACATTAGTATATGCTTACTTTGGTGCCAGATTTCTAAATATTGGAATCATATATATGTTTAAAATCATATCTCTACCTTATGTGGGATACAAGATATTTTCATATTGAAAATATGACAATATCAATTGAACAATTGTGATGATTTTGGGACAAAATTCCTTTTGAGATGGGGAGGATGTAACAACCTTGTATCACACTTTAAGTTATGTACAACTTGACATGTACAACAATAAATAACATTTTATAACCTCACTGACCCTCATATTTATTATTTTGAGTCACATTATGCTCAATTGATGATATGGATGTGATACAACATCACATTGAGCTTATCTAACCAATTTTTATGTATAATTAGATTTTACACATCAATTTTGATGATGGAGTGCCCTTAAAATCATCGTGTTAGACCAAAAAAATTATATAGGAAGTAGAGTAAATTATTGATACAATAGTGAAAATTTCATGCAAATTCAAGCTATGGTTTAATATGTATGAATTTTGCAAGTTTTCCAAAGAATAAACATTTTGAACTAATTTCAAAGTGTCAACAGTCTACCACCGCCTCTCTCAAGCAATGGGAGAGAAAGTATTGGAGGCTGTAGATTTCCCATGTAAATAATTCAAGTTGATGACTTTTAGCCTATCATGAGCCTTGGATCAAAAGGATATGGATCCAACCATGATATATTAGCCAAGAATTCATTTTCCCCACTTTTAACCAAGGATACTAGTAGGTGGCCGAGGCTAGTGCTCCATCCCATCTACAATCCATCCCCTTGTAAATTGAGAACCCAAACCTATCTGAATCTTGTTTCCCATTCATTTCCACTTCTTTTTTTCCTCTTTTCATGCATTTTATCACCTCTCCCACTTCTTCTTTTTTCTCCTCCAACCGCAACAACACGAAACCACCACTGGATCTCCTTGGCTAGCCACATTTTGGCTCCCATGTAAGGACACAACTAAGTAGCATATTGCAGTGGGCATATAAACCATTGGGGGGGGATTCTCGACCCCCCAAATGCCCAAATCAGCATTGTCACCGAGATCCGATGAGCTGCTTCAAGTAGCACCATAGTGTTGTGCGGCATGCACTTCCTTGATGGTAGGATGTCCAACATCATATGTGAGGAAGATAATTTCAATCCAACAACCACTAGGCACCACACATGCCCACACACTAGGGTTGGGGGTTAGGCCTGGTTTGGAGGGCCAAAAAGTGGCAAGGTGGTAGGACCAGTTTGTGGTGAAGGCCTCCCGTAGAGAGCTTCGTAAACCTTGAATATAAATATAAGGTTCTAGATCATCCCTTTTGAGGTAGACCTCGTATATGTTTAAAAAATGGCCATTTGGTTAAAAATGGAATATAATATATGAGTTTTGATGAAAAAAAGAGCTCTATACATTACAATTTATTTCATGGCACGTTTAACTTTTATGTCTTGTCTTTTCCCTAATATGTCCTCTTTTTATCATCTGAAGTACTCAATGCATTTCGATGCCAAAAGATTATAAAAAATGGTCCCACTTGATAATATCCCTCTAATCAATGGCATTTGAAGACCTTTTATAAAACATTTGACCTCTATATTAAAGATGTACCTAAATAGGAGATTTTGACTCTAATATGACTTAATGTGATCTTTGATGCTAAAGATCGTTACTTTAATGCCTACTCTAATATGACTTAATGTGAGATTTGATGCTAAAGATCACTACTTTAATGCCTAATCATGAATTTATGTGATCCAAATCATTGTGATTGATCTAGATCAATAACACATGCTCATTTTGTTACTAACATTTCAAACGTGTCCATTTGTGTGCCCTATTTTCATGTAATGATGTGACTTGAACCATGATAAGTGATTAATTTGGAGTTTGGATGTTAGATCTTAGACCTTGCTCAAATGTTAGTATGAAGTTTTTTAGAACTTCATAATTTTTCAAAATTTGTATACATAATGTCAACAACACTAAAATGCCTTATGAATTAGTGTCATTCCCTATTTGGTGATGACTTGGCATAATCTCAAAATAAATTATGATCACTTGTACATGTTACTAATGTAAGATCTAATCTTGTTCAAATCTTGATCTAATGAGGATCCATGCTAAAGCATGTTGTCAAATCAATATAATGATGATATTTATGGAACCAAATCTTATTGGATGTCATTTAAATATTGATGATGACCACCTTGCATGAAAATGACTCAAAATGACAATGTTGATTCTTATTTTGAATAGCTTGCACAAATCTTATGATCACTCTATTTAAGATCTACAAACATTAATCATGAATCTCTAATCATAGTTGTGATTTGTCACCCTAGGTTCTAGATGAATCCATGCTACCATGAAAATGAGCAAAAATGACCTAGTTTGAGACATTGAAATCAATGCTGAAATAATTTAAACCTAGATTTAGGTGCCACATCAAACCACCATATATACTATGATGATATGATGAACTAATTTTGTTGTAGTTTATTGACTCATACTTGTTTGTAATCTCATAATGATTTTTTGCACTTAATTTCCAAGATCTAGTCAAGCTTTCCATATATGTTTATTCTAAATTGATTGTTTAATATTAACCTTAATAAAGTTATGCTTTAACCTCCTATTGTCTAGACTAGTGGTGTCAAAATATTTTGTATGTATGTATGCTTAAAATTATTCTCTTTGTATACTTGGGAATAATTGTTCCCCATGAGTATTATGTTTGGTCTTGATTAACTATATTGTATTAACCTTAAAATATAATTATAGTTATCCATCACACAAACTTTGTGCACCTACGTGTATTCTCAGGGTAAGGACACAAGATTATTCATTCCTACTTGATTCGTCAAAAAAAGGCATACCATGTTTAGGGCTAGTTTGTTTGGATGTAGTTTGGTGTTGTTATCTGAGTTTGCAATGTAAGAATATACATCAAATTCACACTTTGTCATCTGACTAGACCCTACCAAATAGGCCCTTATGGTTGATTAAACTTTCACTTTTAGTCTTGTAGTCCCTCATGTCAAAACAAGTTTCATTAGTATCATTGTCTTTAATGATCCCCATAGACCCATACTTGGGGAAGCTGGTCAGTGGACATTATATTGTTGCTATGGTGTAAATGAATTGAAAACACTCTACCATTTTAGTAAGATAGTTTATAATATTGTTGTTTTCTTTCTTGTTATTATATAAAGTTTTTCCAAGCATATATGTTGTCTTTTTTTCTAAAAAAACTAACCAACTAATTTTGTTGAAGATCTGAATGAGCTACAAGTACAAGAAATGCGGTAAAGAAACTACACTCCCTAGTAGTATTTAGAGTGCCATGAAGTGCACTCTTAGCCACATCATGAGACACCAAGTTAAAAAAAGCTTTTGACAAAAGAAAAATAAAAGGAGAAAAAAGAATTAGCTAAGATCTTAATATCTTCAACAGGCAGAACCAAATGGCTTCATCTTTGTTGTGCTGTTAGTAGCAAGTTGATCACCACTTTGGAGTTAGATTCCACTTCGATGACCCTCCATCCCAGGCTATGGTTTGCTAGAGCAAAGAGAGCAAAGCCTTCCCCTCTATAAGATTAACAACATCATTGGCCCTAACCATTTCTGGCACCACCATGACCACTAAACCGCTATCATCATGTAACATCCCTCCTATCCCAATCCATCCATGTTGACTAATAGCTGCATCATAATTCAATTTCAGACCTCCCGGAGAAGGTGTAGTCCACTGAGAAGGTTTAGGATCTAGTTCCTTTGTTTGCATTATTTTGCAGCTTTAAGTCTATGATAAAAGTTTGAAGTTGGTGCATTGTGACATCTTGTGGGATAGTAGAGCTCCTAAAAACACAGTTATTGTGATTAGTCCAAACTCCCCACATGATATTAATATCTTTTGTAAGTGCATCCCCTTCTAGTCTAGCATGTAGGTTCAAAAGGGCTTCACCCGGTGTTAGTGCTACAGGCGTCAAAAGCTTGGACAACAATGAGGACGACACCCAAGCTGTAGGTGCTAAGGTGCAATCAAATAGGGTGTGAGGAACTTTCTCCTTATCTGCATTGTGAATGGGGCATCTACCATATGGAGTAGAATACATGTCCCATAATCTACCCTTTGTTGCCAATTCCCCCCTACACATTCATCAAAGAAAATGCGAAAGTTTTGGGGGTGATTGGTACCTCCACACAAGAGTCCACACCTTTTCTCTACGAACTAGTCTGGTTCACATAAACTCCTCCTTTCCCAACAAACTCAGCCAATATGGTTTTTTTGTAGAAAAAATACCCTTGGCATCACGCCACTAGCTTGGAACATCTTTTGGAGTCAACTACTAATAGGTGTGTTCAGAATGTGGGTACAAAGCTCAAGAGAGAAAATAGTCGGGGGAAGGTCCCTTTTAAACCCTCCAACCTCAGTATCAATTAATTCATGTACATATTTTGGGTGATGACAATATACTGGTTGGGAATCATCCTTACAAGAATGTTGTCCCAAATCCACTTGTCCCTCCAAATGTGAATTTTTGTTCCATTTCCCACTCTCCAGTTGGTATCATCTAAAATAAAAGCCATTTCTCCCCATATATTGTACCAGGTAAATCTTAGATTCTATCCACGAGAGACCTCTAAGATAGATGACCGATGAAAATATTGTGCCTCAAGAACTTTGAATGCAAGTGAGTTTATCTTTGTCAGTAACCTCCATAGGTATTTGGCAAGAATTGCTTGGTTGAAGGAGTACATATCACATAATCCCAACCCCCTCTCTCGAGCTTGCATATATTCTCCCAACTGACATATTAATTTTCTTTCATTTTCTTTTGCACCCCACCAAAATCTGGCAATGCAGCTTTGGATTTCATCAATCAGGCTCGTCGGTAGTTGAAAACTATAGATGACATTTGTTGGTATTGCTAAGGCAACTTCTTTACTAAGTACCTCTTTTTCTGTCTTTGATAGAATGTTTTTGTTCCATCCTAGTAACTTTTTCCACACTCTCTCTTTGACATAGTTGAACAGATGTTTCTTTGATCTACCAATGGTTTTTGGAAGACCCAAGTACTTAGCGTACAATATATGTTATCTTAATGTTGTGATTTTATGTCTTTTTAGCATACTATGATTGTTGCTTCCGAACTATTATAATCATTTGTTGCTCTTAATTTATTGAAATCTAAAGACATGTGAATGGAACTCACATAGTGATAAGATTGTAATGTAAGATACTAGTCTATCTTCTGCTAATATGCCATGTTATTTCATACTAGGTGATTCTATGTCGATCATTGCTATTTTAATCATTCATATGTGAGTTGATATGTTCCATCTGGGTATGGATGCTTGGGTCATCTCATCTTTGGCTATCTAGCCATTAGGACTGAGGATATGGGTAATAAATGATTCTCTAACATGTTTGTTCTTCAATCACTATAAATAAGGAACTATGACTTTCTTTGGATCATAAGAATGAATATTTTTGTCAACTTGATAATACCAGTATCTGTTATAGTTGTTTCTATTCTTAAGTAGATATTTTAGATGTGAACATTCTTAGATGATAATGGTTGAATGACTGAATGAAATGAAATCTTTTACATAGATGTGTTTATGTATGGGACATACAAATAGACACCCAGTGTAACGACCCCACCTCTCGGTAACCCCCAATTAAGGGAGACCCGAAGGACAAAGCCATTATTCAATTAACAGGATCAAAGGTTCGACAAAAAATCAATAATAATTATGAAATTCTACTAACTAAACTAGAATTGGGTATAAAATTAAAACTTTACTTACCTTTGAAAAACTTTGGAAATCTATCTCTCCAGAGCTTGAATTAATCTATCTAATCATCCTTGTACTTTATTTCTTAATTTCACAATGTGTCACTTTACTATTTGTTCATTTCATGGTTGTACCTATAACGCCGAAAAACAAATTGTCGGTCAGCATATTGAAATATACTGGTATGTGGGGACAACCAGAAGTTTGCACATATGGATAGCAATCTAATTATCACAATCAAGTTAATTAACAAGCCAATTTTCGCTTTTCAGTATGACATTCTCCACCGCTTTTGCCCTAACCCTGGCATACCCACCTTAGGGTTTCGTTTGCCAATGACTTAAGGCCACCTTCTCAATCCCGAGCTTGGTGCCTGGGGTCACCACTCATGGTGCCCTCTAGTCAAGCAATATCATAGGCCACCTTCTCATTCCCGAGCTTGGTGCCTGGGGTCACCACTCAGGGTACCCATTGGTCTACCCATTCGGGCCTGACCTTTTGCATTATTCATCAGGGTGGGATGTAGGTGTGAGAATACATACTTCTATTATTAATGTGATAATCATAGTGACTTTATAATTTGCAAGTATGAACATCCAAACTGATAATTTGCATTCAATGCAATTAACCATCTGGAAAATCCTCAGGAAACTGAAGCGGTTATTCGTAATTAACCACATACCTGATTTGGAAGTCTCAAGGATTGTAAGCAAAATATCCAATTAAGTAAATAGGAAACCAAGCCAGGCAACCAATCACCCCAATCAAACAGGCACAACAAGAAACTTGGAAAACACGTGCAATCTAATTACTCATATGTTCATCATGAACTTACTTTATTGAATTGGAATTCCCTCCTAGGGTGTGCCTAAGTTAACATCCCAGGATTTGAGGCCTTGGATAACATGATCTTAAAAGGAATGATTGGACTACCTATGACGACTATCTCATGAAAACAAGATTAACTAATTTAAACTAATGCGGAAGCATTTCGTTAGCAGTGGAATTACTGAAAATCACTAAAATTAAAACTTTTTGTAAGGAGAACCTCAAACTGTAAAACTCTTTCATAATGAAACAAGATAAGTTATTTACAACTTGATTCATCATTACATCTCTGTAATATCACATCTTGAGAGTCATAACACTGACTTCCCTATTGAACTGTACATGAGCAGATACAAAAATCTCAAGGCATTACGCCAAAATCTCAGATCTATTTAAAACATCTAAAGACTCCTAGGACCTGAGAGTACAGAGATGACACATAGGACATTCTATCTACAATGCTTGACAGCTAGTGTTTCCACCTAAGGATCACTGCTGTCTTGGATGTTGCTACTGCTGCTGTTGCTGCTCACCCACTGAAGGGTTCCTTCGTCCTCAGCGTCTACCTAAAAAGTTGAATCCCACGGGGGTGAGACAATTGAATAATTGTCCCAGTGAGAGTTATAACTCTCCGCCAGAAGCTTTGTTATTGCAATAATGGAATAACATTGAGCAGTAGAACTATAAATATTCAACAGCAGGTAAAACATTGAATAAGCTAAGTAGAACAATATTCTATAAACAGTCATTTCAATTATAATTTGATTGAATGACAAGACACATATCAATAAGGAATATGAAGAACATGTATACTGGTTATTCAACTAGAGCACTATAAAAAATGTATTATCAATCATTGTTTCTCATAGTTCAACCTAAGCAATTATGCTATACGGCTGATCACATTTTCCAAACACAATTATGCCCTGAGAAGATGAGGTATACCACTCATACTCCAAACGACCATTACAAAATCGCAATCGGTACCATACATAGGTCATCAGAAGAGCCGAATTTCTATGACCTCATCTTCCTCAGTCAGTGTGAGGTACAACATGCAGGACATCTGGTGTATCTTCTATAATAGCCTTCCAGGGTATTCTGGCAACTTCGCTATTAGAGTTACAATGGCATGTTGTACTCTCTTCGCCATCGAGGAATTTCTTGTTTATCTCTCATCGATGCGGCATTAACAACATCATTAGAAGATTAGTGATACATCATCCCGGCATACACACATAATGAAGGATTGAGATATTAAATGTACATCTCACATCAATTCCCTCATTAGGACGTAAGGATATTCACATCCATAACCCCCACATACTCAAAAGTATGCTCTCCAGGAGTTCCCTTAGGAAAACATGTTTCACCATCATTTAACTTCTGACAATGATGGATCTATGGTCAGCGCTCTACATGATATCATTATACTTGATTATTTAAGTACATTATGGCATTCTTTTAGCATCAGACATTTTTTCAAACATAAATCAATAAGACAATTGCTATAAAGAAAGGGTAGTAATTGTATCAAGTTCATATCGCATATAGTTAACATTGGGATCTCAATCCCTAACCATCTCATCATTGTGATTCTGGAATATGGGTGTTCAAACCCTTAGATCATCAAACAATGGTTACCAAGTAACATGTTGCTATTAAGTCATTTAATAGTATGAATGTGATTGTAACAATGCAGGTATTTCTCATGGCTCTTACAACCTATCAATCTCATATGTTACCTCTCACTAGGCAACATAGCATATCATTATTTTCAAAGCTTATAAAGTTCTTTCAAAGAATATAGCATCATAACCCTTACCTGGCTATGCTCACTTTTTCATAAAAACCTGCATGACTAGCACAATTGGTATCATGCACATTATATCTGTATTAGCACAATACAAATTATTTCCAAGTCCAGTATAGAACACCACGGTCGTGCTCTCTTGCACGGTCATGCTACAGAAAATATACCACGACCGTGTTACATCACCACGAATGATTTCTAGGGTTAGGGTTTCCTTTTCAATTCAATTAGGGTTATTCAAACCCTTTAGCTTATAAAGGCATAATGATTCCTCATTTCATATTTCAAGTATAGAGTTTCATGCTTAAAAGCATAACCCAAATTTCAGTTTACTGTTCACATTATATCATTTCCCTAGAATAGGGTTTACTATTCATATTACATCACATTACCCTAGATTAGGGTTTACTATTCATATTACATCACATTACCCTAGATTAGGGTTTATTATTCACATTATAAAGAATTAAGATCATACCATCATCATGTGTGAGGATTACTTCCATTAATGCCCTCAAATTAGTTTAAGATTCATTAACCATCATAATTAGGGTTTTTATGATCTCACTATGATGGATCATATCCTAATTAGATGATTCACACACATTGAAAGCTTGTTACTTGATTCTCATTTATATAAGGAGTCTTCTCTCTCTTCTTTCTATAAGATGATGTTTACATCACCTTGATTAGATTAAGTCAAATCAATATTGACCTCATGGATTATGTCATTACTATTGTGGTCATCAAGATTCACTTGTTCAAAGGGTGTTAGTCACTCTATCCCATCAAGGTTACTTTTGTAATGTTCACCATTGATTATAACATACATCAATCAACTAATTACTTGGTCCCTTATTCACTTTAGGTCTCTTTGAGGTTTAGGTTAATCATCTACTAAACCATCTTGACCACTAAGGTATCAAACGTTCTTGACCATTTTAGACCTCAAACGATATTGCTTAATCAACCCCCAAACGGTCTTGGATAGACCTTGAAACCGTATGGTGTCATTGACCATTTGGTATAGTTTGACTTTTGAAACTGTTTGGTAAACTACATACTCAAGACCGTTTACCCTAGGTGGGTTGAATACCGTTTGGTCATGAAGACCGTTTGGCCAACTTTGACTTTGAAACCGCATGGGAAAAACAAATCTTGAAACCGCATGAGCACCAAACGATTTGGGATAGTATGGTCCCAAACGGTCTTGAGACCTTTTGGACCCAAACCACCTCAAAACCACATGGACCAAAAAGTGTCTTGACCACTTCAATTGCAATATGGTTTCCAATGTTGAACCCCTCAATCAATCATGCACTTGTTAGGCACTCATCAATTGAGTCAATTAGGTCAACCCTCAACTGAATTGACACTTAATTGACTCTCAATTGTCATCAATTAGGGCTTGGATCAATTGGATTAGGGTTTGGAATCGATCACCCTTCAACATGTTTCAACATGAGTCTAATTGATTTGAAACCATTGAATCATCATTCAATTTAGTCATGACCTGACCCCAAACGGTCTTGGGATTGCTTGGATGACCTCCAAATGGTCTTGAGACCATTTTCTCAAGTCAACACCAAAAACTAACTCATACAATTAAGGTTTGGCTCAATAGATTGATCACTAGGTCAACAATTAATTGCACTTCTACTTATTGCCTTTAAATCTTTGACCACTTAACCATACTCAACCCTAGACCTTCAAACAGTCTTGGGTGACTCCCAAATGGTCTTGGGATCATTTGTATATCCTCCAAATGGTCTTGAGACCGTTTTCCCATTGTTCCATTCAAAACCAAGTCATTCACTTAAGGTTTGAACCCTAGGTTTGGTCACCAAAACAACACTTAATTGCTCATCAACTTGATATCATTGGACCCTCAATTGGTCAACTTTACTTAAACCTAGACCTCCAAACGGTCTTGGGTGATCAACAAACGGTCTTGAGACCGTTTGGGTGATCCCCAAATGGTTTTGAAACCATTTGGGACACTCAACCCAAATTTCAACCTAGTTCAATTATTGAAATCAGCAATTAACCTGATTAGGGTTTAGATGATTGATGTACCTTCAATTAGTGATTTACTTGGAATTACTTGATGATTTTTGGTAAGAGATTAGTCCACATTATTTACAACAGACCTCCAAATGGTCAATGCCTAGTCAACACATACAAACGGTCTTGGACTGTTTGCTTCTATGCGGTCTAGTGAAACCGTTTGCATTCAAACGGTTTCAAACCATTTGCTCCCAAACGGTTTGGGAAACTGTTTGAGCAAGGGTTGGAGACTGTTTGCTAAAGCAACTTTTTGTATAAACATTTTTACTAACATCATCATCTTCTACCTCAAGAACAGGGGTTGTTCTTCACGGACACACTAGCAAGAACACACAAAATGTCTAAAGAAGAAATATAAGAAACATTTCTAGGAAAGAAGAATGCAAGAGCAAAGCTTAAGGGTTTAGAGTTATAAAACCCGCCTTAAGATCTGATCTAGAGATCCAAGCTTCGTAGCTTTAATGGTGGATGAAGCTCCAATGGTTTTCCAAGGTCTGTTCTTCAAGATTTGGATGGAGAAGATGGTTAGAAAGAAGAATTGTGTAAGGAAAACTAACAAACCAACCTTGTATTAGGGTTTCCACCAAGAATTCGAGTTGGATGATGGTCCAACTTACCAAACTAGCTTGGTCGTCTTCCTTCTGCTCCAGAGCTTCTTTTTGGTCGGTCAAAGCAAGAAGATGATAAAAGAAACTAAGGGAAACGATCCCTTGCTTTTGTTGTTAAGGATGCTTTATATATTTTTTGGATATTTTCAAAGCAAAGAAAAAGATTGTTATTTCTTTTATTTATTAAACATATCCACCAAGGCTTGCTTCATCCTTGGCCAAATCTCTTACTCCTAATCACATGAAAAACTCCTCCCTTATCCAAGGTTAAAAGGAAAAGAACCCAATATCTTAATAAGTTGTATATATTAAAGAGCTATTTACTTAAATCTTGATTATTCAATACCAAGATTATCTTTCCTTCTATGATCCTTCATATGAGGCGCCCCTCTCATTTTCTTTGCTCTACTTGATGCCAAGAAACATGAGAGATACTCTAGAGGATACATTTTACATATTGGACCCTAGGTTTTGGGTAATTTGCACATTACACCAAAACTAGGTTTTATAGCACAAGGATTGCTCTACAAGCTATATCTTGGTGCTCAAGATTGTGGAAACCATGTCACCACATCATATTCATTCTTATGATGTATAAACATCATAGAAACATCTTAACATGTGCAATTTGGAAGTTAACCCCTCAACTTGGGTAATTTGCACTTTAGACCAAAATTAACAAAACATTGTTGCAACATTGTTCAAAAAGGAATGAAATAGAAATATAGGTTCCTCAAAAGCTTTAATTACATTTCATAAGACAATCACAAGAATCTAACCACATATTTAAGCAAAGCACCTAGGGTTAGTTCATAACCCAGGTCAGGGATGTTACACTACCCATATCACCAAGGTGCACCTCCTTTTATGGGATCCCATCACTAAGAACTCCATATTTAAGCGTGCTCAACTTGGAGTAGTACTGGGATGGGTGACCTGTCGGAAAGTTGATCTTGACATGCGTGTGAGTGAGGACAAAGCGTAGTTACGGCTAGTGGTGGTCTGTGGGGACAGTCGTCATTCCTGAAACTCTACCAGAGCCTAGGGCAGTGGGCTCAGGCGTTACAAATGGTATCAGAGCCATAACCCCTCCATTAGGTGGGGCCCACATGGGCATGTGGCATGCAAGTCTTGAGCTGTGCAGTCCAAGAAGGTAGAAAACAGTTGTCCATGGTTTAAGTAGCCACCCCTGCGTTGGTATTCCGTGATCGGGAGCTGGGTGTCCATGGGCCATTGTGGGTCTGCACTAAAATGGGGTCAGATTATGAGGCCATGTAGTTGAGCCTTACGAGGATGTCAAGAGTCTAAGTGGGGGATATTGTAACATTCCATGATTTGAGGCCACAGATAACATGATCTTCAAAGGAATGATTGGACTACCCATATGTGCACCTCCTTTTCTAGGATCCCATCACTAAGAACTCCATAGTTAAGCGTGCTCAGCTTGGAGTAGTACTGGGATGGGTGACCTGTCGGGAAGTTGATCCTGACATGCGCGTGAGTGAGGAAAAAGCACACAGTTAAGGCTAGTAGTGGTCTGTGGGGACAGTCATCATTCTTGAAACTCTACTAGAGCCTAGGGCAGTGGGCCTGGGCGTTACACCCAGTTTGTCTTTAAGGACACCTGATAATGAATTATGGTTTTCTTTTTATCAAAACCATAATAAGAAGGAATAACTTAATAGAATACTTTTTTTTTACATTTTCATTAAATACCAGATATTTTAGAGGAGTGTGTTGCTACAATGACAAATGCATTTTTCTGTGTTGCATGTCTATAAGAATCAAATATGAATCTACCAAGGGATTGTTCTAATGTATTTATTTTTGAAAAGTTCATTACATCTAGGGAGTAATTTATTCAATATGTTAAGAATTTTGAAGGAATTATTAATTTTATGTTTAATGTAATGCATAGAAATTAGGAATTAATGTTGAAGTCAAAGAAGATATGTCTAGTACAATGTGATACATTGTATGTGTGACACATTTTAGGGAAAACTTAATTTGATGTTTAATATAAGACATAGCCATTAGAATTTTAAATAGAAGTCAAAGAAGATTATATTATAGTTCATTCATATGGTTAATCATAGGGAAATGTTTATCTAGGATATGGAAACCAAACACAAAAGATACTTGTGATATGGAAAAATACAACAAACAAAACAAATTAATATAGTATCATGCTAGCAAATGAGAGGAGTCACCCTACAAGATATGTAGGAACCAATAATTATTAAGGATGTCCAATCTAAGTATCAGGATTATTAAGGTGAATAAAGTGATTTAAAAATTAATGAATACATATTATACCTCTCGCTATATCAAGGAATATAGAGAAAGAAATAATTAAAAAGCAACGTAATTGTATGTAGTAGATTCTTCATATAAAATTGTAACCTTTTAACCTATTAGATTTCTCCTAATAGGGATTCTTAAGTTGAGATATATCTTTTATTCATCTTACAAACAACTTGTTCCTAGATATTTTTGGATTGATTGTAACTAGCCTTTTAGTTTCTAAGAGAAGCCGCCAACCGACCTCTTATACGTATTACAAATATCTAGTAGGGATCCTTATGGAATTTTATGGTTGGCTATTTTTGAAAGGTACAATTTAAAAATAACAATATAAGGCTCAAGGAATCACCACTTTGTTTTAAGGGACAAATTAGTAAATTTTTTAACTAGCACTTAATAAGTGCGAAAACACAACATGTAAAACTTGAAACTGGTATTTTAATCAATAAGAAAACACAATATGGTCCAATTTGACCCTACCTAAGGGGAAACTATTGACGAAAGTGTCTCCATGAGATTATGTAATTAGTCATATTACAACTAAAAAGGAATTAGAGGTGTCACATTGTATGGAAAAACTTAATATTGCAAACTTGTTGTCATGTAAGGGAGACTATTTTAGTTCATATTTGGGTTGTGTTAAAAACCAGAAGCATGGAAAAAATAGCAATAATGAGATAACTTCTAGGACTAAATATGATAAACATACTTATTTAATCAGATTTGATAATAAAAACAAATTTGGATCCTAATCAACTCATGATATTCAATGGTAGAGAATCATATAAGGTGGTCAATTTAACATTATGTGTGTTTTACTGAGAAAATGGAGTAAATTTGATAAATCGTTCCATTGAATTAGAATAGGTATATTTTATATAATATTATCACATCATCTTATCAATTACATGTTAAATCTTAAGATAAGTGGAGAAAAATAGTAAATTCAAGTTCTAACGAATAAACAATCATTTTGCTACTATCTTTCTAAATTCAATTGCCCTTTCAAGAAATTAATAATAATAAGAACAAGTAATATATATAAATTAATGTTGTTAAAATTAAAGGAAATGATTTCTCAAGAATAGAGCTAGATAAGTTTCATTTAAGAGTTTAAAGCACATATATGTAGAATAAGTTAGAGATTATATATAAATTAAACCAAATATGTCTAACACACACTTTTTCCGTCCCTAGTAGTAACAAACTTCTTGTTTGAAATTTAGTTCTAGAAAAAAGATCTTCTGGAGTAAACAATGATTTGGAGTATAGAATAAAGGGGTAGTTCTTCTATATGTTTAGTAGACTTTAAATAGAATACATATAGCTCGTTGATATGGTGATACATATATTTTTTATTGTATAATGGAGTGAGGGTGGGATGTTATGGTTTAACAAACACTATCAACTTAAAACATTTTTAATTGGAAAATGTATTTACCAATCTTACAGAGTGTTGAGTAAGATAAGATCCATTCATATGTTTCATAGTTTGAACATTTTTAGCTTAAAATATTTCTAGATTATCATTTTGAATACATCAATCAATCTTGACAAGTTCACTTCAATTTAGGAAGATGAGAAGAAGAAATGGAAAAGGGGAGATGAGTGAATATGGGGTTCTAGTCCTTTCTTTCTATCTTGTTATTTTTTTGGACAACAACAATGACTTTTGAAAAGATAGTTCATATATTTGTGAAACTAATTCATTTTCCACATAGGATTGACACAAGATATATTGAAAATCACATTTTTGAAAATAATATTTAAAGAAGATTATTAAATTGGAAATGATTTCAAATTTGGCATACATCTATAATAGACATATTCTCTACTTATTAACCCTAATGAGTAGAAATGTGGATATACAAATTGATTAAATAGGAGAAAATATAGGAAAATGACCAAAATTGTATGAATATTCTAACATGCATGGGAATCTAATTTAATCTTGATCATCTATGACGTATCAATATTCAGGTGGAAACTCTTTTAGAGGGCTAATTGTACTTCAATCTAGGGAGACAATCCCCTACACCATTTTTGTCAATTGAGAACATTCAATCAATAAGAGAATAACATTTGTAAAGAGATGGAGAACTCAAAGTTTTATGAAGTGGGATAAATATCTTCACAATATTCATATATATTCATTATAGTAATAAAGTGATATATAAAGAAGTTAAGAGTATCTTTTTATAAAGGGATATCATCTTTTTTTTACAAGTACTTTGTGATTATCAAAATATGATATATATATATATATTAGATCTCTTTGTAAATAGCTAATACAACCATATGAAAAAAATTTGAGCCACTTTTGAAGTAGTAGGTAGAGTTACAACAGATAATCTACACTTTACCTCCTCATAAAATGGTTTCTGGTTGTACACGAATATATTTATCATGTTGTATGATCATTAGTTGGTTTTGTCTATAGGGACTAAACCAGGTGATGATACAAATTATAGAACACAAATATCACTATCAATTTATTCTTTATATAAATTAACCATCTATTAACGATTACAGAGTGAATATCCTCACCTCATTGGTTGGTTTTCTATAAGAGAATACATTAACCACCATGTATGGGATTTTGACTTGTTTACACGAAGAACTAAGTTTATTCCTTAGAAAATCATTTTGTAATTATAACTAGTAAGATTATAATTCAATTGTTTATCTAATATTTTGTGAGTAAAATAGATATAGCCATAGTTCAATAGGTTTGAGGTTATATATAAAATGAACTTATTTCAATCATTACATCATTTTTATGAACGTGAGTGCAGATACATACATATAAATAAATTATTTTAATAAAACTACTAACGAATGGAACCCTGTGGCAATGCCTAGGTCTTCCTCCCAGGTGATCGATGGAGGCGAGTAACTGGGAACCTAGGGCTTCCTAGAGGATGAGGGGGATGACGATCCTCTACATGTAGACAACTCTATTCCGTTGGGCTCTACCGAAATTAGATTCATTTTCTTGAAATATGGATTATCGAAGAGGAACAATACTTAGTCCATTCCTAGGTCCATGTGTTGGTATGTATGCCCAAAGAACTAATCATGTAATGATTGTAGTGACAATTGAATTAAGTACTAAAGTGTTTAGGTATTTGGTTCACACAACAAATTGGATGACAAAACTACCAAACACCCATCTCAAGTGTTGAGACTATAGTCTGTAAGTGCCAAACAATCGTCTGAACTATTGAGACAGGCGTCTTAGCAATTAGGCCTATTTTATGTTGAAATTGGCTAAGAAGCAAACCAAACCACATGTCTGGCTTGACTTGGGTCACCAGATGACCATTTGGGTGACCGAGACAACTGTCCTACATGGGCAGGATGGTCCAGTTCTGTTGAGGGAAGGTTCTAGACATTTTCTTGTTTGTTTTTCTTTTACATTACTTGTTGTGTAAGGAAATCAATGTCCGACATTGATGGGAATTGAGTTGCAAATTTTGTTTACAACTGGAAAACAACCAAATGGTCCTCTGGGATGTGATAAATGACCGTTTGGCATGTTAGACAATCATTTGGGTTGCCAGATGACCATATGGGTTGTTGTAGGTTGTGATATTTCCAGAAATGTTGTGAAAATTCAATGTCTTCCTATCCTTTCCACTCCCGCATCAAATGAGAACTTGGACCAAAACCTCGCTATAAATAGAGGGGGTATTGGGGCTTCCCATAACACAACACAAACAATTGAGAATCAATTTCTCTATCAAACATTGTCCTCTCTGGTTGTGGTAACCAAGAGATCCCAAGAAAATTCTACCTGACTAGGGAGGAACAACAAGGGAGAGAGCAATAGAGAACATTGTGTAGGAGAGCATTAGTAACTAGTAAACCAATGGGAGGGACAACACCTTCCTATTAGTTAATAGGATGACATGATTTCTAGGCAGTCAATGTGCACTTTTCTTAAGGCCGGAGGCCGTTGTCTGCCGCCTGGAGGACAATGTCAACCAACATTCTATGAGAATAGGAATTGCTGAAGAAGACAAGGTTTGTGACTATTGTCTGTGGTGAAGACCAAGAGGCCCAACAGTCAAAGGAGTACTAGTACAACTAGGATTCAGTGTTGCACATCTACAACGATGAGGATTGTCACTGGACTAACTCCAAGACCAGGTATATCCTTGAAACCATCTTTCCTACATTATAGTAATTGACATGGTCCACTGGTTATAGGAATATGGTAGATAAAAATTTGATTTTGTTGCCTGATCTATAGCCATAATTCCCTATAGTGGTATCATAGCCAACGCCAATTTACTATATTATGGGTTAATCAATATGATCAGATTTTGGTTTTATCGTTCAATTATTACATGATGTCACATATTTGTTCTTACCCTAATCCCAATCCCACTGTCCAAATGGGCAGTGTCAAAGGCATTAGAGTGCCCGCCCCTGAGTGGCCCGAAAATCACACACAGATAATATGTAAAAATGAAATAACATTCTTCTTTATTAAAATGAACCAAAAGGTTTAGTACATAAGGCCCATAGGCAACATGAAAAGAGAAAAAGATAAGAAACTAGCCAACAACTACATCCCTTTTACAATTAGCACCAATGTAGAGTCCATATTTGATGTAGCAGTCTTTATTTCAGTGGATAAATAAGTAGATAAGTGTAAAATCTCTTGTTCCTTGCATTACCTAAAATCAAGAAAATAAAGACACAATGTCAATGCAATTGCACGGTACACTACATAAAAAAAGTAAAATAGTTTATAAGAAAACTAGTACACCTGGCAGGACTTATGTTTCAAAAGTATATCGAACGATCTTCCAAAAACCAAAATGTTGTTCAACAAGAATTTTATTACAAATTTACCATTATGATGTAATTGAGAAGCATGATTATATTAGTTTTGTGTGACTCTATTACCCCAACGTGATGGGGAGGTCACCAAGATCCTTCTCACCATAGGAGATAGGAGGTCAATGTACAAAATCCCACCCTCCAAATGAGGGGGGTTTGCTTATATTCAATATCAACATTATCAACTTTTTCAACATCATTATCATCATCAATATATGAGTAGTCGTAATGGGTATTGCGATTTATGTTTTCATGTTTTTCAAAATATAGTATAGGAAAAACATAAGACTAATAATAGGGAACAATAGCTCATCCAAGTAAGTAGCCAAGCATACGGTCAAGAGATACATAAAAGTATCTTCAATACAATCAAGGAGGAGTTATATAATAGTGTACCTTTCTAAAAGAGTATTTGGAGTATAGATCCCACGAAAGAGTAGATCAACCCCTTGACTCAGATCCTAGATGAAAATATTGGATCAAGGGTAAAGATCATAGTTTTAAAGAATCATGCTTCACTACTCCAGATTAGGGTAACATTTTCCTATTTCTACCTTAGGGTTAGGTCATCAACAATATTTCCAAATGTCTAACATTTATTCCTGTATTAAGCATGTTTCATGAATGGATGACCTACCTAGGTATATTTAGGAACACATGCCAACCCTAATTATTACTATCATAATTCAAATCTCTAGATCATTTTTAATATGAAACAATATCATTAGACTCAAAATTAGATCAGGGAGATTCATGGTCAGACATATGATTAAGAGGGTTGGCCAGATTAAGGTTAATCATCATCACATCAAGAGTAATCCTTATTTTAATGTATATGATTCATATTCTAGAGTAAGAAGGTTAGATCTAACCCTTATTCTGTCAAAATTGATTTGGAATAAGGGTTTCTCAAAGATTAAACTCATTTTAGAGTCATTAATTACAACATTATGAGAAAGAGATTAAAACTAGGGATAATGATGAGAATAATAAGAAATTGGACTATGTAAGTATTTTTAAAAGGTTTATTCGATTTTTATGATCAAGATTGACAATTGTTTTATCATTTTTGGAGTTTGGATGCATTTTCTATGATTAAAATGAGATTTGGACATTTAAATGAATACCCGAGAAGAGGAGGTAATTACCAGAAAAGGAGGAGCTTGGAAAAGTAGTGGCCGTTGGATTCCTTGGTCAGATTTGACCAGATCAGGATCTTGTGGCTGGGAGGCCATCCACTACTAATCACATGAGTGAGGATGAAGCAGCAAGGGAGGCATGAGGACCGTCGATCCAGGTTTGGATCAACGTGGACTCAGATCTGAGGGTCTTGATTGATCGTCCCAAACAAAGGAACCCGCCTGTGAGCAACCTTGCTCTGTGGAGGTGCACTAGCTCAAGAAAAAGGAGAAACACAAAAGATGGAGAGGGAGAGAGAGGTGAGGTGCTGGTTGGAGTCGTAGGGGCTCACCGAGGGTGGAGGTCTGCTTTTTAATGCCCAAGAGGCTATGTTTAGGGTTAGGGACTGCTCCACGCCCATGGAGGCAGCTGAGAGAGGTTTCTCTGGAATGCTCTCGGAACATAGGAATTTGAGGGGGGAAAGGGGGTGGTTATGTTCGGATTTGCGTGGGAAACTATCCAATGCGTTTGATTTCTGAATTGAGTTGAAAAAGAGCCAAAATGCGGTCTCGGCCCCCTTGGTCTCCTCCCCGCTGTTTGTGGGAGGTAGGGGATGAACCTATGACTGCTCGAATAGGGCCCCGAACCATGGGTGCTTGATCCGAGGGTCAGGGATCGCTCCCACCCTTCTCAGGAGATCGCTGGCTCTTAAAAGGGTGAAAAAAAGCAAACAAAAGGGATTTTGTGATTAAACTTCAAAAAATCATAGAAATTAGTAGTTGGTCCAAATTGAGTGAAATTTGGAACTTTGCTTCACAAAAATATGTAGAACATATAGAAAAATTTTTAGGACAAGATAATGAAGTTTGAGGAACGAATTTATTTCTTTGAGTAAAGTGATAATTAAACCTAATTAAAAATTCATATAGTTTAAACAAGTCACATTACTCACCAAATTTTGTATTTGAGTCTCATCATTAATTATTAGAAGACCTCCTGGACATTGATGTTCAACCTTGATCTGTTGGTAGGTCAGACACTTAGAGATGAAATTAGCAATGTCAGTCTTCATATTCCTCCACCATAAGTGTCTTTGTAGATCCTTGTACATTTTAGTCGATCCAGGATGCACGATATATTTTGACCCGTGAGCTTCTCATAACACCATTTCTATCATGACCGAATCTTCTGGGACCCATATGCGTTGTTTGTATTGGATTCCACCATCCATATTGACTGTTAGATGAGTTTGGGGCTTCTCTAGTAGCTTAGTCATTTCATCAAGGCTCTTGCTATTCTTTTGGGCTGACATGATCTCAGAATGCAGGCCTGGTTTTACATGGACTGGCCAATCTAAGAACATTTCCCATATGCCTCAGGGCCCAAGGTGACATGACTTCCATGTTCTTCCATTTAGTAGTAAACACAACAACACATTTAGCCTGCTTCCTGCTGAGTGCATCGGCCACCACGCCTTTTCAGGGTGGTAGGCAATGTTGAAGTCATAGTCTTTAAGATACTCAAGCTATCACCTCTGTCTGAGATTGAGATCCTTCTGTGTCAGGATGTATTTCAGACTCTTGTGGTCGGTGAGGTTGTCGAAGGTGGCACCATACAAGTAGTTTTGCCATATCTTTGAAGCATATATGATGGCAACAAGCTTGAGGTCATGGTTTGGGTAGTCGACCTCGTTTGGATTCAATTGCCAAGAGCCATAGTGTAATGAAAATGCCTCCCAGTAACCCCCAATTAAGGGAGACCAAGAGGTCAGAGCCGTTATCCCAATTTCCGGATCAAAGGTTCGACAAATAATCAATAATAATTGTCAAATTCTACCAAACTAAACTGAAAGGATGAAATAAAATTTAACTTAGCATACCTTTTTCAAAAACTAGGTTAATATATTTCTATCCACATCTGGAGTCTATCCTAACTAATCCTCCTTTGTATTTAATTACACATATGCCACTTTACTGTTTGTCCTTTTCATTTGTAACTAAAACGTCGACAAACAAAATGTCGGTCAGAATAAATGAATTATGTTGGTATGTGGGGGAAACAATAATCGTGCAATTAACTATAACAACATATTGAAGTCAAATATTATTTAACAAACAACTTTACATTTTCAATATCATTGCTCAATCCATACTTACCCTAACCTCTACGTTGTCCCTGCAGTGGTCATGGATGCTGCCTTCCTTATGGTAGATCCCCATTTAACCCCTCATGATCCTAACTAATAGGTGAATCAGTTTCTAGGGTTGAGTCACATGGCACTACCCATAGGTAGCCCGCTCCTTAACTCATGGTGTGCTAAAGAGTTGAATGGCACTACACGTAGGTAGCCCAATCCCTAACTCTTGATAACCTAATGGTCCCACTTATCAAGTAGACCCTTTACCAGGATACCCTTTCCATCATTAGCAAAGCCACAGAGGAGGACCAGGATCTGAGCCAGTCATGTATGCATACTTATGGTGATAGTCAGAGTCACTTTATAGTTGCATGAAATAAAAGTCATCCAAGTAGTTATTTTCAGGCAACTGATAAAACATTCGGTAATCTCCATGAAACTAAAGTGATTAACCATAAGTGTAACAACATACTAGTCAAACTAATTTGAGACAGAATTAATCCAACCAATGTAAGAAATCCAATAGGCAAGCAAGCATACAAAGAGATCCTGAAATGTGCATACAATTTCCTATTATTGATCATGCCATCAAGATCTATTAAACCTAGCTTGCTTCCTAGAGTTTCTAGTCCACTTTTAGGGTTTCCATTACAATTACTCACAAACCCTAATTATCTCATCTATTCTTCATGAAAGATATTAGGTTACCTTTTAACAACATATAACCCTAATTTTGATTTAAAGGCACAATTAAACATCAATTAAGTCCCTTATGCCTCTTTTACATTAAAGGTACCATTTTTATCCTTTTTAATTCATGAAAAGATCATTAGGCCCAATTATCATCTTTGGTTCCTTCCAGATTAACAACTCATTGTTCATTATGGTTTAATTTACATATGAACTAATTTTATTAGAAAACCCTAATTACTACATTAAGGGTATTTATCTACAATCAGGAACTTTTATACTCAAAATAGCTTAGAACTATCATATCTCAACTTTAATCATGAAATTAAACAATTAAAGCCATTAAGAGTCACATTTACTAATATTAGCGTTTCAAGGCCCATTAAAGCATATTTATGCACATGAAACTCTAAATTAAACTAATTACATGCAAAGTTCATCCTTTTTGTTCTCAATATACCTTTTTACAATTAACAGGTTAATGTCAACTTTAATCATCCATTAAACCCTAACAAATACATTAATCATCTCAAAATAGGGTTTCTTAATCATTAAAGCATTAAAGTTGATAACTTCCATTACTTTTCGAATTGAAAGAGTGACTAGCCTCTAAAATTATTTTTAGTGAATTGCTCTCGTTTTTCTAAGAAAAATACATATATTATATGTACCAATCTGGCTTACCATTATTTAGATATGAATTTTGCAAGAATTACCTTTTTGGACCAATGGCAGGCCACCACGTCGCCCTCTCCATGCAACATTGTTAGTTTGGAAAACATAACGGAAAGACACATTTTCCCTCACTTAAACAGCTGGCTCTGCACAACGTGGAGGGGTAGAACCGTCAACAACCATCTGGTTCATCCTCTTCCTAACGAAGCCCGACCTGGTCGCCGACGGCTGCCTTCCCATGACCTACCCCTCCTTCCTGGAGGCTCGAGGACCGCCGCAAGTTGGAGCCCTAGGTCCGCTGCACCCTAGTGCACGCGGGGCACCCCCAGGTTGTAGCCAGGATGGCTATTCCTGAGTGAAACCAGTTCTCCATTTCTGCTACGTTTGCTGCAAACTTGCAGGCCTACGACAGGAGTTGCGTGAAGACAAGGGTGTTGGGTTGGTAGTCGATCAGTCTTGGGTTGTCGTGGAAGCTTCCCGCCTCCATCACGAAGGATCCACAACCCCTTGTTTGTTCTAGGGTTTCTCTTCCCTCTCGGTTAGGGTTTAAACAAAGAGTAAGATGGGAGAGAGAAAAGGATGTGTGGGATTCTTAAACTCGATCCAAAGGCTCTACCCCTTATATAGGGGAGGGTATCAATTCCCTAAGATGCTTGTCCGCAAAGAAACAAAGTCCTTTTCCAATAGGAATCTGATTCCTTCAATAAGAATCATGTTTCTCTCTCTCTTAAATATCTTTGGATATTCTTTATCCTTTGAATATTTAGGAATTCAAAAATCCTCTCTCTTATTCGCTTTATGTTTGCTCTTTAATCGATTGGCACGAAATTATGTTTTCTTTTAGTAGAAAATACCACCTTTTTAAAAATACCACAAAATTCATTAATAATGTATCACATTATCCACTTTTTTTGCATTATTGGTATTTTCTCTTTATTTCTTCTTCATTGGGGCTCCTTAGACCCCAAGAAACTCTAAGATTTCGTAATCCTTTTTAGTGGATACTCATTATACTTCTAGATGCATCTATATTCTTTATTTCTCATCATCATGTTTATTTCTTATTAAAATATCTCTTTTTGAGGATTTCTCTTTATCTTTCTTTTTATTTTCCTCATTGGCATTCCTTTTAACATTAGGAACCCTTTGGATGTGAAAATCCACCAAGGATAACTCAATTATACCTCTTTCCACTTATTTACCACATTTTATCATTGTTTTCAATTTTTTCTTAATAAAGAAATATTTAATTGATCTTTTCTTTTATTGTTGCATTATCTTTGCAAATTTGGACTCCTTGGGACCCATGGAACCCAAGAGGCATGAAATCCAACTTTCGATAACATTCCTTTGCCTTCTAGAGGTTTCTACATCTTTCTTTTCTCCATTTTCTTATTTACTCATTTAATAATGGAGTTTCTTTTGTCTTTTCTTTTTTATTGTGCCCAATAGCCAATAAAGCCCACAAAACAACCATCACGACTATTGTAAATGAAATTCATTTATTCAAAACAAATTATATCATTATTTGTTAAAATGTCTTTAATATGAGAAATTACATTTCTCACCAAATGAACCCAAAAATTGGGGTTGTAACACATAGGCAACTACCGTTCTTTCTTACATGAGGATACAACCCAGAACGAACTTTGATGTGTCAGTGAAGATGACAAACTCATCATTTCCCGAGGGAAGAGTCAAGACAGGTGCAATTGTCAGCTTTATCTTTAGCTCTTGAAAATTAGACTCACACTCCTTTGACCAGATAAATTATTCTCCTTTCCTGGTGAGCTTTGTGAGAGGAAAGGCAGTCTTGCTAAAATTCTGAATGAAACGTCGATAATAACTAGCAAGACCAAGAAAACTTGAAATCTTAAAAACAGTCTTTGGGGCTTGCCACTCTAGAATAGCTGAGACTTTAGTGGGGTCAACAGAAATTTTCCCACCTGAAATTATGAGGCCTAAGAACATGACTTTATAAATCCAAAATTAACATTTTGACAACTTTGCATAGAATTCCTGGGATTGGAGGATGTCAAGAAGTTTGTGAAGGTGAATACGGTGTGATTCAGCATCAGTTGAATATATCGATATCTCATCAATGAAGACCACTACAAACTCATCGAGGAAAGGTTGGAAGGCATTATTCATCAAGTTCATAAACACACCAGGGGCATTGGTCAATCCAAATGGCATGACAAGGAATTCATAATGCCCGTATCATGTCAAAAGGATGTTTTAGGGATGTATTCATCCTTAACTTTGAGTTTGTGGTAACCAAAATGGAGATCAATTTTTGAAAAGACATGGGCAGAACGGAGTTGATCGAAAAGGTCATCAATTTTGGGCAGCAGATACTTATTTTTTATAGTAGCTTGATTGATCAGACGATAGTCATTACACATGTGAAGGGATCCATCCTTTTTCTTGAAAAATAGAATAGGGGATCCCCAAGGAGAGGTACTAGGGTGAACGAAACCCTTATCAAGCAATTCCTGCAACTGCTTTTTCAACTCAGTCAATTCAGTAGGATCCATCCAATAGGGTGCCCAAGAAATGGGTGTGGTACCAAGTGCTAATTCGATTGAAAACTCGACATCACGATCTGGTGGTAGCCCAGGGAGCTCCTCAGGAAAGACACTCATGTACTCCCACATTATATCAATGTTTTCTAGGGAACTCATATCAGGATTGACTATGGTTACAGTTGCTAGGAATGCTTTGCACCCTTTAGCTATCACGTTTTGGTCTTTAATCAGAGAAATAACAACATTTTTATTTCGATCTTTCCTTCCAATAATTACAAGAATAGGGAGGTTGGGTTTGGAAATAATGAATTTCTTGGCACGACAATTGATCAGAGCATGATTTTTATGGAGCCAATCCATCCCTAAAATAAGGTCAAAGTCTTCCATGTCTAAGATTACGAAATCTGACTCAAAACTACATCCAACATAAGATAGAGGGACTTTTTCGACAATATAGTAGGAGACTTTCATCTTCCTACTTGAGGTAGTTACATCAAGTATGTACCCTAAGTCCCTTTTTCTAGGATTCAACATAGAGGAAGATTCTTAGACATGAAGGTGTTTGTTGACCCAGAATCAAATAGAGTAACAACAAAATGGTCGAAGATTTGCATCATACCTACGTATACATATATTTTGTGTAAGGATTTTGTACAAGATAATCATGATACAATGTTCTAGAAATAATTTTGAATTTAAAAGGTACCTTCCATGAGTTTATTTTCATTGGCCTTTTCCTCATCTGCATTCACGGCAAAGACACGGGACTGTCGATGTTCACCTTACCTGGCCCATGTTGGAGGAGGGTGGGGGTAGTTGTCTCTAAAGTGAACCTCCTATTTGTAGTAGTGGCAGACCAAGGATGAATACTTGCACTGGCCAGAGTGGAAGTTATCATAGTTGCGGAAACAAGGAATATTGGCGTTCCGACCATGACCCTTGTTTTGGCTAGGAATCTGGTTTTGTGCAGGACCACGGCTGTAATTCTGGTTTTGGTCTTGATTGTAGTTCTGGGCAGGAGTATTTCTCTGGTTCTTCTATCAGTTCTTGTTCTTATTTCCACCAATATGGTGTTTTCCCTTATGTTCAGGTTTTGTAGGTATAACCTTAGTCAGGCCTAGATAGGAAAGGGTAGGTAACGATTTCTCGTGTCCCATCCATAGGGTTCTTTCCATCGACAAGGCATGGTCATAGGCATCTTGAAAATTGGTTGGTTTGGATGAGGATACAAAAGTTTTTAGGGTAAAGAAGAGCCCATCAATGTAGTGGTCAAGTTTTTGGTCTTCAGTGAGGTTGGTGACATGCCTCTCTAGAAGGCAGAACTGTCGGCTATATTTAGCCACCATGTTAGTTCCTTGGGTAAGGGTGAGGAATTGTTTTTGTTTCTCCGTTCTTTCATATGTGGGTTGGAAACGGTTGGTGAAAATGGGTTTGAAGGCTTCCCAATTGACAGGGATGACCTGTTGTGACCAGATATAATTCTCCCACCACAACATGGCCACCCCCTTCAACTAGTAGGTGGCAAAACCAACCTTGTCTTGTTCAGGGCACCTCAAAACCCTAAAGGCGTTCTCCATGGACACTAACTAGGCATCATCCTTATCTAGGACATCATCTTTGTTTTCCCCATAGAAGACTTCTGGGCTGAGTTTCAGAAAATCCTGGATAGTGATGGGTTTTGGGTTATGGGTTGGCACAAGGGATGTTGTACAAACAACTAGGTCATGGAGGGCATCCATAATGGCCTTCTACTTCAATTCCCACATGCCCATATCAGTGGTCTTATTGGTAGAATCGACATCTTCATCATCATTCATATGAGGCTTCTTCCCCTTGTCTTTAGTACCAGAGGTCCCTTCACCATCCCTATTATTCTGGCTTTTTGGGGACATCTGCAAGTGTTCAACTGATATAAGTTTTCTTATTTATAACTTTCAAAGAAAAAATATGATAGATCATGGAAATATTGCAACAAGTTTTCTCAATTTATTTTTGGATTTTAGTTGTTCCCGTCCTTAAATTACTCAAAATAGAGAGAGTACATAGATAAATTCATGACGCCTTAAAGAGAACGAGAAGATGAGAAGTCATCCTACTTCCTTCTAATAGGTGGCTTGGTAAATCCTTAAAGAGGAGATAAGATGCTAGAAGACTATCTACAGTTATAGGAAGTCCTTCCATCCATTTCTGGATCAACTGAGGCCAGGTGGAGTAGGAGGAACCTCAGCCACCGTCAAGATGGATAGGAGGAATTATGCTAGAACCCCTTTGTTCTCTTTCTAGACACCTTAGTTTTCACCATAGTGAATTTTAAGGCTTCCTTGGTTTAGAGATTAAGAACATCATTTCACTAATGCATATGAAGTGTGTTGTAGCTCTGATACCAACTGACACGGACCCATTCTTACCCTAATCCCAATCCCACTGTCCAAATGGGCAGTGTTAAAGGGATTAGAGAGCATGTTCCTAAGTGGCCCGAAAATCACACACAAATAATATGCAAAAATAAAATAACATTCTTGTTTATTAAAATGAACCTAGAGGTTTAGTACATAAGGCACGTAGGCAACATGGAAAGAGAAAAAGAAAATAAATTAGCCAACAACTACATCCCTTTTACAATTAGCTCCCATGTAGAGTCCATATTTGATGTAGCATTCTTAATTTCAGTGGATAAATGAGTAGATGCGTGTAAAATCTCTAGTTCCTTGCATTACATAAAATCCAGAAAATTAAGACACAATGTCAATGCAATTGCATGGTACGCTATATAAAAACAAGTAAAATAGTTTATAAGAAAACTGGTACACTTGGTAGGACTTATGTTTCAAAAGTATATCGAACGATCTTCCAAAAATCAAAATGTTGTTCAATAAGAATTTTATTATGAATTTCACATTATACTATAATCAAGAAGCATGCTTATATTAGTTTTGTGTGACTCTATTACCCAAACGCGATGGGGAGGTCACCAAGCTCCTTCTCACCATAGGAGATAGGAGGTCAATGTACAAAATCCCATCCTCTAAATGAGGGGGGTTTGCTTATATTCAATATTAACATTAACAACTTTGTCAACATCATTATCATCATCAATATATGGGCAGTCATAATGGGTATTGTGACTTATGTTTTCATGTTTTTCAAAATATAATATAGGAAAATTGGAAGACTAATCATAGGGAACAGTAGCTCATCCAAGTAAGTAGCCAAGCATGCAGTCAAGAGATACATAAAAGTATCTTCAATACAATGAAGGAGGATTTATATTATAGCATACATTTCTAAAAGAGTATTTGGAATATAGATTCCAAGAAAGAGTAGATCAACCCCTTGAGTCAGATCCTAGATAAAAATATTTGATCAAGGGTCAATATCATAGTTTTAAGGAATCATGCTTCATTATTTGAGATTAGGGTTACATTTTCCTATCTCTACCTTAGGGTTAGGTCATCAAAAATATTTCCAAATGTCTAACATTTATTCAAGTATCAAGCATGTTTCATGAATGGATGACCTACCTAGGTATATTTAGGAACACATGCCAACCATAATTATTACTATCATCATTCAAATCTCTAGATCATTTTTACTATGAAATAGTATCATTAGACTCAAAATTAGATCAAGGAGATTCAGGGTCAGACATATGATTAAGAGGGTTTGCCAGATTAAGGTTAATCATCATCACATCACTAGTAATTCTTATTTTAATGTATATGATTCATATTCTAGAGTAAGAAGGTTAGATCTAACCCTTATTATGTCAAAATTGATTTGGTGTCTCAAAATGATCATTAGAATCAGGAATACGGGTTTCTCAAAGATTGAACTCATTTTAGAGTCATTAATTACAACATTATGAGAAAGAGATCAAAACTAGGGATAACTATGGGATTAACAAGAAATTAGACTATGTAAGTATATGTAAAAGGTTTATTGGATTTTTCTGATGAAGATTGACTATTTATTTATCATTTTTTGAGTTTCGATGCATTTTCTATGATTAAAATGAGATCTGGACATTTAAATGAATATCTGAGCAGAGAGGAGGTCATTACCAGAAAAGGAGGAGTGCGGAAAAGTAGTGGCCATTGGATTCCTTGGTCAGATTTGACTAGATCAGGATCTTGCGGCTGGGAGGATGTTTGTTGCCGATCACGTGCGCGGGGATGAAGGAGCAAGGGAGGCACGAGAACCATCGATCCAGGTTTGGCTCAACATGGACTCATATCCGAGGGTCTCGGTTGATCGTCCCAAACAAAGGAACCTAGCCTCGAGTAGGCTTGCTTCGTGGTGGTGCACTGGCCAGAGAAAAGGGGGAAACATGAGAGAGGGAGAGGGAGAAAGAGGGGAGGTGATGGTTGGAGTCGTAGGGGCTCGCCGAGGGTGGAGGTCTGCTTTTTATAGCCCAAGAGGCTAGGTTTAGGGTTAGGGAGAGCTTTGCACCCATGGCAGCGGCTGAGAGAAGTTTCTCTTGAATGTTCTCAGAACATAGGGAGTTGAGGGGGGAAAGGGGGTGATTATGTTGGGATTTGCGGGGGAAACACTCTAGTGCATTTGATTTCTGAATTGAGTTGAAAACAAGCCAAAACAAGGTCTCGGCCCCCTCGGTCTCTTCCCCGCTGATTGCGGGAGGTAGGGGATGACCCTGTGACCGCTCGATCAGGGCCCCAATCTACAAGTGCCCAATCAGAGGATCAGGGATTGCTCCCACCCTTCTCAAGAGATCATTGGCTCTTAAAAGGGCTAAACAATGCAAACAAAAAGGGATTTTGTGATTAAACTTCAAAAAATCATAGAAATTAGTAGGAGTGTCCAAATTGAGTGATATTTGGATAATTGCTTCATAAAAATCTGTAGAACATATAGAAAACGTTTTAGGACAAGATAATGAAGTTTTAGGAACGAATTTATTTCTTTGATTAAAGTGATAATTAAACCTAATTAAAATGTCATAAAGTGCAAACAAGTCACACTGGTCACCAAATTTTGTTTTTGAGTCTCAACATTAATTATGTATCTATGAAAAATAGATTGGGACCAAGAGTGAACATAAGGAGGTCAAAATTGTAAATTGGACAAACGTATGAGTAAAACTAACTCCATCACACATGCAATGTGAATAATATCTTATCAAATCCAATATCACAATAATCCCAAACTAATATATGTATATATAGACACATATATATACATATATATATATGATAAATATGTGCAATTTACATGTGTCACCCCAAACAAAGTTTTGATGGTGTATGTGCAGCATGGTTATGGCCAATAATCCCTATTATTTGTCCATGATTGCGTGTGTTTGGTTGATCCACGTATCTCAGTCTGTGTATTGAGCTTCAACCTTTTCTTCCCCATGTAAAGTTAATTGTTTCCTACCCATAATCCCTCAAATATAACACAAGGTTTCTATATAATTATGTAAAAATAGGATAGTGTACTTTCCTATTATGATGAAGAAGAAATGTTCCCAAAGATGAGCAGACCAATTAAAGGACCATGGAGGACAAGGAGGACAAGTCGTACTGATCACTTGGTAGACCCGACCGATCTTCTGAAGGCGGTAGTAGATGGTGGATAGAAGGACCAGATGACCGATCAACCCAGATTGGTAAGAACAAATCATCATCAATAACAAGTTGCTACGTGTGATGTAGACCTAGATGATGTCATTCCTTATGGCTCCAAGGAATTACATTAGGCTAGACATACCCATCATGTTCATTTATTTCACATTTTCATTGTAGGATATAACATGTATATGATACATACTATATATGTGGTGATTGGATAAAGGATATGTATTTATACAAACTCCCTTCATTAAAATATAGAGTCTAAGATGCTTTCCAAAAGCAAAACACATGTAAATATTGATCGACTAAGCATAGGTTCTGCCTCCACGGGGTGCACCGTCTTTCTCATGGAAGTGTGATGGTAATAGTGTAGGTTCTGCCTCTGTGGGGTGCATTATTATTGTGTCAGCTATTGGGTCAGGCTTGAATAGTGATTCTCAGAGTATCTGGGCCCAAAAGAGTGCATGTGATTATGGCACGGGATTGCATATACCATCTATCCAAAATTGCATTTGATGCAATTGGTAAGAGTTACCTACCTTGATGGTTGACTGTGTTTGCAATGTTGATCAGGCCACATTTTAAATATCTTGGGTGTGGCCCACTAGAATATTGTCACTGCAATATTCTGAATTAATATTGAGGGTTATCAATTTGAATAAAATATTTGAGTGATAATAATTAAAGACCTAATTAATATCATCAAAATTTTCAAATAAAATCAAATCAAAAATGGTTTTTTAGAAATGCAAATATTCTCTTATAGAATCAAATGACGAACAAATCTGATTTGTGATTGGTCCTGAAGAAGGATAAACTTGACGGGTGAAATGTCCATGAATGGTTTTGGAATTTGAGAAGGTTTTTCAATGAAGAGTGCAAGATCTACGCCCTTGACAAACCAGTATCTAAAATACCTCCTCGTGATGAACTTAGGGCAGAAGTGGATGTTACTGGAAGCATGTCAATAATGCTTTAGAGATAAAGTACCTTATGCTTAGCTACATGAACTATGAGTTGGATGAGGAGTGTGAAGACATGAGTGATCTTGAGATGGTAACACATCTTAAGAAAGTGACACCTGGTCTTGAAAAGAAAGAAAGGGATGCTATCTTGAAGGTTCTACTTGAGTCAAAGATGACTGAGCAAACGTTAGTGGAGGAACATGTGCTCAATATGATTGGACATGTGTATCATCATGAAGAACTGAGATTCACCTTGAGCCAAGAGTTGGCCACTGATATGATTCTAAGGACTATGTTTGAACCATATAGTTGCTTTATTGCATATTATCATGTGAGTAATATAGGTGGACAAATGTCAGACTTGCTTGCCATGTGGATTCATGTTGAAGTAAAATTGAAGAAGGACAAACCCGTAATAGTGATTAGCAGAGCTGAGCCCAAGGATGAAAGCAATACTGAGAAGAATTTCGTGGTTGAGACTAAGTCCTAATCTTCCACACTCAAGATTAGGATAAATAAAAGTACAAGAGGTACTCATCCTTTGTACTTGAAGGCATTCATGAAGCAGAACATGGGGATGGTGATCTTCACTTTAGGTATATACATTATAGAGACAAATCTATCTACTTCATCATCATGGGTATTAGATATTGGATGTGGATCTTACATATGCTCTCATATGTATGATGTAAAAGGATGTAGACCTTTGGTAAAAGGTGAGGTGGAACTATGAGTTACTAATGGCACAAGAGTTGCAACCAACACAATTGGAACCTATAGTATATATCTTCCCATGGGGCCTATAATGGAGATAAAAAAACAACTATTATGTACATGTTATAAATAGAAACATCATTTATGTACCTTTTTTGGACAAGGATGCATTTTAATTCTATATTAAAAGTGGTCGATGTTCTATTTCAAAAGATGGAATCTTTTATGGTAGTGCTCCAATGTCTTATGGTCTTTACTTGTCATATCTAAAGACAGATGTATATAATGTTAATACTAAAATACTAAAACTCAACAACTCAAACAAAACATACCTTTGACATTGTCCTCTAGGGCACATAAATGAGAATAGCATATCTAGGCACCATAACGATGATTATCTTGACTCTTTTTTATTTTGAATCAATAGAGACATGTAAATCTTGTTTGTTGGGAAAGATGACTAAGACCCCTTTCAATGGAAACAATGGGAGGGCTAGTGATCTGTTAGGATGCATACATATTGATGTGTGTGGGCCTTTTAGAACAATCGATAGAAGTGGGTATCATTACTTCATTACCTTCATTGATGACTTTAGTAGGTATGGCTATGTTTATTTAATAAAACATAAGTAAAAAACTGATGAAAAGTTCAAGAAGTTAATGAATGAAGTACAAAACCAACTTGGTAACAGTATTAAGGCACTTCATTCTAATCAAGGGGGAGGATACTTAAACCAAGAGTTTCAGGACCTTCTTAGAGCCAATGGGATTCTATCTCAATGGACTCTACGTAGAACACCTCAGCATAATGGTGGTATCAGAAAGAAGGAATCACACATTACTACAAAATATGGTGCGATCTAGGATGTGTTTAGCCAAGATTCTGACTAACTTTTAGGGTTATGCTCTACAAACCTCCGCTTTTACACAAAATCAAGTACCATCTAAGTTGATTCAAAAGACACCATATGAGATATGGAATGGGAAGCGTCCCAATATGTATTTTATGAGGATTTGGATATGTGAAGCTTATGTCAAGAAAATGTTTCCTGATAAGCTTGGTCCCAAATTTGATAAATGTTATTTTTTGGATATCCTAAAGAAATAAGAGGATATTACATCTTTTTCCAAACTTACAATAATGTGCTGTCAGGGATGCCACATTCCTTGAGATGGATTTCATTTCTAAAGATATCAGTGGGAGAAAAGTGGAACTTGAAGAATTTTGAGACCAACAAGAAAGCAAGAATTGTTAGATGTACAAGAGGAACCTAGATATTCAGAAAGTGTTGTGGAATCTCAAATTCCTCATGTAACACAGGAACGTCATAGATATAATAGGACACACATTGAGCCTAAAACATTTGGATATCTTGTAACTCAGGAAGGTAGTGAATTGATCATAGATGTTGAGCCAATTTCTTATGAAGATGATATAGATGGACCAGAGTCTGAGAAATGTCTTGAGGCCATGAGATATAAGATGGAATACATGTATAAAAACAAAGTAAGGATTGTGGTGGATCCACCTAAAGAGGTAAAACCCATAGGGTTCCAGTGGGTCTTCAAAAAGAAGACAAACATGGATGGAAAAGTTCAAAACTATAAGGTTGGATTGTTTTCAAAGGGTTTCAGACAAGTTCAAGGTGTTGACTATGACGAAACCTTTTCTCCTGTGGAGATGGTTAACTCCATTAGGATCATCCTTACTATTGCAGCTTATCATGACTATGACAGTTGGCAAATGGATGTTAAAATTGCATTCCTTAATAGGAATCTTGTTGAGGATGTGTATATGACACATCCTGAGCATTTTATAGAGCCAAAGTTTGCAAATAAAGTATGTATGCCATAAAGGTCAATCTATGGACTGAGGAAAGCATCTCGGAGTGGTAATCTTTGTTTTGATGAACCAATGTAAGTGTTTGGCTTTATTCAGAATGAAGATGAACCCTATGTGTACAAGAATGTTAGTGGGAGCATTGTGACATTCCTCATATCATATGTAGATGACATACTATTGATGGGAAATTACATCTCTAATTTACAAATGGTAAAGACATGGCTTGGAAAAACATTCTGTATGAAAGACTTGGGAAGCATTCTACATATTTGGGATAAATATCTGTCGAGATAGATCTTGAAGGCTTCTTGGACTAAGTCAGAGCACATACATTGACAAAGTGTTGAAGCAGTTCAACATGTAGAACTCAAAGAGAGGAAACTTAGTTGCACATCATGGTGTCCCCATCTCTAGAGCTCAATGTCCTAGTTCTTGTGAAGAAAGGGAACACATGAGTTTGATTCCATATGCCTCAACAATTGGATCAATCATGTATGTAATGTTGTGTACCTATCCAGACGTCTTGTATACCTTGAGCATGATGAGAAGATATCAATCAGATCTAGGTGATGCTCACTAGATAGGAGTGAAGAACATCCTCAGCTACTTGAGAAGGACTAAGGATCAGTTCTTAGTCTATGTCAGAGAGGAAGAGTTGGTGGTAAAGGGTTACACTGATGCAAGATTCCAAACTGATCAAGATGATTATAAGTCTCAATCAGGATTCCTTTTCTACCTCAACAATGGAACTATTAGATGGAAGAGTTACAAGCAAGAAACAGTTGTCGATTCTATAACATAGGCTGAGTATATTGCTGTGTCGAGTGCAACAAAAGAGGTTGTATGGATCAAGAAGTTCCTTACAGAACTTGGGGTCATTCCAAGCATCAACGAAGTAATCGGGATATATTGTTACAACAATGGAGCTATTACACAAACTAAGGAAGCCAGATCGGATCATCTCTCAAAGTATATACATATGTGGTATAATCACATACGAGAGATTATACATCGAGGAGATGTAAAGATTTGAAAAGTAACAATTGAGAACAATGATTTTGATTCCTTGACAAAGGCATTTTTACAGCAAAAGTATGATGGTCACATTAGGTCACTCAAAATTTAATTCATGGGTGATTGGCTCTAAGTGCAACTAGGAGTCTGTAGGTATGCATGCCTAATGAGCCAATCATGTGATGATTGTAATGGCATAATTGCAATTGATTTGATTACATAAATAAATGAAATCTTCCTATTTATTTTTTATAATTCAGTTATGAGATAATGATGTAACATTATAAATGTCTAGAGAATAATATTACTCAGTGATGTATGTCTTCAAGGATTGGCCTTGTCAAAATGAGATCATACAGATGTTAAGAGTACATATAAATATTCTCATTATGTCCTTAGTTGGTTGTCATTGTGGGAGGTTGATAGACAACAATGACACAAAAGATTAGAGTGTGAGTTGGTTGATGACTAAATCTCATTAGTCATGATATGGAAATATCATACCAAGCACACACATACATGTTAGACAATAGTATATCAGATAGACCCAATGTGAGATTGATACATGGAATCCATCATCATTGACATCATAGTAAGTTCTCATAGTGATGGTGGTGGTTTTCATTCTTATACCTAAAATAATTGCACTCAACACATGTCATTGGGTACACTTTGACATCATCAAACACACTCCTAAAATATTGATTCTTATAATGGTGATGATTGGATGACTTTGACACATGGGGATTGATTGTGAGTGATATATATGGGATTTGTTTCTCCTATTGGAGTGTGATTTCCTAGGCCTCTTTATTAGAGAGAATGAGAAATGCATGGACATGTACATGTGAGTCAAAATGTGATATTGAGCTTACATATATCTCAGACAGTCTACTCTTGGTTCAAAAATCATGATTGAATAATAATGAGGGTGACTTTTCCATGCCTTTAGTTCAATCTGGACATCAGTGAAAAAGGAACTATACAAGCACTACAACACCATACACAGATTGTAGGTTGATGTTTTTACCCAAACTTCCTTTACTTTGGTAGCATTGGTGTGCAACTAGGCACCACTTATTAATTGTGATGTCATAAGTTGTTATGGACATTCACTTCCAATGTAATATGGGACCTATAGGGTCTCACACATAGGTCACGACCTAGAAGAGTAGTTCAGATCTTGAATGACAATTGAATTAGGTACTACAGTGTTTAGGTATTTGATTCACATAACAAATAGCCTGACAATACTGCCAGATGCCCATCTCAAGTGTTGAGATGGCCATCTGGAAGTGCCAAATGGTCGTATCAAGTGTTGAAATAAGTGTCTGGGGAGTTAGGATTCTTTTAAGTTGAATTTTTATATGAAGTGAGCCGACCCAACCGATTGGCTCGACTCAATCACCAAACAACCCTCTTGGTGATCGAGATGGCTGACTCACATGGGAAAGATGGTCTAGTTTGATTGAGGTAAGGTTCTAGATATTTCCCTATTTGTTTGCATGTATATTACTTGTTGTTGAAAGGAAATCAATGTCCGACATTGATGGGAATTGAGCAGTGGTGGATACAGAGGAGGTGGTGGTTTCTTTTCTAAGATAGGATGAGGACTTGGTTGTTTTGTGAGATAAGGATCTAGATTTTCACCGAGTGGAGGATGACCCAATTTTGGTAGATGGAATACACAATCTCCATGGACACCTCCATCTAGGTCTTCAAGAACTTCAGTGCAGTGATGAGACCGCAGAGACATGATGCATCCATATGTGTTAATTGTGATAGGGAACATTCTGGTAAGTGTTGGGGAACTAACACTCCAATATGTTTTCATTGTGGATAGATGGGACATATAAGTTAGCAGGGTATTATAGGAGGTTTATAAGAAACTTCAGTGCAATAAAAGTGTCTCTTACACACTTAACAAGGAAGTTAACTACAACACCAGTGTGAGTCATGTGAGAAATGTTTCCAAATTTTAAAGAAGAAGTTAACTACAACACCAATCTTGATATTACCATATGAAAATAAGGGATATGTGGTTTTTTGTGATGTGTCCAGGAGAGGTTTGGGATGTGTTCTTCTACAAGAAGGGAAAGTGGTGGCCTATGCTTCTTGACAACTTAAGAAGAATGAAGAGAACTATCCAACACATGATCTTGAGTTGGAAGTAGTAGTGCATGCTCTAAAGACATGGCGTCATTATCTATATGGTGAATTGTGTGAGGTCTTTACTGATCATAAGAGTCTGAAGTATATTTTCACAAAAAGGGATCTCAATCTGAGACAATGTAGATGGTTGGAGCTTATAAAGGATTATGATGTCAATATTGATTATCATCCTGGAAAGGCCAATGTAGTAGCAGATGCTCTGAGTAGAAAGTCAACATCGTCTACAGAAATGTTTTCAATGGCATGTGTAAAAAGAGACATATTAGTTAAGATGAGAGAGATGAATTTGGATCTAAATGTGTCTGATCAAGGTGGACTAATTGCACAGATGCAGGTTAGGCCTACATTTTATGATCATATCCAGGAGCTTCAGCATAGTGATAGAGAATTGCAACAGATCATGCATGATATGGCAAAAGGAAAGAGATCCGAGTTTAGATTTTCAAATGATGGGTTGTTGTATCTACATGATAGATTGTCTGTGCCATATGACACTAAAATAAAGAAGTAGATACTTGAGGAAGCTCATTCTTGTATGTATGCAATGCATCCAGGTAACACAAAGATGTATAGAAACTTGAAGGAGTTGTATTGGTGGTCAGGTATGAAGAGGGAGGTGGCTGAGTATGTGGCTAAGTGTGATGTATGCCAACAAGTCAAGGCTGAACATCAGAAGCTGACATGTACTCTGCAATCACTTCCTATCCCTGAATGGAAGTGGGAGCATATCACCATGGATTTTGTGGTTGGAATACCCAAGACACCACGTAGTTTCAACTCAGTTTGGGTAATTATTGATAGGTTAACAAAGTCTTATCACTTTCTACCAATTAAGACAACATGGGATACACCAAAGTTAGCCAAGGTCTATATAGATGAGGTAGTCAGATTACATGGAATACATGTTTCTATAATATCTGATAGAGATCCTAAATTTACATCTAGGATTTGGAATCAATTGCAACGTTCCTTGGGAACAAAGCTGAAATTTAGCACAACCTTCCATCCTCAGACAGATGGACAGTCAAAGAGGACAATTCGAACCCTAGAGGTTATGCTGAGAGCATGTGTTTTGCAGTTTAGTGGTAGTTGGGAAGATCATCTAAGTCTAATGGAGTTTGCCTATAACAACAGTCACCATTCTAGCTTAGGCATGGCCCCTTATGAAGCATTGTATGTAAGAAAATGTAGATCTCCAATTTGTTGGTATGAAGTTGGAGAAAGGCAAATTTTAGGCCCAGAATTGGTGGAAGAAACCACAGAAAAGATATATGTGATCATACAACAGTTGAAGCCAGCTCAGGATAGACTGGAAAAGCTATGCAGATAAAAAGTGTAGGCCACTACAATTTGAGGTTGGGAATTTGGTTTATTTGAAAGTTTCACCATAGAAAGGTGTTCTATGATTTGGAAAGTGAGGCAAACTAACTCCTAGATACATGGGTCCCTATCCAATCATTTAAAAAATTGGATGGAGTTGCCATTGGAGTCAGCCAATTTACACAATGTGTTTCATGTATCGATGTTGAAGAAGTGTCATCCAGGTATAGAAAGGATTGTAGATCCAGATCCTATACAGTTGAGAGAGGATATCTCTTATATTGAAGGACCAATTCAAATTCTAGAGCGTAGAATTCGAAATCTTAAAAAGAGAGAGATACCTCTAGTAAAGGTTCTTTGGAGGAATCATGGTGTAGAAGTAGCTACCTGGGAAGTGGAGACAGAGATGTTTAATAAGTATCCTTTTCTCTTTTAATAATTTTGAGACAAAATATTTATTAGAGGGGGAGAATTGTTACAACCGTTCCTAACTTTGTTGGTAATCCTAGAGATTTAAGATAATCTTAATGCTTGTCATGTTTTTTCTAGTAATATTCTATGTTGTGCTTTATATTAACCTTAGTGACCTTAAATACTTGTTTGGGACCCTCATAATCATGACTTAAGCATACTATAGAGATCTGAGTTGGGGTTAACATAGCATTGACCCATACATGTGTGTAAGAAGAGAGTTAATGACATTGGAGGAAATAATTAATAAATAATTTTTTATTTGATGATAAAAACAAAATAATATGGTAGGATTGTATAGAATTCAATTATGAATCCAACAAAAAAAGAATGAACCCAATCGGTGTTAAAATGAGTATGTTATGCCATTTTTAGTAAACATGTACTGAGCACCGTGACCAACACTACATCAGCACCACGACATGCGACGCTGCATCGGCCGTGACCTGCGACGTTGCGTCGACTGCGACCCATGACGCTGGGTCGACACCGCGACCACGATTGACACCGCCAAGAACAGCCAATCGTAAAATGATCATATCTCAAGCAATACTTTTCTGTTTTCAACAAAACGAAGTGTGTTAGAACCACATTTCGATCCTCTATCATCCCAGACTACTTGCTCTTGAGAGGACGACTTGGAGGGAAATTTGTGGGGCGATGTTTGGGGAATAACGTTAAGAACAACAAAAATCAAAAGGGGTTGGTATAAATCTGACTTGGTAAGTAGTTTTAATCCTTGATTCTTCCTTCTTTCGATTTCCCTTGGTCAAGATCCCTTATCCAGTGGTTTTAAGGTTTGGATTAACCTCCGATCTTATCTTCTACCTACAGCAGATCCTCTTTAGAGCCCAAAATCACATTAAAGGGGTTGTTTTGAATGAGATCTTGAGGTTTAAAGCTTGATCTTGTATTGTGTGAGCTAAGATCCAAGATTAGTTGGTGAAAGGTCTAAGATCAGTGATCTTGACCGAATTCTGTAAGTAGATAATCATCTCTTAATCTTGATTTAAAGCATATCAATTCAAATAATAGTATTTAGTGTTTGATTCTTGTTGTATGATATTTGTGATGCTTGAATAAACGTAAGTGGTAAAAATCAGCAGTTGAAATGCTTTATTAATCATATTAATAGTGATGTATTACCATGTTGAAAGTTATCTTGTGAATTGTCATGATTCGACAAGTGATGAATGTGTAAATTGAAGCACCGGAAAGACAGGGTGCCCTAGTTCATGTTTTAAGAGTTGGAGTGTTACAACACCAATTTTTGGGTTCTTTTGGTGAGAAATATAATTTCTCCTATTAAAGATATTTGAACAAATAATGATATAATTTGTTTTGAATAAATGGATTTCGTTTACAATAGCCTTGTTGGTTGTTTTATGAGCTTTATTAGCTATTGGGCCCAATAACAAGGATAAGACAAAAGAAACTCCATTATTAATATGAAATGGAGAAAAGAAAGATGTCAAAACCTCTAAAAGGAAAAAGAATACAATCCAAAGGTGGATTTGATGCCTCGTGGGTTCCTTGGGTTCCAAGGAATCCAAAGTTGCAAAGATAATGCAACAAGGAAAGAAAAGATCAATTAAATATTTATTTATTAAGAAAGAAATTGAAAATAATGATAAAATGTGGAAAATAAGTGGAAAGAGGTACAATTGAGTTATCCTTGGTGGATTTTCGTATCCATGTGGTTTCTAATATTAGAAGGAATTCCAATAAGGAAAATAAAAAGAGAGATAAAGAGAAATTCTCAAAAAGAGATATTTTAATCAAGAAATAAGTAAGATAATGAGAAATAATGGATATAGATGCATCTAGAAGGATAATGAGTATCCACTAAAAAGGATTTCGAAATATTAGAGTTTCTTGGGGTCCAAGGAGCGCCACTGGAGAAAAAGAAAGAGAAAATACCAATAAATACAAAATAAGAAGATAATGTGCTACATAGTTAATGACTTTTTGATATTATCAAAAAGAGATGTTAATTGCTTTAAGAAAGTTGATTTCCATGGCCAATGGATTAAAAGTGAAGCATGATGATGATGAAAGAGATGATTTACGAATTCCTTAATGACCAAGGATCATGGCTAAACAAGGAATTACAAAGAGAGAGAAAATACTTCTTAATTAAAGAAAAATTGTTTCCCTATTAGGAAAAGACTTGTTTGCTTCGTGGGCAAGCATGTTAAGGGCGTGGCTACACTCCCCTATATAAGGGGTAGAACCTTTGGCCGAATCCAAGAGCATTCCATACATATTTCTCTCTTCTCCATCTTATTTTCACTCAAAAGCCTAGGATAAAGGAGTAGCATGACCATGGAGTAACGAGGAACCCTTAAGTGGACTTGATGGAAGCAGGATGCTCCCACAACAACTGAGGATTGATCGGCCATCATCTCCTTGATCTCGTCCTCGCACAGTGCTTGTAGGAGGACTGGAAACCCATAGAAATCATGGGCTTGGAACTCATGAAACTGGTCATGTCAGCCATGATTTGAGGCCTGTTTGAATGCGGTGGGGGTGGCAGAGGTAGGGAGATGAGTTTCGGCAAGCTTCAAGCTTTGAGGTGGTGGGAGGTGGCCCCGCGAAGCGCTGCAGGTAAGCGACAACTAGGGTTCACGAGGTTGAAGACTGGTGGGTTCCGTTGGACGGTTTTACCCTTCAACGTTGTGAAGGATTGACAACTTAAGCAGGGGAAAAATGGTCTTTTGGTTATGTTTGAATCAGCCACGACTATGTGCATGAGTTGAATGATGTGGCAGCCTCCCATTGGCTCAAGTAAGTTTATTTTGCAAAAATCATTTCTTTTTATTAGTAGATTGGATGAATGCATATAAAATATGAAAGTTGCTCAAAAAAATGAGACCAGTTCATTAAAAATAGTTTTAGAAGCTAATTTTTCTTGAAATTCGAAAAGTAATGGAAGTTATCATCTTTAATGCTTTAATGATTAAGAAACCCTAATTTGAGATGATTAATGTATTTAAAAGGGTTTTATGGATGATTAAAGTTGCTATTAACCTGTTAATTATAAAAAGGTACATTAAGAACAAAAAGGATGGACTTTGCATGTAATTAGTTTAAATTAGAATTCCATGTGCATAAACGAGCTTTAATGGGCCATGAAACCCTAATGTTAATCCTTGTGACTCTTAATGGCTTTAATTGTTCCAAATTGATGGATAAGCTAAGATATGCTGGTTCTAAGCTATTTCGAGTATAAAAGTTCCTAATTGTGGATAAATACCCTTAATAAAGTAATTAGGGTTTTCTAATGGATAAAGGAGGAATTAATGATAAATAGAGTTCATATGTGAATTCAATCATAATGAACTATGCGATGTTAATCCGAAAGGAACCAAAGATGATAATGAGGCTTAATGATCTTGTCATGAATTAAAAGGGTAAAAATGGTAGTTTTAATGTAAAAGAGAATAATGGACTAAATTGATCGTTAATTGTGCCTTTAATCCGAAATTAAGGTTATATGTTGTTAAAAAGTAGCCTTAATATCGTTCATGAGTAGAAAGTTAGGGTTGAAAATAGTATAAATGAAGTGAAACCCTAATTGCAATGGAAACCCTAAAAGTGGACTAAAAACCCTAGGAAGCGAGCTAGGTTTAATAGACCTTGATGGCATGATCAATGATAGGAAAATTGGATGCATATTTCGGGATCTCTTTGTGTGCTTGCTTGCCTATTGGATTTCTTACATTGATTGGATTAATTCTATCTCAAATCAGTCTGACAGGTATGTGGTTAATTATGGTTAATCACATTAGTTTTCTCGAAGGTTTTTTGGATGGTTAATCACATTGAATGCAACCTATCAGTTTGGATGTTCATACTGGCAAATTATAAAGTCACTATGATTATAAAAATTGTAAAATAAGTGTGTATTCTCGCACCTACATGCCACCTGGTGGATGATGCAAAAAGGTCAAGCCCAGGAGGGAAGACCAATGGGCACCATGAGAGGTGACCCCAAACACCAAGCTTGGGAATGAGAAGGTGGTCTATGTTGCATGACTAATGGGCACCATGAGAGGTGACCCCAGGCACCATGCTCGGGATTGAGAAGGTGGCCTTAAATCAATGGCAAAAGAGAAACCCTAGAGGGGGTATTCTAGGGTTAGGGAAAAAGCGGTGGAGAATGACACATTGAAAATGTAAATTGGCTTGTTAATTACCTTGATTGTAATAATTAGTTTGTTAGCCATATTTGTGAAATTTTGGTTGTCCCCACATACCAGCATATTTCGATATGCTGACCGACTTTTTGTTTGTCGGTGTTTTAGGTGCAAGATTGAAAAGGACAAACAGTAAAGTGGCACATGCGGAATTAAATAGGATTAAAGTGCAAAGGAGGATTAGTTAGAATAGACTCCAGATGTGGATAGAAGTAGATATCCAAGTTTTTGAAAAAGGTATGCAAAGTTTTATTTTTATACCAGTTTTCAGTTTAGTCTGGTAGAATTTGATAATTATTATTGATTATTTGTCAAACCTTTGATCCTATTAATTGGGATAATGGCTCTGACATTCTGGTCTCCCTTAATTGGGGGTTATCGGGAGGCGGGGTCGTTACATTTGGTATCATAGCATAGGTTCCTTATTTAATCTTTAGTAATTATTAGATTTTACAAACTTTTTAGAACCAAAGGGAGTTATTAGAGAATTTTTCGAAAGACAAAGGTGTCTAGAAAAGGATCACGTCTGGGGGAAGGCAAGATTTTCCTCCATACCGCTAGTCAGAATATGAGGACTCTCGGATCTATGTGACTGCCTGGCCGATGTCTTAGGATCTGACTCGAAATAAGATACCTTTAGGACTCTCTCATCTTGTTCATCCCTTCTCAACTCTAATGCTATTTTGGATTTTAAGGATTAGGGTTTTCTCTCTCTTCCTCACTCCCTTGAGGTATGGGTAAAGTTGATAAGGTGTAAGGAATCCTCCACCAAATTAATGAAAAGCATGTAAATAAGATGTCATGGACATAAGCTTAATAGTGTAAGCGTAAACTAAAGAATAGATACATGCTTAGGTCGTTCTACATATTTTGTCATGCCCTCGAGAGAGAACTAAGGCTAGACCTCTTTGTCAGGAGGATGAGTGGAGAAAGTTAGTCTTGGAGGTAGAGACCTCCATTATAAGAAGAGACCTGGCTCATCCTCTGAGGATGATGCAAACTCTAACCCTAAGTGGTTGTTAGAGAGAGAGGTGGCATGATGAGATAGTTTTCATGTTAGACCAAGGGTTTGGACAAGCTTTTGGATACCCATGATGATATGAGCCATTTGAGGTTGGATGATCTAGTACCTTTGGCGACCCAACCCTGGAAAGGGTCATACATGTTAGAGTGAAGGATAGCTCCTTCAATGATGAGGTTAGTGAAGAATCTATAGAAACCCTATGGACTTATGTGAGTAGGGCATAACATGCACCCAAGGTACATCACAAGTGCAGGTAGTAGGATGAAACCCTAGACAGGAGAGTATGTTGGATAGCTTATGAGATAAGCATGAGGAGCTATGAATAATCTTGAGCAAACATAAGATGAACATAGGATTTACCCATGTAGGGGTATGTTGTGAGTTTGATCTTCATGGAGAGAGGACCTCTAGTAGTAAGGATGGTTGTGGAGTTAGCTCTAGAGAGAGAGAGAGAAGGACCCAAGCAATAAAGTTGGAAGCTTAGACTCTGATATATGAGGAACAATGGGGAGTTTAGGATGATGCGACCTAAGTGGATGGTTGTGGTTGCCTCATGCATGATCCCTGCTAAGGATATCTTGGTTGCCTTTAGAGGAACCAAACCCTAGAGAGAGGATGAGGTTTCTGGTACCTATGTGCCTATGGTATAAGTGTTTACCTTCTAGGGATAGGAAGAAGAGTTCCTTAGACCCGGAGGAGGTTTAAGTAACCAGTAGTGAGGCCTTATATCCAGTTAGTTGTCTTTGAGAAGGACTCAACTCTGAGGTGTTGCTCAAGTAGAAGGATGATAGGAAGGGCATGTCATACCTTGTACATGCTTGGTTTGTGGTTAAAAGGTTGAGTGTGCAATTTGACATCTAAAAAGTGAACCTAGGGTTCCTAGGCCTAAGAGGGGAAGTGGTGTACCTGATGCTCCTGATGAGATTTGAGTTTCTATAGACTCAAGCATGACACTCCCCATGTTGATAGGAAAGGGAAACCCCTTAAGTTTAAGATATGTTGGATGAACCCCTCACAACTAAGTTGGTGACATGGGAAAGTTTGTTCTTGGTGCAATGTTGAGGAATAAGAACAAGTATGACCTAGCATGGTTTAGTATGTGGTTTGTTTGTGCCTTAGTAGCTTGCTCGGGTTAAGCATGCTCATGTGTATGTAAACCCTAGACATAAGGACGTTTGCAATCTTTGTAATCAAGGTGTAGTTTCCTCCCATCTTGGGAGAGGGACCCTTTTGTAGGGTGTATACTAGTTCTTGTTGGTTTTAAGGTAACCTAAAGAGGTCTCAAAAGGATCTTGAGAAGCTAAGTGAAAAGTACATAGTAAGAGAATGAATTGTTAGACCCATAGATAATCATCTCTAAGTGCATGTGGATGTGTTACCATGGAGGTAACTGATATGGTGCCTGAGCAAGGTAGATAGGTCGTCGTGACCCCTATGAAAGGATGAAAGTCATCCCATGATTTCAGAGAGAGATGATGGAGATGTGGGTAAGGTTCTAAGTTGGACATGTACTATGTTAGAATTCTAAGTCTATATGAGGGTCGGTAGGGATTTGACTGATGGAAGTAGGAGTTGCCTAATTCCCTAGTTGCACATGAACATTTGGTCAGGAGGTAACAACTATCATTGTTTGAGGGCCATGGGTTAGGAGATTGATCACCTTCATGAACTCATGGGACCCAAAGGGCAGATGAGTAGGGCACTCATTGGATGCATAAGGGAAGAGGGATAAACCCAAAAGTGTCAGAACTCTATATACCTAAAGGAGATGACTTAGGATTGTGTGGTGACCCAAGTAGGTTCAAGACTAGTTTTCCATGGAAGTAACTTTGATAACTAGATGATTGTGATGTTGAGACATAAGTTGCACATTTCAAATTAGATTTGAAGGTGTAATGGAAAGGTGGTATGTACCATCTCTACTCTTGGAACAAGAAGAACTTTGTATTTGGACTACATCCAAATGCTTATTTCCTCTTGTTATGGGAGTGAGAGATAGGATAGTGCACATGCCATACACCAAGGATAAAAGATGATGTGAGTTGGAACATTGCTATGAGGTATGAGGACAAATATGATGGCATACCCTTGTGGAGTAAACGATATGTAGATGGTTTACTAAAATAAAGAGAATTGAGGTAGTCATCTTATGAGGATGCTTTTATCATGAGCTATGTGGAATTTGTGAGTTATACAAGGTTGAGTTTGATAACCAAGAAGATGAGCTCTAAGTTTTCTTGTTGAGTCCAAAATGAGATGATAAGTGGAATACATGGAGGTATGTGTCTTCAACATTACCTTATACATAAGGATATGAGGTTGTAATGGATGCTCTAGTTGAAATGCAGCCACCTAGTTTAGCTGGAAGCTAGAAGAGGTTGTTATGTTAACCCTAAGTTTGCAAGATATGTTTGGCTAACACTCAGATGTAACGAGATATGTTGAAAAAATTAGTAGTTGTTCGATTAGCCAGATTAGGCCTTGATGCAAAAAAAGGATGCTGGTAGGAGCTCATATGCACTTCTCTAGAAATAAAGGTGATGAAACCCCGATTAGAGTGGTTTAGGGTTTCTGAGGAATCGATCTTGAGGAATCATAACATACAAGAGATCATCATTTTAAGATCATAATACACCGGGGTACTATGAAGATAGTAAGTGGCAGTAGTACTTTGGATGCTTAAGATGAAGTTGCATGTGGTTTGTCACCATGAAAGCTAGGAGGTGAAGGACGAACACCAATAACCCAATAAGTGGTACAAAGGATAAAAAGTCACTGAGAGGGAATCTGAGTTCATCACTATGGATTTTGTGGTAAGTCTTTGCTAGACCAAGGAAGGTCAAGATGCAATATGGGTTATGGTAGATCGTCTTACCTAGATAACATGAGAAAGAAAGAATATTGTCAAGGGACAGATTTTGTTGAACTACATATGAGAGAGAGACGGTTCAACTACACCATGATGTGAGTTCAAAAGTTCTTGAGTATAACCTAAAGATTCACTTCCATTAGGTGGAAGTAGACGAGCTCGATGCTAGTACAGTTTATCACCCCTAACTAATGGTTAGTTTGATCTAGACTATAGAGTCTGATGAGAGCATGTGTGCTCATTCAGGGTGATACATGGATACAATTCCTGTCTTCTATTCAGGGTGATACATGGATACAATTCCTGTCTTCTATAAGGGTGATACATGGATACATGGATGTAAAGAAGCTCTATAAGGGAGGTTGTGTCAGTCACCACTTCATTAAGATGATGTTGGTGAAGGGACCTCACGAAGGTCAAGAAAGAACCACAGTGTGTGCAGATGAAGTCACTTTGATCGTATAATGGCTGAGAGAGAGCCTAGGGGCGACATGTGTCGTGAGCGGATGTAAAGAAGACAAACATGCAGTTCATTGTGGGGGAGTATGTGATGTGAAAATCCGACCCCTCTAAGCTACAACTGAGAAAGCTGAGTCCTCGATATATGGGTCCATTTGAGATGGATTGGTGGAAATGGTTGTGTTTAGCCTTACCCCTCAGGATAACATGATGTATAATGTGTTCCTTGAGTCCAATCTAGATTACTATGTGAGGTACCCAAGCCATGTGTTGAGCCATGAACCTATTCACCTTTATGGGAGGTTGAAATGTCCTGCATCGCCTATGAGGGTACGATATACTAAGGTGAGAAAGAACTTGGATGGAAAAATATGAGATGATGAAGGTTCTTGGGAAGCACCATGGATAGGGTGAGGCCACATGGGATCCATTATGGACATAAGAAAGGCTTATCATGTTTGTTTTGTGCCTGATGGAAATTTGAGGGAAAAATTCCTATAAGAGGGGAAGGATGTTACATCCCCAATTTTTGGGTTCTTTTGGTGAGAAATGTAATTTCTTCTATTAAAGATGTTTGAACCAATAATGATATAATTTGTTTTGAATAAATGGATTTCATTTACAATAGCCTTTTCATTTGTTTTAAGGGCTTTATTGGCTATTGGGCCCTATAACAAGGATAAGACAAAAGAAACTCCATTATTAATAAGAAATGGAGAAAAGAATGATGTGGAAACCTCTAGAAGGCAAAAGAATATAATCCAAAGGTGGATTTCATGCCTCTTGGGTTCCTTGGGTTCCAAGTAGTCCAAAGTTGCAAAGATAATGCAACAAGAAAAGAAAATATCAATTAAATATTTCTTTATTAAGAAAGAAATTGAAAACAATGATAAAATGTGGAAAATAAGTGGAAAGAGGTATAATTGAGTTATCCTTGGTGGATTTTCGTATCCATGAGATTTCTAATATTAGAAGGAATTCCAATAAGGAAAATAAAAAGAGAGATATAGAAAAATCCTCAAAAACAGATATTTTAATCAAGAAATAAGTAAGATAATGAGAAATAATGGATATGGATGCATGTAGAAGGATAATGAGTATCCACTAAAAAGGATTTCGAAATATTAGAGTTTCTTGGGGTCCAAGCAGCCCCAATGGAGAAAACGAAAGAGAAAATACCAATAAATACAAAATAAGAGGATAATGTGCTACATAGTTAATGACTTTTTGATAATAGCAAAAAGAGATGTTAATTGCTTTAAGAAAGTTGATTTTCATGGCCAATGGATTATAAGTGAAGCACGATGATGATGAAAGAGATGATTTTCGAATTCCTTAATGACCAAGGATCATGGCTAAACAAGGAATTTCTAAAGAGAGAGAAAATACTTCTTAATTAAAGGAAAATTGTTTTCCTATTAGGAAAAGACTTGTTTGCTTTGTGGGCAAGCATGTTAACGGTGTGGCTACCCTCCCCTATATAAGGGGTAGAACCTTTGGCCGAATCCAAGAGGATTCCATACATCTTTCTCTCTTCTCCATCTTGTTTTTTCTCAAAACCCTAGGATAAAGGAGTAGTTTGACCATGGAGCAATGAGGAATTGTTAAGTGGAATTGATGGAAGTAGGACGCTCCCACGACAATCGAGGATTGATCGGCCATCATCTCCTTGCTCTTGTCCTCGGACAACACCTATAGGAGGACTGTAAACCCACAGAAATCAAGGGCTTAGAACTCATGAAGTTGACTGTCTTGGCCATGATTTGAGGCCTGGTTGAATGCGGCGGGGGTGGTGGAGGTAGGGAGATGGGTTCCGGCAAGCTTCAAGCTTTGAGGTGGTGGGAGGTGGCCCCGCGAAGCGTTGTAGGTCAGCGACAACTAGGGGTTCACGAGGTTGAAGATGGGCAGGTGTCATTGGAGGGGTTTACCCTTCAGCTCTGTGAATGAACGACAACTTAAGTAGGGGCAAAATGGTCTTTTGGTTATGTTTGAATTGGCCGCGGCTATGTGCATGAGTGGAATGACGTGGCAACCTCCCATTGGCTCAAGTAAGTTTGCAAAAAATTGTATCTTTTTATTGGTAGCTTGGATGAATTCGTATAAAATATGAAAGTTGCTCAGAAAAATGAGAGGAATTCACGAATTATAGTTTTAGAAGCTAATTCCTCTTGCATTTAAAAAAGTAATGGAAGTTATCAACTTTAAATCTTTAGTGATTAAGAAACCCTAATTTGATATGATTAATGTATTTAAAAGGGTTTTATGGATGATTAAAGTTTTCATTAACCTATTAATTATAAAAAGGTACTTTAAGAACAAAAAGGATGAACATTGCATGTAATTGGTTTAATTTAGAATTCCATGTGCATAAACAAGCTTTAATGGGCCTTGAAACCCTAATGTTAGTCATTGTGACTCTTAATGGCTTTAATTGTTCCAAATTCATGGATAAGATGAGATATGATGGTTCTAAGCTATTTTGTGTATAAAAGTTCCTAATTGTGGATAAATACCCTTAATATAGTAATTAGGGTTTTCTAATAGATAAAGGAGGAATTAATGATAAATATAGTTCATATGTGAATTCGATCATAATGAACTATGAGATGTTAATTTGGAAGGAACCAAAGATGATAATTAGGCCTAATGATCTTGTCATGAATTAAAAGGGTAAAAATGGTAGTTTTAATGTAAAAGAGCATAATGTACTAAATTGATGGTTAATTGTGCCTTTAATCTGAAATTAAGTTTATATGTTATTAAAAGGTAGCCTTAATATCATTCATGAGGAATAGATGACAAAATTAGGATTTGTGAGTAATTGCATAAAGTTAGGGTTTAAAATAGTATAAATGAAGTGAAATCCTAATTTCAATGGAAACCCTAAAAGTGGACTACAAACCCTAGGAAGCAAGCTAGGTTTAATAGACCTTGATGGCCTGATCAATGATAGGAAAATTGCATGCATATTTTAGGATCTCTTTGTGTGCTTGCTTGCCTATTGGATTTCTCGCATTGATTGGATTAATTCTATCTCAAATCATCCTGACAGGTATGTGGTTAATTATGGTTAATAACATTAGTTTTCCCGAAGGTTTTCTGAATGGTTAATCACATTGAATACAACCTATCAGTTTGCAAGTTCATACTTGCAAATTATAAAATCACTATGATTATCACAATTGTAAAATAAGTGTGCATTCTTGCACCTACATGCCACCCTCATGGATGATGCAAAAAGGTCAAGCCTAGGAGGGAAGACCAATGGCCACCATGAGAGGTGACCCCAGACACCAAGCATAGGAATGAGAAGGTGGTCTATGTTGCATGACTAATGGGCACCATGAGAGGTGACCCCAGACACCAACCTTGGGATTGAGAAGGTGGCCTTAAGTCAATGGCAAAAGAGAAACCGTAGAGGGGGTATTCCAAGGTTAGGGAAAAAGTGTTGTAGAATGACACATTGAAAACATAAATTGGCTTGTTAGTAACCTTGATTGTGATAATTAGATTGTTAGCCATATTTGTGAAATTTTGGTTGTCCCCACATACCGACATATTTCGATATGCTGACCGACATTTTTTTTGTTGGTGTTTTAGGTGCAAGATTGAAAAGGAAAAATAGTACAGTGGCACAAGTGGAATTAAATAAGAATTAAACTGCAAAGGAGTATTAGTTAGAATAGACTCCAGATGTGGATAAAAGTAGATATCCAAGTTTTTGAAAAAGGTATATAAAGTTTTATTTTTATACCAGTTTTCAGTTTAATCTGGTAGAATTTGATAATTATTATTGATTATTTGTTGAACCTTTGATCCTGTTAATTGGGATAATGGCTCTGATCTTCTGGTCTCTCTTAATTGGGGGTTACTGGGAGGTGGGGTAGTTACATTTGGTATCAGAGCATAGGTTCCACATTTAATCCTTAATAACTATTAGATTTTACAAACTCTGTAGAACCCAAGGGATTTATTAGAGGATTTTTTGAAGGAAAAAGGTGTCTAGAAAAGGAAAACGTCTGGGGCTGGCAAGATTTTCCTTCGCATCGCTAGTTGAAATATGAGGACTCCCAGATCTGTGTGTTTGCCTTGCCGATATCTTAGGATCTGACTCAAAATAAGATACCTTTAGGACTCTCTCATCTTATTCTTCCCTTCTCAACTCTAATGTTGTTAAGGATTTTGAGGATTAGGGTTTTATCTATCTTCCTCACTCTCTTGAGGTATGGGTAAAGTTGATAAGTTTTAAGGAATCCTCCACCAAATTAATGAAAAGCATGTAAATAAGATGTCATGGACATAAGCTTAATAGTTTAAGCATAAACTAAAGAATAGATACATGCTTAGGTCGTATGAAATATGTTGGCATGCCCTTGAGAGAGACCTAAGGCTAGACCTCCTTGTCAGGAGGATGAGTGGAGAAAGTTAGTCTTGGAGGTAGAGACCTCCATTATAAGAAGAGACCTGGCTCATCCTCGGAGGATGATGCAAAACCTAACTCTAAGTGGTGGTTAGAGAGAGAGGTGGCATGATGAGTTAGTTGTCATGATAGACCAGGGGTGTGGACATGCTTTTGGATACCCATGACGATATGAGCCATGTGAGGTTGGATGACCTAGTACCTTTGGCGACCCAACCCTCAAAAGGGTCGTGCATGTTAGAGTGAAGGATAGCTCCTTCAATGATGAGGTTAGTGAAGAATCTATAGAAACCCTATGGACTTATGCGAGTAGGGCATAACATGCACCCAGCGTACATCACAAGTGTGGGCAGTAGGATGAAACCCTAGACATGAGAGTATGTTGGATAGCTTATGAGATAAGCATGAGGAGCTATGAATAATCTTGAGCAAACATAAGATGAACATAGGCTTCACCCATGTAGGGGTATGCTGTGAGTTTGATCCTTCATGGAGAGAGGACCTCTAGTAGTAAGGTTTGTTGTGTAGTTAGCTCTAGAGAGAGAGAGAGAGTAGGACCCAAGCAATAAGGTTGGAAGCTTAGACTCCTAGATATGAGGAACAGTGGGGAGTTGAGGATGATGCAACCAAAGTGGATGGTTGTGGTTGCCTCATGCATGATCCCTGGAGGCTAAGGATATCTTGGTTGCCTTTAGAGGAACCAAACCCTACAGAGAGGATGAGGCTTTTGGTACCTATGTGCCTATGGTATAAGTGTTTACCTTCTATGGATAGGAAGAAGAGTTCCTTAGATCCGGAGGAGGTTTAAGTAACCAGTAGTGAGGCCTCATACCCAGTTAGTTGTCCTTGAGAAGGACTCAACTCTGAGGTGTTGCTCAAGTAGAAGGATGATAGCAAGGGCATGTCATTCCTTGTACATGCTTGGTTCATGGTTAAAAGGTTGAGCATGCAGTTGGACATCTAAAAAGTGAACCTAGGGTTCCTAGGCCTAAGAGGGGAAGTGGTGTACCTGATTCTCCTGATGATATTTGAGTTTCTATAGACTCGAGCATGACACTCGTCATGTTCAGAGGAAAGGGAAACCCCTTAAGTTTAAGGTATGTTGGATGAACCCCTCACATTTAAGTTGGTGACATGGGAAGGTTTGTTCTTGGTCCAATGTTGAGGAATAAGAACAAGTATGACCTAGCATGGTTTAGTAGGTGGTCTTCTTGTGCCTTAATTGCTTGCTAGAGTTAAGCATGCTCATGTGTATGTAAACCCTAGACATAAGGATGTTTGTGACCTTTTTTATTAAGGTGTAGTTTCCTCCCATCCTGGGAGAGGGACCCTTTTGTAGGGTGTATACCAGTTCTTGTTGGTTTTAAGGTAAACTAAAGAGGTCTCAATAGGAACTTGAGAAACTAAGTCAAAATTACATAGTAAGAGAATGAACATGTAGACCCAGAGATAACCATCTCTAAGTGCATGTCGATGTATTACCATGGAGGTAACTGGTATGGGGCCTGATCAAGGTAGATAGGTCACCATGACCCCTATGAAAGGATGAAAGTCAGCCCATGATTGCAGAGAGAGATGATGGAGACATGGGTAAGGTTCTATGTTGGATATGTACTATGTTAGAATCCTAAGTCTATCACAGGGTTAGTAGGGATAAGACCAATGGAATTAGGAGTTGCCTAATTCCCTAGTTGCACATGACCATAGGGTCGGGAGGTAACAACTATCATTGTCTGAGGTCCATGGGTTAGTAGATTGATCACCTTCATGAACTCATGGGACCCAAAGGGAAGATGAGTAGGGCACTCTCTAGATGCATAAGGGAAGAGGGATGACCCCAAAAGTGCCGGCATTCTACAGACCAAGAGGAGATGACCGAGGATTGTGTGGTGACCCAAGTAGGTTCGAGACCAGTTTTCCATGGAAGTGACTTTTATATCGAGGTGATTGTGATGTGGAGACATAAGTTGGACGTTTCAACTTAGATTTGAAGGTGTACTAGATAGGTGGGATGCACCATCTCTACTCTTGGAATAAGAAGAACTTTGTATTTGGACTGCAGCCAAATGCTTATTTCCTCTTGTTATGGGAGTGACACATAGGACAGTGCACATGCCATACACCAAGGATAAAAGATGATGTGAGTTGGAACATTTCTATGAGGTATGAGGACAGAGATGATAACATACCCTTGTGGAATAAATGATATGTATATGGTTTACTAACATCAAGAGAACTGAGGTAGTCATCTTATGAGGATGCTTTTATCATGAGCTATGTGGAATTTGCGAGTTATACAAGGTTGAGTTTGATAACCAAGAAGATGAGCTCTAAGTTTTCTTGTTGAGTCTGAAATGAGATGATAAGTGGAATACATGGAGGTATGTGTGTTCAACATTACCTTATACAGAAGGATATGAGGTGGTAATGGATGCTCTGGTTGAAATGCAGCTGCCTAGTTTAGCTGGAAGCTAGAAGAGGTTGTTAGGTTAACCCTAAGTTTGTGAGATATGTTTGGATAACACTCAGATGTAACAAGATCTATTGAACAAGTTAGTAGTTGTTCAGTTAGCCAGCTTAGGCCTTGATGCAAGAAAAGGATGGTGGTAGGACCTCAGATGCACTTATCTAGAAAATAAGGTGATGAAACCCCGATTAGAGTGGTTTAGGGTTTCCAAGGAATCGATCTTGAGGAATCATGACATACAGGAGATGATGATTTTAAGATCACCATACACTGGGGTACTACGAAGATAGTAAGTGGAAGTAGTACTTTGGATGCTTAAGATGAAGTTACACACAGTTTGTCACCATGCAAGCCAGGAAGTGAAGGACGAACACCAGTAACCCAGTAAGTGATACAAAGGATAAAAAGTCCCTGAGAGGGAATGGGAGTTCATCACTATGGATGTTGTGGTAAGTCTTCCCTAGACCAAGGAAGGTCAAGATGCAATATGGGTTATGGTAGATTGCCTTACCTAGATGACATGAGAAAGAAAGAATAATGTCAAGGGACGGATTCGGTTGAACTACATATGAGAGAGAGATGGTTCAAATATACCATGATGTGAGTTCAAAAGTTCTTGATTATAACCTAAAGATTCACTTCCATGAGGTGGAAGTAGACGAACTCGACGCTAGTACAGTTTATCACCCCTAACTAATGGTTAGTTTGATCTAGACTATAGGGTCTGATGAGAGCATTTGTGCTCGTTCTAGGTGATACATGGGGACAATTCTTGTCTTTTGTAAGGTGTGATGATAACCACCATAGCCAGTGTCAGGATGTAAAGAAGCTTTGTAAGGGAGGTTGTGTTGGTCACCACTTCATTAAGATGATGTTGGTGAAGGGACCTCGCGAAGGTCAAGAAAGAACAATAGTGTGTGTAGATGAAGTCGCTTTGATCGTATAATGGCTGAGAGAGAGCCTAGGGGCGACATGAATTGTGAGAGGATGTAGAGTAGACTAACATGCAGTTCACTGTGGAAGAGTATGTGATGTGAACATTTGACCCCTCTAAGCTACAGCTGAGAAGCTGAGTCCCCAATATATGGGTCCATTTGAGATGGATTGGTGGAAATGGTTGTGTTTAGCCTTACCCCTTAGGATAACTTGATGTATAATGTGTTCCTTGAGTCCAATCTAGAGCACTATGTGAGGTACCCAACCCATGTGCTGAGCCATGAACCTATTCAACTTTATGGGAGGCTGAAATGTCCTGAGTCGCCTATGAGGGTACGATATACCAAGGTGAAAGAGAACTCAGATGGAATAATATGAGATGATGAAGGTTCTTGGGAAGAACCATGGAAAGGGTGAGTCCACATGGGAGCCATGATGGTCATAAGAAAGAAAAGATCAATTAAATAATTCTTTATAAAGAATGAAATTGAAAACAATGATAAAATGTGGAAAATAAATGGAAAGAGGTATAATTGAGTTATCCTTGGTGGATTTTCGTTTCCATGAAGTTTCTAATATTAGAAGGAATTCCAATAAGGAAAATAAAAAGAGAGATAGAGAGAAATCCTCAAAAAGAGATATTTTAATCAAGAATTAAGTAAGATAATGAGAAATAATGGATATAGATGCATCTAGAAGGATAATGAGTATCCATTAAAAAGGATTTGGAAATATTAGATTTTCTTAGGGTCCAAGGAGCCCCAATGGAGAAAAAGGAAGCGAAAATACCAATAAATACAAAATAAGAGGATAATGTGCTACATAGTTAATGACTTTTTGATATTATCAAAAAGAGATGTTAATTGCTTTATGAAAGTTGATTTTCATGGCCAATGGATTAAAAGTGAAGCATGACGATGATGAAACAGATGATTTCTGAATTCCTTAATGACTAAGGATCATGGCTAAACAAGGAATTACTAAAGAGAGAGAAAATACTTCTTAATTAAAGGAAAATTGTTTTCCTATTAGGAAAAGACTTGTTTGCTTCGTGGGAAAGCATGTTAAGGGTGTGGCTACCCTCCCCTATATAAGGGGTAGAACCTTTGGCTGAATCCAAGATGATTCCATACATCTTTCTCTCTTCTCCATCTTGTTTTTGCTCAAAACCCTAGGATAAAGGAGTAGTGTGACCATGGAGCAACGAGGAACCGTTTAGTGGACTTGATGGAAGCAGTACGCTCCCACAACAACCGAGGATTGATCATCCATCATCTCCTTGCTCTCGTCCTCGCACACTGCTTGTAGGAGGACTGTAAACGTGCAGAAATCATGGGCTTGGAACTCATGAAATTGGTCGTCTCGGCCATGATTTGAGGCCTGGTTGAATGCGGCGAGGGTGGCGGAGGCAGGGAGATGGGTTCCGACAAGCTTTGAGCTTCAAGGTGGTGGGAGGCGGCCCCGCGAAGTATTGTAGGTCAACGCCAGCTAGGGGTTCACGAGGTTGAAGACGGGTGGGTGTCGTTGGACGATTTTACCCTGCAGCTCTATCAAGGATCGACAACTTAAGCAGGGGCAAAACAGTCTTTTGGTTATGTTTGAATCAGCTGCGGCTATGTGCATGAGTGGAATGACGTGGCAGCCTCCCATTGGCTCAAGTAAGTTTATTTTGCAAAAACTGTATATTTTTATTGATAGCTAGGATGAATGCGTACAAAATATGAAAGTTGCTCATAAAAACGAGAGGAATTCATTAAAAATATTTTTAGAAGCTAATTCCTCTTGCAATTTGAAAAGTAATGAAAGTTATCAACTTTAATGCGTTAATGATTAAGAAAGCCTAATTTGAGATGATTAATGTATTTAAAAGGGTTTTATGGATGATTAAAGTTGCTATTAACCTATTAATTATAAAAAGGTACATTAAGAACAAAAAGGATGAACTTTGCATGTAATTGGTTTAATTTAGAATTCCATGTGCATAAACGAGCTTTAATGGGCCTTGAAACCCTAATGTTAGTCATTGTGACTCTTAATGGATTTAATTGTTCCAAATGAATGGATAAGTTGAGATATCATGGTTCTAAGCTATTTCGAGTATAAAAGTTCCTAATTGTGGATAAATACCCTTAATATAGTAATTAGGGTTTTCTAATGGATAAAGGAGGAATTAATGATAAATAGAGTTCATATGGGAATTAGATCATAATGAACTATGAGATGTTAATCTAGAAGGAACCAAAGATGATAATTAGGCCTAATGATCTTGTTATGAATTAAAAGGATAAAAATGGTAGTTTTAATGTAAAAGAGAATGATGGACTAAATTGATGGTTAATTGTTCCTTTATTCTGAAATCAAGGTTATATGTTGTTAAAAGGTAGCCTTAATATAGTTCATGAGGAATAGATGAGATAATTAGGGTTTGTGAGTAATTGCATAAACTTAGGGTTTAAAATAGTATAAATGAAGTGAAACCCTAATTGCAATGGAAACCCTAAAAGTGGACTAGAAACCCTAGGAAGCGAGCTACGTTTAATAGACCTTGATTGCCTGATCAATGATAGGAAAATTGGATGCATATTTTAGGATCTCTTTGTGTTCTTGCTTGCCTATTGGATTTCTTGCATTGATTGGATTAATTTTGTCTCAAATCATCCTGACAGGTATGTGGTTAATTATGGTTAATCACATTAGTTTTCCTAAAGGTTTTTCAGATGGTTAATTACATTGCATGCAACCTATCAGTTTGGATGTTCATACTTGCAAATTATAAAGCCACTATGATTATCACAATTGTAAAATAAGTGTGTATTCTCGCACCTACATGCCACCCTGATGGATGATGCAAAAAGTTCAAGACCAGGAGGGAAGACCAATGGGCACCATGAGAGGTGACCCCAGACACCAAGCTCGGCAATGAGAAGGTGGTCTAAGTTGCATGACTAATGGGCACCATGAGAGGTGACCCCAGGCACCAAGCTTGGGATTGAGAAGGTGGCCTTAAGTCAATGGCAAAAGAGAAACCCTAGAGGGGGTATTCTAGGGTTAGGGAAAAAGCGGTGGAGAATGACACATTGAAAATGTAAATTGGCTTGTTAATTACCTTGATTGTGATAATTAGATTGTTAGCCATGTTTGTGAAATTTTGATTTTCCCCACATACTGGCATATTTCGATATGCTGACTGGCGTTTTGTTTGTCAGCATTTTAGGTGCAAGATTGAAAAGGACAAATAGTAAAGTGGCACATGTGGAATTATAATAGACTCTATATGTGGATAGAAGTTGATATACAAGTTTTTGAAAAAGGTATGAAAAGTTTTAGTTTTATACCAGTTTTCAGTTTAGTCTGGTAGAATTTGATCATTATTATTGATTATTTGTCAAACCTTTGATCCTTTTAATTGGGATAATGGATCTGACCTTCTGGTCTCCCTTAATTGGGGGTTATCGGGAGGCGGGGTTGTTACATTGAGTATGGTTGTGAAATATATGAAACTATTTAGTGATTTATTATTTAAACACAAGACAGTTAATTGTTAGAAATAGGATAATCATTAGCTACGATGATGATGCATGTTATATTAACTAATCATCACTAGACATTAGATGCCATGGACAATGTAGAATCCTCACAGGATGAGGCATCCGTTGTGGGGAGGAAATGGTTTCCCGACTGGAGATAGTCCAGATCGAGGTAAGCCAGAGCGTACCAGTAGGGTGTGGGGGTTGACCAGTAGGGAAAACTCCTTACAGTTGTGTGGTACCCAACACCAACCAGGAATGCTGGTGGTACATGTGCTACATGTTGTAGTAATTAGTGGTCGGTACGTCCACTAATGCACTTTAAGCCTGAGGGCTTTGACTCACTGCCTGAGTACCCAAGTTGAGAAGTGGAGTCTGAGATATCCAACCGCTCCCATTAGCTGCTGAGAGGTAGACGTGCTGATGCCAGCTTCACACATGGTATTGAAATTAAAGACTAAGGAATTCGAGCATGCTTCTAAATCTTGTACAGTGACATCGTAGCTTGTTGTGATACTTCCACATGTTGTGGTACACCACATGTGGGTCCAAAGGCATAATAACTAGATTTGAAATAACACAAATAGTTAGGTTATCCTTTTATTACATTCAATATTTGTACTATTGCCATGTTGACTGAATTATAGTTTTAAACTGCCATGCCGAATGAATTACAGTTCTAAACTGCCATGCTTACATGATTGCATTTAAGTTCTATTACTTATAAACATCATAAATATCTTGGTTACCTATTAATTCTCAACTCACTGAGCCAGTAGCTCACCAACCTAGTGAACATTTTTTTAGGTAAAGGATTATCTCTTCCTGAGGAGTCAAAAGCCAACTTTAATCAAGATTAGCTCAAAAGTCTTGAAAGAAGAGTAGTTAGAATAGTTAGAGGGTCTCTTATCCTTCCCCTGGATCCTAGGATAGAAAAAGTGAGAAAAGAGAGAAATTTGAAATGTAATGTACATGATGTATATTAAGCGTGAAACTCTTTCTTCTATGTAATAAGACAAGTTATGTAGTATCTTGTTGTTATGTTTAATAAAGACTTATCGTTCAGTAAGTGTTATTATAATATATTTAGAAAGAAAAAAAATATGGTAGATATTTCAGCTAAATTATGCCTTAATCTCATGATTAGTGGTAATTGTGGGATGTAGGTGTGACATTTGTGGTTGTAGTCTGTGGTGCCAACTAGGAGGCGTAGCTGTCAGACAATTCCTGGTGTAACCAAGATTCAAAGTTGTGCATCTGTAATGACAAAGACTTTCGTTAGACTTTCTCTAGGACTAGATATATCCTCAAAAACATCTTTCCTACATTATAGTAATTGACGTGATCTGTTGGTTATGGAAATATGGTAGATAAATTTTTTATCTCTGGTGCCTTCTCTATAGCCATATTTCCCTACACCATGGATGTAGATATGTCTGGGCCCCAATTCCCATCCCTTACCGGGAATGATCACACCCAAGCAACATCCCAAGATGGTTCTCTACTTCATTGTGCTTCACACAAGGATACAGTGGGAAAAGGAGTGAACATCAATTCACATACCTATATTCATATCGACACTAAAGATAATGATGTATACCTGCTATCATTGGATCATAAGGTATCAACTGAACATGACTTTACTACCTTCACCCTTCATAACAAAGCAATGTTGGCCTTGTTGAAACCCTGGAAGTACACAGTTATCGACAAGCTATTAGCAAGGGAGATGGGTTCCTGACGCTAAGAGACAGAATCAATATTTTATGGAAACATGTGGGTTACTTCAACCTAATTGACATGGAGAACGATTTGCATATTGTGCAATTAATTACTAAGGATGATTACATCAATGCCCTAGAAGGTGGTATGTGGACTAACTTTTGTTCAGACTTAACTGTCCAAAGATGGTTACCTCACTTCTCACTAGATATCACTACACCCCCAAGGTAGTCGCATGGGTGTGGATTCCGAACCTACCAATACATCTTTATTAGGAGGATCTGCTAAAGCAGATCAGAGATAGCCTGGAAAAATCATGAAAGCTGACATGAACACCATACTAAAATGGAGAGGGTGCTTTGCTTATATTGCAGTGGAACCCAATATGGAGAAACCATTGACACCCATGATTTTGATTGTTGGAGTCAAACAGAAGTTGGAATATGAAAACACCCCATTCATCTACATGCACTACACTAGTGTCAGACATCTGGAGAAGGATTGCAAGAAGAGGATTGAAGAGGAAAATGTCGTGAGAAGAGCTAGTATTAAAAAGGGAACATTGATTTCAGAGAGTCTAGAAAGAAAGGAGGGCTTCTCAGAGTCCATCCATGCCAAACTGATCGAAAGGAAACAAAAGAAACCTTCTGTAAGGAGTGGGATCCCAGATGGGAACCACTCCCGACTAAAAATTTAAAGAATAGAACCTCCAGACCAAACACACCCAAAGAATATGTTAGAGTCGGTGTAAAATTTTCAAATCTTATTAAATGTATTCAAAACAAATAAATATTAGTAGCAAAAGTAAAATATTGACTATATTCAATTTTTCATAAGGTTATAAAAGAACTTCACAATCTCCCACAAAGGGTTTACATGTAAGATACAACATATGGATCTAAGTAGAGGGAATTTTAAACCATAACAAGTTTGTTTCTAAGCTTTAAACCCCATAAGCTAAGTCCATAACTATATGCCATGTCCTCCTTGTCCTTCACCTAGGATTGGAAGCATATCCCCGCAAGAAGAGAAAAATAGATGACATTAGCAAAGGCTGGTATGTTCTTACGAAATAGGAAATTTAAGAAATTTATAAGAAATAAAGGGCATAAATAATAAAAGGCTTCACATCTAAAAGTAAAGGACTACCCAATCGGGCCTAAAAGAAAAGAATCTCAGTACAAGAGACAAATAAGAGTAAAGTATAAAAATAAAGCATCCATGTGTTTCACCTTTGACAATACTAGACAATATAAACATGTAGGTAGGAAATAAAACATCTACCAAACATAATGTGGGGTGAGCGGGAACTATATATATCCTCTCTAAATATGGAGTGTGTAGGAACTGTATACATCCACGAGCAGGACAGGATACACATCTTCTCAAATTATTTTCGTACACATGAATTATCACCTTAGTACTCATATGTGGGAATGTCCACATCATCATAAAATAACATGTAACATTGTACAAGAAGCCACCACATGGTTCATAAAAAAAGAATAACCAATTATAAAAGAGAATAAGGAAGATTAGAACATCCAACAAAATAAAGTGGGATCAAAAGATCCATGCCATCATATAATGTGTCGTATAAACATCCACAACAAAGGTGGGAAAAGAAGCACATATTACAAAAGAATGTTCACCATAAGTAAATCATGATAAAGAGTCCAAAAGAATGTCGAAACAAGATAATATGATCACAAGATCAGCAACAAATAAAGTAGTTCACATGAACCATAATTTTTAAAGAAAAAGAGATAATGCATAGGCTAGTGCCCATACGACCAAGAGATATACAAAAATAGGTGATTTGTCAATGTGAAATAATAGGTGATGAAAACATACCTTATTTTAGATTCCTAGAAACACTTGTCACCAAACTAGTTGTTTCCAAGATCAACTTTTCCTAATTACAATTATTCACATGTATTAGGGTTTTGAGATTCATATAAATGTAATGAAATTCAAAACCTTTTTAGTAAAACTTGGATTTTGGACTCAAAACCTAAACCAAACAATTCTTTTTGATTTTTTGATCATGAAAACATATTTACTTGTTATACTTGGGGTTAAGATGAATTATCTACCAATTTTAGGGGTTTTTATATTAATTAATTAGATCCTCAAAAACCAATCATAGAAAATATGGGAATAATGCTCTAAAACTATTTTCATTATAAAAAATACATTTTTCCAATTGCAAAACATATTTTACATTAATTTTTGGACAAGCGAATCAAAAGATATGAATTTAGCAATATCATTCAATCAAAATTTGCCACATCATCAAAACAGGCGAGAGAGGTGAAGAGTGAGAGGGAGTGGGGAGGGCCGTGTTGAGTTGGCCCAATAGTCACTGGCCAACACATCTTGTCCCATGCCCCATCACAGTGCTTCAAAGAAAAACTAAAGCAAAACCAAATGACACTAATACCCCTATGTGAAAACATAGAGGATAAAAGGAATGATACAGTCGTAAATTGGTCAAAATACAAGGGAGAGTGTCTCCCCCGCTGACTCATGCCATCAAAGAAGCAGAGCACCAAGCAGGTCCCTACCAAATTGGGGAACCATGTGCATTGATGATTTGTCAATATTAAGGCTAAAACATGAAGAAAGGGGCTACTCAAACTTAACCTTAAGATCTATTGAAGAGTTGAGAAGCTAGACACCAATGTGAGAAGCCACAAGTTCAAGCTTAAAACTAAATCAATGATGGTTGAAATGGGTGTGAGAAAGGAAATTGTGAGGGGAGGAAGACTAAGTAAGGTGTGGTGGAACTCAGGGTACAATCCCCTATTTATATGGTTTAGGTTTTGTCTTATAGGGGGTAGCTTTGAGAAGCTTGGAGAGCAAGAATTGGGCATAACACAAAGAAAAGGAAATAGGGCTTGAATTGTAGCTTGTTATGTGCAGAATCATCCCACAAACATACTGAAAGAAAAATCAATGGAAAAGATCAACTGTAGCCAGAGAATTCAATGAAGAAGTGAGGCCAGTTTGGATGTATTGTTCACGAGCGAGGCTCTCTTCCACTCAAGGTAGGACATGAGGTCTGCGTCATTGGATGGAGATCTCAACGGTCCACATTGCATGTGAAAGGGAAGAAATGCATGACTAGGAGGAAAGGAAAACTAGAAAATTAAACTGACTCGGACATAAACTGCGTGACCAAGTTATTTTTGATTCCCAATCAATTTCAAATAAAGTATAAATGCAATTGTTTCTCTTTTTCTCTCTCTTCATTTGAGGGTTCAAATGAATCCAAAAATTAAATGAAATTTGATACATAACCTATTTTTGATATGAGGAATCCAAATATGTGATTATATTTTCCTTTTGAGAACTTTTGATTTGCTAAATAAATCAAATCTTATTTTCTCTTTCCTCCATCATTAATGATTATAAGATTCTCCAAATTTTATGAAACTTCACGCAAAGTGTCTTCGATATGTTTTCCATCAGTTTTACATGTTGAAATTGTTTGTACATTTATTTAATATTTTGAAGGTTCTACACACTTTCTCTCCCCTAACTTCACATGTATATTATAGATTATCTAAATTACATGAAAATCCACCCAGAGGCATATTAAAATGTAAATTATGGATGCAAGATTATTTTTCCACATGTTTAATTATTGACAAAATCCAAACCACTGATACGACGGCTTATACTGAAAGGGAGTTGAAAATAATGGCGGGTGAGGCCGCCGCTGATACGACGGCTTGCCCGTTGTTGGGGGCCTGGGCGGAGAGAGTGAGCAAGTCGTTTAGGGTCCAGAAGGCTTGGCGTCCGGAGGTGGAACCTGATGATCCAAAAGAACCTTTCTTCAGAAACAATGATGCGAGACCTTGGCTGAAAATTCCTGAACCGGTGATGGAAGCCATGGAGGATTACCACAAAACCTCGGTGGTGGTCCAGGTCTTCGGAAGAAGATGCATACTACAACAACTCTATGGGTGGATGCAGAGAACGTGGAATCCAAAAGGAGAGCTACAGATATCTCCCCTGAAGGATGGGCTGTTTCTAGCTCGGTTTGCTAATGAGGAAGACATGGCTGTGGCTATGGATAAAGGACCATGGTTCTTTGACAGTAAGCTGGTTATCACTTGGAAATGGTCGCCGGAGGGGGATGTGAGTCGGGCGGGACTCACTGCGGCGCCAATTTGGGTTACCATACCAGATCTGGGAAGGCATTGGTCGAGGAGGGCTCTTTCGATCATGGCTTATGCGATTGGAACACCGAAAGTTATCGACTTCGTCTCGGAAGGCAGATACATGGGGGCGCCTCATTTGTGTGTCGAGATCACAGCTGATAAGCTACCACCACCGACTATCATGTTGGAACTTCCAGGCGAGCGGGTGATGGAAGTGAAGGTTGTTTATGACGCTTTGCCTGACAGATGCAACGCCTGTAAGGTGTTTGGGCATTTGACATAATTATGCCCAAATGCCCTGAAGACGGGGGAGATGGAGGCTGATGCTCGAGGCAGGTCAAAGAGTGTTAGACCAAGCAGGAGCAAGGGGAGGATAGCTTCTGGTAAACCCAGGCTGCAGCAATCGACAATGATGGTTCAAGGCGCGACTTCAACAAGTACCAATGGAGACTTACAGACGCTTGCACAAGGTGGGGTGATCTTGCAGGGGACAGCTGCTACCAATGTTGGAGTGGTAGTGGAGAAGGAAGGGGAAGCGGTATAAGACCTGGTAGTGGGTGTGGCTGATACCGCACCTTCTCAGGTACCCGTGACGACTGTGGTATCAGATACCCCTACGGCGGACAGAGTAACTGTGTTGGCGGTGCCTAGAGAGGATAAGGGGACGGAAGGGTTGGTTGTGGTGTCTAATTTCTTTCAGGACCTGGAGGATTTGGTAGAGGAGGGGGAGGTAGATCTGGGTAGCGCTAAGCATTCTACAAGGAGCGGTACGCAGGTGGAAAGGGGAGGAAGAGGAAGGGGAAGGGGAAGAGGAAGGCTGGGGTCTGTTGTCATCTCCGGAAGGGGGGGGCAATCTAGCTGTTCCAAATGAAGGTGATGGTGTGGAATGTCTGTGGGGCTTCTCTAACAGCCAAACAGAGAGTCCTGCGGAAACTTTTGGAGGAGAAAGGTGTTCAGCTCGCAATTTGTTTGGAGACTAGAGTTAGAAGGGAGGTAAGTGAGAGGATCATGACCTTGTTTCCGAGAGGGTGGGAGTGCACCTCTAATCTGGAACAAGTGGACGGAGGCAGAATTGCGGTGGGGTGGTGCCCTGTGGTTTGGGATGTGCAACCAATCTTCGAATCTGATCAACTGATAATGCTTAGTTGCATCAATAGGGGTGGTTTTCATTGTGTAATATCAGCTGTTTATGGATCTAATGCAGAAAGGGAAAGAAGAAGGCTTTGGGAGTGTATCAGGAACACGACTCAGCAGGAGCTACCGCATTTGGTGGTGGGTGATTTCAATAGCACCAGGAAGTCTTGTTTTATGATATTTAATCCATTATCCAATATTACCATTATTTCTCATATTAATTAATTGAACATGACATTATCTTGTTTAAGGAGTTGTTATTCTTTCCTTTATCTCATCCTTGTCCTAAGAGACTAAGGAATGATCTAGAACAAATTGACTCTATAATTATCTCACATAGGTTTATCAATTTCATTTTTACTTGAATTATGTATCATTAATCTCAATTATGGACATCTTGTCGTTTTATGCACATTATTACCTCATATCATCAATTTTAATTGACACTGTTTCATGTGACATATTTTGGGTACCCTTTATTGATCTAAGCATTTATCCATATTTGTCTTCATGTGAGAGTGATTTGTTCATGCATTGACATATTAGAGTGTACAATTAACTACTATTATGTGTATTTTTATCCTTGTTTGGCTAAGTTCAAAGAACAAGGATGACTATCCTCCAAGACATATAATCAGGGTCAAAAAGTTAGGTTTCAGTTCGTTACAACACTCCATCCCTTAAAAGGATATGTCCTCAAAATCTAATCATCCATTCATCAACAACCAACTACTCTCCACCCCTTAAAAGGTTTTACCTATCAAGTCAAACTAAACAACATTTATAGTTACCCACATTTGTTTTAGTTGTGATTTTTTTAGAGATTTATGTTGTTCATGTATCCAGCTAACAAGTCGAAACAATCTAGGATTGAGTTTTATGTCCTCGTGTCTCTAACCTAACAACCCTACATAAACATCCAAAAAGTGATAGGGCACAAAGGGTAGGTCCACTACACCTTTATATTATCCTTATGTTCCTATTCATTCCCTCATAGTCAAAACTAGGGTTAAGATCATATTCCAACAAATTCTACAGTTTCACTATCCATACTTCAAAAATCTTCAATTTGACTTAGTTCAAGAAAACCTTGATAAAATATAGAAAAAACATTATTTTTGTACATATAGTAGTATAATTGAAAAAATATTTTTCTTCAAAAAATCATGCGACATGAAACACAAATGAGCTCAAAATCAACGTGGAAATGAAGTCACAATTTATATATATCAAGAACTCCTATCATACCATTTCTCGAAAATCATATCCTAATTTTTATCCTCAATTCAAACCATAGAGCATCAAAGTTACATGTCATCACTAACTTATATGGTAAACATCGTGATCCTAATGAGAAGCTCATATCAACCATTCATCATAAAAAACAACTTAGGTAAGATCCATGGAAAACATATTTCCTAGAGGTAACTATCTAAGTCAACAGTTATAATAAGGGAGACAAAATTGAAATAGTCAGATTTTGTCTACCATGGGCTCTGATACCATGTTGTAAGGAGTGGGATCCCAAATAGAAACAACTCCATACTTAAAATTTTAAGAATAGGACCTCCAGACCAAACACACCCAAAAGATATGTTGGAGTGGGTGTAAAATTTTCAAATCTATTAATGGTATTCAAAACAACCAAAGGTTAGCAGCGGAAGTAAAATATTGACTATATTCAATTTTTCACAAGGTTACAAAAGAACTTCATAATCTCCCACAAAGGGTTTACATGTAAGATACAACATATTGATCTAAGTAGAGGGAATTCTAAAACGTAACTAGTTTGTGTTCGAGCTTTGAACTCCTTAAGCTAAGTCCATAACTTCAGGCCATGTCCTCGTTATCCTTCACCTAGGGTTGGAAGCATACCCTAGCAAGAAGTGAAAAATAGAAGACAGTAGCAAAGGCTGGTATGTGCATACTAAATAGGAAATTTGAGTAATTTATTAGAAATAAAGGGGATCAAAAATATAATGGTTCCCATAGAAAAGTACATGACTACCCAATCGAGAATAAAAGAAAAGAATTTGAATACAAGAGTTAAATAAGAGAAAATTATAAAAATAAAGAATCCATGTGTTTCACCTGTGATAATTCTGGACAATATAAACATGTAGGTTGGAAATAACAGATCTACCAAACCTGATGTGGAGTGAGCAGGAATGGTATACATCCTCTCTAAATATGGAGGGGGTAGGAACTATATCCATTAACCTGGGCAAGACAGGATACACTACTACAGAAATAGCATTCAGTGTCACTTTTCTGGGCGTCGGTTATTAAGGAAAACCGACGCCTAACATATAAGGCGTCGGTTGCTTAAGCAAACCAACGTCTATATTCGAAGACCAGCCAGACACGGGTACCGCTTTGTATTAAGCGTCGGTTGTTTATAACAAACCGACGCGTAAAGTCGCCCGCGAAATCCATATTTTGATAAAAAACAATAGTGTCATTTTCAGCGTCGGTTATATACGTAGAAACCGACGCCTATGTGCGATGAAAATTTGCACGAAAAGTGTCACTTTCAGCGTCGGTTATCCTTGTATAACCGACGCGGAAAGTGGTTCCCGCCAAATAATTTCATGAAAATATCGTCCAATTGGACGTCGGTTTTTTCAAACAACCGACGCTAAAGATGTTTAGGCGTCGGTTGTTGTAAACAACCGACGCCATTTGAGAACTTATAGCCCGCGATCGCCCGACTCTTCCCCTTTCTTCTGTTTCATTGCGATTTCCCTATTTCTCTGCTGCGGCGATTTCTCCGGCGATTTTGTGCTGCTGCTGCTAGTTTCTCTGGCGCTTCTCTCCGGCGCTCCATCTCCGGCGTCCCTTCTCCGGCGCCCTTCTTCTCCGGCGCGTTTCTTCTCCGCCTTTGCCGCCTGCTGCTCTAACCGCCTGCGCCGCCGCCCTACTGCTCCAGCCACCTGCTGCCCGCCCTACTGCTCCATCCGCTGCGCCGCCGCCACGCCTGAGAACCGGCGCCGCCGCCACGCCTGGTGCCCTCCTTCTTGCCCACCTGCCTGCCCTAGCTCCTTCCTTTCTTCCTGCTGACGCCCGGCGTCCTGTTTCTACAGCACTGGTTAGTTTTACTGATTTCCTTGCTGCTTTCAGTGATTAATGATTGATACTACTGGTTAGTATTTCTTTAGTGATTAATTTAATTCAACAATTCATAGTTTGTTATTTACAATAACTGATCTGCTTGCCGATTTTAATGATTAGAGATACTGATTAATAGTAAGTATTGATGAATACTTAGTTAATTACTGATTTGTTGATTAGATATGTATAGAAGTTCCTTATAAATATATTACAGGGGAGCTCATTCCCTGTGCCCTGAACAATGTTTCGGATGCATTGGCTAAACACTCCCTCTCTTTGCTTCATGCATTTCAATTCGATGTAATAAAGCCTCAATGGCTAGACATTGCTGTCAACATCAACATAAATGATTGGCCCGGCCTTGAGTGCGGGATGAATAACAGTTAAGCTCAAGTAGGTACCAAAAAATAGTTGCAAGGGTTAGGAGAGTCATGACCCTGCTATATAATGCATGCGTTACAAGGAAACACGGTCCCCTACCACTCGAGACCTCCCTTGATGGAACCGTAATTTGTTGCCTTGCCTCCTTTCTTTCCTCCTCTTCTCTTCCTCTCCCTTCCTCTCTCCTTTCTATTTCTACCCCGAAACCTTGCCTCCCTGTTCCAGCCTCGCCAATGGCGGAAGAACAGGGGGGCGGCTGGGGCCATGGCCCCCCTAAAGTCTTAAAATTTTCCACTCTAAGTAACGACATGTTATCATAAAAGGCACTAATTACATTGCCTTTATATGGGCACCCTGAAAATCAGCATATAGTTAGTTGACAGAATCTTTGACTGAAATATATTACAGCAATTTTGACTCCATCAAAATTGCACGTCGTTATATAGTAGCCTTTTATTTCCATGTGGGTCGGTAACCCACACATCCAATCCATCTACAACCAGTCGTCACTCACTAATTTGAGTCGTCAATATCGGCAAGGAAACACCCTATTTAGCGTTCTTCCTTCCCCTTTTTATATACACATACATGTAATTTTGTATAAAATTCATGATGTAGTGTGATCTTAAATCCTAGAGTGTACCCCTTTTGTTCTATGATGGTACCTATGACCCTAAATACATCCATAAGGGTCTATTGTATCCTAAAGAAGATTTATTTCTTCCTTCTGCCCTAATTAGAATGAACAATCACTAAATTATGTATTGTTTGTATGGAGTCCGGCTTCATTGTAGATATCTATTATTGTGTTTGTTGGCCTAGAAACCCGTCCAAGATTGACTCATTAGGAGTAAATCTTGGATAGTCCCCGGTTTGGGACTGTTCTTGAACACCTAATCTCACTTAGGATGTAAGTGTATAATGTGTATTGAGTTTTCGAGAAAATTTTGGTAGCATTTCCCCGTTTGTTCTCTAAGTACATAAGTACTTAGAGAACAACGGGGAAATGCTGCCGAAATTTTCTTGAAAACCCAATACACATTATACACTTACTAGTGAGATTAGGTGTTCAAGGATGGGATAGGTGGTACACATTTATTATATATAAGAATGACATCAAATGTGTTTGTAGGCCTAGAATGTGAACAATCACTGTCTTTTATATTACTTGTACATTGGTATAAATTAGAATGAACAATCACTAAATTATGTACTGTTTGTATGGAGTCCGGCTTCATTGTAGATATCTATTATTGTGTTTGTTGGCCTAGAAACCCGTCCAAGATTGACTCATTAGGAGTAAATCTTGGATAGTCCCCGGTTTGGGACTGTTCTTGAACACCTAATCTCACTTAGGATGTAAGTGTATAATGTGTATTGAGTTTTCGAGAAAATTTTGGTAGCATTTCCCCGTTTGTTCTCTAAGTACATATGTACTTAGAGAACAGCGGGGAAATGCTGCCGAAATTTTCTTGAAAACCCAATACACATTATACACTTACTAGTGAGATTAGGTGTTCAAGGATGGGATAGGTGGTACACATTTATTATATATAAGAATGACATCAAATGTGTTTGTAGGCCTAGAATGTGAACAATCATTGTTTTTTATATTACTTGTACATTGGTATAAATTAGAATGAACAATCACTAAATTATGTATTGTTTGTATGGAGTCCGGCTTCATTGTAGATATCTATTATTGTGTTTGTTGGCCTAGAAACCCGTCCAAGATTGACTCATTAGGAGTAAATCTTGGATAGTCCCCAGTTTGGGACTGTTCTTGAACACCTAATCTCACTTAGGATGTAAGTGTATAATGTGTATTGAGTTTTCGAGAAAATTTTGGTAGCATTTCCCCATTTGTTCTCTAAGTACATATGTACTTAGAGAACAACGGGGAAATGCTGCCGAAATTTTCTTGAAAACCCAATACACATTATACACTTACTAGTGAGATTAGGTGTTCAAGGATGGGATAGGTGGTACACATTTATTATATATAAGAATGACATCAAATGTGTTTGTAGGCCTAGAATGTGAACAATCATTGTTTTTTATATTACTTGTACATTGGTATAAATTAGAATGAACAATCACTTGTTTTCCTAATATATACTTGTTTTCTCTGATCATAGAATGGATAGATCATGGATGTCCATTCATAATCGTTGCACCCCAGAGTTTATATCTGGTCTTGATCAGTTTATTAGATTTGCCGAGGAACATAGGAAAAAACCTACAGATAGGTTCTACTGTCCATGTAGGCATTGCGGTAACAACTTGAAAGTCAACACTGGTGAGGAAATAAAAAGTCATGTCATGTGAAACGGGATTGTACAAGGCTATACAGAATGGCACTGGCATGGAGAGATTTCAAAATCGAAACCAGTAGATGTCGATAGCAGTGCTTGGGTGGAAGAAGAAATTGCCTCCGATGACGTAAATGTGAACGAACCAGTTCCAGCAGACATCGTTGATGCGATGTTGGATAGTTGTAGGGTAGAGCACACCGATCCACCTCCTATCTTTACAAACATTGTGCATGATGCTGAGATACCATTATACACAGGCTGTGCTAAGTTTACGAAGCTTAGCGCTGTGTTGAGATTGTATAAGTTGAAAGCTAACAATAGATGGAGCGACAAAAGCTTCACTTCATTGTTGACTTTGTTGAAAGAAATTCTTCCTGAAGGAAACGAGCTTCCAATCTCAACATACCAGGTAAAGAAAATGTTGTGCCCAATGGGAATGGAGGCCAAGAAGATACACGCATGCCCGAATGATTGTGTATTATTTCAAAATGACTATGTAGATTTGAAAGATTGTCCAAAATGTGGTGCGTCACGGTATAAATTGACGTCTTCGGGGGAGTCCAAAACTAGTTCTCCTGCCAAGGTGTTGTGGTATCTACCTATAATATCACGGTTTCAACGCTTGTTTGCAAATCCGAAAGATGCAAAGAATTTGAGGTGGCATGCAGATGTTAAGAAAAATAATGATGGGATCCTACGACATGCGTCTGATTCCCCACAGTGGAAGAAGATTGATCTATTGTACCCTAAATTTGGTGAAGAAGATAGGAATCTAAGACTTGGGCTTTGTACAGATGGGATGAATCCGTACGGGACATTGAGCAGCCAACATAGCACTTGGCCAGTCATGCTTGTTATATACAATCTTCCTCCCTGGATGTGTATGAAAAATAAGTACGTTATGTTGTCATTGTTGATATCGGGCCCTAAACAACCCGGAAATGATATCGATGTTTATCTTGAACCTTTGATTGATGACTTAAAGAAACTTTGGGCTGAAGGTGTGATGACCTATGATGCTTCAGCAAGAGAGACATTTCGTTTGCACGCTATGTTGTTTTGCACTATTAATGACTTTCCAGCATATGGGAATTTGTCTGGATATAGTGTCAAAGGAGATAAAGCGTGTCCTATATGTGAAGAAAACACTGATTCAATAAGACTAAAACATGGCGGCAAGATTGTATATCTTGGTCATCGAAGGTTTCTTTCAAAATTCCATCCGTATCGTAGGAAGCACAAAGCATTCAATGGATGGAATGATGAACGGAGTGCACCTAAACCTATACCAGGGGATGTTGTTTATGAAAGAGTAAAAGACATTGTCAATGAATTTGGTAAGAAATCACAATGTAGTATGGCCACACGGAGTGACAATTCTTCATTCAAGAAGAAGTCAATATTTTGGGATCTTCCTTATTGGAGTTCTTTGACAGTCAGGCATTGTATCGATGTAATGCACATTGAGAAAAATGTTTGTGATAGCATCATTGGTACTCTATTAAATATACCAGGTAAGACTAAAGATGGGATAAAATCCAGACTGGACCTACGTGAAATGGGAATAAGGTCAGAATTAACAGAATTACGTGAAATGGGTAATAAAAGAACATACTTACCTCCCTCTTGTTACACGTTGTCTAGAAAGGAGAAGAAAACTTTTTGTGAATGCTTGGTAAATGTTAAGGTGCCACATGGTTACTCATCCAACATCCGTAGATTGGTATCAATGAAAGATCTGAAGTTGATAGGTCTTAAATCTCATGATTGTCACACTCTAATGCAACAAATATTGCCCGTGGCAATTCGATCTATATTGCCGAAGCATGTAAGGTTTGCAATTACCATACTTTGTTTCTTTTTCAACAGTCTATGCAGCAAAGTTATTGACCCTGATACTCTCGATAATTTGCAAAGAGAAGTGGTTGTTACCCTATGTCAGCTTGAGATGTATTTCCCTCATTCGTTCTTTGATATCATGGTACATCTTGTTGTCCACTTGACTAGGGAAGTGAAAATGTTGGGACCAAATTTCTTGCATTGGATGTATCCCTTTGATATGCTAGATTTATCACCTCTGCACTTGTACGTGGGAATGTTCACATCACCATAAAATAACATGAACATTATACTAGCAGTCATCACATGATGCATAAAAAAGAATAAGCAATTATAAAAGAAAATAAGGAGGATAAGAACATCCAACAAAATAATGTGGGACCAGAAGATTCTTGCCATCACATACTGTGCCATATAAACATCACAACAAAGGTGTGCAAAGAAGCACATTTCACAAACAAATGTTCACCATGAGCAAAGCATAAGAAAGAGTCCAAAATAATGACCAAACATGATAATATCATCACAAGATCAGCAACAAATAAAGTAGTTCACATGAACCATAATTTTCAAAGAAAAAGAGATAATGCATAAGCTCGTGTCCATAGGACCAAGAGATATACAAAAGCAGGTGATTTGTCAATGTGAAATAATAGAGGATGCAAACATACCTTATTTTAGAGTCCTAGAAACACTTGTCACCAAACTAGTTGTTTTCAAGATCAACTATGCCTAATTACAATTATGTAGATGTATTAGGGTTTTGGGATTCATATAAATGTAATGAAACCCAATTTTTTTTGCCATTTTAATAAAACTCAGATTTTGGACTCAAAACCTAAACCAAACGATTCCTTATGTTTTTTTTATCAAGGAAACATATTTATTTTGTTATATTTGGGGTTAAGATGAATTAAATACCAATTTTAGAGATTTTTATTAATTAATTAAATCCTCAAATATTCCTCATCAAAATCATGGGAATCATGATCTGAAACTATTTTTATTAGAAAGAAAACATTTTTATGATTCAAAAACATATTTTACTTTAATTTTTGGATAAGGGAATCAAAATATATGAATTTTTCAATATTGGCCAATAAGAATTTGCCACATCGTCAAAATGGGCAAGAGAGGCCAAGAGAGAGGGGTAGGTTGCGTTGTGTTGGCCCAATAGCCTCTGGACAACTCAGTCAATCCCATGCCCAGTTACAACATGTCAAAAGGGAAATTAAAACAATACCAAATGATGCTAATACTCCTGCACGAAAATTGAGAGGATATAAGGCAAGATGCGGGGAATAATTTGTTCAAAACACAAGGGAGAATGTCTCCCCCACTGGCTCATGCCATGGCAATAGCAGAGCACCGAACAAGTCTCAGCCATACTAGGGAAAACAACAAGCATTGACGATTCATCAATCTCAAGGCTCAAAAATGAAGAAAGGGGCTACTCGAACTTACCCTTGCGGTCTATTAAAGAGTGGTGAATCTAGACACTAGTGTGAGAAGTTGCAAGTCAAACCTTAAAATTGTATCAGTGATGGTTGAAATGGGGAAAGTAAATTGGGAGGGGAGGTAGATTGATTAAGGTGTAATAGAATTGGGGGTACAATATCCTATTTATATGGTTGAGGTTTCAACTTATATCAGGTAGCTTTGAGATGCTTGGAGAGTAAGAATTGGGCAAAACACAAAGAAAAGGAAACATGGCTCAAATTATAGCTTGCTATGTGCAGAATCATCCCAGAACATAACAGAAGAAAAATCAAGGGGAAAGATCCACTATGGCCCAAGAAATCAGTGAAGAAGTGAGGTCGGTTCGGACGTATTGTTCATAGGCGAGGCTCTTTCCTACTCAAGGTACGAGATGAGGTATGCGTTGTTGGATGGATATCTCAACAGTCCACATTGCACGCAAAAGAGAAGAACCATGTGACTAGGAGACAAGGAAAACTATAAAATTAAATCTTGTCACAAATAAACTGGAAATAAACTGCACGACAGAGTTATTTTCTATTCAAAATCAATTTCATGTAAAGTGTAGATGGAATTATTTTTCTTTTTCTCTATCTTCATTTGAGGGTGCAAACGAGTCCCAAAATAAATGAAAATTGACACATGGACCACTTTTGATATGAGGAATCTAAATATATCAGTATATTTGTGTTTTGAGAACTTTTGTTTTGCTAAATAAATCAAATCTTGTTTTATCTTTCCTCAATCATTAGTAATTATAAGATTCTCCAAATTTTGTGAAACTTCACCCACAAGTCACATTAAGTGTCTTGGATATGAATTTTCTATCAATTTTATATTTTGAAGTTGTTTGCACATTTATTTAATATTTTGAATGTTCTACACACTTTCTCTGCCCTAACTTAACATGTTTATTAACGATTATCCAAATCACATGAAAATTCATCCAAAGGTATATTTTAAAGTGTAAATTACGAATCCAAGATTATTTTCCACTTTTGGAGTCATTAAGTATTTTATTTAATATTTTGAGGAAAAATCACATTTATTTTCAAAATAAAAGAGATATAGTTATTATCATTCCAAAAATATGAAACTTGGCCTCCAAGACAAACCAAACCCAAGAAAAATGAATCCCATCTTATTTTGAATCAATTAGTATTACTTTTATGAGTTTTAATCCATTGTCTTATTAATTAATTCAACACCATATTATCTTGTTTAAGGAGTTATTATTCATCCCTTTATCTCATCCTTGTTCCAAAAGACTAAGGAATGAACTAGAACGAATATACTCTTATCATTATCTCAGATCAGTTTATTTATTTCATATTTTTTTGAATTATGTATCATTATTCTCAATTATGACCACCTTGTCTCATAAAAGCCTATGTACTTGCATCATTAAGCTTATCGCAAATCCTCAATTCTGAACTTAGGTCCTCAAATACAAACATTGATCATCATAAACAATCTTATGTCATCTCTATACATCTTAGATTGTTATCTAATCTTTTCCATCTATCACATATTCTAATAAGACTCTCTCTTCTAAACTAATGTCATTCACTTTCACTTAGATTTCATGACCACCTCCTACTCGTACATGTGTAGGGACACATTTTTGAAATACTTACATATATAATAAAATATTGTATAGTTTTTCTCCGATTAAACATGTGTCAGAGAAAACAACCAAGGTTCGATCCAAATGGAACCAAAAAGCAAATCCAGAAAATGAGTGTCCCACACATAGTAGAGAATACAGTGACATGAAAACTAGTAAAAAGGGTGAGAACATGGTGTAGACTAGTGTATCTAATCTAGACAGTCATCACCATATCTCCAGGGTTTCTCTTCCCTTGATGCACGTCATTTCCAAATAATGAAACGTCCCATATCGTTGCACTATAAGAAAAGAGTGACATCTAAAGACTTGTTATGCAACAAGAACTAGTCTAGACCTAGTACTCAGACATCTAGGTGCTAACCAAGAGTCCAAGTCAGATCTAGTCTCTAAAAGACAACTAATCTAACCCTAAAGATTTTTAAAGTTGAAGATTCTTTAGTTTTGAGTTGCATAATGAGCAAATGTCATGCTTTGCTATTTTTCATGCTCTGATACCACCTGTGATGTCCCCAGATTTTCTAAAACTTAATCTGATTTGTGACATCCAAATTGAAACCTCACCTCAGTGAGAATCCGAATTTAAACACCCCACATTAGGCTAAGAAGAAGAAAATCAAGGAAGTCAGAAGGAAACAATCAGTAGAACATGCAAATGAACAATAATAAAACCATACAACACATGTTCACGATTCAACATATAATTACAACATGAATTTTTACAACATTTGATGTTACATATTGAATAGCAAATGAAATCATATACATGTACTACCACTCAACTATATGATCTTAAGACAACATGTCCACCTATACATCAGCTCGCCATACAACTCACAACTATCCTAGATCTTCAAAATCACAAAGCATATCATCTAAACAAAAGATTACATGTGGTACACATCAGCATAATATTCAAGAATATATTACTGACTATGCCAATGTGTCTTTTATATACCACTCATTACTAAGCTTGGCAATAAGATAAAACTAGAAGTAAACATATTTAACCGCTCGCTTTCTCACTCTAGAAACTGAGCTCCGACTTCTCTCTAGACGGGCTCCCCCATTTCCCTCTCCACCGCAATTTTCCCTCTCCCCCATGCTGCCCTCACGACAGCCGTGTTTCCCTGGCGATCTCATCCATGTGGGGTCACTGCTCCGTGGGTGGGTGTACCTACCTCTCCATCGTCCTCAAGGCTCGGCACTATGGCAGGCTAGCCTTCAAGCCGGTCAGGTGGTCTGCAGTCGCCATTAATCTGGCTTGATGATGCCTGTGATACTAGGTTCCTAGCTACCTGGTGGGACTCACCTACCCCACGCTTCGGTTACTTTATCTGCTCGGGGGATTTTCTTGTGAGAGAAGCTCTATTCCATCTCTAAGGATTTTCTCATGGCGAGCGCCGCTCGGGACGGGGTGGGTCCGTCCACCTCATCCTCGGGCCCTGGTGCTTGGGCCAATCCAGCGACTGACATGACTATAGGTAGGGGCTGGGCGGCTGTGGTTTCTCATCCTATCGTTCCCTGGCTAAACCTGGCCCCTATGCTTACCCTGGAGGATCCCAAATCACCGGTTTTTAGGGTGGAGGATGCGAGACCCTGGACGAAGATGCCGGCACCCGCGATGAAGGAGATGGACAGCTTCCACAGGTTCTCGGTGATCGTGCAAGTCATGGGGGCCAAATGCATCTTCCACCAGCTGTACGGGTGGATGATTAGGTGCTAGCAGCCAAAGGGGGAACTCTAATGCTCACCGCTGGTGGGTGGCCTTTTCCTAGCCATATTTGTTTCGGAGGCAAACATGAAGGCGACCCTGGACAGTGGGCCATGGTTTTTCAATCGGAAGTTGGTGATCACCAGAAGATGGTCACCGAAGGCAGATATACACCGGGCTGCTCTTTCTACGGTGTCGGTGTGGGTCACAATACCTGATGTGGGATCCCATTGGTCTAGAAGGGCGATTTCCATAATCGCATATGGAGTGGGAGAGCCGAAGGTCGTTGATTTCCACTGTGAAGGAAGGTTCACGGGAGCCACCCATGTCTGTTTGGAACTCAAAGATGATTGGGCACCGCCTCCCACGTTCATGGTTGAGATGCCTGACGGTAAGGAGTTGGAATTCAAGATCATTTACGATGCACTGCCTGATAGGTGTGAGACTTGTATGGTTTTCGGCCATCATAAGGGTTGCTGCCCTATTTCGTCTAGCAAGGCTCCACCTGTCGTGAGAGGTCGGGAGTCAAGCAAAAATTTAACCAACAGGATGAGGACCAACAGGAGTAGAAGACCTAAAAGCAAGGCAAAAGAGGTCATAGAGGGCACAGAATCTCTTCAGGAGTAGGCGTCGGATGGGCTTACTGGCGGTGGTTCCGTCTAGCAGGTGGTTGTTGAAGCTTCTGGTGAAGCTGCTCAGGCTACGAGCCTTGTTACAGGTATTCCTGCGGTGGCTCACGAGGAGGAGACGCTGCAGGAGGGGGTAATAGTGGAAGCTATGGTCAGTTTTGATGCAGAGGGAGCGGCAGGTATTGGGACCTATTTTGGAGGTCAGAATGACAACAACCATTTCTCTACGTTGGAGAAATTAGACACAGAGGAGATGTTCGATGAAATGTCTGGTACAGGAAGGAGGAATAGAGGACAGCAGAGTGCAACCAACGTGAGGGGTAGACGCACATCATCCAGAATGAACACCCCCGGAAGGGGTAGACACAAACAAAGTTAATATGCCAGTACTCACATGGAATGTGAGGGGGGCTTCGAGGCCCAAGAGACAGAGGAGAACAAGAAAGGTTCTTTTAGAGACCGGAGCAGATATGGTGCTACTGCTAGAAACCAAAATCAAGAGGCAATATAAAGAGAAAGTCACGGGCCTTTTTCCTGAGGGTGGGGTATGGAAACTAATTTGGAGCAGATCGATAGTGGTAGAATGGCCTTGGGTTGGAATCAAGAGGTATGGGATGTGCAGATCATCTACGCTACTGACCAGGTTATGGTTGCTAGATGCATCAATAATGGGGGGTTTCATTGTGTCTTCACTGGTGTTTATGGACATAATGATGAAGGTAGACGAAGATTTTGCTGGGATACCATTAGGGAGACTACCCAACATTAGGTGACTCATTTGGTGATGGGTGATTTCGACCATGTCAGTAAGGTGGACGAGAAGTTTGGTGGGCTTCCCATACCTGACTCTATTCTCAACAGGTTGAATGATGTCATGGATAGTGTTGGTTTGATTGAGCTGAATATGAATGGCAGGATCACAACTTGGAAGAATAATAGGAGTCCGGCTCATAGGATTTCTAGTCAACTAGACAGGGGGCTGGTCAATTTTGTATGGCCGGACATCTTCCCTGAAGCTAATATTTCTTTATGGGGTCATCCCAATAGTGATCATTCTTGGATGGTCCTGGAGATGGGGATGAACCAGAAGAAGAACAAACCTTTCTGGTTCCTCAATTTTTGGGTGGAGTGGCCCAGGTTTAAAGATGTGGTCCAGGAGGTGTGGAATGAGAAGGTGATAGGCAATCCTATTTTGTGTGTGGTGGAAAAACTTAAAAGGACCAAGAAAGGCCTCAAAGATTGGTCAGTTGGTTTGGTTAACCTGCCCAATATGGTGAACAAAGCTTGCGAGAACTATAATGAAGCTACTGGTCTTCTTCGGCTTAACCTGTTGGATGAGGATAAAATAAAGGAGGAAGCATATAGTGCTTGTAGGCTGCTGCAATTAGAAAAGTCTGAAGAGTTGTTTCATTGGCAAAGAAGCAGAGTTAGATGGATAAATGATGGTTATAGAAATACTAAGGTCTACCACAATGCTACAAAGACAAATCACACAAAAGATTGTATACATGGGCTTATGAAGGAAGATGGTACCGCTGTGAGAGGACAAAGAGAAGTGGCTGAGGAAGCTATTACTTATTTTAAAAATCTTTACAACAAAGACCACCAGGTGGTGTAGGGAGAGATGCCGGATCTGAAGGTGGATGACGAGATGAATAGAGCTTTATGTGGTCCAGTGTCAGAACAGGAGATTAAGGAGGTGGTTTTCTCTATTGGTTCATCCAAGGCGCCTAGACCTGATGGTTTTAATGGAAAGTTTTTCCAGTTCTATTGGGACATTATTAAAGAGGATGTCTGTTGGGCCGTCCGTTGGTTCATGGTTGGTGGCACTATGCTCAAGCAAGTCAAGCATGCTTTTATAAAAGTCATTCCTAAGAAGAATCTTACGTCCTCCATGGCGGATTTCTGGCCTATAGCATGCTGCTCTGTACTATATAAGATTTTTGCAAAGTTGCTTTCTAGATGCCTTAAGAAAATTCTGCCCAAGATTGTCTCCCCCAACCAGCTGGCCTTTGTTCAAGGCAGGGATATTGCAGACGAAGCTCTTCTTGCTGCTGAGTTCTTGAACCTTTTTGGTGTTAAGAACTCCAAAAGAAAGGCCTTCTTCAAATTAGATATTACTAAGGCCTACGATCATGTGGAGTGGACAGCTCTGTGGGGTATTATGGAAGCTTTGGGGTTTTCTAAAAGATGGATCAAGCTTATGATTCATTGTGTTGAAGCTACCTCTTTCTCGGTGTTGGTGAATGGTGTCCCCCATGGCTTGTTTTCTGCTTCTAATGGTTTGAGATAGGGTGACCCCTTGTCTCCCTTGCTCTTTGTGCTTATTATGGAGGCTCTGTCTTCCTCCATTGCTACATCCGTCCGTGAGGGTAGATTGAAGGTGTTCAAAGTTAAAAATACTTCGGTCATCTCACATCTTGTATTCACTGATGACGTGATGGTTTTTACAGCTGGTCACTGCAAGTACCTTAGACAGGTCAGATTGATCCTTACTAGTTTTGGCGCCTCACTGGGTTGTACATTAATGATATAAAATCTAAAGTCTTCTTTTCAAGATCATGTAACTCGAGGTGGGGGAGAATGAAGGCAGCAGCAGGTATTACAAGAGATAGGTTTCCTGCTAAGTACCTAGGTGTCCCTATCTCTGGTGGTAAAGGTAGAGGCAAAGACTATGGTAGTTTGGTGGATGAGATGAGATCCAGGATCGACAAGTGGGCTGGTCTTCACATTTCTATGGCGGGGAGATTAGTCTTGTCTAACTCGGTTCTGGGTGCTAAGACCAGGTTCTGGTGTAGACAGGCTGAGCTTCCTGTGTTCACTTTGTTTAAGCTTAGAAGCTTGACGAGTAGCTTCCTGTGGGGTGGGAAGATGCATGGGATTGCTTGGGATATTATAAACAAAGATCGATCTCATGGTGGTTTGGGAGTGGTTGATCCAGTCGGGTTGGTTGTGATTGCTACTGCCCAATGTATCCACAAGTTTATCACCCAACATCACTCTATTTGGATGGTGTGGATGATGGAAAGATATGGTTGCTCCTTGGACATAGTGGCTGCGGGATGTAGCTCCGTTGTTTGGAAAAGAATGATGATAAGTTGGCTTGAAGTGAAATATGCTTACCAGGTAAGGAGTGATGGTGTTTGGGACTGCTTGGTTGCCAAGCCTTGGGAGCTTAAGATATGCGGTCCGCCGGTGCCTTGGGCCGATATTGTTTGGAACAAAGGTCAGTTACCGAAATGGGGGTGCACCTTGTATAGAGATATTCTTGGGTGTCTCCCTACGTTCGACAGACTAGCTGCTTGGGGTCTTAATGTCGACTCTAAATGTGTGCTTTGTGGTGACGCCACTGAAACACATGTACACCTCTTCTTTCTTTGTAGATTTTCTAGGTACATCTGGTGCAGATGGTCCCTCAAAAATGGTTGGGGTGGTAACCCTCCTGGTTGTTTGGATGATGGGCTGAAGTGGATAAGGCAGATAACTAATAGGAGCGCCTCTATGAGAGCTTTTGGTGGTATGGGTATTGCTGCTATCGTCTATTGTATCTGGTTTGAGAGAAATACCAAAATCCACGGTGGTCGGGCTACTGATATGTTTGGTGTTTTTGAGTCCCTTGCTGGTAGACTTGTTGATAATGTAAGGGCTAAACATGGTGTTTATAAAGGTTTAGACCCGGTCACCAGTACACAGTGGGGTTTTTGTTGTTACCTGTCCCGCTGTACAATATAGGTTCACCTATACGCCTTTTTTTTTGAGATAGTAATATTTTACCTGATCTAAAAAAAATAAGATAAAACTAGAACGTGGCAGTTACAAAGAAATATAAGAAAAAGCATATACTTGCACAAAGATGTTCATTATCAAAGAGAACACATATTTTAAGCTCATTTTCCATTATATCATCCAAGCATTTACTACCTGAGAGTTGAATGCATTAAGGCCTTTATGATCTACTACCAAAGAGTTTGAGATCACTTCCAAGTACTTTACTACCAAAGAGTTGAAGTACTTTACTTTCCAACACTTTACTACCAAAGAGTTGAAGTGCTTAGATATAATGGAACATATATATAATGTTTCATGTGCTCATAGCAATAAGTATGGAAAATAATACAACATATCATACATGAACAATCATTTCATCCAATATCATATGTCAAGTATTTTACTACACATATAACACAAGCATATTGTATAATAAACCAAGTAAGAGGTAATGGTGTACCTTGATCATAGATATACTATTCACATTCCTGATGTCATCTATATCTTGTTCAAACCCATGGTTAAGATAAGATCACAAATCACCATCAGGTTCTCATCATCTTAACCCTAATTAGTTCTGTTTTAGGGTTTACCTTTATCATTAGGATATCCCCACTTTTACTTGTATTCTTGTCTTGGAATCATCTTAATGGTCTTAATTTCCAATTATGTTATAGGATAGGGTTCATCATTTGAACATCAGGTTCCATTTCATTTTGTGCATGTATTAACCCTAGATAATATTCATTAAGCATATTAGGGTCTATATCACATTAAGAGGAACCATTGTTGTATAACATGAATTTTATGTGAAAAACCACTAGAGGGGGGTGAATAGGGTTTTATTGATATTTTAAAATAATTTAACTCAAACAACCACAATTGAGATAATAAGAAGGAAACAAGGTGTTTAGAGTGGTTTCAACCTTAGCAAATACTAAGGCAGTCAATCCACTACCCGGTTGCTTACCCAACTGGGATTTTGAAAGTATTTAATTTTATTACCTCGCAAGGATATTACATAAAATTACAACACTTTCAACACCCTTTGGACAACCTTCACCTTGAAGTAGTCTCACCAACCTTGAAGCAACCTTCCTTGAAGTAGCCTTCCTCTTGAAGTAGCTTCCCGTTGAGACAACCTTCTAAAAGTAGTCCAAAGATCTCCTTCTTCACCAACAAGATCAAACTCTCTCCAATCCGCAGCATCCAACCCTAGGAGTAGCAAGGAGAGTACAAGCAATAAGAAAGAACAAGAAAGGAAATAGAAATTACAATTACCACTTGAAGCACAAAGCTTGATTTCCTATATCAAGCGTATTGATCTCCTAACTAATGAGTATGGAAGTGTAGGTTTAGTGGATAGGAGATGCTAGCCTATAGGACATGAATTTGGAGAAAAGGAAATGAGTAGCAAGTACTAGTTTTGCTCAATTGCTCAAAACAGATTGCCAATTGCAAGTATGAAAGCTCAAGTATTGCACAAGTGTACTTTGGGTGTCCTATGGCTTAACCTATTTATAGGAATGTCCTATGGCTTCTTAAGGACGTTCTAGACACTTTCTAGGGGGTTCTAAGTGCTCAACTAGCCGTTAGGTATCCATTAGTTGCTTTAACAACGGCTAGTTAATTAATCCTGAAAATTGCAGACAGAGACATTCTCGGTCGAGGATTTATCGATCGAGGGACGTCCTGGAGCAAGTGTTTACAACGTTCATTTCCAACTCCCAACCACCTTGTCTACTGGGTCTAGCGGCTACTTGGGTCAATCTCGGTCAAGGAATTTGTCGACCGAGAGTGTCTCGGTCGAGGAGTTTGTCGACCGAGAATGACCCTGTTTCAATGTTTTGAACTAGATACTAAGTGTGTGTATGAGTGTGCAGATGTGACACTATTATAGGGAATGGCCTATCTAAGTGTTGTGAGTGGCTAGGGAAGATCTAACACTTGATTTACATGATGTCTAAGTACCTGTACATTATATATCTTGTACAAGTTTTTACATTTGATTACAATCATGAAATTAACACATTGTGAGCATTTAGATCTTCCAAAGTTGTGTCATCCACCTAGTTACTGCATCACTCAAGTAGAATGTTAGATCCACAAGAATGAAATGTTTGTCATCATAAAAACAAAGGGATTATAATAATGTCCAATTTAGCCAACATTATGCATCTAATTGGTATCAATGTTTCACATTAACTTCCAATTACATATATGAGGGTGTTCCATAAATTCCGTAATTTATTGATTATGCATGTATTTATTGCATTTATCTTAGGGTTATTAGCCCTAATTAGCCATGTGGAGCAAATTACATGATTTCATGCATCATCATCATAATATTTGATATCAGATCGATTCTATATCATGTTCTAGAGTTACTGGTAAATTATCATAATTTCATGTCACTATTTGATATTTATTATCCGTGAAATAAGCATTTTACAACTTACATGATATCACTGAGATTCATGCATCAAAAGCCTGATTTATGCATTAATGTTTTTCTACACATTTTTTTGAACAATTCGGTATATTATTTGATAAGCGATCTAATTTCTATGAATTATTGACGATCTGGGCATTTACTAAACCATTTACCTTTATTGGCCAATAGGAATGCGCCACATGGCCAAAAGGGGGCACTGGGTCTTCATTTTTGCCAGGGTTAGGATGACCAGTCTGCTTCAGTGATTATCTACGTGGTTCGCTGCTGATTTGCCTCTGAGCCGGGTTGATCCGTTGGCTTCTTTTTTCAATCATGTGTTCTTTCTCTGTTCTCGGCATGGACAGGCACCGCCACTTGGGATCTCCTCCAACGAGGGATGGAATCACATCCATGGATCCTCATGCAATCTTAGAGCCTCCATCAACTTCGGCATTGACTTCCTCTCCTCTACGACTGCTCCTCTCCTAGGCATCACCTGGGGAGCTCATTCCCCACAAGGGCACCTCCACCTAGCTTTGGTTGTGGTGGAGCAAAGAGGCGATTTGCCTCTGCTCCTTCTCAGACTAATCTGAATCTTTAGACAGCTTTGTAGGGTCTCCACAAAGTTGACCTCAGCCACCATTCTTGGTGAGAAGCATTCCCCATACTCCCTGAGCTTCATGTTCAAGCTCCAGCCAAAAAGGGTTGGCTGACTAGGAGAGCCACTATCGCATGGCTTACAAGTGCTTGCGCTCGTCTCCCCAGACCTAGATCTTCATTGTTCCTTTTTTGTCTTCCTAGAAATCCCCTTCTATATGTAGTTCCTTTCTTCATTTCCTCCTCTTTAGCCTGTGTACTACAATGGAGATGGGAGGTGAAGTGGAGGTCTCTTCTCCCTCGTCTCTACCTCATTTTCCATGCCCAGGGTCTCCAACCACTCGCAATAAGGACGAGACTTCAACACCCTGATTGAATATCCCCTCACCCCATGCTCTGGGAAAGTGGTGGTTGGGATGACCTCAGCGTCAACTCTCCCACTAGCTTGCACTAACCGCAAGGTAGGTGAGGACTTGAAAGCCTTTGATAAAAAATCTAAGGGTCGGGAATTGTCTCCACTTATGTCAATCCTTGGCACTCCCTTTGCAAAGGCCGCATGCACCAGATAGAAGATATAAGGCTTGGAAAAGTCCACACAACCCATTCTAGCATCCATGGGCATGACAACCAAACTTGGGTCTAATAAACACCAAGATGAACATTATTTCAGAATTTGCAAACCTTAAATAACTTCCTCTAGGATATTCTAATTGCCACCAAATTTTAAACATAGCTTCCTCACAACTCAAGATATCTTGTACACGAATTTGGTGTAAAAACTCAACTAGTTGATCATTCAATTAAATACTCCAAAAAGGCATGAACTTAAGGATCTTAATCATGATATCAACATCAAACAACACTCAAACTTTACCAAAACACTTGCAACTCTGAAGATAACTCAACATACATGAATTCACTTTCATCATAGGACATTAAAGGACTCTGAATGTCCACTCCATCACATATTACTTAAAAAATTAGTGTCTTGCAATCCTAACTGGATGGACGTTGTTCTTCTAGTTAATCCTATCATGAATGTGTAGTAGAAGAATGTTGTTGATGACAGATAAGATGCACTACTAGTTCATTCCATCGATCACATGTACTGCCATTTGATAGATTGAATCTATGAGAGAAGAAAGGAAGAATAGACTATACAAAGAAGACAAATCCCTGTGAATCACTGAGGAAGAGGCAAGTCAAGTTTCTTATACAAGAGCTTTCTCACATGTGAATGGTTGTAGATGTTTTCAGATGTTGTTTTTATGTGTTTGCCCTAATGACCATATACTTATATATAACACTCTCAGCACCCCGCGTCCTATTCCCAGTAAAACAATCACATGGTCACTCTTGTACACATTAGAAGGAAAATGATTTTCTTTCTAGTTAATAAGGAAGATTAAAGAGTCCTTTCCAATCAAGAAGAAAATTGTCTCGATTTAATTAATAAAGAAAATAAGAAATCTCTTTTCTATTATGAAGGAAAACGTCTCTTTTCAATTAGTAAGAAAAATAAGAAGTCATTTTTAATTAAAAAGGAACTCCAATTAATAAAGAAAATTAAGAGTATGTTTCCAATCAACAAGAAAAATGTCTCTTTCTAATTAGTAAGTAAAATAAGGAGTCTATTTCCAATTTGTAAGGGATTGTATTAATTAAAAATCAATTATTTAATTAAGCAATTATCTTTTTGTACAAAAAAAGAAATAGAAAATGGAAGATAATTACCTAGTCCTATTCCAAATTTGCATAAAAGAATCAACTACTTTTTCCTCCACCCGATTTATGTACAGACTACACCTACATTGGGTAACTCATGTAGATAAAATGCCATACACATCACTTTTTTACTTCAAAGCTACCTAATAACTACTATTGATAGAATTGTTAGCCACATAATCTCCTAATTTTATGATAAATTAAAAGTTTGAGACAACTGATCATCCCTTTTTAGATACAAACATTATATTTTCAACTCCATGTTTCACATCTTTCCAAAATATATCAAAATTGCCACATAAAAAAGCAAATAATGCATTCAAAACCACATACAAGCATGTGTTACATGTGTGTGTGTTCCCACACTCCTAAATGGCCAGACTCGATGTATGTTGTAAGCAATGATTTTTTCCTATTACATTCTCAATTACTTTTGCAGTTGTACCATTGAATTTAGGCAGAATGTTCTACTTTCAAATTTCTACAACCTCATCTGTAAGTAATCAACGCAATTGTTGATTTGTGGCATTGATATGGTAGTCTGGGATTCATCGCCTTTGGTTCTAGGTATTGTGTGCTCAACCTATAATTTATTAATTGTATCTATTAAGATTTGAACAATAGAATATGATGAGTTCATAGTAAAACACCAAAATGACACTGAAGAGAATGATCATGCAATCAAAGAACACATGATTTATGTGGTTCTATCTAAATGGCCTACTCCATGGGAGGAGAGAGAATTTCACTATTGTAAGAAGATTACAAAGGAGAGATACTATAAAAAATAGAGAACCCAAGAAACCTTTAGTAGGTTACACCCAAAGAATTGAGAGAACTCTCTTTGGTACAACATTGTACATTAGCACTTCTCAGTACCAGAAAACCCATTCTCTCAGGGTCCCATTTATAGGCTCCATGCCATAAGGCTTCAAATAGGAATAAACAATCCCAATAGGAGTGTTGCAAATAGGTGAGATAAACTCCTTACTAAAATTTAAAGGAAATACAAAACATTCATCTTTTCGCAAAGATAATAGCCATTGAGGGATGCATGTGTAATATTCCAAGTAAATAAGCATGATTCAGATACAAAACTGTCAAAAGTAGTAGAGGGAAAAACTAAGCTATTACATTTCTTTTGAACTCAGTTAACTATATGAGTTTCATAAAAGGAAAAACTACAAATAAAACTAATAACATCTAGCAGTAGCAATCTAAAAATCCTTTAAGAAAGGGTTGGATCTACTCCTTATTTCGGTTTCCCTGACCTCATTCAACACCTAGTTCTAAACCTGGGTTGTTGGGAGTGCACCCAACAAGAGAGATATAACAAGGTACATATCAAAATAATGAAAAAGGACAAAAGAAAAATAAATAACATAGAAATAATGGCTAAAAATTTATCATGAGATGAAGAGATCAAGAATAAGAGGCATAATCAAATAGATACTTGCCATAACAAGAAAATAGTAAATGATTTGCATGCATGATTAATATTGACTAAATTAACTAGGTAGGGTTGCAGCACCTACCGAACATCAACCAATAGATGATAAAAGAGAAACACATTCCTAGTCACCTAAAATAATTTTATAGTGGAGAGAGTAGCACATTCCCCAGGGCAAAATACACATGCCCTATCTAAGTGTGTATGTAGAAAAGTACCACAACATTAGCTAAATAGTCTAATACAATCAACATGCTAAACAAAAACTACGACAAGTAGAAGTATCATATATTTGAAACATGGAAGTGAGGTACAAGACCCAAGAAATAGAATATCAATACTAATTTTGAGTCAAATATAGAAAAATGAATATTAATGGAGAGAATAGGGTACGTATAGTGCCACATTAAGGAATATAGGGTTATGTTTGTAAATATCCCAACTTAAGGTGTAAGTATGCACATACCTCTCTTATTGAGTTCAATTATAAACTTTCACCATTTTTAGATGATCCCAAATTCAACTTTGCTTATTTTAATTTATTAACTTGTTTTGGGGTACATAATGCATCTTAATGTAAAAACCCCTTAATTTTGGACCTTTTTAACAAAACTCATATTTTGACTCCAAAAATCTCAGCAATCAACTTATTAGGTTGTCATGATCAAGAAAACATTTTTTATGTTAATTTTGCAGTTAATATGATTAAGTTTTTGGTTTTTATGGATTTTATGCATTACATTCATTCTCCAAAACTCATCCTTCAAAAACCATGGAAATTAGGCATTGAAACTATTTTTATTAGAAAGGATATAATTTTCCGATTCTAAAACATATTTATTTGTTCATGCTGGATAAGATTAAAAATATGAATTTTGCAAATTCAGCCAATCAGAAAATTAGATAAATCCATGTAGGTGAGAAAATCTAGAAAAAGAAAAGAAAAGCAGGTTGGGTCCGCTGACATGGCCCAATTAGAGGCGGCCATGTCATTTGGTCAGCGTGCATGCGGCTTTGGTCAAGAGAGAAACAAATCAGGCAAATTGACCATTATGCCCTTGATTGAGAAAACTAAGAAAAGAGAATGTGAGAGTGGTAAAATAGGGAAAACACACCAGTAATTCATCCCCTACCTCTCTCCATCCATGGCTCCAAGCATATCAAATTAGATTTGGGTAAAGCTATAGATCAAGATGAAAAAATGAATTGAAGGCAACGAAAGGTAGCTAGGATGAAACTAAACTCTCAGAAAATTACAATTACTATGCTAATATCAACCAGCTCTCAGGAACAACACTGCAATCCCTAGATCAAAACTTGATCCCTGACAACAACACTCATGATGTGTAGAGAAATTGGGTAGAGAGGAAGGTTAAGCAAAGAGAGACGAGTGTCAGGGTATTCCTATTAATAGGTGTGGGTCAGTATTTAGGGTTTTGGTCATAGGTGGTTCAAGAAGCAAAAGAAGAGAATTGGGCATTTTTGATATACACAGTGATAGATCTAAATCTTGGTATGAATGTGTGCCAAATTATATTTAGAAGACAATGGAAAAAGAATCGTAATCGACGGTCAAGTAGGGAGCTAGAAATCAAGATTTGCATATCGCATGTGAACTGATCTACTTTCCTAATCCAGTGCGATATAGACAACAACTAAGAGCTATTTGATCGTAGATCCAATGGTCCAGGTCATGCGCACGTGACAAAAATTGAAAATAATTCATGTGACAAATGAAATGAAATGAAATGCTAAATAGAATTGGACTATAGTGTGGATGCATTAATTTCTCTTTTTCTCTCTCTTCATTTGAGGGTGCAAAAAAATCCCAAATTCATTGAAATTTTACATCTAAGCTAATTCAAGAATGTAGAATGTGAATATGCAATTAGATTTCCTTTTTGAAGACTTTTGATTCATTAAGTTAACAAAACTTATTTTCTCTTTACTCATGCATTTTATCCAAATTTGATGAAACTTCACCCACTCATCACATTAAGTATGTTGGATATGAATTTTTCATTAGATCGACATGTTGAAGTTGCTTCTATATTCATTTAATGTATTGAAGGTTCTACACACTTTCTCTCTCCTAACTTCACCTTTTTCATCAAATATTTTACAAATTGGATGAAAATTCACCCAAAGTCCTATATTAATATGAGATTATGAATTTGGCATTAGTTTCCACTTTTGGGGTCATTGAATGTATTATTTTAGATTTTAGAGATAACTCCTATTTTCCCAATTCCAATTAATGCAAATATACTTACTAATTTTCCAAAACTATGAAACATGCCTTTCAAGTAAACTTTATCTCAAAGAAAATGAATTTGGACTTAGAATTATCTTTTGAGTTTCCTATTACAAATTTTAGGCAATTCACTCACATTTCCACTATTTGGCAAATTAATTCATTCAATGCCACATTTTCATTATTTTAGAATTTCCTTTTCTTTTTCGTTTTTAAAAGACCATAGAAACTTCTAGTATGAATTTATTTACCATTATCCCACTTAAGTGGATATTTTACATTTTAGATCATTATATAAACTTTCACTCGGGTATTTGTTGATAAACCCTTATATTGGCATAAATAGTGAACAAATGTACACAAAACCTCTATAGATTCCACTAAATCAACATCAAGGACATAAAGGATAGAAATGGAAGGTACTAGACTAAGATTATGCATAGCTTTCATTTCTTTATAGCACTCCACCAATTAAAAAGGATTTTGTCCTAGAAATCTCAAACAAAAAGAGAAGGGTGAGTGCACAACATCTCATCTCTAAGCTCCTAAGTGGTTTCTCCCAAACCATGGTACTGGCATAAGACCTTCACTAAGTCAATCTCCTTTTTCTTCAATTTCTTAACCCGGTTGTCAAGAATCTTCATAGGTAACTCCTCATAGGTCAGATATTCCTGAATCTCCAAAGGTTCTATTGTGAGTACATGAGAAGGGTCTTTCACATACTTCCTTAGAATAGAAACATGAAACACATTACAAATCTTTTCATAGGAAGGATGAAGAGAGAAACAATATGCACATTCTCCAACCTTATCTAAGATCTCAAATGGTCCAACATATCAGGGACTAAGCTTGCCTTTAACTTTAGATCATGCAATAGAATGTATGGGCTTGATCTTTAGGAGCACATGGCCACCCACTAAGAAACTTACATCAGACCCCTTCTTGTCTAGGTACATCTTATGTCGATCTTATGCAGCTTTCATATGCTTCAGAATCAACTAAACCTTCTCTATCATCATCTTCATATAATTAGTCTTCACCAGAGCATGTTCTCCCACATCAATCCAGTGAAATGGAGAATGACAAGGTCTTCCATACAGGGCATCATAAGGCAAGATACCAATACTAGCTTGGTAGCTATTGTTGTAATCAAACTAATTCAATGGAAGATACTTATTCCAGGAACCTCCCAAATCCATAACACAAGAACAAAGAAAATCTTCCAGAATCTCCACTGTTCTCTTAGATTGTCTGTCTAATTGTGGATGATGAGCTATTCTAAAACATAAGTCAGTTCCCATTTCTTCCTAAATCTGACTCCACAAATGAGAGGTAAACTTCGGGTCATGATTAGATACTAATACTTTAGGAACACCATGCATACAAACGATCCAATCCACATGCAACTAAGCCATCTCATAAACCTTGTAAGTGGATTTGAAAGGAAGACTTAGTGAGTCGATCAATCACTACCCACACTGCATCACAACCTTTCCTGGTTTTAGGGAAACCAGTGACAAAGTCCATGGCAATTTTCTCCCATTTCCATTCTGGAATTTCAAGAGGGTGAAGAAGATTGCTAGGTCATTGATGCTCTATATTGACTTACTGATAGGTCAAATGATTAGCAACAAATAGAGCAATAACCTTCTTCATGTTCTTCCACCAAAAACTTCATTGCAGGTCCTTGTACATCTTGGTTGTACTAGGGTGTATAGTGTACATAGACCCATGGGCTTTGCTCAAAACTTTCTATTGAAGATCACCAACTTTAGGAATCCACAACCTTGTAGGGAACAAACAACACCATATACTCCATCTCAAAAGTCAGATTCTGATTTCTCAACTAAGGCCTTCTTCTCATCATGCTCGTGACTTTCTAATTGGGCAACAACAACTTATCTAGGCAACAACAACTTTTGAGATCCAAGATGGTGTAATGGGAAAACTAGCAATGTGAACACACAACTTCTCAAAATCATCATCATCAACAATTTGTGGTTACTAACAAGAAACATTCTCTAGATTCATTGTAGCACAGACTAGATCTTGCTTCTTACTCAAAGAATCAACAACTATGTTAGCTTTACTAGGATGATAAGTGATGGTAAAGTTGTAGTCTTTAAGGTCTTCCACCCATCTTCACTGTCTCAAATTTAGATCCTTCTGAGTTAAAAGATACATCAACTTTTATGATCTAAGAAAACTTGAAACTTAACTCCATGCAGATAGTGTCGCAAGATCTTTAAAGCATGCATAATAGTTGCGAGTTCCAAATCATGGGTAGGCCAATTTTCTTCATTAGGTTTCAACTAGAGTGCAACATAGGTGATCACTCAATCATCTTCCATCAAGACACACCGTAATCCTTGCTTAAAATTATCAGTGAAAATGATATAGGGCTTTGCCTTCAATGGGTAATACAATATTTGCAGCAGATGTCAAACATCCTTTCAGATTCTAAAAATTGTCCTCACATTCCATTGTCTACACAAATTGGACTCTTTTATGTGTCAACTTTGTTAGAGGGAGAGCTAACTTAAAGAAATTCTTGATAAATCTCCGATAGTAACTTGCTAAACCAAGGAAACTACATTTCTCATATGGAGTCTTTGGAGCTTTCCAGTTGGTTATAGCTTCTACCTTTGTAGGATCAACAACAATATGTCCGGTAGAAATCACATGACCCAGAAATATCACTTCCTTTATCTAGAACTCAAACTTTGAAAATTTAGCATATAGTTGATTTTATCTTTTTGTGTTCCTCAACACAAATTGCAGATGTTCACGATGTTGTTCCTTAGTCACAGAGTAGACCAAAACATCATTGATGAACACCACCACGAATTGATCAAGATAAGGATGAAACAATCAATTCATCAAGTCCATGAAAGGAGCATGGGCATTAGTCAAGACAAAGGGCAGGGCCAAATACTCATAATCCTCATAATGAGTTCTGAAAGATGTCTTTAGGACATATTCATATTTCACATGCATCTTATAGTAACCACTTCGCAGATCCATCTTCGAGAACACAGTCACTGACTTCAACTGATGAACAAGTCATCAATGTGTTATGGGATTATAGTTCTTTACCGAAACTTGGTTAAGCTTGCGATAGTCCATGCACATCCACAATGAACCATCCTTCTTCTTCACAAACAAGATAGAGGATCCCCAAGGTCAAACACTAAGGCGAATAAAACCCATGTCAAGAAGCTACTAAAGCTGCTTCTTAAGCTTGGTGACTTTAGCAGGTGTCGAGCGATAAGGCAGCTTTAAGATAGGTGAAGTTTTGGGTGCAATATCAATGGAAAATGTCACCTCCTGAGTTGAGGGAAACCTGGTAAACTCCTCAGGAAAACATCAGAAAAACTCTTCACCACATCTATATGATCTAGAGTAGGAGGTGTGGCATAGAGATCAGTAGATGCTAAATATGCTTTATACCCTTATGAGTCAAGCTTTTCAGCTTTGATAGCAGAGATAATGAACTGATGATCTGCTCTCTTCCTACCCTAGATACACATCATTCCTTCTTCCCAATGTTACAAACTAGCTTTTGATTCTTCACAGAACAAAACTTCCTTATACCTCTTCAACCAATCCTTCTCTAGCATAAAATCAAAATTAGTCATGTCAAGCTTGATGAAATCCAAAGGAAACACATTCCCAGAGAAACAAAGGTCTAAGGTTGAGAGTTTGAGATAAGAAGAGAAGACTCTACCACTAGGGGTTTTAACATCTAACACATGATCCATGTATTCTGATTCTATCTCTAACATTGAAGCGAGTCGAGTTGATATGAAGGTATCTGATGAGCCAGAATAAAAAAGTTCTTTAGTAGGATGCATATTAAGATGTAAAGTACCTTCAATGACTTCATTATCTTCTTCATCATTTAGAGTGAATATTGTACCATTCCACCTTTCCAAAGGTGGGTGATGACCTTTCTAGTTCTGGTTTTTGTTCTTTGTTATAACCCCATTTTTCTTAAATCATGTAATGAGATTTGTAAATCTTCTTTAAAGAAATAAATGAAATCAATGGTTGATTTAATGGTTTCATTTGAATGAATTTCATGTATGATAGCCTTGTATGTTTTCTTAATGGGCCTTATTGGTTATTGAGCCCAATTGAAAGAAAAAGAAAAAGAAAAGAAAAGGAATCCAATTGGATAAAGGAATAAACAAGAAAATAGATAAAAGAAGAATAAAAGGCTAGGGAATATTTTCCAAAATAGAAATTCGAAATATTAAGGTTCCTTGAGGTTCAAGGAACTCAGGATAATAATATAATGGCAAACAAAATAGAAAATGTGTGGAAAATATAAATAAATAAGTGTTTACTTGCAACTAAAAAAAGGGATTGTTTTCTTTAGATAATGATCTCAATATTTTCATGACGAGAGATACCATCTTAAGAAAGGTTCCCTTAAAATTTGAGACAAAAAGGAGTTATAATTTGGGAGTAATTACTTTTTCAAATTATCCTCAAAATAGGATTTCTCTTGGAAAATTAGAAAAACTGTTTCCTTTTTGTTTGAGCGCAAAGGATGTGGGCCTTTGGATCGTGATCCAACGGGCACCACTCATCGTCTAAGTCTCAGTGGGACGTGGACTGTGGATGAGTTATAGGGGAAACTTTCCCCTTTGATTCTGATCGAACCAGTGCATGTGCACTCCTAGAAATTGTTTTCTTGAGTCTGGGAGAAGGAGAGGAACCTTCTCAACCCTAATATGATAGGTTCCCATCGCAACTAGGAGAAATGCCCAAATCTAGGGTGGAGGCAAGGTTGGGAAAACCCTAAAGAAACACCCACACCTTATAAATAGGCCCTCATGTGGTTGCTCTCACCCTCACGAACCCCAACGACCTCTTCCTAAGCTCCCGCACCCTCTCTCTCGCTCAATTGCCCTCTCTCAGGTAAGGTCTCTTCCATGGCACCATCGTGTTATTTGAGTAGAGAAAGGAAGGTGGATGAAGAACAGGGACCATGGGATTGAGATCCAAGGTGAACCCACATGAGATCCGACGATCCCTGAAGCAGCGCGCTTACTAGCTCACGAAGTGGGGACGATCAACGTGAATCGTTAGATCAGGATCCAACAGATCGGTGTTAGAGAGCAGGGTGCATGACTGAGTTAGTGGGTGCAAGCAACACAGAGTGTCGGATCTTCAGTGGACCAGCGGCACAGCGATCAAATGGTCAACGAAACTCGGTAAATAGCTCTCTCTAGTCGAAATTCCAGTAAAATGCATTTTCTTGGAAAAATCATATATAATGGTAGAAAACTCCGATGAGAAAACGTTATACATGAAAGTTGCATAGAAAAATATGAGGAACATATTAAAAATAATTTGGTGACATGATTTTATCTTGTTTTACTAAAGTACATTATTTTGGTAGAAAACTGCATTAAAGGATAATTAGAAACCCTAATTGTATATAAAGTTTGAATCTTTGTGGATTAATAGGTTAATTTGAAGAGTATTAACCTGTTGATTATTAAGATAGAGTTTTCATCTGTTTTGAATGCAAAGTTGACTAATTTACGGTAAAAGAAGAGAAAAACTATGTTTATGTCGGATTAAGGAAATACGTTTCTAAATAATGATCCTAAGTCTGTTAGGAGTATTAAGATGAGAAATTTAAAGGTTTTATGTAGTTTTGTTGAATTAGCGTTCATAATATTAAAAGTGGAGGCAAAACCCTAATTTCCAAGGAAACCCTAAAATTGGAATAGAAATCCTAAGAAATAAGATGAGTTTGGATAAATAATGATAAAAGGAAGTTTATATGTTTATTTTAAGATTTCTGTTCATCTTTGCTTGCTTGATTTGGTTTCCCTTCTTAATTGATTTTGTCACCAAAACTACCGTTATAGCTATGTGGTTACGCTTATGATTATTCTGAATTAGTTTTCCGAGCATTTTATCGATGTTTCCATCATGGCTTGAATTAAACTGTTGGATGGATTAAATTCATGCAAACTATAATGTGGATATGACTATCACGTAAGATATGTGCCTACTAACTCAGATCCTAGTCCCCTCTATAGCTTGATAGACTGACCTAGTACATAGCTACGTATGGGGTAGGTCCATCAGGTCATCGAATGACTTAGTACATGGCTACCAATGGGGTAGGACCATCAAGTCACCATGAGTCAGGGATTGGACTACCTTTGGGTAGGGCCATGTGACTCCATAACCCTAAGTATTGGCTACCTATAAGGTAGGACCACGGGGGTAAGGATCTACCATATGAGAGAGGTAGTATCCATGTCCACTGCAAGGACATCACAGAGATAGGGGATAGGTAAGGATTGAGTAATATTGCTTAAAACGTAATCTTGGATGTTAAATGATAATTTGTTGATTACATTGTTATCATAGTTGCACAATTATTGTTTCCCCCACATACCAGCTTTATGTTGACCGATGTTTTGTTTGTCAGAGTTTTAGGTACAAACCCAAAAGGACAAACAGTAAAATGTCACATTGTGAACATATGAATTAAAGTGCAAGGAGGATTAGCTATATTAGAATTCATAAGTGGATAGATGTTTAGAAATCCAAACTTTTCAAAGGTATGCAAAATTTTATTTATTACAGATTTTCAATAGTCTGGTAAAGTTTGATAATTATTAATGTTTATTTGTCGAACCTTTGATCTGGAAATTGGGATAATGACTCTGACCTCTTGGTCTTCGTTAATTGGGGGTTACTGGAAGGTGGGGTCATTACATTTGGTATCAAAGCTAAGGTTCCTCACTTAACCATTAATAATTATTAAATTTTACAAACTCTATAGAACCCCAAGGGAGTTATTATAGGATTATCTGAAAGACAGAGATGTCTAGTAAAGGATCACGACCAGGGGCTGGCAACATTTTCCTCCACATCACTTGTCAGAATACAAGGACTCCCAGACCCGTGTGACTACAAGGCCAAAGTCTTAGGGTATGATTCTAAATAAGATACCTTTAAGACTTTCTCATCTTATTAATCCCTTCTCATCACACATTCTATTAAGGATTTTAAGAGTTAGGGTTTTTCTCTCTCTTCCCCACCCACATGTGGTATGGGTAAGTAAGTTAAGGATTAAGGAATCCTCCATAAAATTAATAAAAGATATGTAATAAGACGTCATCGACATAAGTATAATTAGTTTAATGGTATAGACTAAAGGGTGTATGTGTATGCTTATATAGATGGCTCGCGTGAAGACAGTGGTTGTCCCAGATGCCACCAATGGTGGTGGACCGTCATGCAAGGGAAAGGTGTCTTCCGATAAGAGGAAGAGGAACCATGGTGGAGATTCCTAAAAGAAGAGGAAGAGACCAGAAGAAACCACTCATGAGGTCCCTAACCGTGACCCAATACCCTTCAGCAACCTTGATCAAGAAGAAGACCAAGGGTACAAGGAGCAACATGAGTACGAGGAGGTGGCCCAGATGGAAGAGGACCAAGCTGGTGGTCCTGAACCAACCATGATAATCCACACCTCTGATGCTTTGTGGATGGAACAACAGAAGAAGTTGATAGAGGCCATTAGTGTTTTGGCCCTCTGAGACATATCTAGAGGTGAGAATGGCGAGCCACTTCCTAATTGTCCTCGACTAGGAGCCACCATCTTGGACTTCGTCAAGATGAACATTGAGAAGTTCTGGGGAGAAGATAAATTTGAGGTAGTCAACAAGGCAGAAGCTTGGCTACTTGCAGTCGAGAATGGATTTCACATGCTTGAGATACAGCCGAGCAAGAAGGTCCTCTTTGCTGCTCATCTCCTGGAAGGAGCAGCCAAGATATGGTGGGAGACACACATCATAGGCAGAGATCTGATTGAGGAACCAATTGCATGGGCTGACTTCAAGACAATCTTCACCGCCAGATTTATCCCTATTTCGGCTAAGAAGGAAAAGGAAAGGGAGTTCACCAACATGACTCAAGGAAACTCATATGTGGCAGACTTTGGCCGCATGTTTCAAATCTTGGAGCGTTTTGGGCATATGATGGATGAGGAAAGAAGGGTGGATCACTTCATAGAGCGTCTTCACCCTGCCATCAAGCCCCATGTGATGGCAAGTAAACCCAAAACCTTCGCTGAAGCTTACAACACTTCTTTAGACATGGAGAGGATTGTGATTCCTACCCAGTTTCCACCCAAGGGGTATTTGGGTTTCACTGAAGGAACTCAAGGTCAGAAGAACAATCATAAGAAAGGTCACGGGCGTCACCAGGCCAAAGGAAGACATGGGGGAAAAGGGAAACCCCAACAAGAGAACAACCGACCTCGATGTTGCACCTGCGGGAGATGACATACTAGTGAGTGTCACCAGAAGAAGATGGTCTACTACCGTTATCAACAAGAGGGACATATCCAAGCTGCTTGTCTTCTTCCAGATCCAAGAGGACCAGGTCCAGTAGAAGCCCCACCTGTGGGAGCCCCACCTATAGCTGTGGCCCCACCTGCGGGAGAAAGAAGACAAGCTCGAGTGTTTGCTATTGACAATGAGGAGGCCCAAGCTAATGCTAATCGGTTGATCGAGGGTAATAACCCTTAGAGTTTCTTTTATGTTTTAAGATAAGCATGTAATGGTCTAATGTATGGTGAAAAACAATATAGGCATGCTTTAAGTCATGGGACATAATGTAAAAGCTTTGTTTGACTCTAGATCTACTAATACTTTCATTTCAAGAAATCTCACAACTATGCTTTGTTTGGATATCAAGGATTTAGGGTATGTCTTAGATGTTACAACACCTAGTGGTCGGATCTTTACATCTCTTTTGAAAACTCTGATGATACCTGTAAAATATCGAGATCATGAGTTTCCTACAGACTTTATCCTTCTTGATATGAATGACTTTGATGTGATCATTCGTATGGATTGTCATTATACTTATAGGGCCAGTATTGATTGTAGGGAGAAGAAAGTGATCATTAAGAAACTGGGTCACCCCCCTTTTGTCATTAGAGGTAGGAAAGATGCCACCACCAGCCTATATGTGTCAGCCTTGAAAGCAGAGCAGATGATGAGTAAAGGGTGTCGAGCTTTCCATATAGTAGTCACTGAGTCAGAACCCAGGGTACAACCATTAGAGGAAATAGAGGTAGTTAGGAGCTATGCAGATGTTTTTCCAAATGATCTATTTGGGATTCCTCCTGAGAGAGAGGTAGAGTTCACCATAGAGCTAGCTCTTGGGACAAGCCCTATTTCCCGAGCACCTTATAGGATGGCCCCTACGGAGTTGCTCTAGTTGAAGAAACAATTGTAGGAATTGTTAGACAAGGGTTTTATCCGCCCTAGCACATCACCATTGGGAGCATCAGTTCTTTTTGTAAAGAAAGGATGGTTCGCTCTGAATGTGCATAGACTACTGGATGATCAACCAGGCTACCATTAAGAACAAATACCCTTTACCCTGGATAGATGACTTGTTTGACCAGTTAAAGTCAGCTCGAGTCTTTTCCAAGATCAACTTGCGATTGAGTTACCACCACTTGAGAGTCAAGAGTGAGGACATCCCAAAAATAGCTTTTTGCACCCGTTATGGCCACTATGAGTTTGTGGTTATGCCTTTTGGGTTGTCCAATGCACCCAGTGTTTTCATAAACCTTATGAATAGTGTGTTTCAACCCTTCCTTGACTCATTTCTCATAGTGTTCATAGATGACATACTAGTTTACTCAGATGACTTAGATCAACATCAAGACGACCTAAGTAAAGTCCTTGATATCTTGAGAAAGCAGAAGTTTTAAGGGAAATTCTCTAAATGTGAGTTTTGGATAGACCGAGTCATGTTCCTCGGACACATCATCTCAGGAGGAACAATCGCCATAGATCTAGCTAAAGTGTCGGCAGTACAAGATTGGCCTGCTCCGAAGAATCCCTCCTAGATCTGAAGCTTCTTGGGGTTACCAGGATACTATCAACATTTCATCAAGGATTTCTCAAAGACCGCCTTGCATTTAACCATGTTGACTCACAAGGATGCGAAGTTTGTATGGTCTGATGTTTGTGAAGCTCGTTTTCAGGAGCAGAAGGAGAAGTTGACCACTGCACCAGTTTTGACTCTACCATCAGGCAATGAGGGTTTCATGATTTTCACCGATGCATCAAAGATGGGACTTGGCTATGTGTTGGAACATAATCGGCATGTGGTTTCATATGCCTCTCGACAACTCAAGCCCAACGAGGTGAATTACCTGACGCATGACTTAGAGCTAGTTGCTATCATTCATGCATTGAGGATTTGGTAGCATTACCTGTATGGTGCTACCTTTGAAATCTTCACTGACCATAAGAGCCTGAGATACCTCCTGACACAGAAAGACCTAAACCTACGACAATGATGATGGATGGAGTACATGAAGGATTACAACTTCACCATCGCTTATCATCCAGGAAAGGCAAATGTCGTAGAAGATGCTTTGAGTCAGAAACAACTCATGTGTGCAATTGTTTTGTCCAGTCAGTGGAAGAGTTTAGAAGAGCTGGTAGAATGGTCACCTCAACCGTTAGATGATCGAGTTCGATTGGCCAACATACAAATACAATCAGAATTGTTGGGTGAGATTGTAGCAGCACAATTGGCCAGTGGAGAACTTGACAAGATGAAAGGCTTGATGAAGAAGCCTCAGACCCGTCTTTCTTTGGGAATAGACAGAGGGATTAGATTTGAGAATCGTATATGGGTCCCAAATGACACACCATTGAAAGGACGTATCCTACATGAGGCTCATGGTTCTAAGTAAATGGTGCACCTGGGAACTACTAAGATGTTTAAGGGCATGCAGAGGTTTTTCTGGTGGCCAGGAATGAAGAGAGATATTGTAGCATATGTGGCCAGTTGTCTTACGCGCCAAATGGTGAAGGTTGAACACCAACAACCCGGTGGAATATTACAGTCTATAGAGATTCTAGAGTGGAAATGGGAACATATCACCATGGATTTTTTGGTGGGTCTACCACAGACGAAGAAAGGTCATGATGCTATATGGGTTGTGGTAGATCGCCTTACCAAGTCAGCACACTTCCTTGCCCTAAAGACCACTGCCAAAGTGTCAGATTTAGTTGAGCTATACATTCGAGAGATGGTGCATTTACATGGCGTACTCAGTTCTATTATCTCCAATAGAGACCCAAAGTTTACTTTCAAACTGTGGAAGCAAGTTCAAGAGGAACTAGGTACAAGGTTGAAGTTCAGTACCGCTTATCACCCCCAGACAGATGGTCAGTTAAAAAGGACAATCCAGACCCTAGAGGATCTGCTGAGAGCTTGTGTTCTTGATTGGGGTGGATCATGGGAGCAATACTTACCGTTAGCCGAGTTTGCCTACAACAACAACTATCAATCTAGTATTGGGATGCCTCCGTATGAAGCTCTATATGGGAGACCGTGTCAGTTACCACTTCACTGGGATGATGTTGGTGAAAGGACCTTGTTGAGGTCAGATGAACTCCAAGTGTATGCTGATAAAGTCGCTTTGATCGGGAAAAGGCTAAAGAGAGCCCAAGATTGACAGAAGTCGTATGCTAATGTGAAGCAGACTGACATGCATTTCATTGTGGGAGAGCATGTTTTTCTAAAAATCTGACCGCTCTAAGCGATAGCTAAGAACAGAGGAAAGTTGAGTCCCTGATACTCGGGTCCATTTCAAGTGTTAGAACAGATTGGTGAAGCAGCATATCATTTGGTGTTACCCCCTCAATATAGTATGATGCATGATGTGGTTCACGTGTCCAACCTGAAGTGATATGTGCAAGATCTGAGCCATGTGCTGAGTATTGAACCCATTGAGTTTCAAGGGAAGCTAACTTATCCTGAGTTACCTTTGCATATTCTAGATACCAAGGTAAAAGAGCTCAGAAATAAGAATATAGAGATGCTAAAGGTTCTTTGGAAGCACCATGGAGAGGATGAAGCCCCATGGGAGCTGAAGAAGGACATGGAAAAGGCATATCCTAATTTGTTTGTTTGATTGTTGAATTTTGGGGACAAAATTCCTATAAGGAGGGGAGGATGTTATAACCCCATTTTTTTAAATCATGTAATGAGATTTGTAAATCTTCTTTTAAGAAATAAATTAAATCAATGGTTGATTTAATGGTTTGATTTGAATGAATTTCGTGTATGATGTCCTTGTATGTTTTCCTAAAGGGCCTTATTGGTTATTGAGCCCAATTGAAAGAAAATGAAAAAGACAAGAAAAAGGAATCCAATTGGATAAAGGAATAAATATGAAAATAGATAAATGAAGAATAAAAGGATAGGGAATATTTTCCAAAATATAATTTCGAAATATTGAGGTTCCTTGAGATTCAAGGAACTCAGGATAATAATATAATGGCAAAGGAAATATAAAATGTGTGGAAAATATAAATAAATAAGTGTTAACTTGCAAATGAAGAAAAGGGCTCGTTTTATTTAGATAATGATCTCAATTTTTGCATGATGAGAGATTAAATCTTAAATGAGGTTTGCTTAAAATTTGAGACAAAAAGGAGTTATAATTTGGGAGTTATGGCTTTTTCAAATTATCCTCAAAATATGATTTATATTGGAAAATTAGGAAAATTGTTTCCATTTTGTTTGAGCGCAAAGGATGTGTGTCGTTGGATCTTGATCCAAGGGGCATCAATCATCGTATAAGTCCTAGTGGGACACAGACTGTCGATGAGTTACAGCGGAAACTTTCCCCATTGATTTCGATCGAACCAGTGCATGTGCACTCCAAGCAACTATTTCCCTGAGTCCGGGAGAAGGAGAGGAACCTTCTTGACCCTAATATGATAGGTTCCCATCACGACTAGGAGAAACACCCAAACCTAGGGTGGGGGTAGGGTTGGGGAAACCCTGAAGAAACACCCACACCTTAGAAATAGGCCCTCATGTGGTTGCTCTCACCCTCACGAACCCTGACGACCTCTTCCTAAGCTCCCAAACCCTCTCTCTCGCTCAATTGCCCTCTCTCATGTGAGGTCTCCGCCGCAACACCGCCATGTTGTTTGAGTAGAGAATGGAAGGTGGACGAAGAGCAGGGACTATGCGATTGAGATCCACGGTGAACCCACGCCAGATCCGACGATCCCTGAAGCAGCGCGCTTACTAGCTCACGAAGTGGGGATGATCAACACAGAGTGTTAGATCAGGATCCAACAGACCAGCGTTAGAGAGTAGGGTGCACAACCAAGTTAGTGTCTGCAAGCAACACAGAGCGTCGAATCTTCAGCGGACCAGCGGTGCAGCGATCAAACGGTCAACGAAATTCGGTAAATAGCTCTCTCTAGTCGAAATTCCAGTAAAATGCATTTTCTTGGAAAAATCATATCTAATGGTAGAAAACTCCAATGAGAAAACTTTATCATGAAATTGCATAGAAAAATACAAGGAAAATGATAAAAATATTTTGGTGACCTGATTTTATCTTATTTTACAAAAGTACATTATTTTGTTAGAAAAATGCATTAAAGGATAATTAGAAACCCTAATTGTATATAAAGTGTGAATCTTTGTGGATTAATAGGTTAATTTGAAGAGTATTAACCTTTTGATTATTAAGATAGAGTTTTCATCCATTTTTAATGCAAATTTGACTAATTTAGGGTAAAAGAAGAGAAAAACTATGTTTATGTCGAATTAAGGAAATAAGTTGCTAAATAATGATCCTAAGTCTGTTAGGAGTATTAAGATGAGAAATGTAAAGGTTTTATGTAGTTTTTTTGAATTACGGTTCATAATATTAAAAGTGGAGGCAAAACCCTAATTTCCAAGGAAACCCTAAACGTGGAATAGAAATCCTAAGAAATAAGAAGAGTTTGGATAAATAACGATACAAGGAAGTTTATATGTTTATTTCAGGATTTCTGGTCATCTTTGCTTACTTGATTGGGTTTCTCTACTTAATTGATTATGTCACCAAAACTACCATTACAGGTATGTGGTTACGCTTATGATTATTCCAAATTAGTTTTCTGAGGATTTTATCGATGTTTCCATCGTGGCTTGAATTAAACTATTGGATGAATTTAATTCATGCAAACTATAATGTGGATATGAATATCACCTAAGATATGTGCCTACTAACTCAGATCTTAGTCCCCTCTGTAGCTTGATAGACTAACCTAGTACATGGCTATCTATGGGGTAGGTCCATCATGTCATTGAATGATTTAGTACATGACTACCAATGGGGTAGGACCATCAAGTCACCATGAGTCAGGGATTGGACTACCTTTGGGTAGGGCCATGCGACTTCATAACCTTAAGTATTGGCTACTTGTTAGGTAGGACCATGGCGGTAAGGATCTACCATAAGAGAGAGGTAGTATCCATGTCCACTGCAGGGACAGTACAGAGATAGGGGATAGGTAAGGATTGAGTAGTATTGCTTAAAATGTAATCTTGGATGTTAAATGATAATTGGTTGATTACATTGTTATCATAGTTGCACAATTATTGTTTCCCCCACATACCAGCTTTATGCTGACCGACGTTTTATTTGTCGGCGTGTTAGGTACAAACCCAAAATGACAAATAGTAAAATGTCACATTGTGAATATATGAATTAAAGTGCAAGGAGGATTAGTTAGACTAGAATTCATAAGTGGATAGACGTTTAGAAATCCAAACTTTCAAAGGTATGCAAAATTTTATTTATTACATCTTTTCAGTATACTCTGGTAAAGTTTGATAATTATTAATGTTTATTTGTCAAACCTTTTATCTAGAAATTGGGATAACAGATCTGAACTCCTGGTCTCCCTTAATTGGGGGTTACTGGAAGTCGGGGTCTTTACATTCTTCCTTGGAGGTGGATTCTATCGCTATGACGACTGTTGAGTAGGCTGTTGAGCTTGTGTTTGTCCACGTTGAAGCTTAGGACAATTAGGTCTGATGTGTCTAGCTTGGCCGCACTAGTGGCAGATAGGTGTAGGTTGATTATCTCTATGAGGCAGGGCATTGTCAATGGGGCACCTTTTAGGCGGATGAGAATGGGAGAAACTATTGCAATTGTCATGTCCTTGGTTACCAACTGAGTTCTTCCTCTTGTTGTTTTTGTTGGTGTTGTGTGCGGAAGAATGAAATCTTAGATAGAAATATATTACAAGTACCTTGTCCACCATTTGTTGAAAAGTCAAAGGTAGCTGGGGAACAAGGTTGCATACGAAACTATATCTTAGTCCTTTCAAGAAAAGGGTCGATCTCCGTTCAACTATGAGGTCAACGCCATAATGATCTAGATGCAAGAAATGTTTAACATACTTAGAAACGCTCATGCTTTCTTGTCACAGGCTATAAAAATCTACTTCCATCCTTTTCAGATAAGTGGGACAGATGTACGTTTCACAGAACAAGTAGAGGAACTGAAACCATGTCATGCTCGAGGTGTCGTGGGTACAAGCCATAACAATCCAACACACCTGTGTTGGCCATCCAACACATAAGTTGCAAAACAAACCTTCTGGTGAGGAGGACAAGCCATGGCCTCAAAAGTACATTCCAAGGCTAGCAACCAATCATCAGCCTTATCCACCCTATTTGGCTCACTCTCGCCCTTGAAGTACGCTGGTAGCATCTTGATGAAGTTTGTCAGAGTGAACATGTTAGGATTGCTTGCAATGGATGCAACATTGGAGAGTTGTCCCACTAAGGTGGTCAAGAGAAGTTGGCACAACATGGCTAGTTCTTGTTCAGGGGTCAAAATTGGTGCTCTTAAAGGAGGACTAAAGGTCATTGTGTTGTTTTAAGGAGTCACTAGGGTGTCCCGATTGTCAGTGTTGCAAAAAGAAGCACCCTTTGACGAGTTGTTCATGTCCCCAAATGGATCACCCCTCCTTAAAGATAAAGGTATAAAAAAGATTTCTAGGAGAAGACAATACATATATCTATGGCTACTATTATCTATGGGCATGTTATTTTAGACAATCTATATTAGCTCGGTCTCAATAGGTAACATGTGGATCCACGAGTCCTCATAAACCAAGCTAGTGGCACGGAGGAAAGTACTTCCAGGCCCCAATTTCTGATCCTTTCTAGACACCCTTGCTTTCAACTTATACCCTAGTAGCTACCCAATAGGCTCTGATACAACATTGTAAAGAGGTGAGATCACCTCCTTACTACAATTTAAAGGAAATACAAAACATCCATATTTTCACAAAGATAATAGACATTGAGGGATTCATGGAAAAATTCTAAGTAATTCAGCATGATTTAGATACACACCGTCAATAGTAACAATAGAATGAAAAACTAAGTTGTTACCTTTCTTTTGAATTCAGTTCACCACATGAGTTTCATGAAAGAAAAAACTAGAAAGAAAGCTAATAGGATCTACCTGTAGAAACCTAGACATCCTTTAAGAAAGGCTTGGATTTACTCTTGGTTCTGGTTTCCTTGACCTTGTTCAACGCCTCATTCCAAAACTAGGTGGTTGGCAAAGCACCCAACAAGAGAGAGAAAAACAAGGTATGTGTCAAAATAATAAACAAGGACAAAATATAAAGAAATAACATAGAAATAAATTCTAAGATTTCATCATGAGATGAACAGATCAAGAATATGAGGTATAATTAAATAGATGCTTGCCATAATAAGAAAATAGTAAAAGATTTGCATGCATAATTGATACTGACTACATTAACTAAGTAGGGTTGAGAAACCCACTGAACCTCAATCTATAGGTGGGAGGAGAGTAACACATTCCTAGTCACCTACAACAATTTTATAAGGGGGAGATTAACACATTCCCTAGGGCAAAATAACACATGCCCTATCTATGGGTGGTTGTACAAAAGTACCACTACATTATCTAAATGGTCTAATAAAATCTACAAGCTATAGAGAAATTATGTCAAGTAGAAGAATCATATATTTGAAACATGGTAGTGGGGTACAAGACCCAAGAAATAGAAAATCAATACTGATTTTGAGGCAAATATAGTGAAAGGAATATTGATGGAGAGAATAGGGTTCATATACTACCTCATTAGGGAATATAGGGTTAGGTTTGCAAATATCCCTACTTAGGGTTTAAGGATGCACATACCTCTCTTATTGAGTTCAATTATCAACTTTCACGACTTTTAGATGATCCCAAATTCAACTTTGCCTACAAAATTTATTAACATGTATTAGGGTACATAATGCATCTTAATCTCAAAAAATCCTAATTTTTGACATTTTTAACAAAACTCGAACTTTGACTCTGAAAATCTTACCAATTGACTTATTAGGTTCTCCTGTTCAAGAAAACATATTTTTATGTTGATTTCGGAGTTATTAAGATTAAGTTGTGATTTTTATAAATTGTATACATTAAATTCATTTTTTGAAAATTATCCTTCAAAAAACATGGAATTCATGCATTGAAACTATTTTTGTTTGAAATAAACATATTTTCCGATTCCAAAACATATTTATTTGTGAATTTTAGAAAAGTGGATTACAAGATATATGTTTTACACATTCAGCCAATCAAAAAAGTAGTCAAATCCACGTAGGCAAGAAAATCCATGAAAAGAAAAGAAGAATAGGTCGGGGCCACCGACATGGCCCAATCAGAGGTGGCCATGTCACCGGGTCATCACTCACGCGGATTCGGCCAGGCGAGAAACAACTTGGGCAAATAGACAATTATGCTCTTGAGCAAGAAAACTAAGAAAAGAGAATGTGAGAGGGGTAAACATGGAAAACACACAGAGGATTCATCCCCTAGTTCTCTCCAGTCATGGCTCCGATAAATTTGACTTGGATTTGGCAAAACTACAAATCTAGATGAAAAAATGAAATAAAGGAAACAAAAGGTTGCTAGGTTGAAACTGAACTCACCTAACTATCCAATTGATATGTTGATATCAACCGGCTCTCAGGAACAACACCGCAAGTCCTAGATTTAAACTCGACCCCTGATGGCAACACTCACAACACGCAGAGAAATTGGGTAGAGAGGAAGGTTAGGCAAAGAGAGACCAGTGTCATAGTAGTCTTATTTATAGGTGTGGGTTAGTATTAAGGGTTTTGGGAATAGGTGGTTTGAGAAGAAGAAGAAGAGAATTGGGCATTTCCAAAACACATGATGATAGGTCTAAATCTTTGTGTTGTGTATAAAAATTTTCTTTAAAACAAAATGGAAATAGAATCACAATCGGATGTGAAGTAGGGACCAAGAAATCTAGATAGTTGATCGCATGTGAATTGCTCTACTTTTCCGATCCAGCATCAGCTAGAAAAAAGACTGAGAGTCATTGGATCGTGGATCCAACATTCCAGATCACATGTGCATGATTAAAATTGAAAATAATTCGCGTGCCAAATTAAATGAAATCCTAAACCAAATTGGATTATAGTGTGGATGCATTAATTTCTCTTTTTGTCTCTATTTGATTGAGGGTGTAAACAAATCCCAAATTAATTTGAATTTAGCACCTAAGCTAATTCAAGTATGTGAAATCAGAATTTGCAAGTAGATTTCTTTTGGAAGACTTTTGATTCATAAAATTTTAAAATCTTATTTTCTATTTCCTCATGCATTAATGACTATAGGATTCTCAAAATTTAATGAAACTTCACTCACAAGCCACATTTAGTATGTAGGATATGAATTTTCTATTAGTTTAACATGTTAAAGTTGTTTCTATATTTATTTAATATTTTGAAGGTTCTACACACTTTCTTTCTCCTAACTTCACCTTTTTCATTATATATTTTCCAGATTGGATGAAAATTCACCCAAAGGCCTATTTAAATATGTAGATTACAAATTTGCATTAGTTTCTACTTTTGGGGTCATTACATGTTTTATTTTATATTTTAGAGATAACTCCTATTTTCCCAATTTTAATTAATGCAAATATAATTACTAATTTCCCAAAATTGTGAATCTTGTCTCTCAAGTAAACTTTATCTCAAAGAAAATGATTTTGGACTTAGAATTATCTTTTGAGTTTACCTTTTATGAATTTTAGACAATTCACTCACATTTCTACTATTTAGCATATTAGTTCATTTAATGTCAAAATTTCATTGTTTTAGAATTTACTTTTCTTTTTCTTATAATAAAGGCCATAGAAACTTTTTGCATGAATTTATTTACCATTATCCTACATAAGTGGATATTTGCATTTTAGATCCTTATATAAACGTTCACTGAGGTATTTGTGCATAAATTGTTATATTGGCATAAATAGTGAACAAATGTACACCAAACCACTATAGAGTTCACTAATTTAATATCAAGGACATAATGGATAGAAATGAAAGGTAAACTTAGGAAAAAGGACTTGACTAAGATTATACATAGATTTCAGTTCGTTACAAGTGTAGTATACAATAGGAGTCCAAGTTGCATGTAGATAGAGCCATCTACAACTCTAAAGGAATACCAATCCAAATCCAAGTAGGAAAATGGGTTGGACTCAAACCAAGACAAGACCCAAAATAGGATTGTCACTCCATGTAGGATTAGGACTAGGAGTCTTCAAGGCATAATAAATCTCTACCTTGACTTGAAGTCAACATTTTGCAAGAAAAATAGCAAACTTCTTCTCCTCCAGCCCCTAAGGGCATCACTGTCAGTTGTGAAGGCTAACCAAGTCCAAATAAGTCCTGAACTTATAAAGTGATTTTTTCTTCATATCAACAAGACTATCAATTTTGATGATCTTCTTATCAATTGAAGTCTTGACAAGCTCACAAATCTGATTTTCATGAAAAGATTTCATCTCGTCATTCATAGCAGCAACCCACATAGAAGAGTTTGGAGAACCACCCCTTCAATGTAAGTCAATGGCCCACTAACACAGTGATCTCCTCAACAGTTGCTAAATCATAAGAAACAACACAATCTAAACATCTTGACGGTGGCCTCTTCCATGAGAAACACTATACGGTTATGCATCAGGTACCTCGTCTTCATTATCAGAGGTATCTTGATTAATTGTAGTAGAAGGGGTCAAACTGCCATGTAGTGATGATGACTCATCATCAACCTCAAGCTCCACCTATTCGGTGACACTAGGAGAAGAACTTGTATCAGAAGTAGTAGCATAATCCTTTTTCTTTGATAACCCCCTTCATGGAGAGCCGCTTCTTGGCTTCCATTAGAAGAAACAACCAATTCCTTGTTCATCAAAGATTTGGACATGAGAGAAGACATTACTTCTTCTAGATTGCTGGAGTCTTTTCCATAGATAATGGTCTCACAAAATTGTTTATAAGATAGGGGAAGAGAGCATAAAAGAATTAAGGCTTTATCTTTATCTTCCATTTTGATGTCAATATTTTCCAAATCCATAATGATGGAGCTAAACTGATCAATATGATCACGAATAGATGAACCTTCAACCATGCACATTAGATATAGAAATTACTTATGATGCAATTTTGATTGCAGAGTATTTTTCATGTAGATAGATTCAAGTTTCTTCTAAATCCCTACAGCACTAGTTTCTTTGACAACTTAAGAAAAAATCTTATAGTCCAAGGATAATTGGATGGCGGTAAGAGCCTTCTGGTTCATCTCCTTCTTTTCTTTGTTCTTCATGGTAGCTGGCATCTTCTCAATCTCTTTCAGAGCTGATTGACTCTTTGTTGAACAAGCATACCACACATCATGATCTACCATAGTCCAAAATTAATTTTGTGATGAAACTTCTCAATCTTGAATAGACTCGTCATCGTTCAGATCTTAAACACGAGACTTTGATACCAACTTGTTAGGATTTAAATGATAGAATACGACGAGTTCACAACGTAATAACAAGACGAGAATGAAGAGAACGATCACGTGACCAAAGACCACATGATTTACATGGTTCGGTCTAGACGACCAACTCCACGGGAGGAGAGAGAATTTTACTAGTATAAGAAGATTACAAAGGAGATATACTCTCAAAAAAAGAGAACCCAAAAAACCTTTAGGACGTTACACCCCAAGAAGAGATAGAACTCTCGTCGGTACAACACTCTACATTGGTACTTCTCAGCACAAGAAAATCACATGCTCTTAGAGTCCTATTTATAGGATCCATGCCATAAGGCTTCGACTAGGAATAAACAATACTAATAGGAGTTTAGTACACAATTGGAGTCCAAGTTGCATGTAGATAGAGCCATCTCCAACTTCAAATTGGAATACTAAACTAAATCCATGTGGGAACATGAAGTTGACTCAAACCAAAACAAGACCCAAAATAGGACTGTCACACCATGTATGATTAAAATTAAAACTAGGAGTCTTTAAGGCATAACAATATCGCTAGTATCAAGACTTATGGTAGGGTTCGGAGGTCTGGCGAGAGGCGGCGGCCGTGGCGGCCGAAGTTTAGCAGGAGGGAGGGGCTTCCGTCCTCCGGAAGGATGGGATCCTGGACACACGTTGACGCAGGCGCATACTGTGGAACCGATGTTGATGGATAGTGAGGCGTTGCCCTCCGACCCACCTGCAGATACCACCGATGGAAGCAACCTGCACCGTTTCCCCGTTCCCACTACAGATGTTCTCCAGAACGTGGGGATCAACCTGATTTACGCATCGCAAGCGGGGACTCACAGCCCGCCACAGAAGAAACCACCAAATACCAACATGGAGACGGAAAGATCTCATCTTGACGCAGCGGCGTTCCCAGACCTACAAGGGGGCAAGCAGCCAAATCCTCCAAGCGAGCCCTCCCAAAACCGAGAGGCGAACAACACCCCCCTCTCTTACAGTGACATCACGAGAGGAAACTGCAGAACGATTATGGGATTCGAAGACGCAAAAGTTGTGCTGAACAAGGAGGATATCCAAATCAAGGTGCAGGATGGAACTCCACATATGGAAATCAACCCGGGGAAATACAACATGTTGATGAAACCGTGGTGCTATACCGTCATCGTCAAGGTGCTGGGGAAGGATGTCGGCTTCATGGCGCTTCAGTCGCGCATTAAGGCTCTATGGAATCCGATCGGAAGCATGCGTCTGATCGACCTAGAGAATAACTATTACCTGGTGCAACTCCTCCGCGAAGACGACTACACAAAAGCCTTGACGGGTGGTCCGTGGCCGATGATGGGGTCGTACTTGTCGGTGCAACCCTGGGACCCTGACTTCTCCCCGTCCGACGTAAACCCACGATATGTGGTGGCTTGGGTCAGAATCCCAAAACTCCCCATTTTTCTATATCAACAAAGGATCCTAGAGGAGGTCGGCGACTCCATCGGATCCACGGTGAAGGTGGACAACAATACCATCCTGAAAAGACGCGGTAAATTCGCCAGAGTTGCGGTAAAGCTAGACACCACCAAGCCACTCACGACCTCGATCATCATCCAGGATGAGAGGTACCTGCTAGAGTATGAAAACATACCCGCTATCTGTATGTATTGTGGACGGATTGGGCATCAGGAAAACATGTGCAAGACGAAAGCAGATACTGAGGCAGCAGCCAGAAGAACTGAGGCAGACGGAGATGCGCCGGATAGGCCTGCCCCGCTCGGTGACTTCACCAACGCCCTACATGCAAAACCCATGCAACGCAGACCGCGGAGGCAGCCACCACCACAACATCAAACACGCGTCCCCTCGAGCAACATGTTCGAAAACCTCTCAGTTGAAGAGGAAGAAGTCTCGGAGCAGGTTAACCCACAGGATGCAGCCAACAGAATCACTGGAATCGACTGGAGGGCGAGAAAGGAGAACTCTAAGAAGAACCATCAATCCAAGGAACCACTGTCACAGCGGCAACCACCCAACCAGGCACCCCACAACCCCAACACCACAGTATCGGCTCGACCAACTGATAGGACGGAGGGAGGAAAATATAGCTCGCATACGGTGACGGAGATCGTAGAAGGTGACGTTGTAGTGGTTACAGATAATGGAGGGGACACAGTGCAGAACTTATCCTTCTGCTTCGGGCAGTACACGCCGCAACCAAAAACAAATAGGAGGCCTGCTCAGAGGCCGAACCCTTCTCAAGGGGGAGGATCGGTGGGCATCCATCTCAGGAACCGTAAAGTTAACGCAACGCCGGAAAGACAGAAATTGGGGGCAAGGAAAAAGGGCAAAAAACAACACACTGAGTCCGATACTCCGACGGAAGAGGGTGAAACTAACCCTTTCGTCACAAGCATTGTTGCTTAATGATTTGTGCCGCCTGGAATGTCCAAGGGATTGGCAAAGAGGACATTCAAAACAAAATCCGACATTACAAAAACTCTCTGAACATAGACATCCTTGCTATTGTTGAGCCGAGAATCAGTGGTCCGTGAGCAGACAACATCATCAAGAACCTTCAGTTCGACGAATCCCATCGCGTTGAGGCGGTGGGCTACTCCGGTGGAATTTGGGTGCTGTGGCGCCGAAGTATTGGAGCAGTGGAGGTTTTGGCCCTACATCGCCAATTTGTCCATTGCCTCATCAACAAAACTCTTCTCATCACTTTCGTTTATGCTAGCCCCCAGCAGCAGAGACAGAAATGTCTGTGGAACCATCTCCACACCTTAGCGTCTGCTTCAACACTTCCTTGGTTGGTGTTAGGAGATTTCAACGCCATTCTTTCTCCTGACGAGAAGAGCGGTAGTGACCATGTTAACTTATCAAGCTGTCGGGATTTCGCTGAGGCGTTGGTGTCAACTGGATTAGAAGACCTAGGAGCTTCGGGTCCAAAAATGACCTTCAAACGCGGCTGCCTGCAAGAGAGGCTCGATCGTGCGGTGGCCAACTAGAATTGGGGCGACAACTACCCAAACTCCTCGGTCGAGGTTCTGTCTCGGATTGCATCAGATCATGCACCGATTTTGGTGAGAACCAACATACGCAACACCAACTATACCAAACACATCAAAACCAGCACCAGATGGCACGCGCGGGAATCGTTCACTTCCTTCGTTCAGAGCAGATGGGATACTGAGAAGGACTATACCGATGCAGTCACAACCTTCATGGAAGCAGCCGACAAGTGGGACCGTGAGGAACGCAAGAAGGAAAAGAAGCAAAAGAACCTGCTATTATCCAAATTATCCAAGAAACAAATGGCACTGAGCAACTCATACAGTATCGATCTTGACAGGCAGATTGGGATGCTCCAATGTGAGTACATGGACATCCTGGCGACGGAGGAAGCCGAGTGGAGGCAAAAAGCAAGGTGCGACTGGTTGAAGATGGGAGACGCCAATACTGCCTATTATCAATCCATTGTCAAGGCGAAGAGAAGGAAAAATTTGATTCTAAAACTGAAAAACGAGCAGGGTGAATGGATCGCAGATGACAAAGCGCTGGAGGACCTAGTCCGGGACCATTTCCGAAAGCTCTTCACGGATGACCGCCCAGCCGCCACTTTTCAGGCCATCTCCACCTACCCGGGGGCGTTTCCATCCTGGAACACCTCGACAACCCAGCGGGTGGGTCGGTTACCAGACGATGAGGAGATCCTGGATGTCCTTAATCGGATGAACCCGATCAAGGCACCTGGCCCTGACGGCATTGATGCCGGCTTTCTGCAAAAGAACTGGAATATTGTCAAACACTCTTTAAAACTTACCATCTCTCAGTGTTTTGCAGGGCAGCAAATTCCACATTCGATGGCCTCTTCCACTTTGGTGCTGATCCCAAAGAACATCACGCCTGAGACTTGCAACCATCTCCGGCCGATTGCTTTAAACAATGTTAGCATGAAGTTGGTCTCCAAGATTATTGTAGAGAGAATTAAGCCCTTCTTGAGCGATTGGATCTCACCTTATCAGACGAGCTTCATCCCGGGGCGTCGTATCTCAGACAACACCATCCTCCTGCAAGAGGTGATTCACACCATGAGAACGCGGATAAATGGACCAAAAACTATGATCTTGAAGCTTGATCTGGCCAAGGCCTTCGACAGAATGAGCTGGAGCTTCATACATGACACCTTAAAGAGAACACCCATACATGCTCATATCATCACAGTTATTATGAACATTGTGACCAGCGGAAGCATAGCCATTGCGTGGAGGGGCAAAACCTTACAGGATTTCAAGGCGACGAGGGGTGTTCGACAGGGAGATCCGTTGTCCCCGTATCTCTTTGTTCTCTGTCTTGAACGTTTGAGTCAGGACATCGCCAAGTTGGAGGCAGAAGGCAAGTGGAAACCGCTGTGTTTCTCTAGGCGTGGCCCCAAGCTTACTCATCTATGCTTTGCCGACGACATCACTTTATTTGGGGAAGCTACAGTGGAGCAAGCCCAGCTTATCAATCTATGCTTCAAACGGTTCGGCGAAGTGTCTGGGCAGATGCTATCTACGGAGAAATCCTCTATTTACTTCTCTAAGAACACCGACCGTGTCACCAAGCGCAGAGTGTGTCGGGTCCTGCAGATGGCAGCTACCGAAGACCTAGGCAAGCATCTTGGGGTACCCATGCTCCACAAGCGGGCGAGCAAGGCGGTGTACCTGGACCTTCTGAACGGGATGGATAGGCGCCTGAGTTCATGGACTTCCCGCACCCTTTCCTTTGCCGGAAGAGTAGCTTTAGCTAGATCCACTCTTAATGCTATGCCTTCTTATATCATGCAGTCTAGCTTACTTCCTATCTCCCTCTGCGACAGCATCGACAGGGTCATACGCAACTTCATATGGAGTGGACCGAATACTCGCAAAAGTCTCAGCCTTGTATCGTGGAAGAAGATAATAGCACCAACGATGATGGGGGGTTTAAGCATCAGACCCGCCAGGCTGCAGAATGAGGCCCTGCTATCACACACAATATGGGATTTCTTTACTAACAAAGGAAGACTTTGGGCAGACGCTATGAAGCACAAATACCTCCACAAACAAGGAGATGGACGATCTACTGGTTTGAGGCTATGGAAATTCATGGTGGACAATAGAAGCAAGGTGATGGACAAAGCCGCTAAAGCGGTCGTCAGCGGCAATACCACTTCAGTCTGGTATGACAAATGGGTGGGCAGTTGCCGCACACCAATCTTAAAGACAGGAAGGTCGATCCCTGATGAGCTGCAAGACCTGAAGGTTGCTTCCATGGTGTCGAATGGGGTGTGGGACGCAGGTTTCATCCGTCATTGGTTCACCGAATCCACTGCTGACTCTATCTTACACATGATCCCTCCTTCCCCGCTAGCGGGGGATGACGTTTGGTGTCATCTAGATGACACACATGGCCGATTCAGAACTCAGAATTACTATAGATCCTTGTTGCAACACACTTGTATCAAATCACCGGGGAACTGGTCTACAATTTGGAAACTGGCGGTGTCACAACGAACTAAAGTGTTTCTTTGGAAGGCCTTGCATGACAGTCTCATGACAAATGCAGCTCGAACTCGCCGCGGCTTCACCAGCGACGACAACTGCCCAAGATGCAACAACATCCGTGAGACTTCCTCCCATATCCTGTTTGATTGCCCATATGCTCAAGAAGTTCGAGCTGGTTTAGCTAAGGTCCATAAGGTTACATTTGTATCGGGGAACTCCCTACTGGAGTGGTTTGCCCGCAATCTGAAGCGCAACATGGCGAACAGGTCACGTTCCATCTGGTTTGCGATAATGGTGGAATCTCTATGGAGGCAACGGAACGACTTTGTTTTCAACGACGTCAGGTGCCCCCCGAGCATGCTTCTAAGGCATATTTCGTCCCAAGTCAGCTGCACCATGGAAGCTTTCAAACCAGCAACTCCTAGGCATTTCTGTACACCAACTGAACGGCATCCTCCGCTCTTGGAGAACACAGTGAGAATCAACGTCGATGGCTCATATCGGAAACGATCGGGCACAGGAGCAACCAGCTTCTTCGCAAGGACGGTCCACCAGCAATGGTTAGTAGGAGGCGTGCAACCTGCATGTGGCCTCCCGATCCTAGAAGTAGAGCTTCTTGCAATTTGCAGAGGGCTCGAAGCTGTCATTCACAGAACTGAACACATCCTTTTGGAAACTGATAGTAAGCTAGCATGGTCCATTCTGAATTCCAGAAATCTTGTTATGCCCAAGTACCAAATCTTCGTCAATAGATTGAAAGAGCTCAAAACCCAAAAACCTGATATTCAAATCCTTTTTGTCAAAAGAGAAGTAAATGTTGTGGCAGATTGTCTTGCCAACTGGGCTACTCGGCACACTACTGAGTCAGTCACCTGGAGTCATCGCCCTGAGTTCATACCAGCAGAGATCTGGGAGGAACAACGGGCTCACCATGTATCGGTAATCTCTTCTGGATTAGCCTGCATCCCGAGAGCAGGGTGAATAAAATCTTCTCGGTGATCCCAAAAAAAAAAAATATCACTAGTATCAGTCATCAGAAAAGGCAGACGTTATCTCCGTATTTCTCTATGCATCACATATTTTTTTGACTGTGCATCACATTTTATTATTTTTTAACGACCAAACATCGTTTTATGAGATAAGGAAAATGATGTACAACATATGTAGCGTCCATATCTGACTTTGAGCTGTCCAGTAACGGCTTGTAACGGTCTGTTAGCTGTTTGTCAATGAACTTAACGTTTTCCGATTTGTATTGTTCTGTGTATTTTTGTGTACCGCGGCCTATATTTTTGTGTATTGTTATATGTTTTTTTTATACATTTTTTTTCCAAGTGACTATCAAATAATAAATACAATGTGTATTATCTTTTTGAGATTATGTGTATTGTTGTATATTTTTTGTTTAATCTTATGGGTGTCAGTTGGTACATTTGTATTGTCGTGTAACAATGTGATTTGTTAAAAAATTACAATTCGAAGAACTATTATGACGTTATTAGGCTGTTGTTTTTAAATGTTGTATTCTTTCTAGACATTGATATACATAATGATACACATTGCTATAGGTAAATATCCACATTTTTATCGTCTCTTTATTTTGTAAAGGATCATATAGTTCCATCCCAATCGTGATCCATATCTTTTAGTTGCTGTAATATAGACCATTCCTTCTCGAATTTCAGTGGGTTTTGAACGCACGAGCCTGTGTTACAACCACCAACTTGCTTTATCTACTAAAACAACATTTAAATGCATAACTATATAAATCAACGGAAACTCTTTCATGACCGTTGATGGGCCGTTAGTCAGCTTCATTTCCGAGGTTGAACGGTATGGTTTCGCGGTCCATCGGATAAAGGCAGTCCATATTATACACGAGACTCAAGGTTGAAGGACGCGTTGGCTTGCATGGTTATGATGATTAGCTTGGACTTTTAATTTCCTCAGACCTGCAAGAAATAGTTTGCTCGTGATAGGCATTATTCCGCATTACAAGCCGGCCTGTTCATTATCCAGCAAATAACATGTCCTAAAACCTGACCTAAAAGACGATAGTCACTGAAACAACTTTGTTCTCCGTATTCTTGGCCGGAAAACCCTACGAGTGACGTTGCCGGTGCCACGTCATCCACCTTGTTTTGCTGGTATGACTGTGAGACACATGCATGGGCACAGCTTGTATCAATTTAAATATCGCCTAAAGCGCGCCGCCTCACCAGCAGCCGTTAGGTGTCACGTGGGCGCTTCTTCTTCGTGTCGACCACCATCGCTAATAATAGATGCGTGAATAGTAGCTGCTTTACGAAGAAGCTATCAGTGTTCAACAGACCTGGCAAAGTTCTTTTTGTTCGACCCTTCAGTTCTTGTGTTCTAAGGCTGGTGGCCATCCAGGCCCCCCTTTGTAGATCGTAAACACGTAGCACTAACAAGTGATGCCCTCACCACGTTACAACTATTTCTTGCTGAAAACAATGCTGCTCTTGTTGTTTAGTGATGGTAGTACTGATAGTGAATTTTTCTCTGCCTTCACCTCTTATACCTAAGGAGTTGGTTTTAGTCTGCTACAACAGTGTTGGGCTCCATAGAAACTAGAACAGACTCTGGAAGAATCGATCAGTCTAAGCAGCTTGCATTTGTTGCCATCTGCGCCGCGCATCCGTAGCCGCGCGCTGTTCCTCAATACTGCAGTGGAACGCACATGCAACCCAGTTCAACAACTCCATCGGTGGAAGGTGCACCTCAAGTGCAGCTTGGTAACACAACTACATAACGTGGTGGTGGGGTGGGGGTGCCTGTGTTGTTGGAGAGATGTTGTGAACTGTACCGACTAAAAAGTCCAAGTAAATATTACTATTACACTTGGCATTTATCAGTGGATTTCTATTAGCGTCAAGACACGTTCCATGATTTCATCATAACTACTAGGAGTTTCAAACAGTCACAAACATGTACATTGGTGATCTGTCTGCCGTTTAATCAGCAAATGGATATCAACTCTACAGCTAATGGTGCAACTTTGGAAGGATAACATTGATTGACATAATTATTCTAGATTGACGACATCACAAACAGGGGCGGGACTACACAGGAGGCACCGTGGTATATAGCTCCTTTTCCAAATCCGAAATTGTATATTTCTACATATATATCATAATCGAATATTCTAAATCTAAGTGTTTTCCGTACATTAGACAATTTTAATTTCTAATCCAGTTGGCATCTATCTGTGTCTTTTAAACGACTTTGATTCAAATCCCACTCGTACCATGTTTTTTATAAATTAATTTCATTCAACTGCTCATTACAACTAATACCGGTTTTTATCTTATTTAACCCCCCAAATTATCATTTTAGGGCTCCACCAGTGCTAACAGAACTTTTTTTTTGTTATGTATCATAGCATTTCAACATCTTGTTGGTCGACTCTATATTTGCACATACCGGAATTTCAGTCTAATAATTATGGATACTGTTGAAGCGCCATAACTCAGTTGTTGATGTTGGGTTTTCAGGGGTCAACACACAATAAAAATCCAAATATTTCAAAAAATATCCTTGACTAAAATCTTTTAGATGAACTTATCTTATCTTTTAAGTTACACAATTTAAACTTTATTACGAAAGAATATTTAAGGACAAAATACTGAAATGCATTAATGTGCTATTTTGACTCCCAATACCCAAAATTTAAGAAAAGATAATCAAGATGATAATTTTTGGGGACAGTGCATCCTCGTCGGGACGCACCCTTTGGCCACTAACTATGATGGAATTGGCTCCAAAGAGCCTTGTTGGACCCGGTAGGGGGGTCATGCATTCCGGCCAAGATGGATTGGCCCCGTGTGAGCATTTGGAACAAGATGACTACTTTAGCAGTTGTTTCAAAGCGTAGGAATCCCCCACGTTGGGACAATGTATGCCCAATAGGAACACAATGCTGACCGTGTAATGGTATCTAAATCAGCACATGTTACTTAAAATTATATGCTTCCAAACACAATTTCTTCTAGTGCTCTCGACCACAATGAATATGTCTTTTAGTTTGCTTTCTTATAAAAGGTAAAAATCCTAATTTGAACTAGTATTTTTGTATATTTTTAACTATAGATAAAATCAAATTGTTACCCAATGAACATCATATTCAAATTTGAAATATATATCTTCCTCATTGCATCAAGACAAAAAAAGAAAATAAAAAGATCACATATACCCTAACTGGTTATCTTCAACTAACATTTGAGATGGATTACTAACTTTTTTTGTGTTGCAATCACTTAGTTAATCATTGGTGCTATTAATATTTACAACTTTTTTTTGAGAAACTAATATATAGTTCACTAACCCAATTCTTCTACAACAATCTTTACTTGTGCACTACCATTTTACCAAATCAATACCCAAAAATTAACTCACACTTATTAAATTATGTTATAGAATGAAAATCGTATCCGTATCTAGTTTTACAATTCCCCACTTCTTAAAGTGTACAATATTTTATTGAGCATTTTAAATTATGAAGTGCAATTAAGCAACTTGAAACCATAAAAAAATTATATTTTACAATACTATAAAAAAGTCACGTGCTTACAAAATGCCTTACCCATCAAATGGAATGCTCATTGACTTTTCCCGTACTTGTTAATGATTCAGTCGTATGCTTAAACATAAATGTGATTGATCTACTAAATTGACTTGACATACAAAATCTTATGGGATTTTAAAAAAAAAATTATAAGCACCAATCTAACAATATCTGAATTTTTGTCATGTCTTACGTATTGCATTTAGCCTTCGATTTTTTTAAATCACTCATAAATACCTTAGACATCCACATAGCATGTGATTAACAAAATCTTCAGTTCTATTTGAAGGTGTTGTAAAAATGAGAATGAAGTTTCTTTAAGACAAGAGTTGGATGCATAAATGTCATTCAAAGTTTGATAGACTGCATGATATGTACTTTCGTGATGGTGTGGAGGCTTTTCTTGAATTGGCATTCAAAGATGACCCTAACAAATAAAAGTTGTGTCGTTCTAGAACATGTGAGAACACAATTTGTCAATGTCTGGACATTATTCAACATCATATCTAATGCAATGGTTTTATTGAAGAATATATGATATGGAAATATCATGGACATAATCTCACTAGACCTAGGTCAGGTAATATGAACAATGTTCAAATGTTGAGTATGCTAAACGGCATGCTTGATATTGATATGGAGGTTAGTCCATCTAATGATTCTACACAAAATCAACAATATGATGATCTTAGTGTAAAAAAATTTGAAGAGTTGATGAAAAATGCCAATACCCCTTTATACCCAAATTGTCAAGTTTCTAAATTTGACGCTATACTTGATTTATAAAAAATGAAATGTGACAATAAATGGAGTAAGAATGGTACTTGTGATGTGTTGGGCTTTGTTAAAAAAAAATCTCCCTCCAAACAACACACTTCCTAAAACTTGCGATGAGTGTAAGAAGATAATGAGCAACTTAGGATTAAAGTGTAAGAAGATTCATGCTTTTGCGAATGATTGTTTGTTGTATTATGGAGAAATTGAAAATTTAAATGAGTGTTCAAAATGTAAAAAGTCTAGATGGATATGCTCTGTTGAGAAGAAAATGATAATTCCTGCAAATATTTTGCACTATTTTCCTTTGATACCAAGACTAAAGAGGTTGTATATGTGTACTAGTACCGCTAGTATCATGACTTGGCAAAAGAAAACACCACCTAGCAGGGAGGGAGAGATTAGTCATCATCGAGATTCAGAAGCATGGAAGCATTTTGATAAAAAAAACATCCAACATTTAGTTGTGAAGCATGTAATATTCGATTGGGCCTAGCTGCTAATGGGTTCAACCCTTTTAACATGGCCAAGGGTAGTTCTCATTCAATATGGCCTATGATTCTGATTGTTTATTATTTTCCTCCTTGGATCTCTTTGGATCAATCTTACTTTCTATTGACACTTCTAATTGATGGTCCTAAAATGCCAAAGGATATTGATAATTATCTTCGACCATTAATTGACGAGTTAAAAGTCTTATGGGTTGATGGAGTAAACACATATGATGCTTTTACTAGACAAAATTTCATTATGCGTGCATCCTTGTTGTGGACTATCAGTCATTTTCCAACATATGCAATGCTTTCATGATGGAGCACAAAAGGGCACAAGGCATGCCCTTTGTCTCATGCTCATAGTGGCTCTTTGTACCTTCGATCTAGTAAGAAGGTTGTTTATTTAATACATCATCTCTTTCTTCTAATGAATTATACATGGAGAAAAGACACTAAGAACTTCAATGGTGATGTTGAGCTTGAAGTCGCCCCCAAACCATTAACAAGTGAAGTGGTGGAAAATCTTTTACATGATTATAATCATGTTACATTTTCAAATAGCAAATGGAAAAAGAAGAATATCTTCTTTGAGCTTCCACATTGGAAGACACTCTTGATTCGTCACAATTTAGATGTCATGCACATTGAAAAAAATATTTGTGAAAATATTTTAGATTGGCTGCTAGAGCAAGATGGAAAAACTAGAGACATCAATTCAAGGCTTGATTTGGAGGCACTTTACTTAAGACAAACATTGCAGATTAAATCATCAAAAAGTTCCAAAAAACATGTTCTTCCACGTGCATCAACAACATGACAGATGAAGAAATGGAGTGTTTTATAAATGTCTTGAAGGATTTGAAACTTCAATTTGGTTTTTCCTCAAACATTTCTAAAAAGGTACAAATATCAGATAAACAGATTGGTGTTATGAAAATTTTTATGCAACAACTTTTTCTATTGGTCTTTAGGACAACAATATCCAAATCTGTTGCAATGGTAATTGGTGAGTTGAGTTCATTTTTAAGGAAATTTGTAATAAAGTTCTTGATGTTGGAAGGATGAAGCAGTTAGAGAAACAAATTCTGATAACAATGTGTAAGCTTGAAAGGATCTTTCCTCCAGCTTTCTTTGTTATAAGTGTACACTTGGCGATCCATTTGGCTACCGAAGATAAAATTGGAGGCTCTGTCTACTTTAGATGGATTTATCCTATGGAAAATACTTATTTCTTCTTAAGGGTTACATTTGCAATAGACATAGGCCAAAGGATTCTATTGTTGAGCCTTATTTAATGGAGGAAGATGTCACTTTTTGTTTGCAATTCAAGAAGAATATAAATCCCAAATTAGACCGTGTCAAAAGATATGCAGAGGGTCCAATTGGCATGGGATTCAAGAGATAACTTTCTAAAGAGGAGCTATTCCAAGCACATCAGTGTGTATTGTTCAACACAAATGAAATGCAACCTTATTTGAGGTAAATATGATATTTATCTCATGAATGGAATATTATTACAAAATTAAAACATAATTTTTTTTGTTATATGATGCACAAAAGATTTCTACAATCCCAACAACCTAGTTGGAGAGAAGCACAAATTCAAAAGGAACAACAAGAAAACTTTGTCATTTGGTTTAAACAACATGAAAGTTATTTAATTTAAATGAAATCCACATTCTTACTATTTTTTCTTGTTTTAAAATATATGCACTTTCATATTTTTTCGCTAGATGAATCTCATGATATATCTCAAGAAGCAAAATGGCTAGCTCATGGCCTAAAAGTTGGTATTCTTTCATACAAAGGATATTTCATAAATGGATATAAATTTGAGGTCAAAGAAAGAGAAAATAGGAGAGACACAAAATAGTAGACTGGTTACTATGGGGGATGATGGATGCATATTTTATGGCTCATTGTTAGATATCATTAAGGTTTCATGTTTGAAAGATATTGTGTTGCATCTATTTAAATGTGCATGGTATGACACTAAATATGGGTGTCATAAAGATGAATTTAATTTTTCTATGGTTGACACTGTCCAAAGAAGATATGTGTATGGGCCATTTATTTTCCATCACTAGCATATCAGGTGTATTATTCAATTGATCCTAAATTTTCAAATTGGAGTGTTGTTTTCCATTGGAGGCCTAGGCATACATATGGAAATCTTGATTATTCTCATATCAATGAAGATGGTTCCATGATTAATTCAAATAGCGATCCTATGAGTATCATTGACTAGACTAGTGACACTGAAAAAGATGAATTGTGGACAATATTAGATGGGTCAGCAGTTGAATTGGTAGATACAACCTTAATAGATAGAGAAAGAACATGGTTAAAAAGAAAAAATACATAAGGTATACTATTTTTTTCTTCTTATATGATTCTCTAGTAGATTATGTGTTCATTTTTTTCATTTTAGTTCCTGCTATATTTAATGCTTGCTACTTTTGTAGGGCCATGCCTCGTATTGGGAAAATGAAACCACATTATGCCATTCTACAATCATGCCCTTTCACTCCACAAAATTAAGCAAATTATGCATGTGAAAATGAGGGAAATATTTCCATGGTTTGTTATATGATATAGTGACAATTACATTGTTTCTTATTTGATATAGGATATATTAAATACAATTTATAAAATATATTTTAAATTGTATAGGTTATCAATAAAGCTCATCTCTCAATCTGATTGAACCACTACGTGACCTCTCTGGTATGTTTACAAAGCTATACTAAAATTTTAAAATTGGCTCTTAGTTTTTATTTTTTGCCATTACATAGGGATTAAGCCTCATCTCAAAAAGAATATGAAAGAAACAACCCAAAAAGAACATGCACAATTGACTTCACATGAGAGAAATGAAGAACAAATGACAGTTCCACAATTTCCTAACTTTATAACTCCTTCAGGTACATAATCCTTCTATATGTGTTTGCATAGATGAATATTATTATATGTTAGAGAGAGCTACACATATCTTATTTTGTTTTTGTTTCAATATTGAGTAGATATTTCTAGAGAATCATGTGCAAAATTCTTCAAAATATAGAGAAAGAATATTCACATTTATTTCAGGGTCCATTTTTCCAATACGTGTTAGAGAAATTTGTTTATACCGCTCAAGGTACAAGGCCAACAATGACCACATAGAATGTTAAAAATGTATCTAGTATGATCATGAAACTATGGTATTTTATAATTTATGTTAGAGATGTTCTTGCTAAATATGATTTTTTTGCAGATGACATTGAAATGTCTCACTATCTATACCATTTTTCTAAGGAAAAAAATGAAGAAGTTAGAACTAGATATGGTAGAAAGATAAATTTCTTGGTTTCTTATGAAGTTTTCTTGATATAGCTTAGAACTCTACTTATCAATATGAATGTATATGCAGGTCCCTCTAAGGAGCCTATGGAAAATGAGCACTTTCCCATTCCTCCTAATTCCCTTAGGAACTCTTTAGAAAATGGAAATTGATTTGGCATCATTTTTTAACAAATTACATAAAACTTTAAATGAAATATCATTTATTTCATAATGAGATTGAGAACTTCATTTGAAGATTTACTTTTTGGTATCCTTATGTCACTAAATTTAAGAAATTGGTACTTATATATGTGGAGTGCTTGCATTTTTCTCTAAGGATCCAAGCGAAAATGGTTTTGTCTTTCTTGAAAATGAATATCATCTTGTTCCACACAATTTTCATAGAGACTTTAGCATTGAAAATGAAAATTTGTCTTGTTGGAATCTTTTTACCATATGTTATGAGACTTTAACTTCCATATGGTTAGCTATCATGTGTTCATTTTGGTAATATTATATTTTCTTTTAAAGATGAGGACCACCCAATTTTGCATCACACAAGGGTATCAAAGAATTTACATCATTATCCTGGTGATGGAAATGATGGAGGTGGTAATAGATCTAGTAGAATGAGCTTTATGTGGTTGTATCATAGTTTATTGATGGAATTTAGAGCTTGGGTATTTATTTATTTGATTTTACTTGTAGTTTTGTCTAAGGAGTCTAGAGGAAATGCATGTGGCTTTGTTGGGAATGAATGTCATCATGTTTCTCATGCACTTCATAGAAAGTCAAATGTGGAAGCTGAGAATATACCTATTTTGATTTTTTCATTATATGGGAAACTCAATTTTATGAATTTATATGCATGTCTTTTTTCATTTTGTTGATTTCTTTTCAATAACTTTTTTGTAAAGAAAACTCTTAACAATGAAATGAGCCTAACAATGGTGTTGATTGCATAATTCTTAGTCCAACTCATCCCATTGAAAGTGTATCAAATGATAATCAGCTTGTAAGGCATACTCCATTTCAACAAATTGAAAGAGTGATTATCCAATGTTTGGGTATACATCTTTTAACATGCCATCTTTATATTAATGATTGTGTTGTATGTTTTTGTTTAATTTTCTAACTTTTATTGTAATCATATATAGGTCGTAATGACAAGTTTACTCCCAAAAAGTGCTATAGTGGATCAACAAAATTATGTTCATGTCGTCCTAAAAAAGGAGAAAGTTTTAAGTGTTTCTTTCATCGTGGCACTCCAATTGGTGATGAGGGAAAAAAACTTACTAATTTTCTTGGCGTGCATGCAAAGAATAGTATGCTATTTCCACTACATAAAGAATGGGACAAAGAACATGTATTCAGTTTTGAAACATTTATGGAAGTTGTGATGGTAAGAAAATTATTTCTTAATTTTCTTAATGTTCATGTGAATCTAATATGGAGACATAGCCCCAACATTTGAAAATTTTATATGTTGGATGGAGACATAGTCCCAAACATGGAAGGTGTTCAATATCCTATTGCCAACATGGAAGATGTGGTGCATTAGTGTTATTCCAAAATGCAAAAGAAAGTTAGACAATGGCGTAACACCCTAAAGAATAAATTAGGTGATGATCAACACCCAAATCAATCATGCCCAAAATCCCTTGACATTAGAGTTTCTGAGGAAGATTGGAAGAAGTTATTGGAATATTAGACGAAACCTATAAAAATGGTCATCTTTTATATTAGTTTCTTCTTTCTTATGATAATATTTTTAGCTGGATATGTTTCTTCCCATTTTTGGTAAACTTAGGTGAGTGTTCAAGAAACAAGGTCAGCCGTGGAGCCCCTCATCCGACTTATAAGACAAGGGCAAAATCTTATGCAAGGTGTTATGAAGAAATGGTATAGCAATTTAGTAACATTCCTAATTTAAATACTATTCCTTTTCCTACTAATAGATCATTTCTAAAATCTAAATAAATGATGTTTAGGTTCAAAACAAAGTTGTATCAGCTGATTATGAAGCATATATTAAATTCCATCAAGATAAAACATGTGCTTATGCTGATGAATACACACACAAAAAATGTGTAAGTTTTAAATAATAATAAAATTATGATTTATATTGGACTATGTGAATATTTGAATCACTGTGCATCTTTTTGCAGGAAGAAATTGCTCAAAAGTGTGTGGACATACAACTTCAAAAATTAAAGAACGAACTACTTTTCGGATAAGTGCTTGATGATGTTTATGGTCCACATATTAGCGGTTATGAATGGGGATATGGTGAGGGAATTTCAAGGCACAGATTGAAGGAATCCCACTTACAACGGGTAAAAATGCAGTCATATTTTGATCAACAGTCAAGAATCCGCCAAATGGAAGATGAAGTTTCTATGTTACGGGAGAAAGTATAACAAGTAATATTTGAATCTACATTTCTTATTTACTCTACTTACAAAATAAATCATGACTAACTTGCTATCATTTTTCTATTAAGTCAAGGAAGAACAATGAGTTCTCATGATCACCACATACTTCTAGCAGTGGAAACAATAACTAGGTATCCTCATCTTCAATTGAAATGTTTGCATGAATTCTAGAGATAAATATATGTATTTACATGTGTGCTATTCGACATTATAGGAGTATCTTTTATCACCTCAGTCTACTAATTTTGGGAACTAGATTACATTGATGGTGAAGATCATGCTCTTTTTGTGAACTATTGTTCGGGCCAAAGCTCTTTTAATACATCATGGAGTAGCATACCAATTTCAACAAGTTGAGATGGATAAGGTATGTGGTGTCAATAATACATAGATTGTGGTTATTATAAATGTCATTCGAGGATATTGAAGCATTTTGGTTGTCTTGGTCTTTTTTGTATTGTACATGTGGCCTAAAAACTCTTAAATATGGTGCACTCTATGATTATGCTACACCTAGTTGTCCTCTATCTAGACACTTCTCTATAGAATCCACAACCCTCACTATTTTTTGTTGGTTTGCTACAAATGATAGAGAGGATAGTGAAATCAATGAGATGTGTACCAAGTTTGCTACAACTTAGGTCATTTGTTGGTTGTACACAACAATATTGCTTTCAACTTTATTCTAGTCAATGAGATCTATACTCTTGTGACTCATTTCTTCTTTATCCCAACCTGTGTAATTCTCTCCATTCCCTTATCTAGGACAATGTTCGAACAGCTTGCAGTAATGTCTTTTGTCAAGGTGTTATTTATGTTGAACATTTAGGATCATACAAGGCCACATGATGATTCTCTTGTGTTGTCTATAACCTATGTGCACTTCGACAGAGAAAAATCTATGGCTCTCAAGCATAAAGCAAGTAGGGGCCTTGATTGGAGCAACAACTCCTTGTTTACTCTTTCCTCCACCAATCAACTATAAGATATCTATATTAGGATTTGCCCCTTCTTCTCTTTGTTTAGCTCTTTGCATTTTCTGAGCACACCTTCTAAAACCTTGTTTAAAAATTGTTATTATCAATATCGATAATGTATGTAACTATAGGTACAAGTTTTTATAAACATTGTTTATTCAAGCATTGCATATTTCTCTCCTACTCCATCAATATACTCTGACTGCTAAATCTTTCTTTCATATAACCTCGTCTTATATTTGTTGTTGGATGAATTTCAAGATTCATGTTAATTTCTAAATATTAATTTTTGCGAGACAAGAAGCAATTCCTAATTCATGATTTTTACATGACTTTTGGTTTTATAATCAGTCTCATATACTCTATATCTATCTCCTTCTACCAACTACTTTGTTTTACCCTCCCTATTCCCTATAGATTTAGGCTTGAATTGATAATACAACTCAACAATAACACAAACTGTATGTTTAATGGATCTATTGTGAAGTTGTCCAGAAAAAAATACTTGTGATTTGTGCTCGCTCAATGATTGTTGTCATTATTTTTGAACATTATATTGTTTACAAAGTAAACATGGGTTGGAGATCTCATGAATATCCTACGTTGAATACTTGATTGTTATACTCATCAATGGGCTTTTTGTTGTACAACACCAATTGTGTGTAGTACCCCCTCCCAAACTGTTGTCTTTAATTTCTTACATTTTCTTGTGAAAATCTTGATCGAGGTACTCCATTGTTCCTTCTCTTTATTGTTTGGATGTTTGAAATTGTTCCTTTCAATCTGAACCAAAATATGACATATCTTAAAATATATTTTCCTTTACCATCTTATATGCTACCTCTGTTACAACACTTGCTACTGAACCATGACATGATAGTATATGGCAATCGGTAAGGTGTTGACCACATATTTAATTATTTGAATAACAATATTCTTAACATATTTAGCAAACATCTCTATAAATTGTTACAAAAATTATGCTTGAATCTACTGGTGATATTTTGTACATGATGTGTGGATGCAAGCTCATAAGTGCTGACTTGGGAATAGGGACACAGAAAAATGACAACAACTATATCTTAAGCACAATAATTAATTTTATATATGTATGTTCTTTCCATATGCCTGCAGCTATGCTGACAGGTGTGATGTTGCAGCATTTTTTTTCTTAGTGAAGTATAAACATGTATATATAGCCCTCTTTGTGTTAGTGTGTTTGGACTATTAAACTGAACTATTATTTTTATTTTATGCTGCAGATTTGAGATGGCTTCCATTTCATTTTGTGCAATTTTGTGAATTAAGAATATGATAATCGTTGCGGACAACATCTTCTCTGAGATTCTTCATGATTTTGGTGCAAGCAAAATGAGAGATTACCTTTGACTTTGTTGAGGAAGAAACCTATTTCAATTCTTACATACATGGATTGTAATGTATTGTCATATATGACAAGTTAATTTTCAAACAATCACATTGTATGTCTCTCCAAAACTATGACGTTGCCCACATTTATGTATTGAACAAATTTTCTATGTTAATGAAAAATCTTATACGTGTGGCATGATCAATTTATTTGTACAAAGATATATCGTAGTGCTACAGTAGCTACCTAATAAATATTAAAAAAATTTCAATTTACATTTGGATTATCTTTTGTACGTATATAGTGTATTTGCATGCTAGGCTGTTGTCTAAATTGACAAACTAGTATGATGTTTATGTAGTCAGTTAGCAACAGTTGGTGCTGTTCTAAATAGACACACTTAGTTGATGGTTTTTCATACGTCAGTTAGTTTATATCCTAAATTGACTTTCTACCTCTAGACACACCGATATTGTCATTCTACTTAGCTCATCAAGCAAGGTAGGTATCAACGAATTTAACATGACAACTAGAACATCAATCCATGATAAAGTGCCAAAGCTTCAATTATAGTGGAAGACCTGGGTCCAATCTTCCCCTTGTCGAGTGTCATCACCCGCTCTTCTACTATTTTTCATTTCAGAATCTCTATAAATGAGGGTTGTATTCAGTATATATTTTATGTCTCTATAAATCATTTTATGTTATTAAAATTTAAAACTATAATTTACTTTGAATATTAACATGCACATATTCTATGTGAATTAAAAATAGAGATATTACATTGCATTGAATTGTACAATTAAAGTCTGATGAATAACATAAATCATTTACAATACTAAAATCCATAGAATAATTTCTAATATTATAAAAAAATTGGATTTTTTACTTCTTAGATTTATTGCAAGATAAGAAGTAGACCAACAATTTTGTTGTGAATAGAAATCTAAACCATTTTAAAGACGTGAACATGAATAATCAGATAATAGTAACTCTATTTTTGTGACACCCCACAAACTGAACTAGGCACACATCTTGCAGTTTTAAAAATATAGTACATATAAGACATGTCTTCCAAATAACAACTAGAGCCAAGTAAAGATAAGAGTAAATCAATCATGGACTAGATGTCAAAGTTTATGATTAGATCCCATACTAGAAAAATAAGAACAAAACAACATATTATCTTTAACAAATGCATAATTAATTTCCACAAATAAGAAACATACCCATGTATAATAGATTTACCAACTAGTGTTAGAAGGAATAGGATATGATTTGGATGTTTTTTTATTTTCCACAAATAAGAAACTTACTCATGTATAATAGATTTACCAACTAGTGTTAGAAGGAAAATAAAAAAACATCCAAATCATATCCTACATGTCTTTTCAACCACTACTACAGAAATAGCTTATAACGTCACATTTAGAGGCGTTAGTTATTAACAAAAACCGAGGCCTAAAGCCTACAACGTCGGCTAATTACAGAGACCGGAATCTATATTTGAAGACCGGCCAGACATGAGTATCACGTTTCATTTAGCGTCAGTTGCCTATAATGAACCGACGCCTAAAATAGCCCGACAAATCCAATTTTTCAAGCAAACAAAATTACCCTCAAAGTTTCACACACGGTGTTAGTTTTTTGACCGAATAACCGATGCCTAACGACAAAAAAAATTACCTCCAAAGGTTGTCGGTTTTTGTGTAAAAACCGACGCTGATAAGGTTTCGCGCGCCGTCCCCCCAAAAAATTTTAGGGTTAAGATTGTCCAATGGACGTCAGTTTTTTCTGGCAACTGACACTGATGGATGTCAGGTGTCGGTTTCTTAGATAACCAACGCCTTTGTTAACTTAATACCCCTCGCAAGAAATAGACTCTCGCTTTATCCCCCTCTGTTACATTGATCGCTAGTTGTTCCCCTTCTCGACGCCGCCAGAGCTCCTGTGGTCGATGCCGCTGCCGCGACCGAAGCTCCTGTGGTCGACGCTGCGCTGCCGTTCTCCTCCGCCATTTTCCATCACTGCCACACCTTCTCCTCTCCTGCTCGCACCTGCTCGATCCTCGCCTACTCTACATGTAACGACCGAGAACCACTGCCCAAGGCTCTAGCAGAGTTTCAGGAATGACGACTGGCCCCACAGACCACCACTAGCCTTAATTGCAAGCTTTTGTCCACTCACGCGCAAGTCAGGATCAACTTCCCGACTGGTCACCCATCCTAGTACTACTCCAAGCTGAGCACGCTTAACTATGGAGTTATTTAGAGATGGGTTCTCGGAAAAGGAGTTGCACCTTGGTGATATGAGTAGTCCAATCATTCCGTTTAAGAGTGTTTTATCTGAGGCCTCAAATCTTGGGATGTTACAATCTCCCCCACTTAGACTCTTGACGTCCTCGTCAAGACTCAACTATAAGGCCTCATAATCTCTTCCCCATTTCAGTACAGACCGACAATGGCCCATGGACACCCAGCTCCCGATCACGGAATACCAGCACAAGGGTGGCTACGTCAACCATGGACAGCCCTTTCCTACATGCCTGGACCACACGGCTCAAGACTAGCATGCCATGCCCATGTGGGCCCCACCTACTGGAGGGGAATTGGCTCTGATACCATTTCTAATGATCGAGACCCACTGCCCAAGGCTCTAGCGGAGTTTCAGGAATGACGACTGGCCCCACAGACCACCACTAGCCTTAATTGCACGCTTTTGTCCACTCACGCGCAAGTCAGGATCAACTTCCCGACTGGTCACCCATCCTAGTACTACTCCAAGCTGAGCAAACTTAACTATGGAGTTCTTTAGAGATGGGTTCCCGGAAAAGGAGGTGCACCTTGGTGATATAGGTAGTCCAATCATTCCGTTTAAGAGTGTTTTATCTGAGGCCTCAAATCTTGGGATGTTACACTACACCTGCTGGTCGCCGCCGCTGCTCTCTAGAGCTCCTCGCCTGCTCACTACTTGCACCTGCTAGTCACCGTCGTCGACCGAGGTACCCTCTTCCTCCTCTACTCACACATGTGGTTGAGGTAGCTAGTCAGGACCTAGGGGAGTGGTTGTGTTGGCCGACCACGGCTGTGCTGGCCAGCACAACCGTGGTCGTGTCCAGCCCACTGGTTGTGCCTTGGTTTTATCCATTTGGAAAGGAGGGAGCAGGAAGAATAAGATAGATTTGCAATTGAATACTAATTCTTGACCTAATTCTATAAATTTTGATGCATGTTGAATTAAGATATTAAAACCTTAATACACATTTCACCATAATCTTGAATTAACTATATTGCTGAAATCTTGTGATCAATCTATCTAAGATATTAAAACCCTAATGTTAAATCTCTGATTTTGTACTGATGTGTTGCCCTAACATGTACATGAATCCCTGTTGTATGATGTAGATTGATGATAATGCATGAGCTAGTTTGAAATTTTGAAATCAATTATGAATGTCTCCATCCCTAGGTTTTACTAATTTATGTGTAATCTTTATCTTGATGATGAACATGCATGGACACTCGTAATGTTGAAATCAATGTTATAGAATGACAACACATGTATTTGTTGGCCTAGAAACTGGTCTAAGATTTACTCATTAGGAGTAAATCTTGGATAGTCCCCAGTTTGGGACTGTTCTTGAACACCTAATCTCACTTAGGATGTAAGTTTATAATGTGTATTAGGTTTTCAAGAAAATTTCGGAAGCATTTCAACATTATTCTCTAAGTACATATGTACTTAGAGAACAATGGGGTAATGCTGCCGAAATTTTCTTGAAAACCCAATACACATTATACACTTACTAGTGAGATTAGGTGTTCAAGAATGGGATAGGTGGTACACATTTATTATACATAAGAATGACAACACATGTATTTGTTGTCCTAGAAACCCATCCAAGATTTACTCATTAGGAGTAAATCTTGGATAGTCCCCGGTTTGGGACTGTTCTTGAACACCTAATCTCACTTAGGATGTTTTAAACATTAATTATATATAAGACCTTAAACCCTAAAAATTTAACCATAAACCCTAATCTTTTAACCCTAGTCCCTAATCTTGTTCTAATATATACTTGTTTTCTCTTTGATCATAGAATGGATAGATCATGGATGTCCATTCCAAATCACTACACCCCCAAGTTTATTTTTTGTCTTGACCAGTTTATTAGATTTGCCGAGGAACATAGGAAACAACCTGGAGATAGGTTCTACTGTCCATGTAGGCATTGCGGTAACAACTTGAAAGTCAGCACTAGTGACAAAATCAAAAGTCATGTCATGTGCAACGGGATTGTACAAGGCTATACAGAATGGCACTGGCATGGAGAGATTTCATGTATTCCCCGACTGGACGGATCTTGCACTGCCTCATGCACACCTAGATGCTGAAACACTTTGTGAGGCAGTAGGCGGAGTGATACTGTGGTCCAAAGAGGATGTCCTCTATACTGATATTGTATGATAAATTTCCATTACTTTAATTTGTTAGTGTGTATATATGAGTCAATTGATCTAAAATTATATATACATGTCAAAAAGACGAGACCCACTACATATCAACCTCCACCTCCTTGACTACCAAGTTGGCTTCCAAGGGACGTACATGCCTCGATAGGTCCTAATTATAGGGGTGTGGCGGTATGGATCAACGACCATGATACAAATTTCCCTATAATTGTTACTACTCCGGAGGATGTTGTAGGTAAATCATATGATAACAATCTATTTATACAAGTTTAGCATACATATTAATGCATGCGTAATACAAGTTCTGCATACGTACATATTAATGCATAGGTATTAATGCAGGTCAATCATATGAAAACACGATATTTATACAAGATATTTTGGAGTTGTTTAGTTATCAATAGATGAACACATCTATGATAGAGTTGTGGATATGGTGAGATCTTGTTTATACATCCATATACCTTGTTTTATATACAGTGATATGATTTCTTATATATTAATGCATATGTAATACATGTTTTGCAGCCACTTACACAAGATATGTAGAGATTTTGGGTTTTCCCATGTGGGATTTTTGGTTCCATATTTGATTAGTCTTGTAGATACAAACCCTTCTTCAGTTACTTCATATTGCTGTGATGCTTTTGAAAATTTTGGTAAACATAAGAAGATGGTGATAATAGCTCCATTCAATGTCGAGTAAGTTTACTTTTCTTATAATTTGGACTTAATAAAATTACATTTTTATTGTGGATTTTGAGTTATTAATATTTAACTTTCTTACATGTAGTGGTATGCATTGGGAGTTACTAGTTATTGTCCCCAAGACATTCACTATCTATTATCTAGATCCTACGTGGAATGAGTTGGAATTATATGGACATGCAATTAAAAGGCCATTATTCTCATGAGAAATATTTCATGTTTTTATATATGTTAACATCTGATACTACATTACTATTTAATTATGCAATTTAATGGGTTACATTAACATATCCAGGGATTTACAAGAGTACAAGAAAGCTGGAGGAAAGGTCCCTAGGAAAAAGGATCTGTCACTAATTTGGGAGAATGTGAAAGTAATTTCCTGACTCCAATGTATATATTATTTATGTGAACTATGCTTATTTGTATTTTTTGAATATTTTGTATGTTTCAATTTATAGTGTGCTACTATGTGATGCTATTTATGGACCTAATCATCAAACATGCCATAATGGAAATTGATAAGATACAACAAGTATTATACATAGTCTCATTAGATAATATGAAATATATCAATCTTATTATATATTATTAATTATATATATATGTCATTCTCTTTGCAGGTCTTTAAAACTACTGACTTCAGCACAGGTAGAAAGTGTTTTGATGTACATGCTCCCTATACGATAGATGAATTAGATGTTGTAAGAGAAGAATGGGCAAAAGCCCTACAAAGAGTGGGAATTTTTAGATATAATTTTATTGACAATGATGAATAAAGAATAACTTTGTTCTCATAATTATTTTTTTGTGAATCTGAATGAATTTTTATGAATTGTCATATGTGTTTGAAGATGATCAATACATAAATGTTTCTACATGTGTCTGAATGTGAAAAGAGATGAAATGAATGGAACTGCAGGTTGCTACTGGTTTCTACATGTGTGTGGTGAAAAAATAACATGAATGAAATGTGCTTATACATGTGTGTGAATCACACATATATATAATATTGTCCATCTTGTTAATTTTGCAGGTTTGTGGCATGTTGTTAGCTGATATCAATGGATGTCGTAAACCTACAGTTTAGAACTAAACTGTAGGTTCTCATCCTGCTGACTAGCCATACAACAGGCCTACAAACTGATAAGAAAAAAAAATCTTAATATAGGTGTAATGACCCGCACTTTTAAGTGCCTAAAAGACCTTAAAGTCACAGACCGTTAATCATAATTTCTAGGATCAGATTCAAGAAATAATACAGAATAGTAAACAATTTCCATTAATGATCAAATATTTACATGTTTAGATAAAAAGATCCTCTAAGGAGTTACATAACTTTTAAAACAGAATTAACTTTTACATATGTGAAGATAAACCATTAAGACTAAAGCTTAAGGAATAACTCTAGTGTCTTCAACATCATTATCTGTACCCTCATGTCCATGCTATCAAGTATATCTGATACCTAAAATGCCGACAAAAAAATACGCGGCCAGTATAATACTATACTGGTACATGGGTTCAAACAATAATCACGAGTATAGATATAAGCAAACATATTTATCTTTCATATAAGAAAATAAACTTGTTTTCATATTCTAACCCATATATGGTAAACTACCTCAGGTGTAATCACTATCCCTCCAGGGCTCGTGTGTATTACCCTTAAGATCAGTCTAACCCAGGGTTCAGAATACTATTATTTATTTTACATGATACTCATAGGAACTTTATAATTTGCAAGAACTAAATAAACAAGCAAGCAATTTATTTATCGTTCAATCTCATCAAGAAACATCGACAATCTCGGAATTCGATACATGTATTCATAAGGGTAACGACATACCTTATGTCATCGTAGAAACCATGCAGATCTAACATGTACTTTAAGAGTGGTTCCAAACATCCAATCAACAAAGCATGTAATCAACATGTATCTGAAACAAAGAGTACTACATATGTGTCACTATGTATTCATATTACATTACTAATATCTAGATGCACTCCTAAACTAGGGTTTAGGGTGATCTCATGTTTGGACTAAGGGTTAGGATTACAAATCCTAACTCCTCATGTTATGGTTTCTAGGATTGCAAATCTAGTTATGCATATTAGGTGAACCCATAATCGTCAACTTAAGCATATTAAACTACTCATTACATCTACTTCACATTATCAGTTTTAAGATTATCTCAAGATGTCCATGTTGTTTGTAAAACCCTAAACAACATGAATAAGAATACTAATCCAGAATCATCCATTATTCAACATTATCAAGGTTTTACTCATTATACATGGCAAGATCATGTGTTAGCCTAATATGAACGAATCTATTCAATAAAGCATCATATTAGCCAGAATTAGGCTTTCCTTTACATTTAACACATTAGCACATGTATTTCATATACTTTTAGAACATGAAGCTTAATCAGACTATGGTTATATTTTCTTTAGATTCCCCTCATTTTTCTGAGCAATTTTCATGTATAATAAGTCTCCATCTAAGTTACCGATTATTTTCTATGATTTTCACAAGCTAAACTGATATGAAACAATCGCACACTGACACATCAGCGTTTGATACACCCTTATGCGCCACGTGGGCCCACGCTTGGCCAATGGACAGCGGTCATCTCGGCCCCGTGCCTGTTAAGGCTGGTAACTTAAAATAGAATGAATTGATCATATTACCCTTACCTGGCTTGTAGTAACTGAGGGGCTTGCAAGTAGTTTCCCCTCATGTTGCCTCCCACCTTGCGTCAGGCCGAACGCTATCTCTGCGAGTGGCGCACCCAACCATCGTGCAACGACCATCTTCCTTGCTGGCAAGAAGCCCAATGGAGTTCTGCCTCCTCGCCTGCAACGACAAGTCTCTCTCCTTAGAGATGCAGACACCCCACAGTGGATTCCTTCTTCCACCGTTTCCAGTGCCTGGTCTCTCTAGGTCCCATCTCCGCCGAGTGTCTTCTGTCAGCGCTCTCCCTTCATGCATCGTTCCCAAACATGCCGACTAGATGCAGGAGCCCGTCGCCCTTCCCAGCGCCTCCTCGGCATCCATCCTGGCGAGCAAGATGATGCAGCCTATGATTTGTGCTTCTCGTCCTTCTGCAATGCATGGCATGCTCCCATCTCCACACGTCTGCAACACACAACCTACTCACCGTCCTCGCGTACACAGACACACCGCCCCCTTTGGCACTATGGCCTCCTTAGCCGGGGACTCCATCCTCGAGACCACTTCCCCTTCGTAGCCCTGGCTTCTAGGAGACCCCGTCTTGGTGCAGTAGGTCGTCTACTTCACGATTGTAGATCAAGCATGACGCCTGACCCCAAAGCCTTGGGTGGCCACTGCATCTCTAGATTAGAGAAGCCCATATCACCATGGTGAGGCCTTCCGGATCAATTAGGAAAGGGAGGACGTCATCATGCATGCAAGGTGAGAGGAAGATAGTGGACAAGTCATGCATGCTCCTGCTTGGTCTAGGAGGGCAAGTGATTGTAACAGTGAGAATGGTGTAGTCTAATGCTTATCTCCTTGAGGCTGATAGATCAACTGCCATCGTGAACTATCATGAGAAAGAACCCTAGGCTTAGAAGGAGGATGACGATGATAGTGGAAGGGGGCACTACCTATATATATACGCACATCGCTCATGGAGCCCTTCCCACCAGTCACGCCTCGTTGAGGCTTGTTTCCAAACCTAGGAAATAATGACTTGCTGGTTCCCCCCTCGTTTTCTTTTTCATATTTAGCAAACCAAAAGATAACTTTTATGGAAGGGATTAAACTTTGTTGCCCGCAAGATATGACTCCTTACCTTTCTTTCTCTTGCTATTATAACCAACACTTGAGGAAAGTATACATGGACATTATTCATTATGTTTCTAAAAGTATTCCCAAGATATCTATCTTTCTAAAGAGAAAGGTTATGTATTTTAATTAATAAGCAATTAAACATATTCTCATGTGTTTCCTATACGGAACTCTTGACTTTTATTCTTATTAAAACATGGATTTGGCAACAAGAATCCCTTTATAATTTATTCATGTATGAATCTGATCTATTTATTTATCTTGTGCCACAAGCACCCTTGTACCAAAGTGATTAACGCTATTATTCCATCCATAATACTATTGAAAAAAAAAACAAATTCATTTATATAATTCAATTTCACCAAAATTGAGGATATTACATTCACCCCTCCTTAAAAGGAATTTTGTCCTCAAAATTCAGGCCTACTAAGCCTAGGTGAACAATAACTCGTTTTATTTCAAAACGTAGGGTTAGCACCCTACTTAGACATCTTTAACAACCTTTCTATAGTATATCAAATTTCATTTTACTACTATGATTGGCACCTGAATTCAAGTATATCCACACCTATAGTATCACATCTTATCATCAATTGATGATTTCATTATTATTGATGATTTCGTTATTACTTGGTGATTTCTCTTTTCACCTAGGTTTCCAACCTATTATTCATTATTTGCACACAAGGGTGAGGTAACACCTCTAACTATAGTTCATGTCATTACATATTCAATTTAAGACATTCATCCTCTTTATCTTAATTTCAAGCATAATGTATGTCTATCCAATCTCCCTCCCTCATAATGAGATGAAATATGCATTTGACTGCAGACCAAACACAAAGTTCATTCCATTCCAAGAGCGGAGATAGTACATCCACACATCACCTTCCAATTTCACATATTAAGTTGAATCATACCCAATATGAATCTAAACTTACTTGTTCTTAATTTTATAGCATTCTTATGTTCCATGAAGTCAAGTGTCACTATTCTTACTCTTAAGTTAGGGCACAACTTCCCTCAAGTTTTCATGACTTCTTTTATATTTACATCTCATGTATCATTATGAGCCTTAGACAAATCCTCGAGGTCTATAGGGGTATAGGTACTTTTGGAGTGATCTCATCCTTATGCATCAAGAGAGTGCCTTTCACATTCAACCATTAGGCTACATGATCATCATGGAGGTAACTAATTTACTGAGTCGTGTACCTTGGATAAACCTAGCTATTACCTCCTGATCACATGGTCATGTGCATTCAGGGCACAATCAACTCCCAACCCATCGGTCCTATTTACCTCTAATACACCCTGACCCTAGGATTGTATTAGGACTCTACCCTCCCTAAGGGTTTCTTTTAAGATGTCAAATCTTTTAAGCACATTATTCTCTTATTTAATTATTTAACCCGGATTGCCTCCATCTCTCTCTTTTGAGTACATATAATGTAGTGTCGTCCCATCATTGGGATCGGGCCACCTTCCCTCCAGGGCTTGGTGCCATGTTGGTCTTCCCTCCTGGGATTGACCTCTGTGATCTTCCCCTCCAGGGGCTTGATCCTAAACAACTGCATTGTGGACTTAGGCCACCTTCCCTCCCGGGCTTGGTGCCTTCCTGGTCTTCCCTCCTGGGCTTGACCATTTCATGACCTTCCCTCCTGGGCTTGGTCGTCCACTCAGGCCACCTTCCCTCCTGGGCTTGGTGCCTTACTGGTCTTCCCTCCTGGGCTTGACCAGTTGTGTCACTCAGAGTTGGCATCCTTGGGTTCAAAGAATATAAGTTCTTTCATTTTTTTATATCTTTAACTCTTCACTCCTCTAGGTGAGGATTAAGGTTATCTCAATACTTAAATACATTTATTCACTTACCTTTTTAAGGGAAAGTCCTAGCCTAGGGTGCCTTCTTAGTTCATAGGAGAGGGTTAGGCTTGCTCGCCACAACCTAATCCCAAGAACTAAGGTTTTGCCTCCCTCTTAGGTCATCTTCCCACTCTTGGGTTGACCCACCCTAGGTTGGCACACTAACCCTAAAGGTTTCTCAGAAACCTCTTTCTTTTATCATTAGGCATAACTTTTATCATCAACCCATGTTTGCTCAACCTATAGAATACCCCCCTCATGGTCTCTATCCATTCAATGAACTTGGGTCACCTTCCCTCCAGGGCTTGGTGCTACCCCGGCCTTCCCCTCTAGGGCTTGGACACCATCACTAAACTTTTAGAGACAACGTAAGGAGTTTGAGCAAGTTATACTCAACCTTTCATTTTATTATATATACATCTATTGGGTTTTTTTATTATATCCATTAAGACTTATCACCTAAGTTTTATGCTCCTCATGCCCACATGCATGGGAGATTGGGTTACCTAAACCATCTCTTATTTTTCTTATTCATGATTTCAAGTTTCACATGGGTAGTGTCCCATACCACCACACCATGTTGATTACCAATTTCAAGTTTCACATGGGTAGTGTCCCATACCACCACACCATGTTCATTATTTAAGTTTAAGGTTTTTTTTTGGGGGTTAGGGTTAGGGACTACACTCTACCTCTTAGAGTTTCCACATCCCTAGACTCTCTAGGATTTCCATACCCTAAACCAAGTCCTTCCTCTAAGAAAGGGCTTACCCATACTTGTATCTTTCTAGTGTCTACCCTCTCTAGAGGGACCTACACAAAAAGTTACATCTTTTCACATTTTACTTCTCTTATTAATATTTTCTTTTCAATGTTTTTTTTAAGTAAGAGATGAGAAGTCGACGAAAATGTGAGATGAGAAACCTAAAAGACACATTAGTCTTTACTAATTTTTCTCTTAAGTTTTCTAAGGATGATTTGAAATTATAAACTATTAAGTATTAGTTGATGAATCTGTGCTATGATACCAATTGTAACGACCCACACTTTTGAGTGTCTAAAAGACCTTAAAGTCACAGATCATTAATCATAATTTCCAGGATCAGATTCAAGAAATAATACAAAATAGTAAACAATTTCCATTAATGATCAAATATTTACATGTTTAGATAAAATGCTCCTCTAAGGAGTTACATAACTTTTAAAACAGAATTAACTTTTACATATATGAAGATAAACCATTAAGACTAAACCTTCAAGAATAACTCTAGTGTCTTCAACATCATTATCTGTACCCTCATGTCCATGCTATCAAGTATATCTGATACCTAAAATGCCGACAAACAAATATGCAGTCAGTATAATACTATACTGGTACGTGGGTTCAAACAATAATCATGAGTATAGATATAAGAAAACATCTTTATCTTTCATATAAGAAAATAAACTTGTTTTCATATTCTAACCCATATCTAGTCAACTACCTCAGGTGTAATCACTATCCCTCCAGGGATCGTGTGCATTACCCTTAAGATCAGTCTAACCCAGGGTTCAGAATACTAATATTTATTTTTCATGGTACTCATAGGAACTTTATAATTTGCAAGAACTAAATAAACAAGCAAGCATTTTATTTGTCGTTCAATCTCATCAAGAAACATGAGAAATATCGGAATTCGATACATGTATTCATAAGCGTAACCACGTACCTTATGTCATCGTAGAAACCATGCAGATCTAACATGTACTTTAAGAGTGCTTCCGAACATCCAATCAACAAAGCATGTAATCAACATGTATCTGAAACAAAGCGTACTACATATGTGTCACCATGTATTCATATTACATTACTCATATCTAGATGCGCTCCTAAACTAGGGTTTAGGGTGATCTCATGTTTGTACTAAGGGTTAGGATTACAAATCCTAACTCCTCATGTTATGGTTTCTAGGATTGCAAATCTAGTTATGCATATTAGGTGAAACCCTAATCGTCAACTTAAGCATATTAAACTACTCATTACATCTAGTTCACATTATCAGTATTAAGATTCTCTCAAGATGTCCATGTTGTTTGTAAAATCCTAAACAACATGAATAAGATTACTAATCCAGAATCATCCATTATTCAACATTATCAAGGTTTTACTCATTATACATGGCAAGATCATGTGTTAGCCTAATATGAATGAATCTATTCAATTAAGCATCATATTAGCCAAAACTAGGCTTTCCTTTACATTTAACACATCAGAACATGTATTGCATAACCTTTTATAATAGGAAGCTTAATCAGACTATGGTTATATTTTATTTGGATTCCTCTCATTTTTCTGAGCAATTTTCATGTATAATAAGTCTCCATCTAAGTTACCGATTATTTTCTATGATTTTCGCAAGCTGAACTGATATGAACCAATCACACGCTGACACATCAGTGTTTGATACACCCTTATGCGCCACACGGGCCCAGGCTTGGCCAATGGCCAGCGGTCATCTCGGCCCCGTGCCTGTTAAGGCTGGTAACTTAAAATAGAATGAATTGATCATATTACCCTTACCTAGCTTGTAGTAACTGAGGGACATGCGGGTAGTTTCCCCTCACGTTGCCTTCCACCTCGAGTCTGGCCAAACGTTGTCTCTGCGAACGGCACACCCAGCCGCCGTACAATGGCCATCTTCCTTGCCGGCAAGAAGCCCAGTGGAGTTGTACCTCCTCGCCTGCAACGATAGGTCTCTCTCCTCAGAGATGCAAACACCCCACGGTGGATTCCTTCTTCCACCGTTGCCAGTGCCTGGTCTCTCTAGGTCCGATCTCCGCCGAGTGTCTTCTGTCAGCGCTCTCCCTTCATGCATCGTTCCCACATGTGCCGACTAGATGCAGGCACCTGTCGCGCTTCCCAGCGCCTCCTCGGCATCCATCACGGCGAGCAAGATGATGCAACCTATGATTTGTGCTTCTCGTCCTTCTGCAATCCATGGCTTGCTCCCATCTCCACGCATCTGCAGCACACAACCTACTCGCCGTCCTTGCATACAAAGACACACCGCCCCCTTTGGCACTATGGCCTCCTCAGTCGGGGACTCCATCCTCAAGTCCTCTTCCCATTCGTAGCCCTGGCTTCTAGGAGACCCCATCTTGGTGCAGTAGGTCGTCTTCTTCACGGCTGCAGATCAAGCATGACGCCTGACCCCAAAGTCTTGGGTGGCCGCTGCATCCGCAGATCAGTGATGCCCAGATCACCATGGTGAGGCCTTCCGGATCAATTAGGAAAGGGAGGACGTCATCATGCATGCTAGGGGAGATTAAGACAGTGGACAAGTCATGCATGCTCCTGCTTGGTCTAGGAGGGCGGGTGATTGTAACAGCGAGAATGGTGTAGTCTAATGCTTATGTCCTTGAGTCTGATAGATCAACTGCCATCGTGAACTATCATGAGAAAGAACCCTAGGCTTGGAAGGAGGATGACGATGATAGTGTAAGGGGGCGCTACCTATATATACGCACATCGCTCATGGAGCCCTTCCCACCAGTCACGCCTCGTTGAGGCTTGTTTCCAAACCTAGGCAATAATGACTTGCCGGTTCCCCCCTCCTTTTCTTTTTCATATTTAGCAAACCAAAAGATAACTTTTAAGGAGAGGATTAAACTTTGTTGCCCGCAAGATATGACTCGTTACCTTTCTTTCTCTTGCTATTATAACCAACACTTGAGAAAAGTATACATGGACATTATTCATTATGTTTCTAAAAGTATTCCCAAGATATCTATCTTTCTAAAGAGAAAGGTTATGTATTTTACTTAATAAGCAATTAAACATATTCTCATGTGTTTCCTATACGGAACTCTTGACTTTTATTCTTATTAAAACATGGATTTGGCAACAAGAATCCCTTAATAATTTATTCATGTATGAATCTGATCTATTTATTTACCTTGTGCCACAAGCACCCTTGTACCAAAGTGATTAACACTATTATTCCATCCATAATACTTTTGAAAAAAAAACAAATTCATTTATATAATTCAATTTCACCAAAATTGAGGATATTACAATAGGCGTCGGTTATTTGATCAAAACCGACACCAAAGACATACAGCGGCGATTTTTGATAAACAAATCAACATCTATATGGCCAGGAATCACGGTCGTGCTGGGAAGCATGTCCGTGGTGGCAGGCAGGGGATATGGCGTCAGTTATTAGCACAAAATAGATGTCAGTTCAGCTGATATGGCCAGGAAACACGGCCATGCTGGGAAGCATAGCTGTGGTGGCATGGGAGATGGCGTCAATTATCTTACAAAAAAACGCCTATAGGCCCTTTGCTGGCACGTTTTCGATGGAGGGAAGCGTTGTGACGTTATTTCTTTTAATAACTGACGTTTGTAACAATTATATAGTGTCAGTTTTCTTAAAAAACCAACGCCTATAGTCCCTTTACTAGCATGTTTTCGGTGGCAGGAAGCTTTTTGGCGCCGGTTGGGAACTGACACTGAAGGGGTCCCCCTTTAGTAGAGCCCACTAGGGTGTCACTTGGAAACTGACACTAAATCCCTTAATGAACCGACGCTAAAGGCCTGTTCTGTAGTAGTGAACATATATTCATTCACCTTGAAATTACTTGGCTCGAACCTCATCTAGTAGAAGTTGCCACACATGAGTCTTTATTTGGCGACTTACTATCATTATTGTGGGTTTTATCACACCCTAATATATCTACAACAAAACCTTGGTCCACCAAAAGGTTTTTTAAAGAGTCTAGGTAGGACTTTCGACTTCCTCCCATCAGGTTCTAATTTTGGATACATTAGAAAGGAAGAAATATTTAAAAATATCTTATCGTAATATAACTCATATTTCATAGTTTAAAGTTCATCTCACTCTATTCCTTATGGACTTATATTTTCATAACATAGGAATTTGGGTTAGAATCACAACATGTGACACACTCCTAAATCTTGGTAGTCTAACCTTCTAGGTCGCAACCAACAATTTTAAAATCCTTCTTGTAGTTCTCTATTTACTATAGGGATATCCATTTTATTTTCCCAATATTGACACCTGAGAAAAATCATTTAGTTTAGGACACCTAACTAGCTCTATTAATCATTTCACTTATTATTTGATCAATGTACTCATGTTAAAGAGAATTTGTTTCATCATGTATCATGTGTGTGTATTCTTGAACATCTAGAATTACATGAATCACATTGGTTTAACAAGAAACATAATGATTATAACATGAAGAACACAAATTTAAAATTTATAACATTCACGTTTCTTTATGATTCTGACATCATTTCATATAAGTCATCATTAGTGGGCTACAATGATGGGACATAATCATATAATGAAGTTGAATTCTAATTACAATTTCTCAAATACAGACAATAGATTCTATTTTATCTCCAAAACATTTCGTATAAATTATCTTTGTACCACACTTTTTAGTTATATTTATAGAGACATGAGGACCAACAACACTACTGTTATATAAGCATATTTCAATATCCATAATTCCCAATCCATTTTTATTATACAGAATATACATATTTCATCTTGTTACAGTACATATAAATAAATGTGAAAGCATAAACATAAAACACACTTATTACTAATATTCAACTAGATACAAGGATTAAGTTAGAGGTACTATTTAAAAAATATCTTTTGTCATAATCTATTGGTGAATAGACCATTCTTAGTTACAAGTATTCAAGAACACAATTACAATCTAAGAAGACACTCTTTTCAGTAAATTTACATGAACATACTCTTATCATTAATTTGAACTATATTTTTTAAAAAAATTTAATAAGTCATTCAAGAACAATAATCATTTTTATCACCTAATCATATCACGGCTAGACTTAGGTTCTTAGATACAACTAATTTATCCTTCATTTAAAATTCATTATTCTTAACTTCTTAAATTCCTCACTCAACATAACGATAACAATCGATTATTCTAAATTTTGTTAATGGACAATTCTTCACTCTCATTAGAATCTTCTATATTATAAATTTTATTCTTTCAATAAAGGTCAACTTAAATGTGTTTCACATAAGTTTATTAAAAACTTATTCATACTCATTTTATTAATATATCATCCATTACTTATCATTCTGATTAAGTCCACTCTTGTCTATTTCTTCTATCAATTTAGATAGCGTCGCATGTTACTGTATTCTATTGAAATTGTGTTATTCAAAATAATTCTTCCATTTCATATAAGAACTACTACAGATATGACTTATGTTGTTAGTTTTTTTTTCAAGGGAAGCTGACATTGTAATTTATCTCATTGGTTCCTTGAAGAAAATCACCACAGTTGGCCAACTGTTAAAATATAGGCTGCATTTTATTTATCTCATCAGTCGATTCATAAATAAACCAATGACATAAAATGCCTGTGAAAATATAATTTTGTGTAAAATTTTAAGAGAGATTCAATTTTCTTCGAAACCCATATATTATCAATTCCTTCTATAATAACCGATGAGAAATAAGCATAACCCATAGAATCCTCATGGCCATTTTTGTGGATAGTAACTGACGACGAAGTCTATGTGCCAAACGTCCCACACATTTTTCCCCCCGAAATTAGAATATCTCTCGGTTGTTTATATAGAAATTGAAGATGTAAGTATCATTAGAATGCATCATTTGTCATAAGTTTTTTCATAGAGGGATCGACGATATAGGTTCACACATACACTAGTTTGGTCGACAATTTTGATCCAATAAAATGATGACATAAGGCACGTCATCAGTTTATTTATAATAATTGATGACATATTTCTTACTTAAATGTGCTAGAAACCTCTCTTCCCCCTCCCAGTAAGAAAGATCTGTATGATGTAAAACCATGCGCTCCTCCTCCATCACTCCCTCCCCTCTGTTCTTGCCTTCATAGACCCACCGTTGTCAATTTTGCCCCTCCTACAACCGAAATTGGTCCTCCTCATCCATTCTTCCATCGTTGATCCTCCTCTAGTAAGTTATCGTTTCTCCTCCTCCAATCATCAAAGCTCCTCCTCCATGTTTTTCCTCCTCCAGATTGCACTGATGCTGCTCCTCCTCCTCCTTCTTGGTGTGGTGTTGTTTCTACTTTCTGTACCAAAGTTGACGCCACACTTCCTCTAGTCACCTTTGTTGCATCTCCTACTCTCTTACTCAGTGTTGTGTTACCACTGCCTCCAGGTCCTACTTCTCATGATGCTTCTCCTCCTCCTATTCCTCATGGTTCCAGTGCCGCCACAACGTCCACCATAGGTATCTCCTCCACCTCTCCCCTTAAAAATCCAATTTTCAGCACAAATGCATAGGCAAAGATGAATATTTCTTACACATTGCGATGAATATGGATGTATAATGGATGTTAGTTTGTTTAAAATTCCTTTCTTTTAATATGGATGTATAATTGTTCCTGAGCTGTAGAAATAATCTAAACCCTAATGACTAAATTATAATTTCTAAACCCATATTTTTAATTCTAAACTGTGAACTCTAGTCTATAAACACTAGTGTCTACCCTTAATTTGCAAACCATATTGTTTCCCTAGAAACCCGTTTGGGATTAACTCATTAGGAGTAAACTCTAGATAGTCCTTGATTTGGTACTATTATCGAGCACATCGTCTTACTTAGGATTTAAGTCTATAATGCATGTTTGATTTCAATAAATTTCATCAACATTTCCCTTTTTGTTCTCTACATAGTAGGTGGGTATTTTCCCATTGACATCGATGTACTTGGAGAACTGTGTGGAAGTGCTGCTAAAATTTATTGAAATAGAAGACACATTATACACTTACTAGTGAGATGAAGTGTTCAAGAATGTGAAAGGAGGTACACATTCATCAATGTGAATACTAATAGATGGATAGGGCTCAATTAAAACATATTTTATTATGAAATAAACTTATTGGATGACAATTGATGGGCAAATCATCTTCCATTAGATCATAGAATGGATCGATCATCAATTTATAATCCAAATAATTTCACTCTTGAGTTTACTAATGGTATCAATCAGTTTGTCAGATTTGCAAAAGAACATAGAAAACAACCTGGAGATAGGTTTTATTCTCCTTGTGGGAATTGTAGTAACAACTTGAAAGTTGACATTGTTGACATGATCAAAAGTCATGTCATGTGCAATGCCATTGTACAAGGAAATAAAAATGGTGCTAGAATGGGGATATTCCTAGTATGATATCAGTAGATGTTGTTAGTGGTAGTTGTCTTGAAGAAGAAATGGCTGATGATGTTGATGTGAACGAACCGGTTTTAATAGACATGGTTGATGTGATGTTAGATAATTGTGGGTTAAATGTTGCAAATCCACCTCCCTTATCTAGAAACATTGTGCATGATGATGAGAAACCACTATACATAGGTTGTACTAATCTTACAAAGTTGAGGAATGTGTTGCAGTTGTATACTCTCAAGGCTAACAATGGATGGAGTGAAAAAAGCTCGACTTCTCTATTGTCTTTGTTGAAAGAAATTCTCCTTGAAGGAAATGAGCTTCAAATATCAACATATGAAATGAAAAAGATGTCATGCCCAATGGGAATGGAGTCTAAGAATACATGCATGCCAGAATGATTGTGTGATGCTTCAAAAGGACTGTATAAATTTAAAAGAATATCCAAAATGTAGGGCGTCCAGGTACAATAGAGTGATATCGGGTAAGACCAGAACCAAGTCTCCTACCAAGGTGTTGTGTTATATACCTATAATACAACAGTGCCAATGCTTGTTTTCTAATTCCCTAGATGTACAAAATTTATCTTACGATGTAGAATTAAAGAAAAACAACAATGGTATGCTACGCCATGTGTGATTCCCCGAAATGGATGAAGATTGATATTGTACCATGAATTTTTCAAAGAAGTAGTAATATTAGACTTAGACTTTGTACAAACATGATGAATCCATATGGAACATTAAGATGTCAACATTGCACTTGGATTGCAATGGTTGTTATATACAATATTCCTGTTTGGTTGTGTATGCAGAATAAATACGTCATGTTTTCCTTGAGATATCGAGTCCAAAAATACCTGGCAATGACATTGATGTTTTTTGAACTTCTAATATATGACCTAAAGAAACTCTATGTATGAGGCGTCATGACTTTTGATGCTTTGCACAGAGAGATGTTTGATTTATATGCTATGTTGTTTTGCGCTATAAATGACTTTCTACTTTGTTGGAACTTGTCTGAATACAGCGTAGATAGAACCAAGGCATGTCATATATGTGAGAAAAATACCAATTCAATCCAACTAAAATGTGGTGGTAATATTTTATATCTTGGTCATTGAAGGTTTTTTCCAAAGGTGCATCCTTACCGAATGTTGCACAAAACATTCAACGGCTTAAATGAGGAAATGAGTGCCCCTAAATCTATGTCATGGGAGTATGTTAATACAAGAGTATACAACATTTTAAATCATTTTGGTAAGTGAGCATGTACTACTCCTACAATTGAAAAGTCTTCATTTAGAAAGAGTTCAATTTTTCTGGGATCAGCCTTATTCGAGTTTTTTGACAGTTTGACATTGTATCATTGTCTGGCATGTTGAGAAAAACGTTTGTTATAGCATCATTGGTACTTTGTTGAATATAAAGGCAAGACTAAAGATGACATCAAATCTAGAATGGACCTACATGAAATGGTCATACGGAATGAATAAAAAAAATAGCAATGGTCACTGCACATATATACCTCATGCTTGTTACATCTTGTCTATAAATGAGAACAAAACATTTTGCAAGTGTTTTCTTAATGTGAAGGTACCATAGGGATATCAACCAATATCAGTAGATTGGTATTAATGATGGACATGAATCTGAGAGGTCTTAAATCTCATGATTGTCACACTCTAATGAAACATATATTGCATGTTACTATTTGATCTATCCTTCCTAAGCATGTATGGTTTGCAATCATAGGCATTGCTTCTGCTTCAACAATTTATGCAACACATTTTTTAATCATGAGAATCTAGATAAATTGCAAAGAGAAGTGGTAGCTACCATGTTCCAACGATAAACTAATAACTGCAACAAGATATAGAAATTATATTTCTATTAATGACATGTACATAATAACAATTCTCTAATTATATTACAAGGCCCGTAGGCAAAGATAAACTAATAACTCCAACTACGGTGGTAGAAACTCTTGCTCCATTAGCTACCCATAGCTCGACTTGGCCTTTTCGTAAAGGCTTACTTCTTATCAGATCCTACATATTTGTACATATGTGAGATCCACATCCGATATCTAGTACCCATGATGAAGAAGTATTTATGTTTATCTCAATAATGCATATACCTGAAATGGAAATCTCTATCCCCTGCTTCTTCTTTCGCAGTTCCTCCACATAGAGAGGACAATTTCTTTTCCAATGTCCATCCCGGTGATAATGGTGACAACTACCTTCTTTGGAGATCAGACCTTTAGCTTTGAGTGTGGATGACTTTGTCTTATGCCCAGATTTAGATAGTTTCTTAACCTTACATTTGCCTTTTGAATTTCCCTTTGTCTTACTGATCATCATCACAGACTTGGGCTTGTCTTTCTTCATTTGTGTTTCAGCAGTCCTCAACATGCCCAACAATTCTGACAACAGATTGTCAAGATTGTTAATGTTGTAGTTCATGACAAAATGACTATATGATTCAGGCAACGATTGCATAATCATGTCAATGGCCAACTCTTGACCTAGGGGAAATCCCAACTTGGAAAGGCTTTCCACATACCCAATAAAAGTGAATATATTAGTGCCAACTGACTCTCCCCCTTTCATCTAGCTTACGAACAAAGCCTTGGAAACATCATATCTCTCCTATCTTACTTGATGCTGATACATGTTCTTGATATGTGTTACCATATCCATGACATTCATGTTTACATGCTTCTCTTGCAACTCATAGTTCATTGAGCACAACATCATGCACTTGTAAGCATCCTTTTTACACTTGGGCATATTTGAGACGGGTTCCGCTGGCTCTGGGGTTCCAAGGAAGTAGAGCTTATGCTCCTGCGTGAGAACAATTCTTAGCATCCTAAACTAGTTTTGAAAGTTGATTATAGTAAGTTTGTCCTTCAATAGGACCGATCACAATAAGAATGTGTGAGTGTTGTTTTCCATTTGATTGCTATAAAAGAAAAAGTTTGCATTTAGTCCAAAACATTTTGACTTGAAAAGATTTGATAAACGAGATTAATTAGGCTTTTAATTAATTATGTTCCAACCATTTTATTCAAACCCTCGTTATCAATTTAGAAGATTGCAGTGTACAATCTTCTACTGAGCCAAGATGCAAAATAATTGAATCAATGCCCAGGCAACATCGTCGTCAAAGAGCAAATACTAACGTAGGCAAGTTTTACCAATTGCATCATATGCAACTCTTGGATAGATGATCATGCACAACTCCTTTCCATGATGCATCTTTGTGCCTCTATGTACTTGATCCTATCAAGGTTCCCTAGTTAAGTCCAACCCATAAGACAACACAATGAGTGTGCACCTTGTGGAGGCAAACCCACACACCTACCATCACATTTCCACACGATAGACAGTGTACCATGCGGAGGAGTGCCCACAAATAGTCGATCAAGTTTTTCTTGTGTGTTGCTTTATGGAATGCCACTAAAACTAAATATTATTAATTGAGGGATTTTATTAATACATATACATATCAAAACACCACATATTATAGTATGTATCATATACAACTATATCCACAACCACAAACGATAAACATGCAATTACAAACACAAAAATATTAGTTAAAGCCATACTATTGTAATCCTTTGGAGCCACAAAGGATTATGATCCACTTAAGGTTTTATGCATCTCATGGAACAACACCTATGAATTAACCTGTAAGGATCAACATTACAATGAACAACTTCATGGATGCTTCGTGAGGTTGGAACTTCAAGTTGCTTCTCCATGGATGCTCCTTAGAGTTAGATCTTTAGGTTGCTTCTTGGAATTTGATCTTCAGGTTTCTCCTCCATGGATGCTCCTTGGAGTCAGATCTTCAAGTGGCCCCCTTACATCAAGTTTAAAAAGACTAAAACTACTCCTATATTTATTACATCATATGAGTACAAATATAAAGAGAAAAAAATCAATTAAACTTTGAAATAAGAGATAAGGCTCGACATGCAAGCCAAAGACTTTATACCAAGGATCCACATACTACCATTATACATCCATAGCATTCACAAAAAAACATATCTACAACATTCACAACCACATTCATTCACAACATTCACAAAAAGGATATTCTAGGCCATAAGCGTGCAAACGTTCATCACATAAAATAGATTTTAAAGGCGACATTATGATATCATAGAGGTATATCTATAAATACATATATTATATCAAAATTGCAGTCCTTTTAATATAGAATATTCCCCACTAAATTATGTTTTAATTCCCACATAGATTATGGGGGGTACATAGGGGTAGCGCCCCTGTGCGGGGATCCCCTTGTCGGGCCTTAGAGGCAGATCCCCTGAAAGGTCTACGAAATTTTACTTTTGTGCACTTAGTAAAAGCAATATTTTGAATAGTCAACGCCATCTGAAATTTCAATAATAGAAGCCTACCATGTATATGGAATTAGGTTTAGATATGTACATTAGTAGTTTTAAGTTTGCATCGTATGCAATCACAAAACGGAGTATATAGCGATTCGATCATATCAAAGTGAATCCAAATATGCCATTGATCAACCTATCTCTGATACCACTGTTGCATTTTGTGGAGGAAACATGTGCGAAAGAAGCAACAAAATAACATATATTTCTACGCAACCCGCAATGGGATCTCATCGACAACAATGTATTTAGAAAGAGTGTTCACAGGATATTCCTTGTCGCGGAGCAAGTCTAGCGACATCCCACTGCATGATGGTGTGAAACACTCTTGGCTTACTCAAACGATACTTCTCTCTCGTCTTCTAAACACTTCACAAGAAGATCCAGTGACACTCCTCTCATGTGGCTACCAATACATTTTTTCCCAAAGCAAGTTCCCCACCAACGGTAGCCGAACCATCCGCTAAAATTTGTCCACATTCTGGGGTTGAAGAATGATCTATGCCACTCGTAGTGTGTATATACAATCATTGACATCCTCTGAATGCAAACGTCTCAACGTCTGCGTCTCTACTTTGTCCATGCAGATGGACTGGAACTCCATGTCGCACTTCCTAAGTAGGTAGGAAGGAGTAGCATCTGTGCAATGACGTGCTAGTATCGTGGTACTCTCCTTTCTCTCTCAGAGGACGGTGACGGCTAGGGTTTACGTACATGAGTGTAAACAAAAAAGCCTCTATCAATGTCTTGTTAAGACATCAGCCGCCAAGCCCCTTTAAATACGAGATGGAAGGAAGCAAGGTTTCCTAAACCCTTCAATAAATAGAAATATTGCGTTAATTAAAACACTCATGGATTAATTAGAATATTTTTCAATTAATTAATTAATTAATTAATCAGATTGATTAATTAATATTCAATTCCATGTAATTGCTCAGGATGGCTCTACGGGCATACATACCAACACCAACTTGAGCAATATTTTTTTTAGGGAAGTCAGAGGGTTTTTATTCATCTCGCCCCTCTCATGCAAGCGAAAACTTTAGGATCATTACAGCATACATTTCTTTCAGCAAAAATAAAATTGGTAGTACTACTACCATTACAGGACTCAGAATTGATAGTATTAGCTAGACTACTAGGAGGTACCCTATATACTAAGGAACCATCATTGGATTTTTGGTGATGTTTAGCAAGGCCATCAACAACCTTGTTCCTCTCTCTTGGGATATGATTGAGCTTCCAGTTATCCTTCCACCCACTCTTGATGTTAGCTAACCAAGGCACCAGTTTGGGAAAGTGTTGTATATCACCTTCAATAGCTTCTATAGTCTTCTGTGAATCAGTTTCAAAACTAATTTGATTGCAAGTAAAACCACTGCTAACCTCGACTGCCCAGTGAACAACCCTGAACTCGGCTTCCAGAGCATTGTTGGCATATATTTTCCTACTCCAGCCTCCTATCCATCCTCCATTCCAGTCTCTACAAACAAAAGCAATAGTCGAGAAGTTCTTTTTACCCTTGAATGTTGCATCAGTGTTTATCTTCCAGCAATTGAGATTCGGTGGCTGCCATCCTCCAACCTCCTGGTGAGGCCTTTCTTTCTTACTTTCTGCTGGTGTGAAGGCTAATTCAGTTAGCTTGCATTCCTTCCTAATAAGATGAGCTATGTAGCTGCTAGAAAGCATTGTTCCTTCGAAGACTTGTGTATTCCTCCCTTTCCATATTTTCCAGCATCCAACCATGAAGATCATGCTCTTGCTTTTATCAATATTGATACCATTTTCCAGCCATCCCCAAACATCAGTAATCGAGAAGAAATTGTTCCAAAGCTGGTTCCTCAAAATGGCTTTCCAAACAGCTTGGGCTCTGGGACAGTCCCTTATAGCATGTAAAATGGACTCCTCCTGGTTTCCGCAAATGGGGCACACTGCATTGGTAGTCCAGCCTCGATTCATCCTTTTCTTGTTTGTTAGAATCGCCTTATGACCAACCAACCAAATAAAAAATTTAACTCTGCTAGCAACCTTCGCTTCCCAGATAATGCTCCACCTTCCATGGACTCTAATGTCCTTGTTCTGACGTAAGATTTGGTAGGCACTCTTAATCGTAAATTGACCAGTGTCTGAGTGGTCCCAAGCTAGGACATCTTCCTCCTCCTTCTGTCGAGGAATATCAATTCTGGTAACATGATTGACAATTTCATTCGGAAACCAATCAGCAAGAAACTCAGTATCCCATCCATTGTTCAAGATAATCAAGCTCTCTACTTTCAAGTCATATAGCTCCTCAGGAATGGGTCGACTGCTATACTGGAAGAGCCTACCATCGATATCACACCATTTATCATACCAGACGTTAATGTTATGTTCGTTAACCGGTATCCAAGTCGAATTATTAGAGATGAACTCTTTAAATTGTAGAGCTGAGCGCCCTAGTCTGGATAAGTTGATGCCTTTTCCTTCAGTATGCTTACTGTACTTGCGATCTAGGCTTTTGCACCAGCTGGAACTCCTTCTAGTAGCAATATCCCAGGCATGTTTAGCAATGTGAGCGGAATTTAGTTCTCTCATACTCTGAATTCCAATCCCCCCATGCTCCTTACTGCAAGTAAGCTTGTTCCAAGCAACCAAAGCGAGAGGGTGGATTTTATGATTTCCACCCCATATAAAACTACGGACCGTGTTGTCGATACGTTCACAGACTTTGATAGGAATCACAGCCGTCTGCATCACATAGCTAGGAATAGCAGTAAGAGTTGACTTTTCCAAGCAAACTCGTCCAGCCAAGTTTAAACAACGTGCAGACCACGCTGCTATAGCAGAATCCACTTTCTTCAACATGGGGTTGTATGTGTCCTTGGTCACTCTACCATGAATGAGAGGTACTCCTAGGTATCTGCCTAGGTTGTTAGTAATGGTGAAACCACTGATCCTACCAATTCTGGACTACATGTTTTGGCTTACATTCCTTGAGAAGAAGATGGATGACTTTTTTACAGAAATGGCTTGGCCCGACACCCTGCCAAATTGCTTGAAGCATCGAAGAATAGTCTTCATTTCTTTTGTGTCTGCCTTGGCAAACAGGACCATATCGTCTGCAAAACAAAGATGGGAAATCTTGGGACCCGAATTATAAAGTTTGAAAGGAGTCCATTGCTTCTCCAGAACCCGTTTCTCAATAGCTTGACATAGGCGTTCTAAGCACAGCACAAAAAGGTAAGGTGATAGAGGATCTCCTTGTCTCAAACCTCTATTAGACTTGAAGGTGTCCGCTTCTCTTCCATTCCAGATAATAGAGCTTTCACCAGTTGAGATAGACTGTATGATATAATTGCAGATGATGTTGGGCATACCAGTCTTTTCCAGAGTATCCTTAATAAAAGGCCACGTCATATTGTCATAAGCTTTTGACAAATCGATCTTGATTGCCATCATCCCTTTTCCAGCTCTCCTATTCCTCATAAGGTGAATAATCTCTTGAGTGATAACAATATTATCAGATGTTTTCCTACCTGGTACAAACGCACTCTGCGCCGGGGAAATACAATGAGTAAGGTGGGATTTAATCCTCTCCACAATAATCTTAGACGTGATTTTCAGACTGAGATTATTAAGAGATATAGGTCGAAAGTGTTCACATAGTTCATGCTCCGAAGTCTTTGGGATCAGAAAATGGTCGACCTGCACATGTCTTCATCTAGGTCACCACCTTGAAGAGCATTATTGATGGTCAACAGTAAGGAACATTTGACAGTATGCCAGTTCTTCTTTATGAAACTACCATCCGCACCATCAGGCCCAGGCGCCTTGTGCGGATTATGTTTGGAAATAATATTGTGGATTTCTTTTAGGGAAGCCTTTGAGCACAACATCTGTTGTTCCTGCTCATTCAGTTTGTTAAACTGACCAATGTAATCCTTAATGTCCGTCGCGTGAGTGATAATAGGTTTAGTAAATAACTTCTTGAAGTAATTCATAATGAGTTCACTCATATCCTCCTCATTGCTGGTCCACACACCACTGTCATCTTTGAGCATAGTAATGGTATTGTGATGTCTTCTTTGTTTTACATAAGTGTTGTAAAACTTTGTGTTTAGATCGCCATCAGTCAGCCAATTAATATGGCTTTTTTGTCTCGCATCCTCCTCCTCCTTCTTTAAGATTTCACCGTATTGAGTTTCCATGTCAACAATCATGTTGGCAGTGAGTTCGTCATATTGTTTAGCAAGACTTTTTTGCAGCAGCTCGATATTTCTCAAGAGTCTTTTCTTATCATAAACAGTACTCTTCGTATTGTTAGTTTCCCATTTGTTTATGTTCTCGTGAGAGTTCTTTAAAGCATCATTGAACCTTAGGTTGGAGTTCCAGCTGGCTTTGACAGTATTTTGAAAGTCCTCAGAGTTGGTCCAGGATTCTTTGATAAAGAATCGGTTTGGTCTGTGAGTTTGTTGTGTATTCCCTACTGCAATGGGGAAATGATCAAAAAAAGTCTTAGGAAGGTGCTCGATCATGTAGGTAGGATAATTATTTAAGAACTCATTGTTGGCCACAACACGATCTAGCCTTTCCTGCAGACCTCCATGAATATAAGTAAACTTTTGCCCATTGAAACCGAGGTCCGTTAGGCCTGCTTCCATCAGGGTGTTACTGAACACACGAGCTTCGTTGAAATTATAGTGTCTACTTCCACTCTTCTCCTCCGGCAGTAGCGTTGTGTTGAAATCGCCCATGGCAATCCAAGGCATGGTAAAACTCCTGCCCATCGAAACCAGGTGTTTCCAGAGCAGGTTCCTAACAGTAATATGTAGATGAGCATACACGAAGGTGATCAACACTTTGTTGTTGATTTTGCAAGTTATGAACTGTCGATGACAGTTAACAATTTGAACAGAGCAATCCTCATCTTTCCAACAGATCCAGATACCTCCAGAGAAGCCCCTAGCTTCACACCGAAAAGATCTGTTGAAACCTAGCTTCTTGATAGTAGTTTCAGCTTTTGCACCACTAATCCGAGGTTCCAGGATGCCGACCAAACGAGCTTTCTTCAAAGAGATTAAATCTCTGAGGACACGGCATGTATCTTTATTTCCGATTCCTATAACATTCCAAACGATCGTATTTAACATTAAGAACAGGTATAGAAGGTGTGTGCTGGGCAGGACGTACCCTCCACTCAGTCCTCCATAGGTAGTTCAGCTTCCTCTTCTTTCTCATCTGTCTTCTCCGTAGCATTCTCATCAACCTCTCCCTGTGTGCGTGGGCTCTTCCTTCTGTGCTCATAAGGTGGTTTTGATCGAACAGCTTTCATCTTAGCTCCCGATCCTTTCACCTTCCTTCCAGGGGGTAACCTGAAGGCGTTGGGATCTATATCCTTTAGGGGGAAACACTTCTCCACCTCCTCTCCCTCCTTAAGCTGCAGATTCATCTGCGTATCTACACTCGGTTCAGTGCTACCCTTTGGTTCCTCCTGATTCGTGGTGTTGATAGTTTCATTTGTAAATTGCTCTGCATTAACATTTACTTCTCCAGTATCTGTGTTTGGTTCTAGAGCCTCAATGTCTATAATTTCATCGACATCTGGATTAACAGCCATGTGAGCGTCTGAGTGTGTAGCTTCATTGTCCTTCTTCTTATTGATATCCTTCAGGACTTCACGTTTGTCATCAGCAGTCACCACAACTTTCTTTTTCCATGTCTTCGGGGGCACAATAGGTCGTCTTGTACTCTCCTGGCCATCCAATGCCATCTGCCCTTTGTCCTTGGTTTGGTTCTGGTTCGGTTCCTCTTCCTGCTCCTGAACCTCAGCCAATTTTGCATATTTGTTCTGGTTGTTTGGCTCACTACTTTGTTCAGCGGCTTGGCTCCTTTGCCTTTGTTTGTATGCCGTTGTGCGTCTCTTTTGTGTCTGCCACTTATTGCCCATGTTGTCCTCCTGTACCATACTAGGGCCTCCTTGTTCCCTACTTCCACCTTCTGTGTTTTCTTGTTGAACACTTGCTTTCGGGTTATGTAAGCATTTAGTATCCAGGTGCCCTAACTTTCCACAGAAATCACAGGATTCAGGGAACGCCTCGTACTCGACCTGATAGATCACATTGCTGATGGATATAGTGTTTATCAGCGGTTTTGTGGTATCGACCTCGATTGCCAATCTAGCAAATTTGCTCTGTGTCCTGGCCATCGTGTGACTGTCAACCTTCACAAGAGATCCCAAGGCCAGTCCTATATAATCCAACATGGTGGGTACGTAGAGATGAAGGGGTAGATCGAGTATGCGGACCCAAGTCACCAGGTATTTAGGTAATTCACTGGATGGGCGGAAAGGTGGACTCCATTGCCAAATAGCTAGGCACTTTCCGAACAATTTCCATGGACCTCCGAAGAGAGTTGTTTCAAAGTCCCGCCGACATGGGAACTGCACCACATAATGACCCAGATCCACCTCATAAGTATTAATCCTTCCAATGAGATTCCATAATGTTTTTAGACGATCCCGCATAGTCATAAATCCGACGTTGGAGCCAATCAGCCTAGCTATCACAGTATACCGCCAAGGCTTGGTTCATTCCTCCTCAGTAGTTAGATTAAGTTCAAGACTCGGTCTTCCATCCATCAGTTTCAACAAAACATCCGTCATTGCGAGCCTTGGTTCGAACAACTTCTCAAGGAATTGATCCTCTTCGTCTGCGCTCCCTTCAGCCATGTAGTAGTTGGGTTGAGGTATTGTCTGCTCGGGATCTCTTTCAGAGTACGCAACATTCAGTTGATTATCCGTCTGCGTCATCCTGACTTCTTTTCCTCCAAGTGATGGGAAGTCCTCATCATAATGCTCCTTTTGGGTGATGAACTTCTCAGACGTGCCGTCGTCCTTTTGACTGCCCAAGCCCCGCATCCCAGCATATTGGAAATCGATGCCAGTGTTAGGGATCGTCATTTTCACTCTGCGCTCACTTTCTTTGGTATTCGATGGATTCGGCTGGCTCCCCTAATCATCGTGATATGCTTCACTGTCTGTTGTACCTCCTCCCTTCGAGGTGCCATCGTCTTCTCCCCATCTTCCACCCCCCCCCCCCCCGTTCTCCAGCGCCCCCCGAAACCCTATCTGCCCCCATCGTTTTTAATAACTTGAGCAATATTTTACCCCTTCAATATTTAATATTATGGTAAATTTGGTTTTCCATTTGACTAGGGAAGTAAAAATGTTGGGTCCAATTTTCTTTTAATTGATGTATCCTTTTGAGAAATACATGAGTGTTTTTAAAGATTATACTTGAAACTACTATTGGCTTGAAGGGGGTATCATTGAGGGATATGTTTCTAGGGAGGTTGTGGACGTTTACAATAAATTTTTGAGTTGAAAAAAAAACTCATGCTAATACTGAGAATCCTAATATTTATTCAGCAAAGGTACTTTGGGAGAATGACAGATAGATATCATCCATGAGTAGTAAGAACAAGCACACTTGTATGTTTTACAAAAAATTAACGATATTGGTATTTATATCAGCAAACAAACCAATGAGATCAACAAAAAATATCCCCAAGAAAGTTCAATGTGGCTTGCTAGAGACCATAATTGGATATTTATTAGGTGGCTTGAAGAGAAAGTATTTTGTCAACTATCTCAAACACCAAATAATGTTAAAGAAACTATCAAATGGATCACATATAAGTCAAAGATAAAAATTACATCTTACAAAGTGTTTAACATAAATGGATTTTCATACTATGCAAAATGTAAATATGATTTGAGTGTTGTCCAAAATAATAGGGTCACCCTTCAAGCATCTTTATTGTATTTTCTAGTGCAAACAATAAGAGTCCACGTGGAGAAAACATGTCTTATTATGTTGTCATTGAAGACACATGTGATTTTGACTAAAATGAGTTTAGAGTTCCATTATTTAGGTGTAAATGGGTTGATAATAAAAAAGAAGTTGTAATCAATGATCTCAGTTTCGAAATAGTGAATCTTGAGTGGATTGTCTAGAAGGATGAACCATTCATTATGGTATCATAGGCAAGCACATAATCTATATCGACGATGCTACAAAAGAACATTGATCTATCATTGTTCATGGGAAAAATGCAATTCACTGCAAATCCTAATAATGAAGAAGGGTACTATGACAAGGATGATTCTAGTTCATTCTTTGCTTTCTTACTAAGTGTACATGTTGAATCTATAATTGATGAGTATACATGTGAAGATCACAAAGAAGGGATATTAGTTTAAGGTTACTGCATACATGCATTAAACCTATTCATCTTTTCATATGTGATCTCACTTTTTATATGTTAAATTTTGCATTATATAACAAGTTTATTTTTACAAAAGTATTTTGACTATTTCATATGTTAACATATGATTTTAAAGATAAAATTTGACCAGGAGCACACCTATCCTAAGCGTGAGAATCTTGTTTGGCCTCCTATCTAGGATGATGATGGTGATACTAAATCAACAAGTAGGAGACCAATAACTTTTATAAAAAAAAGCCTCATCTAGGGACAAAGGAGGGAAGGGCATTGTTGAATTTAATCAAGTAGGCATGTTGATCATTAAAGAGTTTGTTAGCTACTGTGGCGTCCTTACTCGAAGAAAAGTGCCTTTTCATATTGAGGATTGAAGACACGTGGATCAGGACATTAAAGACCTCATCTAGAAGGAGTTCGAGGTGAGATATATGCATTTAAGTTTTGTAGTCTTTTCCTATTCATTATTTTCATGTTTAGAAGTAATGAATATTTAGCATTTTGAGGGCATGTATGTGCTTGATGAAAAGTCACTTCCCAACAAATTTTATGCAGCTCATTGAAAGAAGAGATAGAGATTGGTAGAAATTCCTCACAAGAGACTATAACTTTTGATCTAAGTAGGACAAGGACCTCATTGTGCAATGACCCTATCTTGATAAAAAAGAATGGGAATAGTTTCTTGAGCAAAGAAACAAAGGAGTTTAAGCTATGTAATTAATTACATTATTATGATTTCTCATAGTTAGTAAACAATATTCTTATTGAATTAATCATGCAATTCACAATGTTAAAAAGGTGTAACAAGGAGGTGCACAACCATTGATTAGGTTCATGTAGTTATGTTAAATACCACCTATTAAGACATTAAGAGCAGGATCAAGGGACTTCTCCTTCAATTCCTTCTATTGAGATTTCCAGTGCTTCTAGATGGTTGCCTTGCTATTTGGCATTGATAGATGCAAGGAAAAACAAAGCTGGACAAATTTTCATGCATGCAACCCATAAGGTGGCTGCAAAATTGGTAAATTTCTTGTTCTCACAATGCATGTCTATGTTCTTTTTTCACTAGATTTTTGTTTGTTACTGATTGGTCGATTTTAATGTTGAATAGTTGGAGTGGGATGAACAAATAAAGGAGATACATTTCACCACTTAGGACATGCATGACGAATTGATGGTTGCTCTTGGTATAGAAGAGCATCCTGGACATGTTCGGGATACTAGAATTGGGTTTGGGCTAAAATCTTTTTTTGGCTCAACAAAGAAAAAGTGGAAATCCTCCAAGAAAGGGAGAATGGATCAGGAGGAGGTGGAAAGATTGATAGTTTCAGCCTTGGAGAATGTATAACGTCATACAATTGAGGAGGGTATTGGGAATACTCCATGTGAACTGCGTGGCCTGACCTGGGTAAATTTAATTTAAGTCAATTTCTATGTTGTGTTATATGTTATGATGAAGTAATCCCTTAGGTATATATATGTATGTCAATTTAAATTTTATGTTGTATAAAATGGTAGGTGGTCAGAAAATTTTGTCTTGTAAACGATGTTCCATCATACAACATCGTGGCAAAGGTGAGGTTTTTGCACGCACTGATGCGATTCATGGTGTTCCCCTTCTAGTTGATCATGTTCGTGTGTATGTCATATGTGTCATTCTAGCATGGAAACAAACATCACTCCCATACGAGAACCTGGATGTTGCTACAATAAGAGAGGTATTAGGAAGCTATACTGGGTGGCCAAAATGGCTAATTGTATTTCTTAAGGTATAAAAAATGTATATTGAATTTATCTATAACCAGAAGCTATTATGAGAATACATGCATACAAACTACAATATCTAAGAATCCCCCGAGGGATCTAAAGCCTCCGCCACACATTTTATTCCATAGGAGTTTTTTTACTCTTTAGGCCCAAGTGCAAGGCGTTGACAATATAGATCCATCAGATACCATGGTGATTTGTCTTTAGGAGGATGTCATAGATACATGACACTTCTATAGTGTTGATAGGTCTTTATGAGATTTTTCATTTTCAATGGTTGAATGCATAAGTGACATAACTTTGGATATGGTGAGTTTGAATACCTTATTATATGTGAGAATACATGTTTTACAATTCTTTCCTATATTTAATTGATTACTGCATGTATATGTTCAATCATATGTAATACATGGTTGTTGATTTCAAAATATAAAATGTGGCATTTTTAATACAATAAATGATTATCGACGTACATAGAGATTTGAGTGGAATCAATTATTACTGAACTACCAGATGAAGGTATTTGGTTCTTCTAAGACTGTGATCATAGCTCCCTTTAATGTTGTGTTTGTTTTGGGCTTGTTATTTTTATTTCTAACTTATGAATATACAACTGTTGTGGATTTTTATTTTTATTTTATTTTTCTTCTATTCTCTTAGAAATAAGCATTGAAAGTTGTTATTGATTGTTATTGAGATCTGTACTATGTATTTCTGTGATCCTTTTAGAAAAAACTAACACCAAATGAGGGACACCCAATGAAATTTCTGACCCATGCATAAGAATATTTTTCCATGCTCAACATATTTGTTAATTTTGTATCATATGATAGTTTAAGAATGCAACATATTTGCTAATTTAACTAAATGAGTATGAAATTATTCCATAGTAGGGAAGGTAAAGTAGATACAAAAAAGTAATTAGCAGCTTGGATGAGTGTTAATGCATATAGCCTTCACACATCAACACATAAATATTGCCAACTCTGGTTAATTACATTTAGTAACATAATTCTAACTCTATAGTGTCATGTATAAGACAATGATTGGGGATGCAAATATTACATGATGATGCACATTGACAACATTATTAGACACACACTACTAGATATCGAATGTAAAGAAAAGTTATTTTTATTAGTCTTGGATAATAATTAATGTAGTAGTTTCATTTGGTATCATAAACAGTCAAATCTAATTCGAATTATATCTCTTTCTCTTTGTAGATATTTGACACTACTAAAGCCTATATGTTGGATCGAATGAATGGCCTATATGAAGAGTGGCCAAACTTCTTCATCAAGCATGTGGACTTGTAATCTAATTGGGATGGTTGATTTGTATTCTTATTCAAACTTTCATGTCAATATTTTGTTTTATTATTATACATGTCGATTTAAACTATGTGACAGATGATATGTATATGTGTTTATGCATATGTGTGTGAATTAAATGTGTAGTGCAATGAGGAGAATTGGATCTTATCGAGTCCACTTTCTAAAGTGTATTTTGCATATGTATGATGTTAAATGTGTGACTGAGAATTGAATCAATTGAGTTGTGAAATCATGCATATGTGAGTGAATTAAAGTGAAAATGGATAGAATGTTGAGCTGAATCAATTGAGTTATATATATATATATATATTTCTTTCTTCTTATAGGTTTGTTGGCCTTTTGTTAAGCAATGATGCTTGAAAAGCCTATGGTTCTATTGAACTGTTATAGTTCTATCAAACTATATCACTTGTACTAAACTGTAGGTCCCAGAAAGGCTATCAACTTAATATAAGGTCTACAGACCTGCTATATATAAATAACACAAACATATGTCATCAGTTATTTCATAAAAATTTACTACATATACCTACTTTGTCAGCTTTGTGAAATAAATTGATAACACATCCTTTTCTTTCACTATTTATTCATTGAAACCTCGTCAGTCATGTAAGGACCCTGACCCATGTTTGGGGATAGCCCTATTTCTTTTGCCTAAGTATGTTGCTTATAACCTTACTCTAATCATCTAAGATTTAATTAGGGCTTGTAGAAAACATAAGTTCCTAGTTTGAGTTGGATGATTCACCCAGAGTAAGGGTTGATGTTCAATTTTTCCACATCTAGGGTGTTCTTTCTCTCTCTTGGCATCAACTACATGAGAGAGAGATGGGCACCTTGTTTTGGGTCCTGTTTGTGAGGTAAGACCCTTGGTGATCTATAGATACATGAGAGTGGTGTGTCTTTCACCTAGATGTGTTGTCTCGGGTTAGAGAGCCCTAAAGAATCTATGTATCAGTTTGTGAGTGTGTACGATTATTCCCTATCAGTTTGTGAGTGTGTAGGGTTATGCCCTATCAGTTTGTGAGTGTGTATGGTTTTGGCATATCGGGCATAAATTTTGTAGGAGACCATGAGGGCGAGATATACTATAGACCTTATCACCATGTCTTTCATGTGGCCCCTTTTTTGTGGAAAAGTGTCACCTAAGCTACTAAGGTGATGACACCTCTTCAATGACCTCTCTCTCTCATCCCCCTAGTATATAATCTTATTTGTCTCCATGCAAGATCATCCTTCTGGCCATCTTTTCTTTTTTTCCTTCTTGGTGGAAGACCTTGAGAGCTTTAGGATCTATGGAGGTTCTCTTGGATCTTGGAGGATGAGTCCCAAGCTTGTAGTGTTCCTTTCATCTTCTACCTTGGTAAGGCATGTTTCCTAGCTCTCTCCTTCTTCTTCATCTTGGCCATGGATCTTGGGTATCACCTTTCTATCTTGATCCAACTTAACCTTGGTCTCATATTCTTCTTTAGAGGTGTTGTGGTGATCAAGTTTGGTGGATCACTGTCTACCTTGAGCTCGTGAGCTTGAAGCTTGACCTTGGACCTTGGATTTTGATGGTGATATTTGAGGCAGTTTATATAACTCTTAACCTCATTTGTTATTTTCACTCTTTCATGTGTTTATGTTGTTTCACATCTCTAGATCATTTATCTCATGAATGCTAGTAGTTGGTGGTGGTTTTTGAGAATTGTTTTGATGAATAATTTCATTTAAATTGCTTCCCATACCTTGCAGCTTCTAGCCATGATAGTAGATCATATTGTAGATGATCTTCCTAAGGTTGAAGTTGACAAGTCCACACACACATGCACTAAGTTGTGAGTGGTCATCATGAGTTGTTATGTCCAAACCACACATCATGTGGAAAATCTTCATGACTTGGGAATGCTAAATCAATCGACTAGATGAAGCTAACCCATCTTGATCTAGAGGAGCTAACTCATCATGCCCTATTGGTGCTTAGACTAATGTGCTGCTAACCTGTTATGCTTTAAGGGTGCTAGCTTGTCATGACCAGGAAGGCATCTTGAGCTGGAGTGTCAATTGTGACATCTTGGTTGAACAAGAGGCTGACACGTCCATATAGGGTTTCCTGTTACACCTTGAAGAAGTGAACCATCATGCCTTGTTGAAACCCTAACCCCTAACATCCCCTCACACCTTCAAGTAGTATTTCCTGTCACACCTTCAAGTGGGGTTGCTCATCACACTTTCAAGAAGGGCTTAACCGATACACACCATGAGTGCTAAACCGATACACCACTTGTGTGGTTAATCCGACACCTCAAGTGTAGTTAACCCATCACACCTTATGTATAGTTCACCCGACATGCTTGAACATGATGGTCTAAACCGATACACCATGATGGTGTAATCTGACACACCATGATGATCTAAACCAATACTTCAAGATAGTGTAAATCGATACCGTGTGATGGTAATTATGTTACATTATGTTGATTATAGAATTATGTGGTATGTTATGATACCCTATGTGGTGGTTGTATGACCAACAAAGGAGTGTTGTTTTCTATAACTTGTAATCTCTTAACATATTATATAATGATGATGGCAAGTAATGAATGGAGATTGGTTGTTGATCCAACCTTGTAAACCCTAATCGGTTAAAGAGAACCCTAACCCTAATGAAGTAGTGTGAATAATATGAACCTTTATGAGATTGTAGTAGAAATGAAATATTATCTTTCTTGTTATAAGTCTCTAACCATGCAAGTGTTACAAGTTGGTAAGCATAACTATATAAGAGCTATGGTGTTTATGATATGTTTGAATGTGCCTTATGAGGCATGTGAGATGTTGGTATCATTGAAAGAGGAGGAAAATGGTCTTATGACCTAGTGATGGCTTATTTCTTTATATGAGATAATAATATTGTCAGTAATGAGATGAGAGGTTGTTACCTCAAAGAATGTGGTGCTTGTGATGAAAAACATGGGGAAAGACAAGAATCAAGTGATAATGTATGAGATAACACCTTATATGCTCAAATATGTTCCGGTAATGTATTATGCCCTTGTCTGTGTAGAACTTGTTTAAAGTTTATACATTGTAACTTGATTGATTCTAAAAGACTCTTAAATGATCTAATTAATCAAGTGAAACCTAATCATGTAGTTTTCCATGTGCCATAGATCCATTCAGTGTCAACATTTGCTGAGTGGTGAAATGAGTTTAACTTGTAGCACATATTTTTAAATATGCGGGGGTGAGGACGAATATCCCCTTACGTCTAAGATATGTGACACAGTATTGTCTACGGGCCATACCTTGGATGAGTGCATCTTCATGTTGTAGCTCTGTGATATGTGACACATGATTGACTATGGGCCATACCTTGGAAGAGTGAGGCTATGGGCCATAGCTCAATTTCACTAGCATCGTGACTTGTACCAAGGCAAGCTAGGTTTGCACAACTGGAGAGGTTGTCACTACAAGTTTCACTCATGTACTGACCATGATGTAGTGAGGTTATTGATTCCGGATCTTCCACATGACCTGGTATGTCACTGATTTTGACTTAGCAGTGGTCGGTTGGATTTGGGTGGTATGACTCGAATCATTGGGGCAAAATAAAATACATAATCAACTGTGTAGTATAATTGTATAGGATCGAAATGGAAACATTGTATGAGGCCTTACTTAATTTTGTATAGCAGTGTTGGTAAAAGATATACGTGTTCTTCATATTCCTTTTATAATTCTAGGATGTTTAATAATCCAATAGTAATTTATTATTATGTTAATAATGATTACCTTCTTACCATGGTTGTAACTTTACTGCTTGCTTAAATCATCTTTATCTATGATTATAATAGAGTTGGTGGAGAGTTGTATTTCCTGCTTATATTTGGAATCTCACCCGGTGGGTTTCCCACATCCTCTTTAGGTGGACGTGCACGAGACAATAGAGATCATGTAGAAGAGGTTGAGGAGGAACAAGAAAGACAATAGCTAACAAGGTTGGAAGGGTTGTTGGATGTCTTTTGTCGTTAGTTTCCTAGAGTTGTCCCTATACACTCAGATCTTTGAGAATGATTTGTAGACATGCTTTAGATATGTGGTTTGCTTGTGTGCCCCTTTTTTTGGCCAACTATGGAAGAAATATGTACATATGTTTTGGAACATGTTTTCTTATAATAGGTTGGTGGAACACATAGTAAGTGCTTTGAGGCATGAAAGGACTCGTATGTAAAGGCTTTTGTTGTTCGGTGGTTTTATGAAAATGGTTTTAAGAATTGGTATTTTCATTAATTTGTTGTTTAATTTCTCTTCCATGGTTTTGTTCTAAGTAATCTTGGTTTTGTGGCGCAGGGTGTCACATATAACGTTGGTATCAGAGCTTTAGGTTCATTGAGTCTACATGGACCTTAGACTTGGGTTTGTGTCTGTTCTTGTGCCCTCCACTCTATCTTATTGTAACTTCTACTTATGTAGAATAAGAAGAGATAGCTTAAAGATATCTAGATAACACAAAGAACATGCTACTAAAAGTAGTGTTGCTGCACCAGATGGTGGTGCAAGGAACCAGGAATGAGAAGATCGGGTGTCTGAAGTCCCCTAGTTCAACCCAACCATGATTGAAAACCCTACCTTTCAATCCTTTTTGGGAAGTTTATGGCTACTATGACTCATATGGTGGACAATATTCCTACAGCTCAACTTAGGGAACCACTTCCCCATACTGAATATTGGGGTATAGGGAAGACTTTTGAGCGGCTTCACAGTGTTGGGTCGGTGGACTCTGCTTGGATGGCTAATCTAGCGGATGTGGATCTGTGGCTTACCAAGTTTGAGAAATACTTTTAGATCCTTAGTATCCTCGAAGCAGATAAGGTGAAGCATGTAGTATACCTTTTGAAGGGGAGTGCTGGCCACTGATGGGCCATAGAAGAGGATAAGAGGCCACATATTGTGATCGGTTGGGAGGAATTCCAATGTGAGTTCATTAGTCGGTACTTTCCTCAGGCATACCTTGATGAGAAGATCAGCTAGTTTGAGAGGATTTAATAGGGATCCATTACGATCAATGAGTATGAACTAAGTATTATGGAGTTGTTGAGGTTCTATCCTCACATGGCTACTATGGAGGACAAGCAGATTCGTCATTTTGAGAAGGGGTTGAATGTTGACTTGTCTACCCCAATAGTTGCTTTGGAAAATTAGGAAAGATTTGCCTCATTTTTGGAGTATGTTCAGAGGATAGAGTGATCTATGAAGGATAAATGAGAGGCAAGCTCCAGGAAGTGGTATGCACAATTTCAAGGACAATCGTAAGAAGGTTTTAAGAAGCTATGGTTTTCTGCACCTCCGACATCATAGAGGTTCAATGCTCTGATGCAGTGGTCACCTTGTAAGGGAAGAGGTCGTATCTTTCCACCTATTGGAGCTCACATCAAAACATCAATATCAGTGATGGGGCCATCCATGCCACAGTATGTGAGCTTGGCTTGCCATAAGTGTGGATAGATAGGACATATGAGGTGAGAGTGTCCAATGAGAGATGATGAAGTGACCCGACAGCCGAGGTAGAGCCAGCAGGTCTTGTAGAGGTAGTAGAATAGCGACACAAGAGGGGGAGGATGTGGCCAAGTATCATAGGTTGGATCATCTGCTCAGGGAAGTAGAGGATGGGGGAGACATCATGGAATGGCTAGATTCTATGCTATGAGTAAGCCAGAGGCGGTAGTCAACCCCCGAGTAGTGACAGGTCAGATGGAGTTATTTCATTCCATTTTTTCTTCTTCTTATTTTGTATCTATTTTGGTTGACCTAGGTGTAACACACTCTTTTATCGCTCATGAAGTGCTTAGCAGTTGTCTTTTTCCTATTACTTGTAAGAAGAATAGCTTGTTGTTAGAACCCCCGTTAGTGGGTTCTAAACTATTGTAGAAGGTGTGTCCTTCATATGTCCTCTCCTTTTCAAGGAACACCATTCAAGTGGATCTCATACCACATGATATGCATGGATTCAATGTAATCATTGGAATAGATACCTTGGAGAAGTATAGAGTGGTCTTCGATTGTAGTTCCAAGCATGCGATGTTTGTAGACGGTGGCAAGATGTGGATCTTCCAAGGTGATAGGAAGATTCTTCTGACATGTTTAGTATCGGTCATTGTGGTGAGGAATCTTTTGAAATAGGGTTGTGAGGCATTCTTGGCACATGTGATGGATATTGAGGTGAGGAGTCCTAGTATTTAGGAAGTCCCAGTTGTTAGATAGTTTAAGGACATGTTTCATGAGGATTTTCTAGGTATTACCCCATCCCAAGAGATTGATTTTGAGATCAATTTGGTTCCCATAACACAACCAATACCTCAGACACCATACATGATGGCTTCAATAGAGATGACAAAGTTAAAGAGAGAGTTGCAAGAACTACTTGAAAAAGGTTTCATAAGGCCGAGAATGTCTTCGTGGGGTGCTCTAGTTCTATTGATGAAAAAAATGGGTCTATGAGGCTGTGCATAGATTATAGACAGAGGAACAAGGTGACGATATATAATAAGTATCCTTTGTCGAGAATAAATGACCTGTTTGATCAGTTGTGTGGTGCAACAATGTTTTCAAAGATAGACCAAAGGTATGAATATCACCAGTTAAGGATCAAGGAGGATGACATACCCAAGTCAGCTTTTAGGTCAAGGTATGGTCACTAAGAGTTTGTGGTTATGCTGTTTAGTCTGACCAATGCACCAACAACATTCATGGATCTGATGAATAGATAATTATGGCCATTCCTTGATCAGTTTGTGGTTTTCACATAGATGACATCTTGATATACAACCGTGAAAATCAACAACATGAACAACATCTTTGACAATCGTTGACCTTACTGAGACAACATCAACTTTATGTCAACTTTAGCAAGTGCGAGTTCTGGTTGAAGAAGGTTTCTTTCATGGGGCATGTCATATCTGTCGAGGAAGTACATGTGGATCCCAAGAAAGTGGAGTTAATGACAAAGTTGGAGAATCCAAAGACGTCGACAAAAGTGTACAATTTTCTAGGTTTGGTAGGTTATTACATGAGGTTTATCAAGGACTTGAGCGCCATCGCTTTAACTCTAAGAAAGTTGACAAGAAAGGATGTGACATTCATCTGGGATGACAAATTCCAACATGCTTTTCAAACATTGAAGGAGAAGTTGAAAGTGCATCGGTTCTGGTCTTACTTGAGTAAGGAAAATGATACATAGTCTTTTCTGATGCATCCATGAATGGTTTGGGTTGTGTGTTGATATAGGACAAGCAAATGGTTTCTTTTACTTCCCTACAAATTAAGAAACACAAGGAGAATCACATGACCCACAATCTGGAGTTAGCTACTGTAGTTCTTGCTTTAAAGATTTGGAGGCACTACCTATATGGGGAGAAGTGTCATATCTTCATGGATCACAAGAACGTAAAGTACATCTTTTGACAACAAGAGTTAAATATGAGACACCATCCATGGATAAAGTTAATCAAAGACTATGACTGCATGATTATTTATCATCCAGGGAAGGGAAATATCATGGCAGATGTGTTAAGTAGGAAGTCTTCGTCTTTGTCCATGGATAGAGCCCACTTGAGTTCTTTGATGTGCCACAAAGGAGACATGTTGGTCTCATTGTGTCAAATGAATGTTAAGTTGGAAGTTTCTTTACTAGCAGGTCTGTTGGCACATTTATAGGTGAAGCCCACGCTAAGGCAACAAATCAAAGAGGCATAACAGACTGATACCGTGATACAATAGATTAGATCAGAGTTTGTCAATGAAAAGTGTGATGGGTTCCATGAGTCAGATGATGGGACGGTTTGTTATAATGACAAAGTAATGGTTCCTGATGCTGATAATCTAAGGAACATGGTGATAGAAGAGGCTCACTAATCCATGTACACTATGCACCTAGGAATCACCATGATGTATCATAATCTGAAGAATATGTATTGGTGGCCAGTTTTGAAGAAGGACATGGCTAAGTTCATTGTGAGATGTGTTGTGTGTTAGTAGGTTAAAGCTGAGCATTAGAAGCCTGTAGGAATGTTGCAACCGTTACCTATACCATAGTGAAAATGGGACAATAACACTATGGACTTTGTGGTTGGTCTGCCTAGGATAGCCAAAGGCCATGATTTCATCTGGGTGAATGTTGACTGGTTAACTATGTCAGTGCATTTCCTTCCCGTGAAGATGATGTTCACAACATATACGCTTAACCAGATCTATATGGATGAGATAGTTCATTTGCATGGTGTTCCAATAGCTACCATGTCTGAAAGAGGTGTCTAGTTCATGAGTCACTTTTGGGAGTGACTGCACACAACTTTGAGTACAGAGTTAAAGTTTCACATTGTTTTCACCCACAGATAGATGGTCAATCTGAGAGGACCATTCAAATCTTGAAGGATCTGTTGAGAGCATGTGTTCTTCAATTTTTAGGAAGTTGGGATATACACCTCAGTTTGATAGAGTTTTCCTACAACAAAAACTATTATAGTAGAATCGACATGACACCTTATGAGGCACTATATGGGAGTCATTGTAGTTATCCATTGTGTTGGTATGAGACAAGCGAGTATCAACTTCTTGGTCCTGAGCTTGTACAACAGATGATAGAGAAGATCAAGGTAATCCAACAACAGTTAAAGTCAATACAAGACTGATAGAAGTCATATGCAGATAACCTTCATAGAGCCTTGGAGTTCCAAGTGGGTGACAAGGTATATTTGAAAGTCACTCCTTGGAAGGGTGTTCTGAGGTTTAGGAAAAAGGGTAAGTTAGCTTCCAGGTTTATGGGACCTTACCCAGTGGTGGAATGTTCTGGGAAGGTGGCCTATAGATTGGAGTTGCCACCTGTGTTACACATGTTGCATCCAATGTTTCATGTGAGTAGGTTAAGGAAGTGTCGTCTAGATATATAGTTGATGTTGCATCCTGTGGAAGTAGAGCTTGATGCAGATATGACCTATGTTGAATGTCTAGTGTTGATCATTTCCTAGAGAGTTAAGAAGTTGAATAGGTAAGACCTAGTGCTAATGAAGGTTCTTTGGTATCATCATGGTGTTGAGGAAGCCATGTGGGAGCTCGAGGAAGAGATGAGGAGGAAATACCCCTCCCTTTTCTCTTCAGATTTAGGGGGCGGAATCCCTGTGATGGGTTTATGGCTTGTAAGGACCCTGACCGGTGTGTGGGGATAACCCTATTTGTTTTTCCTAAGTATGTTACATATAACCTCTCTCTGATCATCAGAGATGTAATTAGGTCTTGTAGAAATCTTAAGTTTCTTGTTTAATCTTGTTTGGATGATGCTTGTGTTTTATGAGGAGATTTTGGTGCACATTGAAATTCACCCAGAGTAAGGGTTTATGTGCAAGTTTGCCATCTCTAGAGTGTACTTTCTCTCTCTTAGCATCATCTAGAGGAGAGAGAGAGAGATGGGTGCGTTTTTTTTGTCTTGGTTGTGAGGTAACACCCTTGGTGACGTGTAGAGAACATGAGTGAGGTGTGTCTTGCACCAAGATTTGTTTTCTAGGGTTAGAGAGCTCTAGACATGTTGTGTATCAGTTTGTGAGTGTGTAGGGTTATGCCCTATCAGTTTGTGAGATTGTAGGGTTATGCCCTATCAGTTTGTGAGTGTGTAGGGTTTTGGCATATCGGGCATGACCTTGGTAGGAGACCAAGAGGGTCAGATATAGCCTAGACCTTATCACCATGTCTTGCATGTAGCCCCTTTTTTATGGACAAGTGTTACCTAAGATCCTAAGGTGATGAAACCTCTTCCATGATCTCTCTCTCGTCCCCATAGTATATAATCTTCTTACTCTCCATGCAAGATGATCCTCTTGGCCATCTTTGCTTTCTTTCCTTCTTGTTGGACGACCTTGAGAGCTTTATGAGATAGGGAGGTTCTCTTTGATCTTGGAGGATGAGTCTGAAGCTTGTGGTTTTCCTTTCATCTTCTACCTTGGTAAGCCATGTTTCCTAGATCTCCTCTTCTTCTTCTTCTCAGACATGGATCTTGGGTATCTTCTTTCTATCTTGAGCCATCTTAACCTTGGTCACATCTTCTTTGTTGGAGGCATTGTGGTGATCAAGTTTGGTGGATCATCTTCTACCTAGAGCTCGTGAGTTTAAGGCTTGACCTTAGAGCTTGGATCTTGGTGGTAATCTTTGAGGAAGGATATTTAGTCATAACCTCATTTGCTATTTTCACTCTTTCATGTGTATGTGTTGTTTATCATCTCTATATCATTTATCTCATGTATGCTAGTAGTTGGTGGTGGGTTTTGAGAACTATTTTAATGAATGATTTCATTTAAGTTGTTTCCCATACATTGCACCTTCTTGCCATGAGAGTAGATTGTCTTCTGGCGGATGTTCCTAAGGTTGAAGATGACAAGTCCACACACACATGTAGTAAGTTGTGAGTGGTGGTCACGACTTGTGATGTCCAAACTGACACATCATGTGGCAACCATGACTTCGGAATGCTAAACAAATAGTCTTGATGAAGCTAACGCTTTATGATCTATAGGAGCCTACTCATCATGCCTGAATGGTGCTTAGACTGATATGCTACTAAATCGTTATGCTTTGGGGTGCTAGGATATCATGACCAGGAGGGTGTCTTGAGTTGGAGTGTCAACTATGCCATCTTGGTTGAGTAAGAGCCTGACACACTTCCATGTAGGGTTACTCATTACACCTTGAATAAGTGAACCATGATACCTAGTTGAAACCATAACCGTAACAGCCCGTCACACCATCAAGTAGTGTTCCCCGCTACACCTTCAAGTGGGGTTGCTCTTCACACTTTCAAGAAGGGCCTAACCGATACACACCATGAGTGCTGAATCGATACACCTCTTGTGTGGTAGATCTGACACGTCAAGTGTAGCTAACCCGTCACACATTATGTGTAGTTAACCCAACATTCTTGGACATGATGGTCTAAATTGATACACCATGATAATAAACTGATACACTAAGATAATCTAAACTGATACCTCATGATGGAAATTATATTACATAATTTTGATGATAGGGTTACATGGTATGTTATGATACCCTATAAGGAGGTTGTATGAACAATAATGGAATGTTGTTTTCAATAACTTGTAATGTCTTAACATATTCTATAATGATGATGGCAAGTAATGAATGGAGGTTGTTTGTTGATCCAACCTTGCACACCCGAATCGATTAAAGAGAACCCTAACACTAATGATGTAGTGTGAATGATATGAATCTTTATGTGATGGTAGTGTGAATGAAATATTATCTTTCATATTATAAGTCTCTAACCATGTATGTGTCACAAGTATGTAAGCATAGACAGATAAGATCTATGGTGTTTATGATATGTTTGAATGGACATTATGAGGCATGTGAGATGTTGGTATCATTGAAAGAGGAGGAAAATGGTCTTATGACCTAGTGATGGCTTATTTCCTTGCATGAGATGATAATCTTCTCAGTAATGAGATGAGAGGTTGCTACCTCAAAGTATGTGGTGCTTTTGAAGAAAAACATGGGGAAAGAAAAGAATCAAGTGATAATGTGATGAGATCACACTTTATATGCTCAAATATGTTCTGATAATGTGTTATTCCCTTATCTATGTAGAAATTTTTTAAAGTTTATATGTTGTAACTTGATTGTTGTTATAAGACACTCAAATGACCTAAATATTAAGTGGAACTTAATAGTGTAGCTTGTCCTGTGTCATAGCTCCATTCATTTAACAATTTGTTGAATGGTGAAACAAGTTTAACTCAGAGTGCATATTTTTTAATATCTGGGGGTGAGGACAAATATCCCCTTTTGTCCAGGATATGTGACATATGATTGGCTATGGGCTATACCTTGGAAGAGTGTGGATTTGGGCCATAGATTAGTGATATGTGACACATGATTGGCTACGGGCCATACCGTGGAAGAGTGTGGCTGTCGTCCGTAGCTCAGTTTTACTAACGCCATGACATGTACCAAGGTGGGCTAGGTTTGTACAGCTAGACTATATGTCATTGGAAGCAGTCTGACTGATGATGTCATTATAGGTTTCACTCGTATACTGACCACGAGTTAGTGAGGTCGTGGATTCTGACTCTTGCACTAGACCTGGTATGGCATTGATTTTGACTAGGAAGTGGTCCGTTGGATTTGGGTGGTACAACTCATCCTTGGGGCAAAATAAAATATGTAATCAGCCGCGTAGTATACTTTTATAGGATCAAGCATAGAACATTGGATGAGGCCTTGCTTAATTTTGTACAATATTGTTGGTAGAAAATATACATGTTCTTAATATTCCTTTTATATTTTTAAGATGTTTCTTAAACCAACATTAACTTCTTATTCTTTTAATAATGATTACCTTCTAACCATGCTTGTAACTTACTATTTGCTTAAATCATCTTTATCTATGATAGTAATAGAGTTAGTGGAGAGTTATATCTCCAACTCAGATTTGGAATCTCATAATGTGGGTTACCCACATCATTATTAGGTGGACATGCATGAGACGACAGAGATCATGCAAGAAAGATAGTATCTGATAAGGTTGGAAGTGTTGTTTGATGTATTTTGTCGTTAGAGTCCTAGAGTTATCCCTGTATACTTGAGTCTTTGGGGATGTTTTGTAGACGTGCTTTTGATATGTGGTTTGCTTGTGTACCCCTTTTTGTGCCCAACTGTGGTAGATATATGTATATATGTTCTGGAATAGGTTTTCTTATTACAGGTTGGTGGCACACACAATAAGTGCTTTGAGGCATGAAAGGACTTATATGTAAAGGATTTTGGTGTTTGGTGGTTTTATAAAAATGGTATTAACTTTTAGTATTTTTCAGTAATTGTTGTTTAATCTCTCTTCTGCAGTATTGTTTTGAGTAATCTCAATTTTGTGGTGTGGGGCGTGACAAGTCATTTCATAAGAAACCTACAACAAATGGGTTATTACCTCATCAGTTCATTACAAAACCAACAACAAATGTATCATTACCTCATTGGTTCTACTTGGTATAATTGATGAGGAACTACTAATAGAAACCACATTTTTGTCGCACATTGCGTGCTATTCTTTAAATTTGACTATAATTTGGTGATTGGGATGTGGCATTAAATACTTTATTTGAAAATCATAAATGTAATTCCCTCTATTATGTCTGTCTCAATCATGAGATGATGGCACATACATACTAATTGTCTAAATATGTAACTCAATAATGTATTTTTTCAAGTATGTGAGTTGAAGAATGAGATCATGCAGATGCTAAGAGTACATACATTCTTGTTATGTCCCTAGTCGAATATTACTATGGAAGCAAAATAGATAACAATAATACATAATACTAGAATATATGTTGATTGATGATAGAGTCTCATTAGTCAAGATATATAATAATAAGTCACTCCCATAGATACATGTTAGAGAATAGTGTATCAGACAAACCCACCATGAGAGTGCTACATGGAGACCAAGGAATGGTAGTAAATATCATCTCTCATAGTGATAGTGGTGATAGTGGTGATAGTGGTGATTGTGGTTCATAGACCTAATGCCAAAACACTCACAACATGTCATTGGTTCTTAGGCCATAAAGGTGATGATTGGGTAGCTTTGACACATGGAAACTGAGCATGAGTGATGTATATGGGATTTATCCCTCCTATAAGAGATTGATATCCAAGGCCTTTTGATAAGTGAGACTGAGAAATGCACGGCCGTACTGATGTGGTTCAGTATGTGATATGTAAACTCATATGCATCTCATACAGTCTTCCCTAGTTCAAGGAACATGGATTGAATGTTAAGAGGATGACAATTCCATGCTTCGAGTTCAATCTTGATATCAAAGGCAAAGGAACTATACGATCATGATAAAAATAATAACAAATTATAGGTTGAAGTTGTTCTGCAACATCTCATATACTTGGATAACAATGATGTCTGACTAGGCACCACTCTTTGCTTGTGATGACATAAGTTAGTTATGGACATTCACTGCCAATGTAATTATGACCGTATAGGGTCACACACATAGGATACACTTGGATTAAAGGATTATATTCGTGAATGATGTTTAGATTGAATTCTAAAGGGGTTTAGGTACACAATTAAATAATAGATCAACTGACTAGACTCAGAATTGTCAAGTTCAAGTGTTCGATTGACTGTTTGGAGTGTGAGGTTGATTATAAATTGAATTGGCTGAGTTTAGTTAGAATTGGGGCACGTGATGACTGTATCGTGCGAGGGAGATGACCTTCTCACAAGATGGTTGTGAGACAACTATCTCACGTGAGCGAGAAGACTAGTTCAGGATTGTGAGTTAAATGACTTGCATGAGTAAGACGACCAGTTTGTGGTCACGAGACGACATGATCACGTCAACGGGATGCTCAATTTGTGGGGAAATTCAATAGCATCAAGGATTAGTGTTGATGTGATGTTGTGCATTAATGGGATTCAAATTGCAAATTTGATTCAGAATAGGAAACTACACGAGATGACCATATCGATATGTGATATGATTGTCTCGCTCGTGAGACGATTGTTTCTCTATGCAAGATGACCATCTCGCAGTTTATAGGTTATAGAATATTTAATGATTCTAGACCCTTATATTCCCACACCTCATGGGAGCCTTGACCATAACCTCTACTATAAATAGAGGGGTACTGAGGGCTTCCCAACACACACAAATGAGAATTAGTTTCTCTAGAAATTGTTGTCATCTCTTATTGTGGTAACCAATAGAGAGCCCAAGCAAGTCCTACCCGGTAATGGGATCGATAGTAAGGGAGAGAAAAATTAAGGATCAATTATGGGAGAGCATGTCACTAACTACTACACTGACAGAAGGGGACAACTCCTTCTTGTTGGATCTTGTAGCACAACATGGAGTTCCTAGTGGTATGCATGGACTACTCTAGAGGCATGAGGCTATCGTCTGATGCAAGAAGGACAATGCCAACTTACAGTCTGTGGAAAGACCACAAGAGCTTCTATTGACGATGTTCTAGTCTAATGTCTATGGTGAAGACCAGGAGCTACACAAAAACTGTCCAAGAGCAACTAGAAGATAGTTTCTCATGTACGATGATGAGTAGTATGCCTCTTGACTTGCTCAAGTACCAGGTATATCCTCAAAACCATCCTTTCCATTATATAGCTATTGACGTGATCTGGTGGTTTATGGGGAATACGACAATAACTTTTTTGTTTCTGCTACCTAAATATGCACGTTTCCCTATAGTGGTATCAGAGCCATGTCAAGCTACTATATTTTAGGATAATCAATATGATTATATTTTGGTTTTATCGTTTAATTATTCCATGCAATGGAACAATTTATTATCAAGTCAAATACCACGATAATATCAAATTATATATATATATATATAAATAATATATATATATATAATATATATATGCTATTTACACACGTCTCCCTAAAAGCTAGTTTTGATGGTGGATGTGTAGCATGGTTATGGTCAATAAACCCTATTATCTGTGCATGGTTGTGTGGTTGGTAAATCCTATTTTATCTCAATCTACGTACCGAGCCTTTCTGTTATCTGCCCAATATAAAGTTAATTCTTTCCTACCCTTGCTTCCCTACAATGTAACTCAATGTTTCACTATGATCATGTAATAGTAGGATAGTTTAATTTCCTATTATGGTGAAGAAGAAGGATGTTCTGAAGATGCCTACTGATCGTCTCAGAGATGATCTAACTAGCTGGAGGATAGAGGAGGACAAAAAGGATGATCCAAATCGATCATTTAGTGGACCCTACTGATCGACTAGAGGAGCCAACAGATGGTGGATAGATGAACCAGACGACTGGTGAGATGACTAGATGATCAGCCACGAGGCGAGCCAATTGGTTCAAAGGTTGAACCAATCAACCTAAATTGGAAAAGCATGGATATTCATCAACAAAAAGTTTCTTCATGTGATGTAGAACTAGGATGTGGTAATTCCTTATGTCTCCAAGGAATGTCATTAGGCTGGCTATAACCATCACTTTAGTTTATTGTATGTTTTTGTTGTGGGATATAACATGTATATGATACATACTATATATGTGGTTATTAGATGAAGTAAATGTATTTATAAATACAAATCCCCCAAATATAAAAAATAAATCCTTAGATACTTTCCAATAATGACACACGTGAAATATTTGATTGAATAAGCATAGGTTACTCCTTCACATGGTGTGTTGTCTATCTCGTAGAAGTGTGATGGTAGATATGTAGGTTTTGCTTTGTAGGGTGCATATCTATTGTATTGGTTGTTGGGTCAGGCTTAAATTGGTGATTCTTAGAGCGTCTAGGTTCAGAGGAATGGAGATGATTATGACGAGGATTTGTGCATATCATCTATCCAAAATTGAATATGATCCAACTGGAAAAAGTTGCTTACCTTGATGATTGACTATGTATTGTGGCATTGTTCATGCCATAGTTGAAATATCTTAGAGTTGGCACACTAGAAGATTTTATGTTGCAATATTTTGAATTGATAATTAATTAAAGGCCTAATTAATATCATTAACTTATCTAATCAAGCAAACAACAATTGTAATGGAAATTTACAGTATTTCTTTGTAGAATCTAATGTCAAACACCAACATGTTGAAATTGTGATTTATTCTTAGGAAGGATAAAATGAGATAAAGTTCCATAACTAGTTAAGGACTTTGAGATGAGAGAAAGATCTATGTCCTTGAAAGACCAGTTCTAGAGGAAACCTCTACAAATGCACCTATGGTAGAAATGGACACATATTGGAAGCATGCCAATGATGCCATAGACATTGAGTACCTTATGCTTTGATTTATGAACTATGAGTTTCATGAACATCATGAAAGCATGGGCATTTTCGAGATGGTAATATATCTTAAGAATCATGTAAAGCAATCAAGGTATAATGTCTTCAAAGAACCATTTGAGTGAAAATTGACAAAGGAAGATCCAGTAGAGGCCCATGTTTTCAATATGATTGCGTATGTGGAAAGTTTATAATTTCTATCAGGTCAAGAGTTAGCAATTGGTATGATTCTACAAATTGTTGTATGAATCATATAGTCAGTTTATAAGATGTTTGTCATATTGATATCAAAGCATGAAAGAAGAAAAGACAAATTTGTGATGGTGATAAACAGAATTGAGTCCAAGGGCAAAGGAACATCCAAGAGGAGTTCTGAGGCTAAGTTCAATTCCATGTTTTCTACACTCCATTGATGGAGAAGGGTAAGTGGAAAAGGAATATGTCCTTTTCTCTTAATGGATTAAACAAAGAAAGTGCCACCATTGTCTAGACATTATAAAGAACTATCCTCTTTATAGAGGATCTCAGGAAGAAGATGGAGATAAAGATCTCTACTTTAGGACCTGATAAGAAGTAAGATAGAACTGAATGGAGAAAGGGTTGCTTCCTCTACAGTTGGAAGTTGTCATTCATGGGAACATAATTGAATTAGTGAATTGATGTAATGTACATGAGATTGATGAAACATCATATGTTTTGTGTGATAAGAACATTACATTTCTTTTTAAAAGATAAGATCTTTTATGGGAATGCCCTATGTCTCACAAACTGTACTTGATAGTTCTAGAGACAAATATGTGTATGATACATATATTGAATGACTTGATGACTCAAAGATTAAATACCTATAGAATTGTCAACTAGATCACATAAATGAGAAATGAATTTCTAGAATCCATATGATGGTTATTAACACACTTTTGGTTCATGAACCAGTAGAAACATGCATATCTTATTTGTTGTGCAATATGAAAAAAGCATCTTCACTAGATGTAGTAGGAGAGAACTACTATATTAGGGATAATACATACTGATGTATAAAGACCTTTTAGAATAAATGCTTAACGTAGTTACTAATGCCTCAATATATTTATTGACGTTATTAGTAGATATGGAAAATTTTATTTAATGAAATACAAGTCAGGATCTCTTCAAGTGTTCAAGGAAATTGTAAATGAAGTATGTAACTAACTTGGTAAAAGTGTTAAGATACTTCCATGTGATCGACGTTGAAATATTTTACTCCAAGAGTTTGAGAACCCTTTGAGGATATCATTATAAAGTATCATGATCAACTCCATTTGGGACACAATGATAGTGTATCATGAAAATGTATCATATAGAAGGAATCACACCCTACTTGTCATGGGGAATAAAATCTAGCTAATCTTCCATTTTCTTTCAGGCACATTCTTAATACTAAACAATGTACCATCTAAATTTGTTCAAAAGACACCATATGAGATATGGCATGGGAGGTGTCCTGATGCGTCTTTTGTAGTGATTATGGATGAATGCATGTATATGAAAATTGTTTCTTAAAAGGATTTGTCCATAAATCACATAAATGTTATATTGTTGAATACTACTCTTATCACAGTCCGACAACCAAGTGTTTGTTAATCTGGATAACCGTATTGTTGAAGAGGAACTTAGTTCCAAATGAATCAGTGGGAGTAAAAGTAGATATAGAAATGGTCGATATAAACAAGAAAACATTGAACTTAAAGAGGTACAGTAGGAACAAGTTGTTATGGAATCTCAAGTTCCTTAAGTAAAATAGAGAATCCATAGTTCTAGCAGAACACACCTTGAGCTTGAACAATTATACTATCTCCAAGCGGATGGTTGGTTGATCGTGTATGATGATCATATATCTACCGAGAAGCTATTGAGGGACTAGAGTCTAAAAAATGGATTGCAGCCATGAGATCAAAGATGGACTCCATCTAATTCAATAAGGTAAGACCTTATTGGATCCACCTAAATGGGTAAATCCCATAGGGTGCATTTGGTTCTTTGTAAGAACACCAACATGGAAGGGTATATTTTTTGCAAAGAGTTTCAAACAAGTTCGAGGTGTTGAACATGAAGACGTCTTTCACCAGTTACCATGGTTAAATCCATATAAACCATGCTTGTTGTTCCAACTTGTAAAGGCTATGAGATTTGGCATATTGATATTAAAACTACATTACTTAATTGGAATAATTATGAGGATGTGAATGTGACACGGTCTAATGGTTTAACAAATCCATTAAAGAAAATAAAGTATATAAGCTACAAAGGTCAATATATGGATTGAAGAAAGCATCTCAGAGAAGGAAACCTCTATTTTACAAGACATTCAAAAAGTCTAACTTGAGTCAAAATGAAGATGAAATTTTTTATTACAAAAGATTTATTGGGAGCATATTTATATTCCACGTGATGATGAGGAATAATGTCCTTAATCCTACATATGTTAAAACATGTCAAGGAAAGTACCTTCTATATTAAGGGTTTAAGCAAGACATCCTATGTGATAGGAATTAAAACCTATAGAGATAGATCTAGAAACTTTCTTGACCTAAGTAAGAGGACATACATTGGCAAGCTACTGAAAGGTTCAACATGTAGGACTCAATGAGAGACAACTTGTCCATATTCCATGGAGTAGTCTCTCAAGATCCTAGTATCCCAGTTCTTGTGAAGAAGAGGAACATATGGGATAGATGCCATATACATTCACAATTGGATCTATCTTGAATACAATGTTATGTACTTATATCATTATCTTGTATGTACTGGACATGATGAGAGGATATCCAATTATCTCTTATGTACTAGAGATGAGGAGAGGTTAACCAATTATCTTGTATGCATTAGACATGATGAGAGGATATCAAGTCATCTCATATGTATTGGACTGAGAGGACATATATATATATATATATATATATATATATATATATATATATATATATCATCCTTGCAATCTTGTATGTATTAAAAATGACAAGTGGGTATATATTAGATGCTAGTAAGAGTCATTGTAATACCATAAAGAACTTCCTTAAGTGCTTGTGAAGCATTGAAAGGATTCATTCCTTGGTTTTGGTATTAAGGAAGAGTTGGGTGTAAAAGGTTACACTGATGCAAGCTTCTGAAATGACAAATTAATGAATCGCAATCTAAACTTATGTTTGGAAATAAATGAGAAGTGTAAGCCTAGAAAGGGTTCTGAGCTAATGACAGTTGTTAAAATCTACAAAAGAAGTCGAGTATCTCAGTTATGATTATGACAAAGGAAACTATATGGATCAAGAAGTTCATATGGCTGAACTTGTGAGAGGTTTCAACCATTGATCAGCAAAAATACTGATGAAAACAATGGAGCTACTAGATAGTCTTTCAATCTCAGATAGCATACTATGACACTTCAATCCCATACAAGATGTCGTACAATGAAGAGATGTGAAAATTACAAAATACCAACTTTAAGCAAACGTTGCTAAACATAGTATAAAAGTGCTTGCACAGAAGAAACATAATGGACATGTTAAGATCACTTGGAATATGATTTGTGAGTGATTGTCGCTAAGAACAAATTGGGAGTCTATTGGTATGTATTCCCAGAGAGACAATCATATGATGATTGGGATGTGGCATGAAATACTTGATTTTATAATAATAAAGGTAATTCCATCTATTATGTTTGTCTCAGTCATGAGGATGACTGTAACATACCGAAATCTGGGCATTTTGCCTTTTGGTCCTCTTTTTCCATCTTTTCCTTTCATTTCTATCCTCTTTGGCCTTTCTATTTAATTTTTGGACAATATGATGGTTTAATGAACATTTGTTCACCTTTTATTCCAATATTTGGGTTTATGCACAAATACCTCAGTAAGACTTTAGATAATGGGCCTAAAATGCAAATTGTACACTAAGCAATAAAAAGAATAAAATATTTCGTCCTAGAACTTTCTAGCACTTACTAGAATAAGAGAAATAAGATAAAATCTCGAAATATAAATAAAGGAGATGATAAATGCAATAATTGGGGATAATATGGAATATTTTGGATAAAACAAGATAATGATGAATACATTGTTCTAAAAATCCTAAATAGAGACCCAAGAAGATAATTTAGATAATAAATATATCAATTTCGTTTTCTTGACCAAAAAGTAACTTAAGGGCCAAGTATCATTTAAAGTGGAACATAAATGTATATATTAATGTCATTATCAAAAGAAAACAGGAAATAGGCCAATAAAGTGAAATAAAATACTTAATACTCTCAAATCAGAAAAATATCTCCAGATTCATAATCGTAAGCCTTTGGGTAAATTTGCATTTAATTTGGTCAATATTTAATATTTTATTTTAATCTAGAGAGAGAAAATGGTTTAAAGACCAAAAATATTAAATATATGTTGATAAAAATTAATTAATGCAAAAACGTGTTTCTAACATTTATTATTACTTGTATACCAAGGTTTATATTTTTAGGAAGTTTCTAGATGCCTTTAATAAATTAAAAGGTTAAATAAGTGATACAATTTAAATGAATTAAATAAAATAATAAAAGTCTTCAAAAAAAACATATTAATGCCAAATTCGTACTCTACATGTTAAAATAGACCTTTGTATGAATTTTGAATGAATTTGGAAAATATTTGTTGAGAAGATAAATTAAGGAGAGAGAAAGTGTACAAAACTTTCAAATCATTATTTAAAATAACAAAAGACTTCAACAAATGGAAATAATACCAAATTCGTATTTAACATACTTAATATCAGTTATGGGTGAAGTTTTGTAATTTTTGGATAATCATAGAGTCATAAATATATGAGGAAAGAGAAAATATATTTTGAAATATTTAACACATTAAAGTTTCTCAAAATGCAAAACTAATTTTATATTTGGATTCTACGCATCAAAATAAGTCAGAATATCAAATTTGGTAATTTTTGGGCATCGTTTGGGCCTCCATATGAGGAGAGAGAAAAACATTAAATTACTTTAGTCGAATTTGAATGGGAATCAAATTTGCAAGTGTGATTTCACGCTAATCTCGGCCGTTGGATTTTGATCTGAGGGTCCGCGTATTGTCTTCTTCCTCTAACTGAAAAGGAAACAGGTTGCTCGTTTCCAAGATTTCAAATCTATATATCTCGAGATATACTCGATGGAATTCGATGATTTTTGATCCTACGAATTCCTTGCGCAATTCCGCATCGTTTTATACCAATGTTTTTGTGTTTTGACGAATATTGGAGAAACCCCTTAAGCAACCCGGCGGCCTCTCTCACCCCACCTTGCTAAACCCTAACATAGACTTCCTTGCTTATAAATACCTATACTCCAAGCACCCCCGTCGTATTTAGAACTCAACGCAACTTTCAATTTCACATTTCATCGTCGTTTGACCCTCCGGAGAGCGGCCGAAGTAGCAGGGCTTGCGACGCTTATCTCTCCATCCTCGGTTCATCTCCGATCAAATTGAAGACACCATCAGTTTCGGTTCGTTCCTAGCTTTCTTTTACATATCTAAACGTCGAGTTTGGTTGGGTATTGCATTTTCGCCCAATTTCCCCCCAAGCTTGCTGCTTACGGCTGCAGTCATGGCGCAGCTTGAGAAGGGAGATGACTAGTCGGCTTTTTACGATTTTTCCCTGGCCGCTCCTTCTCATACATGGCAATTTCTATTTAGTCTGTTTTAGAAAAATCATATCTTTTGATTCGTTGGTCAAAAAAATAAAAATAAGATATGTTTCGAAATCAGAAAAACGTAAGCTATCTAATAAAAATATTTTCGAATCCTGGTTTTGAGTTTTTCGAGTAGGTATTTTTGTGGATGATTTAATTAACTAAAAATCACCAAAAATGCATTTAAAAGTATATATCTTCAAAATATATAATATTATATGTTATTTTGATCATAAAACCCTAAATAAGGCAATGATGATGTTTTCGAGATCTAAATCGATCGTTTGTGGAATCATCGATGGTTTTGAGGTTTTAAACCTTTTTATGAAAGAATTTATCATTAATACATGTATATGATTATGTAATTAGGAAAGTGGATCTGATCTCGTGTAAAAGATATGAAAAGTGACTCTAGGATTCTAAAGATTAAAGGTATGTGTTTAGTATGTGTTTTGATTGTGCATCTACCTATCAGTTGGGAAATCATTAGTCCATTACCTATATTTCCTTATGAGGTTTACCTTGATCTAAACCATTGAATCTTGAAACCTAAATTGCTTATTGCCTCAAAAGTAGATGTAGTATTCTCTTGTTTGGGTATTCATACATGATGCTATGATTTTGAGTCTCATTTAAAGACCTATTTCATATGTGTTTTGTGCCTTAATTACTCATTTTCATGGATATTATTGCATAATTCACTTTATTTGGTCTTTGCCATCATTTTATATCAAATCCCCTTTGTTTTACTATTTTGAGCATTATTTATCATCTTATTATAAATTGTGTGGATTTACTTGGTCTTGTTGTGAAATTTCAGGAAAAACAAGTATCTGCTTCCATCGATACCATCGACCAAGCCACAGGTTGTCAGCTGAGAAAAGCAATACAGTGTCGATACCATCGACACAAGGAGAGCTACAGCGTCGCTAAACGACAACAACCTACGCTAAAGGTGTCGATACCATCGACACACAAGTCGATGGTATCGAGATCACCACAGGCGCTCAGAATAAAAGAAAGGAAAGCTGCCGCTAATCCGCTGGGTCGATACCATCGACCCGCGTCGATGGTATCGACGCCGGCAGATATGCGTTGGATCTATTTTGATATCAATCGGACGGGTATCATTATTTGACGACCTAATTAGGGACTTATACCTAATGACGGCCGCCCAGGAGGAGAGGAATCTCATTTTTGGTTTTGCACGAGTGCCGAGGAGTAGAGAAAGGAGAACGGAGGCCGAGAAGCTCATCCCGGGTGATTCGGACGCTGCCGAAGACAATTTCCACCACCGACAGGCGGGGAAAGCTTATGTTCTACGCCAAGGATCCACCGGTTCTTCTCCGTTCAGGGGTTTTCCCATTTATTTCACGTTTTTCTTATGAATTCCCCAATTTCTACCATGTATTCGTGTAAGATGAACATGAGAGGCTAAAACCCTCAATCTTTAGGACCGGGAGTAGCCCGGGGATACATTGTATGATGATTTTATATTGATAATTCATATTTTTCTCTCATATCCGTGGTATAAATTCGTTTTCTCTATTGCTATTGTTATGTTTGATCACCATAATAATAAATTAATGCCCTTAATCACTTCGACAGAAGGATTAACGGTTGAAAAGAGACGAATTCTACATTAATTAATAAAACCCTTGACAAAGGAGTTGTAAAATTAATGGTGGGAACTGAGGGACCGATCTTAATGCGCTTAGTTTAGGGGAATGATTACTATGACGATGGAATCAACCTAAATCTAAGTAGTGAATTACACCACGACAGTGGGTAATTCTCATTTCAGGCCACTACCCGGATAGAGAGAGAAGTGTGAGGAATTATATGAAATCTAATACAATGTTGACCCGCGGTGAAACCGCCATCCTAAAGATATCCCTTTTAATTGATTAAATTAACCTTTAATCGATTGTTTTCTTTGTTTGATTTTCATTTTCTTTTAATTTGAACAACAAAACCCTACTTTGTTAATCGGTCTAGCTGATTGTGATTAGTTAGTAGAAGTCTCCAATAATTCACGTATCCCTGAGTTCGACTCGGGCCTCACAAGGCCTATATTACTCGACGCGTATACTTGCGTTTAAGCGCGTAGTAAAATACACGTCAAGTTTTTGGCGCCGTTGCCGGGGATACGGCGAATTATTGGCACTTTGAGTGCTAAGAGCGGCCATTCTAGGCCACATTTTTTTTATTTATTTTAAAAACAATTTCAAAAATTCCTTTATTTCTTTATAATAGTGTTGACTCGTTCAAGGCATTGTACTAAACCACTACTTCCAAATTTCAGGTACTTTGTATGGTGCACACACGTAGTCGAGACTACGTGAATCGCACACCTGAGGTTCCATCTACGGGACCAGAGGACGAGGACTACTACGAGGAGGAACACCACAGTGATATAAATTCTGAATCTGAGCAAGAACAAGAAGAAGTAATGGCTGAAGCACAGACAATATGGGAGAAGATCAAGGCGTCTTCTTCCTCGGCATCAAAGGGGCCTATAAAGAAACAGGGGCTAAACATACCTACATACAAGATCGACGCAGCACTGATTAACTTGGTCAAATCCAATGCATTTCACGGGCTGAAAAATGAAGATCCAGTGGCACACATTAGTCAGTTTGTGGAGAACTGCGATATGGTGAAGATAGATCGATTTCCGCAGGATGTGCTCTATCTCAAGTTATTCCCGAGTTCCTTGGCTGGAGTGGCAAGAGAGTGGCTTCATAACCTCGACGACGAGTTTGTTGAATCATGGGATCACATGGTGGAGGTTTTCTTCGAGAGGTTCTTTCCTCCTGAGAAGACCAATGATATGATCCGGAAGATCCACAATTTCACCCAACAGGCGGGTGAAACTTATTCTGAGACTTGGGAGCGATTCCAAGTCATGTTGAGGAGATGTCCACACCATGGACTGGATAAGGAAACCCAAGTGAAAATCTTCTACTTTTCTCTCTCCGAGCATGATAGAAGCAATTTGGACTCGGCTGGCTCCGGATTTTTCTTGAACAACACTGATACAAGATGCTGGGAGATATTAAAGAACATGGCTAGGAAACAGTCATGGGGCGACAGAGGTGCAGTGGAACATGTCAAGGCTGCCGGCGAATCCAGAACAGTTAGGGAGCTGAACGACAAGTTAGATCTTCTAGCCAAGAAGCTGCTAACTAAGGAAGATGCATCTGAGGATGAGGAAGCCCAAGTGAAGTTCATGCAACAACAGGGCTATAGAAACAATGACTATGCATGGAGAAAGGATAAAAAGTTTTCATGGAAGATCCGAATAATTTTCTGCAGGATCCGGATGCCAAACCACAGCAAAGAACCGAGGATAAGAACACTGAATTACTAACTCAAATGGTCCAGCAAAACCAAGAGATGATGGCCATGTTTGGAAAACAATTGCAATCTCAAGGTGATATTCTAACCAAGTTTGGGCAGACGCTGCAAAGCCATGGAGCGCAAATGCGGGCATTAGAGACCACCGTGGCTCAGATTTCAAGTGAAGTGGCGGCCATCAAGCACGCCAATCAACAGAAACCAGCTGAGAATGCGAACGTGGCCCAAGCACATCATCAGGTTAAGTACATGTCAGTGGTGAGAAATGAGGAATCTCGGGTGCAAGAAGCTGTAGAAGAAAGAAAAATGACTTTCAATGTGAATGCAACACCGGCGATACCGTATCCACACACTTACTATAGATTGCCGGGCGGAAACCATTTCTTCAGAAAATCAGAGAGAGTTGTGAGTATGGTATCTCCATCTAGGCAAGAGGAGCAGGTGCAGGTTGTTTGTGCACATGTGGAGACATCTGAGGCGAGAGAGGAACCACAACAAGCTGCCACTATTGATGATGTCTCGCCAAAGCCCACGTCCGAGGGAATAATTGAAGCAAGCTTAGGGGAGGTAGCCCCGAAAAGCTCTTATGTGCCACCTCATAGGCGTGTTGAGGCAGCAGATGTTTCAAATGTGGTTAATCCTAAGTCAAAGAAAGAGCATCGTCACTTTAAAAAATTCCTGGAGATATTCCGAAAACTCCACATCAACGTTCCGTTAGTGGAGATGATCGAGAAAGTACCCGCCTACGGGAGGTTTATTAAAGAAATCATCAATAAGAAGAGGCGGATAAAAGACGATGAAATTTATTGGATGAATGAGACGGTGAGCTCTATGATCCAAGGGAGTTCACCAAAGAAGAGAAAGGACCCAGGAGGTTTTTACATACCGTGCTCAATAGGTGGTCAACATTTCCCTAAAGCGCAATGTGATTCTGGCGCTAGCATAAATCTCATGCCTTTGGCGACATTTCAAAAGCTGGGGTTAAAAGAGATAAAGAAGTTGGCTGTAACAATTGAATTGGCGGATGGGTCTACTGTGAGACCCTATGGAGTATGTGAAGATGTTCTAGTCAAAGTGGATAGATTCATATTTCCGGTGGACTTTGTCGTCATGGATGTGCCACCACTCCACAACTGTGAAATTCTCCTAGGAAGACCGTTTCAAGCAACGGCGGATGTTGTGACTGCCTTAGGGAGAGGTACTTTGTCCTTGGGTATTGAAGGAGATCGAGTCAAATTCAAATTACCGAATGATCCTCTAAGCCCAGTTCCCAAGGTGAAAAGATGATGATTGTCACACCGTCTAGCCTAAGACGCTAAATAAGGGCGCTTGTTGGGAGGCAACCCAACCATCGGTACACTAGGATAGTTTAATTTTAGTCATAGATTGCTTTTATTTCGTTTGAATTTTAGTTTAAAAATGATACCTTGATCCTTTTTGTTCAATGTGCAGGCACGGGCAGGGTCGATACCATCGACATACTGGTCGATGGTATCGACATAGGTTCAGGTTGACAGCTGCAAAAATCGCACTGAGTCGATACTATCGACGGTCCCGTCGATGGTATCGACATACCTACAGGCAGGCTGTGCAATAAAGGTCGATGGTATCGACATGCCAGTCGATACCATCGAGATCTCTGGAGATTTTCAGAAGAAATCGACTCAGTAGAGTCGATACCATCGACACACAGGTCGATGGTATCGACATTTACAAGTGAAAAAGGCGGCAGCCGGACTCGCGAGGCAGTTGCCCTAATCAGCGAGTCGATACCATCGACTTCCGTCGATGGTATCGACGGGCACACAACATTGTCAGTTGTTCAAGATGGAGTTATTGGTCAAATGAAGTCATCAACGAGTTCTTCCTCCACTTGTGCCAAGTGTCATCCAGAGCAAATCCGGACCCCACGACCCTGGCAGTACCCACCTCCGCCTCCACAAGATTGATCAGGGTATCACTGTTCCGCCCTTAAGTTAGTCTTTGACTATGAGGCCATAGTCGGATTCAAGCTTAGGGGGGTGGCTGGAACAGCTCTATCTTTTATCTTTTCTTTAGTTGTTTTTAGTTTCTGCTTTGTTATTTGTTTTTGCAATTTTAAGTTTTTATTTAGGATCCACATCTATCTAGTGTAATCGTGGATGTCTTAAAAATTGTCATCTTGCTGTTTTCATGGGGAAATTAAGGGAATTTAAAAATTCTGGGTCTTTTGGATAGCTTAACTTGGTTGTCCTTGGGAAACTTGTTCTATGAAAATGATTGATTATGTCAACTTTGAAGCAATATGTCACACCCACACCCCCATTGACTCATGAAAAGAGGATAGTAACGGTTGTTTGAGCCTAACCTAATCAAATAGTAATGAGACCTTAATCGGATGTAAGAGAAAGAACCCTTTAAACTACTACACATGTCAGTAAGGAGGGACACATAATTTTCTTCTAAGGTTCAGTCACTTAATCTTGTGATCATTCCACCCCATTTTCTATAATCCACCCAAGAATTGGAAGTAAAGTGCAGTTTCAATTTCTTTTGCGTGCATAGCATGTAGATAGGGTTTGCATTCCTATTTTCATAATTTTGCATACAACGAAAAAAAATATACGATGATACATGCACATTACCTTTAGGTGCATGTCATGTAGTTGCACTCATAACTTTCATGATTTTCATGCATAAGTACACCATGTACCTTAGTTGTCCTGAAAAGTGATCTAAATTGTTCCATACCCTCGCATTAGTACAAAGATTTCCAATCATGAAGAAAATAGCCTAACACATGTAGCTCTAAGCAATTATGGATATGTGGGCTAAAAGAAAAAAAAATCTGAAAATCTAAAAGAAAAAAAAACAAAATGAAAAAAAAAGAGAAGAGAATTTAGAAGGAAATGGAATAAGAGGGAGAAAGGAATGATATCACTTGTATAACAGGGGAATTGAGTACATGATGTGGCTTGAGTAGATTTCTATCTCATTTTGAGGTAGAAGGTTAGTGCATGCATCATTCCACCCACTTTTAGGCATTAGGGCATTCTTAATGTGCATTTGCATCATTTAGGGCATTTTGTTATATGCATACTGAAACTGTGTAATACTTCCATATTCTCCCATGAACCACCCATTCCATCCACCCGTTGCTCGAATTGGTAGGCCACCGTGATTTTCTCCTCACTCATGATTATAAGGAGGACTGCTTCCATGTAGATGGTAGTTAGGGCGAGCAGCGTAGTTTAGGCGATCACAAGATGCACCATGGCTGAATCGGCGAACTTTATTATGTTAACTGCCTTATGTGATAGTGTTCATCGGTTTGAAGGATAATTTCTTTTATTGATGATTATTGTCGCCTGTAGGGTAATTACTGTTCTGTGATTAGGAAAGGCCGGTTTGAGAATGTCCAGTGGGAGTCATGTGGGATGTGGGGTGATGTGTTGATTGTTAGTTGACATCTGCAATTCTATTCTAAGGATTAGTTGCTCGAGGGCGAGCAATGTTTAAGCTTAGGGGAGTTTGATGCTATGATTTTGAGTCGCATTTAGAGACCCATTTCATATGTGTTTTGTTCCTTAATTACTCATTTTCATGGATATTATTGCATAATTCACTTTATTTGGTCTTTGCCATCATTTTATATCAAATCCCCTTTGTTTTACTATTTTGAGCATTATTTATCATCTTATTATAAATTGTGTGGATTTACTTGGTCTTGTTGTGAAATTTTAGGAAAAACAAGTATCTGCTTCCGTCGATACCATCGACGGAAGTCGATACCATCGACCAAGCCACAGGTTGTCAGCCGAGAAAAGCAATACAGTGTCGATACCATCGACCCAAGTCGATGCCATCGACACAAGGAGAGCTACAGCGTCGCTAAACGACAACAACCGATGCTAAAGGTGTCGATACCATCGACACACAAGTCGATGGTATCGAGATCACCACAGGCGCTCAGAATAAAAGAAAGGAAAGCTACCGCTAATCCGTTGGGTCGATACCATCGACCCGCGTCGATGGTATCGACGCCGGCAGATATGCGTTGGATCTGTTTTGATATCAATCGGACGGCTGTCATTATTTGACGACCTAATTAGGGACTTATACCTAATGACGGCCGCCCAGGAGGAGAGGAATCTCGTTTTTGGTTTTGCACGAGTGCCGAGGAGTAGAGAAAGGAGAACGGAGGCCGAGAAGCTCATCCCGGGTGATTCGGACGCTGCCGAAGACAATTTCCACCACCGACAGGCGGGGAAAGCTTGTGTTCTACGCCAAGGATCCACCGGTTCTTCTCCGTTCAGGGGTTTTCCCATTTATTTCACGTTTTTCTTATGAATTCCCCAATTTCTACCATGTATTCGTGTAAGATGAACATGAGAGGCTAAAACCCTCAATCTTTAGGACCGGGAGTAGCCCGGGGATACATTGTATGATGATTTTATATTGATAATTCATATTTTTCTCTCATATCCGTGGTATAAATTCGTTTTCTCTATTGCTATTGTTATGTTTGATCACCATAATAATAAATTAATGCCCTTAATCACTTCGACAGAAGGATTAACAGTTGAAAAGAGACGAATTCTACATTAATTAATAAAACCCTTGACAAAGGAGTTGTAAAATTAATGGTGGGAACTGAGGGACCGATCTTAATGCGCTTAGTTTAGGGGAATGATTACTATGACGATGGAATCAACCTAAATCTAAGTAGTGAATTACACCACGACAGTGGGTAATTCTCATTTCAGGCTACTACCCGGATAGAGAGAGAAGTGTGAGGAATTATATGAAATCTAATACAATGTTGACCCGCGGTGAAACCGCCATCCTAAAGATATCCCTTTTAATTGATTAAATTAACCTTTAATCGATTGTTTTCTTTGTTTGATTTTCATTTTCTTTTAATTTGAACAACAAAACCCTACTTTGTTAATCGGTCTAGCTGATTGCGATTAGTTAGTAGAAGTCTCCAATAATTCACGTATCCCTGAGTTCGACTCGGGCCTCACAAGGCCTATATTACTCGACGCGTATACTTGCGTTTAAGCGCGTAGTAAAATACACGTCAATACCCCACTGCCATGTTATATATTCTTTTGTTTATCCTTGCCATAACTCTTTGTCAGCATGTAATTAAATGATCTATTTAATGTTAAGTAGTGGTACTTATGTACAACCACCCATAGAGGGCATGTATAAAATCGCCCTAGGGGAATGTTTATTATTCTCCCCATTAAAAATTGTAGGTGATTGGAAATGTTTTTATTCTTCCCTCACCTAAGGTTAGAGGTCCGGTAGGTGCCTCAACCCTACTTAGTTAGGTAGACATATTAATTGACATGCTAAAACCTTTATTTATTTTGTTAATGGCAAGTTTCCTTATAAAAACCTCATACTCTTTGATATCTCTTTTTACACCAAATATCTAGCCTAATTTACTTGTTACAACTTTCTTTGCCATTGTTAGAATAGTTTTGTAACACATACTTTTTATTTTCCTTTCCCCTTTTGCTGGGTGACTTCCCAACCACCCAGGTGTGAAGCAAGGTGGTTGAATAGGACTTGAAGATCTTGGCTTTGGCTTGGACTTAGATGATGGATATGTTGCTTGGAGACAAAAGTGGAGTAGTTAGATTTCCCTCTACTTAGATCCTCTTTTTGTATAAAGCATGTACACCCATATTGGGAGAATTTTTATGTACACTTTATTTGAAATTGAATATAGTCAAAAATTTATCTTCCGCTGCTATTCCAATTGTGTTTTGTTTACCATTGTTATTAGTATAGAGTGGTTTATCCCATTCTTTACAGCATGGTATCAGAGCCAATGGTAGTTGGATCTTTGACTATTTCAATTTGTCTCCCTAATTAGAACCCTAGACTTGCATAGTTTCCTTTAAGTAACATGTTTGCCTAGATTTGATCTACCTTGATGATAGGTTGACTTAGGAACCAATAGTTCCACATCAGAACCTTGATCAATAAAATCCTAAAATACTTATAATTAAAATATGCATAACTTGATGTTGTTTAGGTTTGCCTTTAGGCAACTATTAGGGCATGCAGTTGAAGCAAGGGTGTCTAGAAAGGATCAGGGTTTCGGGGGCTGGCAAAATTTTCCTCCGCACCACTAGCTTGGTATACGAGGACTCCCGTGCCCATATGATCCGGCCTGGCCTGCGCTGATACGAATTGTCCGAAATAGTTTGCTTTTAGGCAATAGTAACCTTAGCTTATATGTTGTTTATCTTTGGGAACCCTAAGTTGACTTGTTTGAGGATATATACCCTATACAGTTCCTTATGTCCCTTAGAACTATATGCTTGAATAGTTATCCGTAGAACCTAGACCTTGGAGTTTGGGTGTTTGTGAGAATATCAGAGTGCACAGTGGAAGCATGATGGATCTTGATAATGGTTTAGTTAGACTTATCCTTTAACCCTAGTGTAGTAGGTCAAACCCTTTAAGGGGTGGAGTATGGTTAGTTGATGATGTTTGAGTGGTTAGATTTCGAGGACGAAATCCTCTTTAGGGGGATGGAACCCTATAACATCTTGATCTATCTTTAGAAACCTTAACTCCATAGATAGGAGGTTAGTATGCTTGGATCCTTGGTCTTGACCAAACAAGTAATAATCGTAACCCTAACATGCTTGTTTATATATTAATGAACACATAATTATCATCTAAGGAATAAATCATATTCTTGAACCCTAATGAATATCCAATGTACATAATATGAATATCAATGATAATTATCAATAAGCAAGATGTTAATAATGTCATGAACCAATGAACCCTAATGATATGATGAGTAAGGTTATAATGCGTAATTAATGCATGCTAAGGATGAATAAGTGAAATATAATGGACATGTGGACCTAAACCCTAAGTTGTAATATCTAACCCTAATCTATGCATCCTTAATGCCTTTCATGATACATTAATGATGTTAAGAGCCATAATCAGTTAACATACTTTGATACACATAAATGATATATATGATCATCTAATCACATATTAATTAAGTCATCAATATGAATGAGTGTTACCTTGTTAACTAATATACATGTTATTAGTCATTTAGTGTGAATCAAATCATTAATATGACATATGTTCCACCTTGATCATTAAAATACATATAATGGCTTCAATGTGAATATGAAGTAATTGGATTCACATAAGTGTGCAAAATCAATAATATAAAGGAATAAATATGAATAATGATTAATGATGACATTAATGTGAGCAATAATGATAATGTGACATTGTGACAATGTTAATATGAATATAAGTAACTAATGTGACATTAATTGAAATAATTGAATGATTAACGACAAATTGGATAAAATGTCTTATATTCATGTAAAATAATTTGTTATAATTAATAAAATAGTAATATGAGGATAATGAAGTATAAATTCGAATTATTAAGGACAATGATCAAATATAATAATGAATGTTAAAATAGTTGAGTAACAACTAATTGTGATAAAATCCTTAATAAGATAAATGAGAAATATATATATATATATATAAATAGTTTAATGGATAATAATGAAATATAACCCTTTTGACAATAAAGTGAATATGACATGACATAATTAAAATAATGATGATAATGTGATATAATGTTAATAAGTCAAAAATGTAAATAAAGTTAAATCTCTTAAAAAGAATATCTTAATAATGGACCCTAGGTGATCCTTGAGAACCCAACCTATGTTGAGCTGTATGTGAAGTTTCTAAACCCTTAGGGGTAGTTGAAGTGTATGTTTTGGTGGAAGTTGTATGGTTGGAGGAACAACCTGAAGTTTTGGTGATGTGAGGTTGCACACTCACCCTTCCCTAATTGCTAGTGATTTCGGGGATGAAATCCTCTTTAAGGGGTGGAGTGTTGTAACATACCGAAATCTGGGCATTTTGCCTTTTGGTCCTCTTTTTCCATCTTTTCCTTTCATTTTTATCCTCTTTGGCCTTTCTATTTAATTTTTGGACAATATGATGGTTTAATGAACATTTGTTCACCTTTTATTCCAATATTTGGGTTTATGCACAAATACCTCAGTAAGACTTTAGATAATGGGCCTAAAATGCAAATTGTACACTAAGCAATAAAAAGAATAAAATATTTCGTCCTAGAAATTTCTAGCACTTACTAGAATAAGAGAAATAAGATAAAATCTCGAAATATAAATAAAGGAGATGATAAATGCAATAATTGGGGATAATATGGAATATTTTGGATAAAAGAAGATAATGATGAATACATTGTTCTAAAAATCCTAAATAAAAACCCAAGAAGATAATTTAGATAATAAATATATCAATTTCGTTTTCTTGACCAAAAAGTAACTTAAGGGCCAAGTATCATTTAAAGTGGAACATAAATGTATATATTAATGTCATTATCAAAAGAAAATAGGAAATAGGCCAATAAAGTGAAATAAAATACTTCATACTCTCAAATCAGAAAAATAACTCCAGATTCGTAATCTAAAAAAAATGTAAGCCTTTGGGTAAATTTGCATTTAATTTGGTCAATGTTTAATATTTTATTTTAATCTGGAGAGAGAAAATGGTTTAAAGACCAAAAATATTAAATATATGTTGATAAAAATTAATTAATGCCAAAAACGTGTTTCTAACGTTTATTATTACTTGCATACCAAGGTTTATATTTTTAGGAAGTTTCTAGATGCCTTTAATAAATTAAAAGGTTAAATAAGTGATACAATTTAAATGAATTAAATAAAATAATAAAAGTCTTCAAAAAAAAATATTAATGCCAAATTCGTACTCTACATGTTAAAATAGACCTTTGTATGAATTTTGAATGAATTTGGAAAATATTTGTTGAGAAGATAAATTAAGGAGAGAGAAAGTGTACAAAACTTTCAAATCATTATTTAAAATAACAAAAGACTTCAACAAATGGAAATAATACCAAATTCGTATTTAACATACTTAATATCAGTTATGGGTGAAGTTTTGTAATTTTTGGATAATCATAGAGTCATAAATATATGAGGAAAGAGAAAATATGTTTTGAAATATTTAACACATTAAAGTTTCTCAAAATGCAAAACTAATTTTATATTTGGATTCTACGCGTCAAAATAAGTTAGAATATCAAATTTGGTAATTTTTTGGCATCGTTTGGGCCTCCATATGAGGAGAGAGAAAAACATTAAATCACTTTAGTCGAATTTGAATGGGAATCAAATTTGCAAGTGTGATTTCACGCTAATCTCGACCGTTGGATTTTGATCTGAGGGTCCGCGTATTGTCTTCTTCCTCTAACCGAAAAGGAAACATGTTGCTCGTTTTCAAGATTTCAAATCTATATATCTCGAGATATACTCGATGGAATTCGATGATTTTTGATCCTACGAATTCCTTACGCAAATCTGCATCGTTTTATACCAATGTTTTTGTGTTTTGACGAATATTGGAGAAACCCCTTAAGCAACCCGGCGGCCTCTCTCACCCCACCTTGCTAAACCCTAACATAGACTTCCTTGCTTATAAATACCTATACTCCAAGCACCCCCGTCGTATTTAGAACTCAACGCAACTTTCAATTTCACATTTCATCGTCGTTTGACCCTCCAGAGAGCGGCCGAAGTAGCAGGGCTTGCGACGCTTATCTCTCCATCCTCGGTTCATCTCCGATCAAATTGAAGATACCATCAGTTTCAGTTCGTTCCTAGCTTTCTTTTACATATCTAAACGTCGAATTTGGTTGGGTATTGCATTTTCGCCCAATTTTCCCCCAAGCTTGCTCCTTGCGGCTGCAGTCATGGCGCAGCTTGAGAAGGGAGATGACTAGTCGGCTTTTTACGATTTTACCCCTGGCCGCTCCTTCTCATACATGACAATTTCTATTTAGTCTGTTTTAGAAAAATCATATCTTTTGATTCGTTGGTCAAAAAAATAAAAATAAGATATGTTTCGAAATCAGAAAAACGTAAGCTATCTAATAAAAATATTTTCGAAGCCTGGTTTTGAGTTTTTCGAGTAGGTATTTTTGTGGATGATTTAATTAACTAAAAATCACCAAAAATGCATTTAAAAGTATATATCTTCAAAATATATAGTATTATATGTTATTTTGATCATAAAACCCTAACTAAGGCAATGATGATGTTTTCGAGATCTAAATCGATCGTTTGTGAAAACATCGATGGTTTTGAGGTTTTAAACCTTTTTATGAAAAAATTTATCATTAATACATGTATATGATTATGTAATTAGGAAAGTGGATATGATCTCGTGTAAAAGATATGAAAAGTGACTCTAGGATTCTAAAGATTAAAGGTATGTGTTTAGTATGTGTTTTGATTGTGCATCTACCTATCAGTTGGGAAATCATTAGTCCATTACCTATATTTCCTTATGAGGTTTAACTTGATCTAAACCATTGAATCTTGAAACCTAAATTGCTTATTGCCTCAAAAGTAGATGTAGTATTCTCTTGTTTGGGTATTCATACCCCACTGCCATGTTATATATTCTTTTGTTTATCCTTGCCATAACTCTTTGTTAGCATGTAATTAAATGATCTATTTAATGTTAAGTAGTGGTACTTATGTACAACCACCCATAGAGGGCATGTATAAAATCGCCATAGGGGAATGTTTATTATTCTCCCCATTAAAAATTGTAGGTGATTGGAAATATTTTTATTCTTCCCTCACCTAAGGTTAGAGGTCCGGTAGGTGCCTCAACCCTACTTAGTTAGGTAGACATATTAATTGACATGCTAAAACCTTTATTTATTTTGTTAATGGCAAGTTTCCTTATAAAAACCTCATACTCTTTGATATCTCTTTTTACACCAAATATCTAGCCTAATTTACTTGTTACAACTTTCTTTGCCATTGTTAGAATAGTTTTGTAACACATACTTTTTATTTTCCTTTCCCCTTTTGCTGGGTGACTTCCCAACCACCCAGGTGTGAAGCAAGGTGGTTGAATAGGACTTGAAGATCTTGGCTTTGGCTTGGACTTAGATGATGGATATGTTGCTTGGAGACAAAAGTGGAGTAGTTAGATTTCCCTCTACTTAGATCCTCTTTTTGTATAAAGCATGTACACCCATATTCGGAGAATTTTTATGTACACTTTATTTGAAATTGAATATAGTCAAAAATTTATCTTCCGCTGCTATTCCAATTGTGTTTTGTTTACCATTGTTATTAGTAGAGAGTGGTTTATCCCATTCTTTACAATGACACATAAATACTATATGTCTAAAGAATGATGTTACTCAACGACGTATGTCTTCAAGTACGTGACTCGAAGAATGAGATCATATAGATGCTAAGAGTACATACAATCTTATTATGTCCCTAGTCAGATATTACTATGGAAGCAAAATAGACAACCATAATACATAAGACTAAAGTGTGTGTTGACTGATGACAAAGTCTCATTAGTCGTGATATAACATATCAAGTCACTCACATAGATTCATGTTAGAGGAAAGTGTATCAGATAGACCACCATGAGAGCGATTCATAAAGACCATGGAATGGTAGTCAAAATCATTTCTCATAGTGATAGTGGTGATTGTGGTTCATAGACCTGAAGTCACTACACTCGTCACATGTCATTGGGTATACTTTCTTATCATCAAATGTAATCCTAAAATATAGGTAGCCATAGAGGTGATGATTGGGTAGCTTTGATAGATGGGGTCTGAGTTTGAGTGATGTAGATGAAATTGTCCATCCAACATGAGATTGATATCCAAGGCCTTTTGATAAGAGAGATTGATAACTATATGACTGTACTGATATGGTTCAATATGTGATATGTCAACTCATATGCATCTCGTTCAATCTTCTCTAGGTCAAGGAACATTGATTGATCCTTCAGAGGATGACGATTCCATGCCTTGAGTTTTATCCAGATATCATAGACAAAGGAACTATACAATCATTGTAATACTAATCATGAATTGTAGGTTCAAGTGGTTCTCCAACTTTCCGAATTACTTAGGTAGCAATGCTATGTGAATAAGCACTACTCTATTCTTATGATGTCATAAGTTTGTTATGGACATTCAGTGCCAACGTAATTTTTGACCTTTAGGGTCACACACAGAGGATACACTTGGATTATAGGATTTTATATTCATGAATTATGTTCAGATTGAATGCTAAATCTATTTTAGGTATTCAATTAAAAAATACAGCAAATGATTGGACTCAGAATCATCAAGTTCCAATGTTGGACTGATTGTTTGGAGTGTGATGTTGATTAGAAACTCAATTGGCTAAATCTTCCTTAACTAGGGTGCGAGACGACTGTCTATCATTAGTGAGATGACTGGTTTGTGGTCGTGAGACAACCGGATCGTATGAGCGAGACAACTAGTTTTTGGTCACGATATGACCGACTGATGTGAGAGAGATGCCCAGTTCATGGGGAAATTTGATCATATTAAGGATCAACGCTAAAGTCATGTTGTGCATTAATTGGATTCAAATTGCCAATTTATTATAGAATAGGAAATTGTGCAAGATGACTGTCTCACTCACTAGACTACCATTTCTCTATGTGAGGTGATTGTATCACAGTTCAAAGGTTCTACGACATTAATGATTCTAGACCCTTCTACAACCACACTGATTGAGAACCCTGACCCTGGCCTCTACTACAAATAGAGGTGTACCGGGGGCTTCCCAACACACACAATTGAGAATAAGTTGCTCTAACAATTGTTGTCCTCTCTGGTTGTAGTAAATAATAGAGATCCCAAACAAGTCCCACCCGATAAAGGGAGGGAAAGAGAGGCAGAGAATGATTGAGGACTAATTTTGAGAGAGCATGTCAGCGACTAGTACGCTTGAAGAAAGGAATAACTCCTACATGTTGGCTCTTGTAGTGCAACTGGAGTTCCCAGTGGTCCACGTGGACCACTCTAGAGGTGGGAGACCATCATATGCGGCTATGAGGAAAATGTCAACTCGCAGTCTGTGGCGAGAATTCAAGAGCTACTACAGACGATGTTCCAGTCTACTATATGCGGTGAAGACCGGGAGCTGCACAAACACCATCAAAGATGAAGTAGAAGATAGTTGCACATCTACAAAGAAAAGGAGTATGTCACTGCACTTGCTTCATGGCAGGGCATATCCTTGACACCATCCTTTTTCATTATATAGTTGTTGACATAGTTTGGTGGTTTATGAGGAATACAACAATAATTTTGTTTTCTGTTTCCTATATCTACGCCCTATTTCCCTACAAAATTGATGATATACATATATCTTTTTAGTTCCTTTTTACTAAATAACTGACAACGTACGTCCTAAGTTTGAGCATCGCCCACTTAGTCATCGATTTATAACTAACTAGATATGTCAAATGTAACTGACGATATAGGTCAGAGAACCCAATTCAAGAAGTAGATCAAATTAAGGTTATTTCTTTTTACTCTTTCATATCTAGTCCTATTCTCAATTCATTAATATATGATTTGTACAAAGTACTTGTATTCATGTGGGCTTCACTCATTAGTCCTTAAACTATACTATATTGAGTGCATTAGGTTTAGCTTATCTTAAAAACATGTGTTGCCTTCAATTGAAGTAATGATGCTTAAATCTTACTATACATTCACATCTAGAAGATTATGTACAAATATTAGTATTATACCTCATTCACATCCCAATAGTAATCCTTTAGGGTCTTCAACAAGTAAACATAGTTCAATACAACTTTGCAGCTCATAAACACTTTATTGACCATTAACATGATTAGTGTGTAATCAGACGTATTATGTTCATTATCAACACATGGAATCCCAAATTTCCATTTCAAATTGAAAACATCAATTTAGAACAAGTATACATATTATTATTCACATAATTGAGTTGGTCACTCCACATTACCCTAAATGGGGATATCTCTGCTAAAAATATGTGCCATGGATTTCATACACAATCCAAGCTTAACTTCATTAGGAATTTTCATAATAACAACCTTGGAATCATATTTTATCTATTTTTGAATTCAAACTACATTTTATGGATGTTCATTTGATTCCTAAAATTTTTGTTAATTCATTCTAGTTCAAGAAACTATAGCATAAAAATATATAAATCCTATAAAAATATCTTCAATAAGATTTAGTTTATAGATAGTGAATTAATAGTATATAGTTTTGAATAATGAAGCAAAATAATAGCATTCAATTCCCCAATGTTTTTCCTGATTGATTACCCAACAACATAGATAATACAAGCAATGACTTCCTTGAAATTTAGTTAGATAGAATTAAGTTTTCCAAATGTTTAAGTTAGGAACTGACCACTCATCTCAATTGGTAAGAACCTTATTTCTTTTATAAATAACTAAGGTTGTAGAAATCTATCAAAATCCTAGAAACAAACTCCTTTTCATCCACTTTTCACCTTAAGAAACTCAAGAATTGAAAATTAGAGAGAATGAATGAGAAAAATAGGGTTTTTTGCAATATTTTTTATTTAAATAAGTGGAACGAAGGATTTGACTCATAGGATAGAAGGTTCAACAATCACATCTTATCTAGGGTTTATAAACTTACTATAACGACCCAACCTTCTACTAACCCCCAATTAAGGGAGACCAGGAGGTCAGAGCCGTTATCCCAATTTCCAGATCAAGGTTTGACAAATAAACATTAATGATTATCAAAATTTACCAGACTATATTGAAAAGTTGTAACAAATAAAATTTTGCATACCTTTGAAAAGTTTGTATTTTTAAACTTCTATCATCTTATGCATTCTAGTCTAACTAATCCTCCTTGTAGTTTAATTCATGTGTTCACAATGTGACAATTTACAGTTTGTCTTTTTGGGTTTGTACCTAAAATGCCGGCAAATAAAATGTCGATCAGCATAAAGCTGGTATGTGGGGAATTATAAAAATTATGCAACTATGATAGTAATGTAATCAACCAATTATCATTTAACATCCAAGATTATGTTTTAAGCAATACTACTCAATCCTTCCCTATCCCCTATCTCTGTGTTGTCCCTACAGTGGACATGGATACTACCTCTCTCATATGGTAGATCCTTACCCCCATGGTCCTACCTTACAGGTAGCCAAAACTTAGGGTTATGGAGTCGCATGGCCCTACGCAAAGGTATCCCAATCCCTGACTCATGGTGACTAGATGGTCCTACCCCATTGGTATCCATGTACTAAGTCATTCAATGACCTGATGGACCTACCCCATAGGTATCCATGTACTAGGTCAGTCTATCAAGCTATAGAGGGGACTAGGATCTGAGTTAGTAGGCACATATCTTAGGTGATAGTCATATCCAAATTATAGTTTGCATGGATTAAATTCATCCAACAGTTTAATTCAAACCATGATGGAAACATCGATGAAATCCTTGGAAAACTAATTCAGAATAGTCATAAGTGTAACCACATACCTGTAATGGTACTTTTGGTGACATAATCAATTAAGTAGGGAAACCCAATCAAGCAAGGAAAGATGAATAGAAATCTTGAAATAAACATGTAAACTTCCTTTTATCATTATTTATCCAAACTCATCTTATTTCTTAGGATTTTTATTCCAATTTTAGCGTTTCCTTGGAAATTAGGGTTTTGCTTCCACTTTTAATATTATGAACCCTAATTCAAAAAAACTACATAAATCCTTTAAATTTCTCATCTTAATACTCCTAACAGTCTCAGGATCATCATTTAGCAACTTATTTCCTTAATTCGAAATAAATAAGGTTTCCCTCTTCTTTTACCCTAAATTAGGGTTTTTATACATATTATCCTTCATTTAATGATTAAAACCCTAAATTAGCCAATATTACATTCAAAATGGATGAAAACTCTATCTTAATAATCAATAGGTTAATACTCTTCAAATTAACCTATTATTCCACAAAGATTCACCCTTTATATACAATTAAGGTTTCTAATTACCTTTTAATACATTTTTCTACCAAATTAAGGTACTTTTGTAAAATGGATTAGAATTAGGTTATAAAACCATTTTATCTTGTTCCTCGTATTTCTCTATGAAACTTTCATGTATAATGTTTTTCCATTGGAGTTTTCTACCATTAGATATGATTTTTCCTAGAAAATGCATTTTACTGGAAATTCGACTAGACAGAGCTATTTACCGAATTTTTTCGACCGTTTGATCGCTGCGCCGTTGGTCTGTTGACGATCCGACACTCTACATTGCTTGCACCCACTAACTCAGTCGTGTGCCCGACCCTTAATGTCAGTCGACTCTGCGTTGATCGTCCCCACTTGCTAGGGTGCGCGCACCGCTGTCTGCTACCGATCGTCAGATCCTTTGTGAGTCCACACTAGACCCAGATCTGAGGGCTACTACTCCTCATCTCCATCCTTTCCTTCACTGGACAATGCGACATCACGGCAGTGGTTCTCTCACTAGAGAAACGGCAATCGAGAGAGGGAGAGGGCGGTGAAGCTCAGGAAGTAGCCGCCCGAGGTCGCATGGGTGAGAGGAAGTGCATAGGGGCCTATTTATAGGATATGGGGGGTCCCTTTTAGGGTTCTTGATCCCTGTCGCAACCTGTTTCCTAGCCCAATTGGGTGTTTTGCGTAGACATTTCCATAGACCAAGAAACCAGGGTTGAGAGAGTTCGTCTCCCTCTCCCGAACGCACTGGAACTCTTTCCAAGCACGCACATGCGCTGGATCGAGGGGAAAATGAGGGGGAAAGTTTCCCCTGTAACCATGCGACAGTCTGCGTCCCACTGGGACTAGATGATGACTGGTGCCTATTGGATGAAGATCCAACGGCCCACATCCTTTGTGCTCAAACAAAAAGGAAATAATTTTCCTAATTTTCCAAGATAAATCCTATTTTGAGGATAATTTGAAAAAGCAATAACTCCCAAATTATAACTCCTTTTTGTCTCAAATTTTAAGGGAACCTCGTTTAAGATTTTATCTCTCATCATTAAAAAATTGGGATTATTATCTAATGAAAGTGAGTCCTTTTCTTTAGTTGCAAGTTAACACTTATTTATTTATATTTTCCAGATATTTTCTATTTCCTTTGTCATTATATTATTATTCTGAGTTCCTTGAACCTCAAGGTACCTTAATATCTCAAAATTCCATTTTGGAAAATATCCCTTAGCCTTTTATTCTTCTTTTATCTATTTTCTTGTTTATTCCTTTATCCAATAGGATTCCTTTTTCCTTTCTTTTTCTTTTTCTTTTTCATTTGGGCTTAATAGACAATAAGGCCCATTAAGAAAACATACAAGTCTATCATACATGAAATTTATTCAAATCAAACCATCAAATCAACCATTGATTTCATTTATTTATTAAATGGAGATTTACAAATCTCAATATATGATTTAGAAAAATGGGGTTATAACATCCTCCCCTCCTTATAGGAATTTTTCCCTCAAAATTCATCAATCAAATAAACAAATCAGGATATGCTTTATCCATGTCCGTCTTCAGATCCCATGTGGCTTCAACCTCTCCATGTTGCTTCCAAAGAAGCTTTACCATCTCTATATTCTTATTTTTGAGCTCTTTCATCTTGGTATCTAGAATCTGCAAAGGTAACTCAGGATAAGTTAGCTTCCCTTGAAGCTCAATAGGTTCAATGCTCAACACATGGCTTGGATATTGAACATATCACTTCAGATTGGACATGTGAAACACATCATGCATCATACTATATTGAGGGGGTAACGCCAATCGATATGTGGCTTCACCAATCCATTCTAATACTTCAAACAGACCCACGTATCAAGGACTCAACTTTCCTGTATTCTTAGCTATAGCTCGGAGCAGTCAAATTTTTAGAAAAACATGTTCTCCCACAGTGAAATGCACATCAGTCCGCCTCGCATCAGCATACGAATTCTGTGGATCCTGGGCTCTCTTTAGCTTTTTCCTGATCAAAGCAAATTTATCAGCAAAAATTTGGAGTTCATCTGACCTCAATAAGGTCCTTTCAGCAACATCATCCCAGTGAAGTGGTGACCGACACAGTCTCACATATAGAGCTTCATACGGAGGCATCCCAATACTGGCTTGGTAAATGTTGTTGTAGGAAAACTCAGCTAATGGTAAGTATTGCTCCCATGATCCACCCTAATCGAGCATACAAGCTCTTATCAGATCCTCTAAGGTTTGGATTGTCCTTTCTGATTGACCATCTATCTGGGGGTGATATGCGGTACTGAACTTCAACCTTGTACCAAGTTCCTCTTGAACTTGCTTCCACAACTTGGAAGTAAGCTTTGGGTCTCTATCAGAGATGATGGATCCGGGTACGCCATTTAAACGCACTATCTCTTTGATATACAACTCAGCTAAGTCGGACACTTTGGCGGTGGTCTTTAGGGCAAGGAAGTGCGCTGACTTGGTAAGGAGATCTACCACAACCCATATAGTGTCATGACCTTTCTTAGTATGAGGTAGACCCACCACAAAATCCATGGTGATCTTCTCCCATTTCCATTCTGGAATCTCTATAGATTGTAACATTCCACCGGGTCGTTGGTGTTCAACCTTCACCATTTGTCATGTAAGATAGCTTGCCACATATGCCGCAATATCTCTCTTCATTCCTATCCACCAAAAAAACCTATGCATGTCCTTAAACATCTTAGTAGTTCCCAGGTGCACCGTGTACTTAGAACCATGAGCCTCTTGTAGGATACATTCCTTCAATGATGAGTCTTCAGGAACCCATATGTGATACTCAAATCTAATCCCTATGTCTATTCCAAAAGAAATATGGGTCTGAGGCTTCTTCATCAATCCTTTCATCTTATCAAGTTCACCACTGGCCAAGTGTGCTGCTACAATCTCACTCAACAATTCCGACTGTATCTGGATATTGGACAATCAAACTCGATCCTCTAACAGTTGTGGAGTCCACTTCACAAGTTCTTCTAAATGCTTCCACTGGCTGGACAAAATAGCTGCACATCTGAGATGCTTCCGACTCAAAGCATATTCTATGACATTCGCCTTTCTTAGATGATAAGCGATGGTGAATTCATAATCCTTCATGTACTCCATCCATCATCGTTGTCATAGGTTAATGTCTTTCTATGTCAGGAGGTATTTCAAGCTCTTATGGTCGGTGAATATTTCGAATGTAGCACCATATAAGTAATGTCACCATATCTTCAATGCATGAATGATAGCAGCCAACTCTAAGTCGTGCGTCGGGTAATTCACCTCATTGGGCTTGAGTTGTCAGGAGGCATACACAACTACATGTCGATTTGTTTCTAACACACATCCAAGTCCCATCTTTGAAGCATCGGTGAAAATCATGAAACCCTCATTGCCTGATGGTAGAGTCAAAATTGGTGCAGTGGTTAGCTTCTCCTTCAACTCCTAAAAATGAGCTTCACACACATCAGACCATACAAACTTCACATCCTTATGAGTCAACATGGTCAAAGGCAAGGCGGTCTTTGAGAAATCCTTGATGAAATGTCAATAGTATGCTTCTAACCCCAAGAAGCTTCAGATTTCAGAGGGATTCTTCGATGCAGGCCAGTCTCGTACTGCTGACACATTTGTTGGATCTATGGTGATCGTTCCTCCTGAGATGATGTGTCCGAGGAACTTGACTCGGTCTATCCAAAACTCACATTTAGAGAATTTCCTATAGAACTTCTTCTTTCTCAAGATATCAAGGACTTTACTTAGGTGGTTTCGGTGTTGATCTAAGTCATCTGAATAAACTAGTATGTCATCTATGAATACAATGACAAATGAGTCAAGGAAGGGTTGGAGCATACTATTCATAAGGTTCATGAAAACACTGGGTTCATACAATGACAAAAGGCATAACCACAAACTCATAGTGGCCATAACGTGTTCTAAAAGCTGTCTTCAGGGTGTCCTCACTCTTGACTCTCAACTGGTGATAACCTGATCTTAAGTCAATTTTGGAAAAGACTCGAGCAGACTTCAATTGATCAAATAAGTCATCAATCTGGGGTAAAGGGTATTTGTTCTTAATGGTAGTCTGGTTGATCATCCGGTAGTCTGTGCACATTCGGAGTGAACCAACCTTTTTCTTTACAAAAAGAACTGGTGCTCCCCATGGTGATGTGCTAGGGCGGATAAAACTCTTGTCTAGCAATTCTTGCAATTGTTTCTTCAACTCGAGCAACTCAACAGGGGCCATTCTATAAGGTGCTTGGGAAATAGGGCTTGTCCTAGGAGATAGTTCTATTGAAAAATCTACCTCTCTCTCAGGAGGAATCCTGGGTAGATCATCTGGGAAAACATCTGCATAGCTCCTGACTACCTCTATCTCTTCTAAGGGTTGCACCTTGGGTTTTGGCTCGATAACTAGTGCTAGGAAAGCTTGACACCCTTTACTCATCATCTGCTCAACTTTCAAGGATGACGCATATAGGATGGTGGTGGCATCTTTCCTACCCCTAATGACAAAAGGTGGGTGACCTGGTTTCTTAATGATCACTTTCTTCTCCCTATAATCAATTTTGGCCCTAAAAGTATAAAACCAATCCATACCAATGATCACATCAAATTCATTCATATCAAGAAGGATAAAGTCTATAGGAAACTCATGATCTTGATATCTCATAGGTATCACCGGAGTTTTCAAAAGGGAAGTAAAGATTTGACTACTCGAGGTTGTAACATCAAAGACATACCCTAAATCCTTGATATCCAAACAAAGCATAGTTGCAAGATTTCTCGAAATGAAGTTATTAGTAGATCCAGAGTCAAACAAAGCTTTTACATTATGTCCCAAGCATGCCTACATCATTTTTCATCATGCATTAGACCATTACATGCTTTACTTTAAAACATAAAGGAAAAATCTAAGGGTTATTACCCTCGATTAACCTATTAGCATTTTCTTGGGCCTCCTCATTGTCAATAACAAACATTCGAGCTTGTCTTCTTTCTCCCGTAGGTGGGGCCACAGCTATAGGTGGAGCTGCCACAGGTGGGGCTTCTACTGAACCTGGTCCTCTTAGATATAGCAGGGGACAAGCATCTTGGATATGTCCCTCTTGTTGACAACGGTAGAAGACCCTCTTCTTGTGGAGGCACTCACTAGTATGCCATCTCCCATAGGTGCGACATCATGGTCGGTTGTTCTCTTACTGGTGTTTCCCTTTTCCTCCATGTCTTCCTTTGGCCTGATGACACCCTTGACCTTTCTTATGATTGTTCTTCTGACCTTGAGTTCCTTCAGTGAAACCCAAATACCCCTTGGGTGGAAACTAGGCAGGAATTATTGTCCTCTCCATGTCCAGGGCAGTGTTGTAAGCCTTGGTGAAGGTTTTGGGTTTACTCCCATCACATGGGGCTTGATGGTAGGGTGAATATGCTTAATGAAGTGATCCACCCTTCTTTTATCATCCATCATATGCCCAAAATGCTCTAGGATTCGAAACTTGTGCCCATAGTCTGCCACATATGAGTTGCCTTGAGTCATGGTGGTGAACTCCCGTTCCTTTTCCTTCTTAACTGAGACAAGGATGAATCTGGCAGTGAAGATCATCCTGAAATCAGCCCATGTCATTGGTTCCTCAGTCATATCTCGGCCTAAGATGTGTGTCTCCCACCATATCTTGGATGCTCCTTCCAGGAGGTGAGCAGCAAAGAGGACCTTCTTGCTCGACAGTACCTCAAGCATGCATAACCCATTCTCGACTGCAAGTAGCCAAGCTTCCACCTTATCGACCAATTCTGACTTATCTTCTCCCCAGAACTTCTCGATGTTTAGCTTGACGAAGTCCAAGATGGTGGTTCCCAATCGAGGAAGAACAGGAAGAGGCTCGCCATTTTCACCTCTAGATAAGTCTTAGAGAGCCAAGGCACTAATGTCCTCTGTCAGCTTCTTTTGTTGTTCCATCCACAAAGCATCAGGGGTGTGGATTATCATGGTTGGTTTGGGACCACCAGCTTGATCTTCTTCCATCTGGGCCACCTCCTCGTACTCATGTTGCTCCTCGTACCCTTGATCTTCTTCTTGATCAAGGTTGCTGAAGGGTATCAGGTCAGGGTTAGGGGCCTCATGAGTGGTTTCCTCAGGTCTCTTCCTCTTCTTTGAGGAATCTCCACCATGGTTCCTTTTCCTCTTCTCGGAAGACACCTTTCCCTTGCGTGAAGGTCCACCACCATTGGTGGAATCTTGGACAACCATTGTCTTCATGCGAGCCATCTGCATAAGCATACACATAGCCTCTTTAGTCTATACCATTAAGCTAATTATACTTATGTCGATGACATCTTATTACGTATCTTTTATTAATTTGTTGGAGGATTCCTTAATCCTTATCTTACTTACCCATACCACATGAGGGTGGGGAAGAGAGAGAAAAACCGTAACTCTTAAAATTTGTAATAGAATGTGTGATGAGAAGGGATGAATAAGATGAGAGAGTACTAAAAGTATCTTATTTTGAATCATACCCTAAGACTTTGGCCAGGAAGTCACACAAATCTAGGAGTCCTTATATTCCAACTAGCAGTGTGGAGGAAAATATTTCCAGCCCCCGGTCGTGATCCTTTTCTAGACACCTCTATCTTTCGGATAATCCTCTAATAACTCCCTTGGGTTCTGTAGAGTTTGAAAACTTTAATAATAATTAATGGTTAAGTGAGGAACCTTAGCTATGATACCAAATGTAATGACTCTGACCTCCTGGTCTCCCTTAATTAGGGGTTACTGGAAGGCGGGCTCCTTACACTTACATGGTTTGCAAGCTTTTAAAAGTTGAAATTCCTGTTCAACATGCCCACTTCATTTTATCTCCAAGATAGTTCCTCCTGTCTATAAAATTTTGTTGTTATAAATTAAATTATTAACTATGGAGTCTGCTAGGGTGTTATGATAGTGATATAAATACAATCAGATTCATAGAATAATTAAAAATAAGTTCTAAATTTATTTTCAATCTCTTTTTATTTATTTAGAATGGTTGTTCATCTAAGTTTTTCCTTGTAACACACTCGATTGAGTTGTCACTTAAATATACTTCAAAAATTATGAAAATTCAACATGTTGTTTGAAATTATGTTTTAAATTTATAATAAAACTCTTTCCTCATTTAAAATTATCAATGAATTACTATAAATCAAATACCAAACTGCTATACTTCAATGTATATAGAATGGTTAGCTGAGTTTTAACTGGAACAAATGAATTGACTATCCAAAAATATTATAAATATTATATTTAAGTGTTCTAATTTCTAAAAAAAATTCAATGCAAATATAATAATTAAAAAAATCATGTTCTAGATATCATTGCCACAAAATATATGGCAGGCGCATTTTTGTGTGATGGTAGGGTTCGGAGGTCGGGGTGGCGGCGGAGGCCGCAGTGGCGGTGCTAATCCCAGTGCGGGGAGGGGGGCGCGCCCCCGGAAACAAGAATTGGAGTCAGACCTGAAGCACCTCACTCGTCAGATCTGCTCAGGAATGCAGGGTTGATCCTCCAGTACCCCAACTATGGGGGGATGGGCATGATGGAGGAACCGATAGCAGATGCCTCAATGGAGGTCGACGAGGGAGCAGATCCATTTCTAGCCCTGAATCCAAATGCAGACACAACACCTAACACGGAAAATTGGAGGTCGGTGTCCTACAAGTACGTCTCTAGCGGGGAAGGTAGCAGTGAGATATCGTCCATCTTCGGCTATGAGGAAATGAATGTCCAGCTATCCAAGGAGGATATTGGGATAGAGGTGATCGAGGGCACCCCTTGTTTCAGGATCACGGAACAGAAGTACGAAGACCTGCTAAAGCCATGGTGCTACTCGGTGGTTGTAAAGGTCCTGGCAAGGGATGTTGGGTTTATGACCCTGCAGAAGAGAATCAAGGCCCTATGGAACCTGATTGGAAATTTCCGACTGATAGATCTGGAGAACGAGTTCTTCCTGGTCCAACTGCTGTGACCAGATGATTATCTCAAAGCGCTCACTGGAGGACCGTGGCCGATAATGGGCTCCTATCTATGTGTGCATCCATGGGACCTGAGCTTCATCCCTGCAAATGGAAACCTGAAGTATATTGTTGCATGGGTCTGCATCCCGAGGCTCTCAATCTTTCTATATCCGCGATGCTTCCTGGAGGAGTTAGGGGATCACATCGGAGAAACGAAGAAGGTGGATACCAATACTGAGCTGAAAAGAAGGGGGAAGTTCGCTAGAATTGTTGTAAAGCTTGACACAAGCAAGCCCCTCGTTCCGGCCATCTTTGTACAGGGGAAGAGATATGTGCTCGAATACGAAAACCTGCCGGCTATATGTTTGCACTGCGGCCGAATAGGGCACTCAACGGAGGGCTGCCATCTACGACAAGAAGCTTGCAGGGCTACTGCATCGGAGGGTCAAGGTGCGCAAGAGCAGACTGTTGCGCCGCTAGGTGAATACTCTGAGGTGATTCACGCGCGGCCGTTCCAGAGGAAACCGAGAACACAGGTGTATGGGGGGAACAAGGAGGTGGTGGAAACGAGGAACCAATTTGAGAACCTCGACACTGAAGGGGAGACTATGGGCACAAGAGAAGATCCAGAAGTCATTGCTGAAAGAGTAACGGACATTGACTGGAGGAAAAGGAAGAGGAACACGAGAACCACAATAAATAATGATGGGGGAAAGACCGCTGAGCGTACACCCCTGAAGGATATACAGAACAAGCAGGTTACTATAAGTGACAAAGCTGCAAACAAAGGGAAGGGGAAGGCGCATGTTGATGAGGTGATCATGGATGACAACACGATGGTCATTCCGACCACTGCTGTAGAGAATACCGTTTTCTATTTTGGATCTAACATACCGAATGGGAAAGAAAATAGCAGGAGTCACATGACCCATGGGAGTAATGTGGGTATCCACCTCCGAAACAGGAAGGTGTCCAAAGCAGGAAGTAGCGTGAGCATCTCAAGGAAGAGGAGTCATAAAATGAACCAGGGGGAGCAGGAAGACCCACCTGATCTGGGAAGGTCGAGCGAGATAAGCTCGATTGACCCTGCAACCGGGGTTAGATGATTATCGCGGCCTGGAATGTGCAGGGCATCTGCTCGACAGATACCCAGAACGAAGTGAAGGAGATCAGTAGAAAACACAAGGTGGACATCTTTTCCATCTTTGAGCCCCGTACGAGTGGTGAGAATGCTAGCAACATTGTGAGGAAGTTGGGTTTTGATGCGTCACATAGAGTAGAAGCGTTGGGGTTCTCCGGCAGTATTTGGGTCATGTGGAGAACTGGGTTAGGCGTGGTGTATGTGCTCATGCTCCATAAATAGTTTATTCTCTACTTGATAAACAACAAATGTCTTGTGATGTTTGTTTATGCGAGCACCAACCAAAATAAGAGGAGAATCTTGTGGAATCACTTGAATATTGTTGTCGATTCCAGTAAGCTTCCATGGATGGCCGTGGGGGATTTTAACTCCGTCGTGGACGCATCGGAGAAGGTAGGCAGTAGCCACATTAATGTCAGCAGCTGTCGAGAATTCTCAAATACCCTCTCCAGCAGTGGTTTGAGCGACCAGGGTGTGTCGGGGCCGAAGACGACGTTCAAATGGGGCACGCTCCAGGAGAGGTTGGATCGGGCTGTTGCTAACTCCGATTGGATCAACTGTTTCCCCGAGACCAGGGTGGAGGTGCTGGCTCGTATCACCTCTGACCATGCCCCCGTTGTTGTCCGTATGGACAGACAATCGCACTCCAGCAAGCACATCACCAAAACCAGCACGGTATGGAAGAATAGGAAATCCTTTCAGAAGTTTTTCGAGGATGCCTGGGACGATGAGCTGGAGTTTACGGAAGCTGCTGAAGGCTTGATGAGGAAAGCAGAAGGTTGGGATAGGGAGGAGAGAAGACAAGGAAGGGAGAGAAAGGACTTCATCACGAAGACCATCACTCATCTGTAGGGCGTGCTGAGTAGGAGATACGATGCCAAGATTGATGAACAAATCAACGGCTTGAAACAAGAGTTGATGGACCTGCTTCATGCCGAAGAAGCTGAATGGCAGCAAAAAGCAAGATGCGACTGGATCAAGTTAGGTGATCTAAATACCAAGTACTTCCAGGTGACGGTCTGCTCTAAAAGACAGAGACTGAGAATCACCAAGCTCAAGAATGAAGAGGGGGAATGGGTCGAGGACCCCGAGTTGCTCCGGATCTTAGTTCAGAATCATTTCAAAAGTCAGTTCTCAATCAAGGCTAGTTTCAGGAGGAGGACGAGTTTCTCGGGGAACTTCCCACGGTTGTCGACCCTTCAAGGTGAGGAGTGTGAGAAAGAGCCATCAGAGGAGGATATTCATGGGGTTCTGCTGAAGATGAACCCTCTCAAAGCCCCCGGCCCCGACGGTATTGATGTGGGCTTCATACAAGACAACTGGAAGAGCATGAAGAAGGTGATCTGCCGGACTATTACCAATTGCTTTGCCAGAGCTGAGATACCAGAGAAGATGGCAAATGCTAACCTAGTGCTCCTCCCTAAGACGAAATTTCCTGAAACCTACAACCAGTTGAGACCCATTGTGCTTAACAATGTCAGCATCAAGCTGCTTTCCAAAATCCTCATTGAGAGAATTAAACCCTATCTTATGGATTGGGTCTCCCCTCTCCAGTGCAGCTTCATTCCAGGGAGAAGCATAACTGATAACATCATTTTAGTGCAAGAAGTGGTTCACTCGATGAGAACCTGATTGTCTGGTCAGAGAGCTATGGCTATTAAGCTTGACCTTTCAAAGGCTTACGACAGAATGAACTGGGATTTTCTATTGGAAACTTTCCAGTTAACCGACATTCCTGAGAAGTTGATCAATGTCATCATGAACATCATCTCGTCAGGCACCATTGCCATTTCTTAGAATGGGGAGACTTTACCTGCCTTCAAAACCAGCAGAGGCGTTAGACAAGGGGATCCCTTGTCTCCTTACTTATTTGTGTTATGTCTGGATAGAATCAGCCAAGCTATTGCTGAGGAGGAAGGGAAAGGAAGGTGGAAATCCCTCAAGATCACGAGAAAAGGGCCTTCGATATCTCATATCTGCTTTGCCGATGATATTGTCCTATTCTGTGAAGCGTCAACCGCACATGCCCAGGTGATTATGAGTTGCATCAAGAAGTTTGGGGAGGCCTCTGGGCAAGTCTTAGCCAAAGAGAAATCAACTGTTTTCTTCTCAAAGAACACTAAATCCGGTATGTGAAGACGCATCAACAGGTATTTGGGCATGGCGACCACTGAAAACTTAGAGAGGCACCTTGGTGTCCCGATCCTTCACTCCAGAGCAAACAAAGCTACCTATCTGGGAGCCCTCAATGCGCTTGAGTCCAAAATTGAAGCCTGGATAAGCAGGACTCTTTCCTTTGCAGGTAGAGTCACTCTATCTCGCTCAGTTTTGAATGCTTGTCCTACCTTTCTGATGAAGACCGCCTAATTGCCGGCGGAAGTGTGTGAACGGATGGACCAGATGATCAGAAGGTTCATATGGAGTGGAAACGAAGAGAGAAGGAAGATGAGTGGGGTTGCATGGAGGAAGGTGGTCGCTGAGACCAAGGACGGAGGCCTGAACATAAAGCCGGCCAGAATCCAGAACGAGGCTCTGTTAGCAAAGGTCATTTGGAGGTTCAAGACGGACAACAATGCTCTGTGGAGAAGAATAATGGAGGCCAAATACCTGCATTTAAGAGACGAAGGTAGTAGCTCAGGTACACGGCTGTGGAGATACATATGGAGAAATGCATCCATGCTGGATGAGTTTGCTAGCAGAGTCATCATGAACGACGAGAAGACGTCGGGTTGGAAGGACCCCTGGGTGTGCTACACCACCAAACCCTCTCTAAGGGACGAGCTTATCACCCCGTTGGACCTGCATGATATCAAGGTTGCGTCTATGGTCAATCTGAGGGCACATGCTCTAAGATCCTGAAGATGATTCCTCCGGATGATCAAGCAGGGGAGGATTTGTGGCAATTTACTGGAAGCAAAGACGGGGTTTATAGCACAACCTGTATCTACAAGAAACTCTTGAGTAACTACAGAACAAAAACCCCCGGGTGCTGGGAACGATTGTGGAAAATCTCGGTGGCTCAAAGCGTCAAGACTTTCCTCTACAGAGCCTACCATGAGAGCCTAATGACGAACAAGAACAGGAAAAAATGGGGCTTCACCCAATCCGACAGATGTCCTAGATGCGTGAATGCTTGTGAGTCTACCCTTCACCTACTGCGCAATTGCGAGGTGAGTAGCAAGGTCTGGAAGACGCTTCAGGAGAGGCACAAAGTTGACATCTTAGAAGGGGGAACTTGTGGTGAATGGTTCGCTAGAAACCTCAGATGGAGGAAGGGCAATGTCAACCATCAAGTGTGGTTTGCGATAGCCTCCGATCATATCTGGAAGGCCAGGAATGATTATGTTTTCAACAATAGCAAACTGGATGCTTCGATCATTGCTCGGAGGATAGCCAACAATGTACAACTCAATCTCCAGGCCTGGGGAACCGAGAAGAAGAGAAAAGGAGCCCGTGAGAAGATCACCTGGGTTGCTCCTCAGAGAGGTGAAGTCAAGATCAATGTAGACGGATCACACGTCAAAAGGAAAAACCAGGGAGCTATCATCTACGTTGTCAGAGATCACAAGGGTCACTGGATTGAAGGAGGTGCTCAGAAGGTTCTACATGATGATATCCTGGAAATTGAGCTAGCTATAATCCTTAAAGGAGCTCAGGCTACGCTAAACTGGAGGGAGAAGGTGGAGATTGAGACAGACTGTAAGAAAGTGTGGACCCTGGCTGTTAGCAATTCCACCCCCCGGCAAAGTTCAGACCTATCTGCAGGAAGATAACTCACTTCAGGGAGCTCAAACCAAATATTGATGTAAAGTTCAGGAGAAGAGAAGGCAACAGGCTAGCGGATGCGTTAGCTAGAGGGTTTGGATCCCAGGACGTTCTTGTAATGATCTGGTACCAGTGTCCTGATCACATCGACAACATATGTAAAGATGAGATCGGTCTGGTCCAGACGGATGTTAACCCTAGAGATGCTTTGGCCTGCAACCTTGGGGTAGGATGAATAAAGACCCTTGGTAAAAAAATTTCATGTTCTACGCCACTATACTCATCACCGAACTTGTTATCACATTAATGTTAATTCATATTACTATAACAAAATATTTTGTTTGACTAGGGTTTTCAATTGTTAAAACAAATTATTCAAAATAGATGTGTGCTTAACTTGTCTTAATAAGTTCAAAATATCATAAAAAACTACAATCATAAGTCAAGTATAAATAAGGATCAACTTCATATAACATGTATCCATTAAAAAAACCTAATTAGATTATTTTTTAGCAATTCGAACATCTTCATTACTGAAAACCCATACGACATCTACACATAGGGAAAGTGATACTGGAAAACCACCAAGAGTAGGGCCATCAGATCACAAAAACTCATATTGGAATGATAATAAAATGCTTCTGCATTGATCTTTTTTCCACGAGGTTGACATAAACAACTTTTCATAAGAGATTCCTTCAAATTGAGCATAGATCAGTGGTGATAAACCTGCAAATGAAAAATATGCAGACCAATGTTTTCCACCTCAAGCAGAGCCATAGACCCAGTAGTGAATCTGAATAGAAAAAAAATCAAGGCCAGCAAGAGCAAAGACTCGCAGCTCCCAAACAGAGAGAACAACAACACCGACAAGCAGCGACAACAACACCGATGAGCGGTGAGAAACGGGAAAAGGAACCGGCAACTTATGGCAGCTGAACTGCCAAAACACCAAAACAAAACTAAAGAACAACAAAGCACACTAGAACAGAAGGAAGATAAAGGACAGGAAACAAGAAGGGGGAGAAAACGATCGATGCTTCCTCTAGATCCAGGGAAGGGGGGAACAAAGTGCTAACTTATCAGGTTATCTATGACACGGAAATGCCCCAGTAGCTGAGCCTCACACCCAATACTGTGAAGCTCCATGCCAAGCGTCGTCAGGTCCATATCTGTTACAACCCTAATTTTTGGGTCTATTTGGTGAGAAATGTAATGTCTCATATGAAGGATATTTGAACGAATAATGATATAATGTATTTGGAATAAATGGATTTTGTTTACAATAGCCTTGATGTTTGTGTTGTGGGCTTTACTGGCTATTGGGCCCAAATAACAAGAAAATTCAATTAATGAATGAATAATTGAATATTTGAGAAAAGAAAAATGTGGAAACCTTTAGAAGGCACATCCAAATAGGATTTCGTGCCTCTTGGGTTCCTTGGGTTCTTAGGATTCCAAAGTTGCATAGAGAATGCAATAAGAAAAGAAAAGATCAATTAAATATTTCTTTTTGAAGTAAGAAATTGAAAATAATGGTAAAATGTGGAAAACAAGTGAAAAGAGGTATAATTGAATTATCCTTGGTGGAATTTCATATCCCAAGGATTCCTAATTATAAAAGGAATACCAATGAGGAAAATAAAAGAGAAATAAAGAGAAATCCTCAAAAAGAGATATTTTAATAAGAAATAAACATGATCATGCAAAATAATGCATATAGATGCATGTGGAAGGGTAATAAGTATCCTTGAAAAGGAATTTCAAAATCATAAAGTATCTTGGGATCCAAGGAGTCCCAATAAAGAAAGAGGAAAGAGAAAATACCAATAAAGTCAAATAAGAAGATAATATGATGCATAATGAATGATTATAAGGTATTGTTAAAAAGAAGTATTGTTTCAACAAAAGGAAATCTAATTTCATGGTTAATGGATTAAAATGCAAGAACAGTGATAATAAGAGAAATGATTTTCATTTTTCCAATTACCCATGAAATAAAGCTTAACAAAAGGTTAATGAGGAGAGAGAAGAATACTTCTCCTAGAAGGTATATGAATCCTTTTGGAAAGGGGCTCTTTGGGACGTGTTTAAGCCTGCCTAGGGCTTCGTTTCTCACCCCTATATAGGGGGTAGAGCTTTGGTTTGAAGGGAAGGAGAACCCCACATTTCTCTAACCTCCTCTCCTTCTTCTTTCCACACTAACCCTAGCGAAGGTGGTATAACCCTATTCCTGGAGCTGAAGGGCCGTGGAGAGGCTACCTTAGGGCCGTGCTGCTCCCACAAACTCAGGGGAAAAGCCCGAAAGTCTTTCCTCCTTGCTAGCTGTGTGCAGTAGTAGTCGCACTGCTGTAAGAGCCGCCATGCCTTACATACCTTGCACATGGATAACTGGCCAGCTTGGCCATGGATCGGAGGTGCCCCACATGCGCCGGAGCATGACGAAGGTAGAGGTGCAGCTTGCAGCGAGAATCGTGGCCCATGTAGGAAGGGGCAGCCCACGCTTGGCTGCAGGTCGGCGGCTAGGGCAACGCTGCCGCTGTGTGAGGTTGAGGGAGAAGGATCCGTTGGACGGTTCTGCCCCTCTGCAGGCTGAAGGACCAACCACTTATGTGGGGGTAGTATCGTCATTCAATTATGTTTTCAAGTATGCAAGTCATGTTGCATGGAAGGAACATGTGGCGTGCTCTGATTCGTGCAAAAAGCTAAAGTTTACAAAAATCATATGTAATAGACCATAGCTCAGATAAATACAAATAATATATGTATTTTGATTATGAGAATGAGAGGAATTCAATACAAATACTTTTAAAGATTGATTCCTTTCCTAATTGCAAAAGTGCAATAAGTTGATGAAAAGTGCATTAAAGTTAAGTTAAAAACCCTTTTTGTGATCAAAGGTTGAATCTAGTATGCTTAATGGGTTAATTTAAGTATTAATAACCTTTTGAATGATAATGTTAGATTCGAACCTGATCTAGATGTTAAATTACAAGATTTAGGGTTTTTACCTCATATGAGAATAATTAAGCATTTAGAAACCCTAATTTAGGGTAAAAGAGGATAAGATCATATATAATTTGAAAGATGTGAAAATATGTGGTTATATGACGGTTCTAATCTGTTTCGAGCATTAAAGTTCCTCATTTTGGATAAAACCCTCAAATGTAGTGATTATGGTTTTCTCATGAATGAAAGGTATAATTAATGGCAAATTGAGTTCATATGTTAATTAGACAATAATGAACTTTGAATTGATGATAAATGCATATAATGATCTTGTCATGGATTAAAATGATAAAATAGTAGCTTTAATGAAAAAGAAGGTTAATGAAATTAATTGATGATTAATGGGCCTATAATATGAAAATAGGGTTATATATTGTTAAGATAACCATAATATTGAAGAATATATGAGATAATTAGGGTTTATAAGTAATGGCATAAAATTAGGGTTTAATATGGTAAAATATGAAGGGAAACCCTAATTGCAAAATGGAACCCTAAAATGGATACATAAACCTTAGAAAGTGAATCCAAGTCAATAAAGTAGATTCTTGATAAAGTGTGTAATAAAGATAGTACATATTCTTTTTAGGAATTATGTGATTATTGAATTGCTTGCTTGGATTTCTTTCTTCGTTGGATTTGCTTAATGCTTGTGAAATCAGAAAATCAGGTATGTGGTTACGCTTATGAATAATCGCTTTAGTTTCATGGAGATTTCCGAATGATTTTATCAGTTGCTTGAAAATAACTGTTAGATGCCTTTTATTTCATGCAACTATAAAGTGACTACTATTATCACTGTGAATATATATATAACTTAGATATGAATCCACCTTTGTGGCTTGTAAAGGCTAAAAAGGGGTAACCTAGAGTAAGGTCTAGGTTATCGTGGGTTAGAAGCTGGGCTACCAACTGTAGTGCCATGAGACCCCTTTAGCATGCCACGAGTTAAGGAGTGGGCTACTTACGGGTAGTGCCATGTGACTCAACCCTAGAAACTGGTTCACCTATAGGTAGAATCATGAGGGGTTTAATGGGGATCTACTATAAGGAAAGTAGTATCCAGGTCCACTGCAGGGATAGCGTAGAGGATAGGGAATGCATGGATCGCGTGGTTATATTTAAAATGTAAAATTGTTTGTTAAATGGTAATTGGCTGCAATACATTGTTATCATAGTTGCACGATTATTGTTTCCCCCACATACCAGCTTCGGTTGATCGACGTTTTGTTTATCGGCATTTTAGGTACAAGCCAAAAGGACAAACAATAAATCGTCATATTGTGAAATACATGAAGTAAAATACAAGGAGGATTAGTTAGAGTAGAATGAATACATGGATAGAAGTTTAGAAATCCAAAATTTTCAAAAGGTATGCAAAAGTTTATTTTTCTTACAGTTTTTCAGTTTAGTCTGTTAAAATTTAATAATTGTTCTTGGTTAATTGTCAAACCTTTGATCTAGAAATTATGGGTGTGGCTTTGACCTCTCAGTCTCCCTTAATTGGGGGTTACTGGAAGGTGGGGTCATAACATTTGGCATCAGAGCATAGGTTCCTCACTTAACCATTAATAATTATTAAATTTTACAAACTCCATAGAACCCAAGGGAGTTATTAGAGGATTATCTGTAAGACGGAGGTGTCTAGAAAAGGATCACGATCGCGGGCTGGAAATATTTTCCTCCGCACCGCTGGTCGGAATACGAGGACTCCCGGATTTGTGTGACTGCCTGGCCAAAGTCTTAGGGTATGAATTGAAATAAGATACCTTTAGGATTTTCTCATCTTATTCATCCCTTCTCATCACAAAATTATGTTAAGGACCTAAAGGATTAGGGTTTTCTTTCTTCTCCTCACCCTCTTGAGGTATGGGTAAGGTTAATAAGGTTTAAGGAATCCTCCACCAAATTAATGAAAAACATGTAAATAAGATGTCATGGACATAAGGTTAATAGATTAAGCACAAATTAAAGAATAGATACATGATTAGGACGTATGACATAAGTTGTCATGCCCTCAGGAGAGACCTAAGTCTAGACCTTCTTGTTTGGAGGATAAGTAAAGAGAGTTAGTCTTGGAGATAGAGATCTCCATTAAAAGTAGAGACCTGGCACATCCTCTGAGGATGATGTTAACCCTAAGCCTAAGTGAATGTTAGAGAGAGAGATGACACGAAGAGCTAGATGTCTTGGTAGACCAGGTGTTTGGATGGACATGCCTGGGATGCCATATGATCCATGACAGGTTGGATGACCGAGTACCTTTGGCGACCCAACCCTGGAAAGGGGTCGTGTAGGTCAGGATGAAGGATAGCTCCTTCCTTGATAAGGATAGAGAAGAACCCATGGAAACCCCATGAGCTTATATGAGCATGACATAATAGGCACCCAGTAGGCATCAGTGGTGCGAGCAATAGGTTGAAACCCTGGCCAGAAGAATATGATGGTTAGTTTAGGAAATAAGCATAAAGGGCTATGGATGATCTTGAGAAAATATAAGTTCAAGCCTAGGCTTCACCCATGAATAGGATGCTTTTAAGGTTGATACTTCATAAAGAGAGGACCTCTAATGGTGAGTTTGGTTGGAGTGATATCTCTAGAGAGAGAAAGCAGGACTCATACAAGAAGGTCGAAAGCCTAGACTCTGAGATATGAGGAACAGTGGGAAGTTGAGGATGATGTGACCTAAGTTGATGATATTAGTCACCCTAAGCTTGATCCCTAGAGGTTGATGTCTTGGTTGCCATGGGAGGAACCAAACCCTAGAGAGAGGATGAGTCTTCTAGCATTTATGTGTGTATGGTATAAGAGTTTACCTTCTACGAAAGGAAGAAGAAGTTTAGTATACCCTGGAGAGGTTTAGTGACACGTTGTGAGGCCTTGTACCTTGTTGGTTGTCCTTAAGGAGGACTCGACTATGAAGTTTTGCTCGAGTAGAAGGATGACAGGAAGTGTGTGTCATACCTTATACATGGCTGATTCGTGGTTAAAAGTTTGAGCATGCAGTTGGTCATCAAAAAGTAAACATAGGGTTCCTAGGCCTAAGAGGGGAAGTGGTGTACCTAATGCTCAGGATGAGAGTTGAGTTTCTATAGATGCGAGCATAGTACTTCTTATGTTGAGAGGAAAGGGAAACCCCTTAAGTTAAGGTGTGTTTGTCGAACCCCTCACAGATAAAGTTGATGGCATGGGAAGGTAATATCTTGATCCACTGTTGAGGAAAGAGAACAATTCTGACCTAGCATGGTCTAGTAGGTGGTTTGCTTATGCCTTAGTATGTGGTGGGTTAAGCATGCTCATATGGATGTAAACCCTAAAGATGTTTGTGACCTTTTTGTCAAGAGTCGTAGTTTCCTCCCATCCTGGGAGAGGGACCCTTTGGTAGGGTGTATCCCAGTTTTGTGGGTTTTGAGAAAACCTAAAGGGGTATCATAGGATCTTGAGAAGCTAAGTGAAGAAGTACATGATATGAGAATGAACCTGTAGACCCATAGATATCCATCTCTAAGTGAATGAGGATGTGTTACCATGGGGGTAACCGGTATGGGGCTTGACCAAGGTAGGCAGGTCACCATGACCCCTGTGAAAGGATGAAAGTCAGCCCTTGAATGCAGAAAGAGAGATAATGAGGGAAAGGTTCCAAGTTGAACATGTACTATAAGAGAATCCTAAGTTTATCCTAGGGTCAGGTAGGGATAAGACCGATGGAAGTAGGAGTTTCCTAATTCCCTAGTTGCACATGACCATAGGGTCGGGAGGTAACAAGTATCATTGTCTGAGGGCCATGGGTTAGGAGATTGATCACCTTCAAGAACTCATGAGACCCAATGAGGAAGATGAGTAGGGCACTCTTTGGATGCATGAGGGAAGAGGGGTGACCCCAAAAGTGTCAGCACCCTATAGACCTAGAGGAGATGACCAAGGATTGTGTTTGGATCAAGTAGGTTCGAGGTCAACTCCATGGGAGTAACTTTGATATCAAAATGATCGTGATGTAGAGACATAAGTTGCACGTTTCAACTTAGGTTTGAAGGTGTACTGGCAAGGTGGGATGTATTATCTCTACTCGTGGAATAGGAAGAACTTTGTATTTGGATAGTTTCCAAATGCATATTTCCTCTTGTTATGGGAGTGAGAGCTAGGACAATACGCATGCCATACACTAAGGATAAATGATGATGTGAGTTGGAACGTTGCTACGAGGTATGAGGACAGAGAAGATAACATACCATGGTAAAGTGAATGATACATGGATGGTTTACAAACACTAAGAGGAATGAGGTAGTCATCTTTTGAGAATATTTTATCATGAGCTATGTGGAACTTACAAGTTATACCAGGTTGAGTTTGATCATCATGATGGTAAACTCAGAGTTTTCTTAAGGAAGATAGACTTAGAGTTGAGATGAGATAATAAGTGGAATACATGGAGGTGTATGTCTTCAACATTACCTAATACCTAAGGATGTGAAGTGGTAATGGATGCTCTGGTTGATATATATCTTCCTAGTTTAGCTAGAAGAGGTTGTTAGACTAACCCTAAGTTTGGAAAAGAAGATATGTTTGGCTAACACTCAGATGTAATGAGATATGTTGAACAAGTTAATGATTGTTTGGTTAGCCAGTCTAATCCTTAACATAATAAAAGGATGGTGGTAGGACCTCAGATACATATCTTTGGATAGGTAGGTAATGAAACCCTATTGAGAGTGGTTTAAAGGTCTCTAAAGAATCGATCTTGAGGAATCATGACATACATGAAATCATGATTGAAGATCACCATACACCGTGGTACTACCCATATAGTAAATGACAATAGCACTTTGGATGCTTAAGATAAGGCTACATGTGGTATGTGGCCATGCATGACAGAAGGTGAAGGATGAGCACTGGTAACCCAGTGCATTGATATAGAGGATAAAGAGTTCCCGAGAGGGATGAGAGTTCATCACTATGGATGTTTTGATAGGTCTCCCCTGGACCAAGGAAGGTCGAGATGCAATATGGGTTATGGTAGATCACCTTACCTAGATGACATGAGAAAGAAAGAGTTCTGTCAAGGGATAAATCTGGTTGAACTACCCATGAGAGAGATGGTTCAACTACACCATGAAGCGAGTTCAAAGGTTCTTGAGTTTGACCTAAAGGTTCCCTTCCAAAAGGTGGAAGTAGGTACATGAAGGACTCGATGTTAGTACAGTTTATCACCCCTAACTAATGGTTATTATGATCCAGACTAAAGGGTCTGATGAGAGCATATGTGCTCATTCAGGGTGATATCTAGAGACAGTTCTTGTCCTATGCAAGATGTGAAGATAAACACCATAGCCAGTATCAGGATTTAAAGAAGCTTTGTAAGAGAGGTTGTGTCGGTCACCACTTCAGTAAGGTGATGTTGGTGAAAGGACCACGTGATGGTTAGAAAAGGGACACAGTGTGCTTAGATGAAGTCGCTTTGATCGTGCAATGGCTGAAAGGAGCCTAGAGACGACAAGAGTCGTGAGTAGATGCAAAGTAGACTGACATGCAGTTCACTGTGGGAGAATATGTGACATGAAAATCCGACCCCTCTAAGTTATAGGTAAGAGAGATGAGTCCCCGATGCATGGGTTCTTTTGACATGGTTTGGTGGAGAAGGTTAAGTTTGACATTACCTCTCAAGATAAAGTAATGTGTGATGAGTTCCATGTGCCCAATTTAGAGCACAATGTGAGGTACCCCGACCATGTGCTGAGCAATGAACCTAGTGAGCCCCAAGGGAGGCTGAAATGGCCTGAGTCACCTGTGCAGTTTATAAACACCAAGATGAAAGAACTAAAATAAAAGAATATGTGATGATAAAGGTTTTTTGGAAGCGTAGTGGGTAAGGTAAATCCACATAGGAGCCAATGGTGGACATGGAAAAGTCTTATCCTGAATTGTTTGTTTGCTTGATAGAATTTTGAGGACAAAATTCCTATAAGAGGGGAAGGATGTTACAACCCCAAGTTTTGGGTCCATTTGGTGAGAAATGTAATTTCTCATATGAAGGATATTTGAACAAATAATGATATAATGTATTTGGAATAAATGGATTTTGTTTACAATAGCCTTGATGTTTGTGTTGTGGGCTTTACTGGCTATTGGGCCCAAATAATAAGAAAATTCAATTAATGAATGAATAATTGAATATTTGAGAAAAGAAAAATGTGGAAACCTTTAGAAGGCACATCCAAAGAGGATTTCGTTCCTCTTGGGTTCCTTGGGTTCCTAGGAGTCCAAAGTTTCATAGAGAATGCAATAAGAAAAGAAAAGATCAATTAAATATTTCTCTGTGAAGAAAGAAATTTAAAATAATGGTAAATTGTGGAAAACAAGTGAAAAGAGGTATAATTGAATTATCCTTGGTGGAATTTCGTATCCCAAGGATTCCTAATGATAAAAGGAATACCAATGAGGAAAATAAAAGAGAAATAAAGGGAAATCCTCAAAAAGAGATATTTTAATAAGAATTAAACATGATAATGCAAAATAATGCATATAGATGCATCTAGAAGGGTAATAAGTATCCTTGAAACGGAATTTCGAAATCATAGAGTTTCTTGAGATCCAAGGAGTCCCAATAAAGAAATAGGAAAGAGAAAATACCAATAAAGTCAAATAAGAAGAAAATATGATGCATAATGAATGATTATGAGGTATTGTTAAAAAGAAGTATTATTTCAACAAAAGGAAATATAATTTCGTGGTTAATGGATTAAAATGCAAGAACAATGATAATAAGAGAAAGAATTTTAGTTTTTCCAATTATCCATGAAATAAAGCTTAAAAAAGGTTAATGAGGAGAGAGAAGAATACTTCTCCTAGAAGGAATATGAATCCTTTTGGAAAGGGGCTCTTTGAGACGTGTTTAAGCCTACCTAGGGCTTCGTTTCTCACCCCTATATAAGGGGTAGAGCTCTGGTTCGAAGGGAAGGAGAACCCCATGTTTCTCTAATCTCCTCTCCTTCTTCCTTTTGTACTAACCCTAGCGAAGGGGGTATAATCCTATCCCTGGAGCTGAGGGGCCATGGAGAGGCTACCTTAGGGCCGCCCTACTCCCACGAACTCAGGGGAAAAGTTTGGACGTCTTTCCTCCTTGTTAGTTGTGTGCAGTGGAAGTCGTACTGCTCCAAGAGCCTCCACGCCTTACAGACCTTGCGCGCAGGTAATCGGCTAGCTTCGCCACGGATCAGAGGTGCCCCACATGCGCCAGAGCACGAAGGAGGCAGAGGTGCAACTTGCGGCGAGAATCATGTCCCATGGAGGAAGGGGCAACCCACGCTTGGCTGCAGGTCGACGACTAGGGGAACGCAGCCGCGTTGCGTGAGGCTGAGGGAGAAGGAGGAGCCGTTGGATGGTTCTTCCCCTCTGCGGGCTGAAGGACCAGCCACTTACGTGGGGGTAGTATCGTCATTCAATTATCTTTTCAAGTATGCAAGTCATGTTGCATGGAAGGAACACGTGGTGTCCTCTGATTCGTCCAAAAAGGTAAACTTTACAAAAATCATATCTAATAGACCGTAGCTCGGATAAATACAAATAATATTGGTATTTTTCTCAGGAGAATGAGAGGAATTCAATAAAAATACTTTTAAAGATTTATTCCGTTCCTAATTTCAAAAGTACAATAAGTTGATGAAAAGTGCATTAAAGTTAAGTTAAAAACCCTTTTTGTGATTAAAGGTTGAATCTAGTATGCTTAATGTGTTAATTTAAATATTAATAACCTGATGAATGATAATGTTAGATTCAAACCTGATCTAGATGTGAAATTACATGATTTAGGGTTTTTACCTCATCTGAGAATGATTAAGCATTTAGAAACCCTAATTTAGGGTAAAAGAGGATAAGATCATATATAATTTGAAAGATGTGAAAATATGTGGTTATATGATGGTTCTAATCTATTTCGAGCATTAAAGTTCCTAATTTTGGATAAAAACCCCAAATGTAGTGATTAGGGTTTTCTCATGAATAAAAGGTATAATTAATGGCAAATTGAGTTCATATGTTAATTAGACCATAATGAACTTTGAATTGATGATAAATGCGTAGAATGATCTTGTCATGGATTAAAAGGATAAAATAGTAGCTTTAATGAAAAAGAAGCTTAATGAAATTAATTGATGATTAATGTGCCTGTAATATGAAAATAGGGTTATATGTTGCTAAGATAACCTTAATATTAAAGAATAGATGAGATAATTAGGGTTTATAAGTAATGGCATAAAATTAGGGTTTAATATGGTAAAAGATGAAGGGAAACCGTAATTGCAAAATGGAACCCTAAAATGGATATAGAAACCTTAGAAAGTGAATCCAAGTCAATAAAGTAGATTCTTGATAAAGTGTGTAATAAAGATAGTGCATATTCTTTTTCTTTTCTTTTTTATAAGACAGGGGTCGCTTTTATTCATCCCACACCCCTCTTGTGGGATAAATCTTTAAAATAATTACAGCTCCTGCTTATAATAATATGCAGGTGTGAAAATAAAAAACACTCAAGCAACAACTTCTACACTCATAACCCCTCCCCTGATTCTGAATCAAAAAAACAACCAGCAGTAACCAACACACTATGTATATGATTTCTTTAAAACGACATAAGGAACTCTTCTCTTCTCCAACGCAGCCATACCCCTAATTCTGTTCGGAGTATTCAGAGTGTCAGATGATACAAATAGATCATCCATATTACTACCCCATCTCCCCAGCTCACGAGGTATCGAGTTGATGACCATGTGAACCAAGGATCCTGATATCATAGCCAAGACCACCTCCTCCCTCTGCTCCCTAAAAAAATGGGTCGTCCTCCATGGTTCTTTCTTATCATGCCAAATAATGTCATGGGTGTATGCATCTTCAATTTCTATACAAGATATGATCAGCTCGTGATCACGTGCAATCTTCGTTCCTATTGTGCATGCTTGCAAATAAGCGAGGGTGTAGTCTTTACTCCTCAGCCAAGCTCTGAAGACAAGGTAAACATTGGCCCTATGATTCCGTACAATACCCACTGCCCATCTTCTAAGCCTGCCATGACTATCTCTGTTTATCCCAATCATGATGTTGATCTTTAAGTTATGCATGTCCGACATCTGCCACCTCATAAGCATGATTTGTCTCAGCTTTACTCTAGGATCCTCCATCCCTGGCTCCCTCAAATGTGCATATATATTGTTGTCTCTATCTATCAAAAAGGATCTCTTTATCATATTAAAGTTCATAATCTGAATAATGTAATCCCACTCATATGAAAAAGGCCTATGTTTACGTTCATACCTTGCTTCACATCTCAGGCGCCAAATACTATAAGGAATAACAATCACGAGGTTACCTGCCAACCCGTCGACTAAGATCTTTCTCTTCCCCGTCGTGCAATAATCAATCAGTGTTCTAAAGTTATTGGGTGAAGGCATATCTGTAAACTCCACAAATTTTCTCCAGAAGAAACCAGCAATCTGTCCTTGAAACAACAGGTGAACAATGTCTTCCTCCTGAGGTTCCATGCAATACTTACACTGAGACGCGATTGGTCTGCACCATCTAATTCTAATATTATCATCAGTAGGAACAACTCCTCTAGTCGACTTCCAGATAAAGGTCGTAGCCTTAGGGAACGCAGACTCCCAAACCACATCGAACCCCTGTGTTCCTTCCATCCTATCACGAGCTAGAATCTTCTTTGCCGATCTCATGGAAAAGGGCCCTTTACTCTCCGGACTCCAAATCATCTTATCATCCTCTTCCGCAAGCCAAATATCATTCTTACGGATCATCTGTAACCCTTCATTGTCAAGTATCACCCTCGGCGTGGCCCAATCCCAACCTTTTCCATCTATCCAGAAATCTTTCACCAGGAATGGTTGCCTTCTATCGCTGGAGAAAACACCATGTTCAGCCAACTTTTGTTCACACCACCTTGAGTCCCAAAAGGAAATTTCACCCCTCCCCACCACCCATCTGCATATGGGGAAGACCCACGGGAATATGTTCCATATCCTCTTCCAAAATGGTGACGGTGAAGAGCCCAACTTCAATCTTCTAGGGTAAACATTATCTCGACCAACTGTCAAGTTTGCATGTTTATCTCTGCAGAAAATCGCCCAAATTGAGTATGTATTCAGCACCTCCCTGCATGCCTTAGCTATGAAAGCTTCATTAATCAGTTGCAGCGATGGAATCCCCAGACCACCTTGTTGGAAAGGAGTTGCAACTCTGTGCCAACTAATCCACGCCTTTCTCTGATGATCATTCCCGTCTGCCCACAAGAAATTAGAGAATTTCTTTTGAATCTGATCAACAATCCCCGAGGGGATACCTACCGCTGCCGCCGTATACACCGGAATGGAGTTAAGAACATGAGCAATCAAAAGCCTTCTCCCTGCAAAAGATAGGATTCTGGACCTCCAAACTGTGACCTTCTCATTTATTTTCTTCATCAGGAAATCATAATCATTGAGACTCATCCTGCATTTGATAATAGGTATTCCCAAATAAGTAAATGAATCCTTAGCCGCTCCAGCATTGAGTTCTTTAGGCACTCTATCAATCACTGTTGTATCCTTCCATCCTACCACGCATGTAGATTTAGCCTTATTGAAACGTTATCTAGTGGCCCTCTCATACGCCTCAAAGGTAGACTTAACTATCTCCCTTGATCGTTGGTCTGTGTTAAAGAACATAGCAATATCATTCGCATATAGAAGTATGGACGGAGGAGTTGCATCCCCCCAGATATGAAACCTAGATATGAGCCCTTCTGCTCTAGTTTAAGGAATTTTCTGCACAGAATCTCTTCAAACAAAATGAATAAGAATGGAGATAACGCACTTCCCTGCTTAAGGCCTCTACTAATCGGAAAGAAACCCGCAGTTTCTTCCCCCACAGTAATCGTGGCCCATGTGTTATAATAGAAACTCAAGCATAGATTCACCACTTCTGTTGTGAAGCCAAACCTGCCTAGCACTTTCCGCAGCACATTCCAATCAGTTCTATCATATGCTCGCGACATGTCATACTTCAGGATAACATAAGGCACATCCTTCCCTATATTTATGTCATGCATTAGCTCCTTGGCAAGCTGAACATGATGAGTGATGTCACCACCTTTAGCAAAGGCCCCGTATATCTTTGATATCAACCTCGGCATCATAGGAGCCATGCGATCACTAAGAATCCTCGCCAGTATGTGAAGGGTGACGTTCTCAATCGAGATAGGCCTAAAGTCTTCCGGAAGCCTTTTGGGAATATCAACCTTCGGGATGAGAAGAATCCGACAGCAGAACAACCCCCTAAAGCATGGATGACCTTTGAAGAAAGCATCTGCCAACTTCATAAAATCGCCACCTATTATCGGCCATGCAGCCCGGAAGAATGATAGGGTGAAACCATCCAGACCCGGTGTTGCTGTCGAGTCCATCTTCATCAAGGTCTTCATTACCTCTTCTTCCTGGGGGCCAGCAGTAAGTGGGCCATTGTCATCCATGGACATCAAATCCGGAATATCTTGCAAGAATTCCTCCAAATCATCCTCACATGTATCCACCAATTCATTAAAGAAATGTTGAAAGTGGTCAGCTGCTACCTCTGCCATGTTCTTTGTATCCGAGATACAAGTGCCATCCTGTAAGACCACCTTATTCAGTCTTCTATATTTTCTTCTAGCTTTGACGGTGGCGTGATAAAACCTAGTGTTACGCTCCCCATCTTGGAGCCAGCTAATCCTTGCCTTCTCCTTCCACCTCGCCTCCTCCTCATCCAATAGACCCTGCAACTCCCTCTCTGCCGATCTTAGATTATCTTCATTAATATCAGTCGGGTTCTCATTGAAGGCAGCCTGTGTGGTAAAAATCACATCTTCCATATCCTTTATCCGCTGTTTAGTATCCCCAAATGTATCCTTGCTCCATCTACGTAACCCCACCCTAACTCTCTTAAGCTTTTGGTAGAAGACGAATGGCGGGTGACCTATGACTGGATCATCCCAGGCCTGTTCTATCATCTTTAAACACTCTTCATGATCAATCCATGCCTTCATAAAAGCAAAGTGTGCCTTCTTTCTGACAATCGATTGTGCACCTGGAACTGTAACAATAGAGCAATGATCAGAAACCCTATCTCTGGTCAAATGTATCGAACTGGTTGCATGTCTCTCCGTTAGCCAGGCTCCATTCACTAACACTCTATCAATTCTCTGCCACATCGTAGGAGTTAAGATTTGTTTGTTCACCCATGTGTACTGGCTACCATCAAAAGGAATTTCATCTAGGGATGCATCCGCTATAAAGGAATTGAATTCAAGTAAGTCCTGGAATGCTGGAGGGTTGCCGCCTCCTCTCTCCCTCGGATGACGCACCACGTTGAAGTTCCCTACGATAATCCACTTCTCTTCCCCAATGAGCTCCGTCATCACAAGGATTTCTTTCCACAAATCCCTCCTCTCAACGTTATCGCAGCTTGCATATACTACTGTAACGAAGAATCTCGAACCTTCGCTAGACTCAAACCTCACTGTTATATGCTGCATGTGTCTTCTAAAGATATTAGGGTTCATATCCTTATCTGCATAGAACCATATCTTCCCATCAATCTCCTGATTATCACCTGCCCAATCCAACCTCAGGATGTCCAAAAGCTCAGCTGCCTGTTCAGCATGGAGAAATGGCTCGAGCAAGCACATGATCCCAGGTCTAAAACGACCACAAATCCTACTCAACACTCTCCTCGTAGGGTTATTAGAGGCACCTCTAATATTCCAGAAAATGGAAGTACAATCCATTAGACAGATAAAACCGCATCCACAAGCATAAGTCAGTTCGATCACGGGCTATATCCCCCTTCCACTTCCGACCAACATCCATCAAAAAACCTTTCCTCACAATCCGAATGTCTCCTTCTTGAATGATACCTTCTATAGTATCGATTGTCATCACCACCCCTTCTAATTCTATTTTGGATCCTCCCATTTCTTCTCCTATGATCGTTCCAGTCTTCCTCCTCAAAAGACATGAAATCTTCTAGCCTTCTGTTCTCCAGTACTCTTCTAGTGCTTTCTCTATCCACCACCATACGCCTTGGTGGCCGCCACTGCTGTCTTTCTGGGGATATACTCGTCTCCTATGGTCTATACTTCGATTCTGGAGGTATAACTGTTGCAACCACCAAAGCATTCGGTCACATATTCTTCTGTTGAACTATTAAGGCCTCTCTCGGTATCCCTGAGTCCTTCCCGACTTCAGTTAGTTGCGTGTTGCTCGATCCCACTGGCCCCCTCGCCAACATAAAGAATTGCAATGACGTCCGCCTCTTCCCATATGTTAGAGATATAAACTGTGGAATATCTTCACTAAAGGCCTCCACCAGCATGAGAAGACCAGATAAGTCATCCTTCTCCCTCTCCCAATCTGAGACATAAATGAATTTACTGAAAGGTCGGATAATCTTCACTAGAGTATCATCATCTCTACATGTGATTGGGATATCTGCAATCCAAAACCAAAAAGCTTCCTTCCTTTGATGTCGTTCACCCCCTCTCATGTGCATAAGTTGTATCTTCTGACCATGAAAGTCCTGAATCCCTTTCTCCACAACATCCTTGGCCTCCTGTTCGCAGGAGAAAAAGGCAACCACCTTTCTTTCCACGCATCTATATAGGTCTGCCACACACAGCCAGCACTGACGGAAAAATGGGCAAAGCTCTGCCCATTGGAAACCACCAGGCCAGGATATTTCCACCGCCCTTTCTAGCGCCGTTATCTTACTCCTCCGCATCTCGTCATCTGGGCCAATGTCAATCGTGATTCTCTTGGGTACATGTTGGGGTGCACCCCTAGCCGAAACTTGCATAGGCAGGGGCGGGAACATCATCCTGGATTGGATGTCCGGTGGACTCTGTCTAGGGTTTTCCTGAGAACATCTAGCAGCCAGATGTCCCAGTCGTCGACACTTGTAACAAACTTTTCTCCTCCTACATTGGGATTGCCAGTGCCCTCTCCCCATACACCTGAAACAAGTGTCGTGAGGAATCCCATATAGTGGCGTTTTCCTTAGTGGTTGTCCCATGATCGTCGTCGGCTGCAGTGGCATCAGGGCCCCCCTAACTATTGAAGATGGAAGGGGACCGCCGGTCTGTTATTATCCAGATTGGCGACCTGATCAATTAGCACCGGTGGCGGGGCCTCAAGCGGCAGAGTCAGCTGCGTAGCTTCCTGCGGCGTCGTCCTTGGTGAATTTCCCGGCGCGGGATCCTCCGCCCGCTCGGGTATAGGATCATCTGGTCTCCCATCATTCTGTCCTTCAGCTGCATTAACCCTAGATGGAGAAAGGTTGTCATGCCTCACATCCTCATTGTCCATCACAACCCTAATATCAGGTAGCACTTCCTCCGTTGAAATGGCAGTCTCCAGCATATGGTTTCTCCTCTCTGCAACAACCTATTGTGCATGGTGCCCTCGCATGCTCTATCGTGTCACCCTGCGTAAGAGAGGCGATGGCAACATCGTGATCAAGGACTTAGCGATGAATGGACGGTGGCCCCCGGTAGGCGGAGTGCCTAGCCGGAGTGGATGGCGGAGGCGCCGCCAAGAGCATGATCGCCCTATGGATCAGCAGCACCCTCTCTTAGACTCGTCCTATTAGTGGCCTATAAGATAGTGCATATTCTTTTCAAGAATTATGTGATTGTTGAATTGCTTGCTTGGATTGCTTTCTTGGTTGGATTTGCTTAATGCTTATGAAATCAGCAAATCAGGTATGTGGTTACGCTTATGAATAATCGCTTTATTTTCACGGCGATTTCTGAATGGTTTTATCGGTTGCTTGAAAATAACTGTTGGATGCCTTTTATTTCATGCAAATATAAAGTGACTACAATTATCACTATGAATGTATATATAACTGGCTTAGATCTGAATCCACCTTTGTGGCTTGTAAAGGCTAAAGAGGGGTAACCTAGAGTAAGGTATAGGTTATCGTGGGTTAGAAACTAGGCTACCAAGTGTAGTGCCATGAGACCCCTTTAGCATGCCATGAGGTAAGGAGTGGGCTACTTACGGGTAGTTCCATGTGACTCAACCCTAGAAACTGGTTCACCTATAGGTAGAAGCATGAGGGGTTTAATGGGGATCTACTATAAGGAAAGTAGTATCCAGGTCCACTGCAGGGGAAATGTAGAGGATAGGGAATGCATGGATCGCGTAGTTATATTTAAAACGTAAAATTGTTTGTTAAATGGTAATTGGTTGCAATACATTGTTATCATAGTTGCACGATTATTGTTTCCCCCACATACCAGCTTTGGTTGACCGACGTTTTGTTTGTCGGCATTTTAGGTACAAGACAAAAGGACAAACATTAAATCGTCATATTGTGAAATACATGAAGTAAAATACAAGGAGGATTAGTTAGAGTAGAATGAATACATGGATAGAAGTTCAGAAATCCAAAAATTTCAAAAGTTATGCAAAAGTTTATTTTTCTTACAATTTTTCAGTTTAGTCTGTTAAAATTTAATAATTGTTCTTGGTTAATTGCCGAACCTTTGATCCGGAAATTATGAGTACGGCTTCGACCTCTCGGTATCCCTTAATTGGGGGTTACCGAAAGGTGGGGTCGTAACAATATCTATGAACCAAATCTGTCACAGCCGCCGCTAGGAGTTGAGAGACCTGAGAAAAGTGGAGGGATCCACCCACCACCTAAACTAGAAAATAGAAGCTGGTCGGGGAAGAGGCCTGGGGGTAGGAGTGTAGCAATCACTGGCAGATGGACCCCCTCCCCCAAGCCAGTGTGCCACACATAGAGAACCCTAAATCACAAGACCAATCGTTGGCTCCCATTTCTTGAATGTGTGCTAAAAACCTAATTAGATGGCTAAGGTTAAATTGTGTCATTAAATCGACCTTCTCCAAGGTGCCTCAAATCCATCCAATGGTTTAGTATTCCTCATAATATACCCTTTTACATTTTCCCATCCTAATGGAGCCATCTTCATAGAGAAAGTATCAAGTTTTTTGTTTGAGCCACCCATGCACTAACCTATTTAAGGGGTCATTAATATCATGGATATGTAAGGCTCACATTTCTATAGTTGAATTAATTTCACATTTTTGTATGAAAGTGTTCAGTTATTCTCCTTTAAACATCACTAGGGTCTGCTAATTATGGTGTCGTACTGAACAACATGCACCTTATTTTATCATTTAGTGCTTTTTTGTTTATATTTTGTCATACTATGATATGTGTACACTTTCCTTTTAATTATATACTTTGTTAAAGATCGTGCATATCCTTACATATATTTTTTGGACTATGTGTCCACATGTGTTCAACCAATTAAATCAAAAAACAATGTGACAAGATAATATTATATGATTGGTCATGATTTTGAAAATTCAAAGTAAATACATGGATCATCAGAAAAATGTTGAAATATGTTTTTAATGAAATTTCTAGAGTAAACTCAATTTTTTGGTTTAAAGGATCATATTACCTTCAAGTTGTCCCTTTTTCTCTAGACAACTAAAGTTCTTTTTACATACTAATTCATTATTATAGCCAATACTTAGACACATGTAACAATTATAGCAGTTCCTTGTATAGTAATTGGATCAATCTCAAGGACAAGGGTGGTAAGTGAAAAGAATCCTAGGTTTTGGCTTAGCTACTCCTAATTAAAATCAAGATAACTGTTCCTTACAGAATGTTGGTAGCCAAAAAACAAAGTAATGAAAATAAAAATTAAGAATTATAACACAAGATAACTATGGAACAAGAATCTTTAAGTGAGTTTTGAAATATATGGATGCATGTAAAGTTGGATTGGGTTTCACCACATAAGATCTCTATTCAACATGCAATACTCACACATGTTGTATCTCTTAGAAATTTTATAGGCAATCATCACAAGTGTATATTCCCTCCTTTGTAGAGCTTAGGATACATCTAGATCATAATATTGTATCTCTCTCGAGATGTTAAAAAAACAAGAAACATAAAACCATATGGTCATTAGATTTATCATTCTAACATTCCCATGCATTGATGCTACTCCATATCTCTTAGATATAGGTTAATGTTAGTCTCTCAAGGTACTAAACAATAAAACAACACAAGATAATAGCTAATCATGCATGTGAAGCATTGAGAATAAAAGTGTTAAGTTAAACATTTCAAAGAGTATGCACATCAATGGATATAAGTTACATGTTGGGAGATCTTTAATAGCTACTCCCAACCCAATCAATTGAGATAGCCACTCATGATGGTGAGTGATATTTCAGATTTACTAGTGACAAAGTCATGAATGATGGATGAAATAAAATGGAAGTGAACAAGGTGAAAGTTTGAAGGGTAGAAGGATGAATTCGAATATAGTAGCCACAAGAATGGTACTAAAGCTAAGGGAAGACCTCCTTCTCCACTTTGGCATGAGAGGTGGTGAAATGCTAATGGAATTCGACTCCTTCATCCTTCATCTCTCGAAGAGGGGCTTCAAGAACTATTTTGTGAAGGTGAAGGTATGTTGGAACCTTGGACTTTTATCCTCAGTTGTTGCAAACATATGGATTCTCAAAGTATCTTATGAAGGTTGATGGTGAGAAAAGGTGGCGAAAACACTTGTTTAGGACTCAAGGCATTCATGGATGATCTTTGCATGTGCCCAAGTCCCCCTGGAACATGCCTCAGGGAATTCGCTCAACTACACTATGGTAATCAAGCAAAACACTACCTTTGGCAGGCAAGCTTTCTAGTGAACCATCACTTAGCATGGTCTTCAAAACCTTAGGTTGTCATATGTAGATGCACCATTGAAAATGAAGGCTTGTTTCACCTTTTGAATATGGATTCCCAATGAAGCCAAAGGTAGATGAGGTCGATTGGGCCTTCAGTTAGTGGTTCCTATCTTGTTCATCAGTTGACTTATCTACAACCTTCGAGAATAGGTACTAAGTGGGGCCATTGGTTGGCGAGCCTTTGACTCATTCTCAAATGCCACCCTACCATTGGTAGGGGATGTGTCCGGTTTCATTGAATGTGTAGGGAGTTTAATCGGTCATCCTTGCAATCATTGGTAGACTGAGCCTTAATTTTCTCTTTGGTAGGCTTCTGGTTTAGCACAACTTGGGAAGGTGAAGAGGCTGGTGTCTTTAACTATAACAACTGATGGAAGACCTACTATGATGGATCCTATGATGAAGACCATCGCATGTCATAGTATGACCATTGACATATGGTTTTTCTTCACAAATGGAGTAGTCACTTCTTAATTAAGTAATAAAGGAAAAGCATGAAGAAAATGCATGCAAATAAGGTTAATCCTATAAAAGTAGGGAAATTAAGGGCACAAATAGGCATGAAATATCAATAAAATTAGAATTTATCAACCTCTCAAACCTAGAGTCTAACTTTTCCATAATATCATAAATAGAATCAAAGCATCTAATGACTTCATAAGGCTTTATTAATTTAGTGTTTCTGATCATCAAACATGCCATTATGCCAAGTTTAGGTCAAAATTTGTGTGGAAGTGGTTGGTCTGCTCATGTAGTTCTTATTTCATACTTGTGATCCATAGTTGTGTGAATACCATTTATATATTACAACCTTTTTGAGGAATGGTCTCACCTTCATGATAAACTAAAAGACTTTTTCCCTAGTCGTACTTGTGCAAGGTTCTCGCTAGAAGAGGATTTCACACCCAAATTTTATTTTTTTAGTAACTTAGCTAGATATGCGGGGGGGGTAAGGTTGTGGTGCATACTGTATCTTTCTCATGGTCACTCAACCCAATGTTTTGTGGTAGTAGCTATGCCACCAGACTATTAGTTATGATGTAATATCAAGTAGTTATGTGAGATTATCCTTGAATGGTAGTTGGATAATTTTTTTTCTTCCAGGCTCTACTAGTGGGAACGACATATCTAGATTGTTGATTGCAACAATACACTAACTGAGAAGAGACCTTTAGCATCTTGTTAGGCACAACTCCTATCATTTTATTTTCTTTCTCAGCTATTATTTTACTCACCAACCTTAGGACAATAAGATATTTTAGGATGAGTTGGCTGCCAAGCCTCTTTTGATCATGTGGTGTGATTTAAGCACTAGAAAGGGTAGATGATTCCTCTTATGAGACATTTCCACTTTCCTAGTTGTACTCCATGTCTAGAGCGATCAATCACCAATGTAGAAGACTAAGTCCTCCTTATTTCATATAGTTTTTCTATGAAAACATGCATCCATTTGCAGTTATATGGTCTTGAGATGAAGATGTCATAAACACATAATTGATGCGATTTTTAATTGATTTTATAGCCCAAATTCATATGTATTATAATGATTATGCTTAAAATAAATTGTAAGACAAGAATGTCTAAAGATGGGAGGGAGAGAACCATCCAAGAAAATTGGATACAAAAAAATTTGTATTTATAATTTTTTCTTAAATTAACAACTTTCCAACTATGATATGAACAATTAGTAAAACTTAAATCTATGATCTAAATTTTTAATGTGATGGTTTTTGTTGCTGATTTTCTTTAGGAACTTCCTTTTGGTATGTACAGCCAGAGAACTAATCATATGACTATCGTAATGGCATAATGTGTAAATGATTTGATTATTAATAATAGGCAAGCTTCCAATTTATTCTATTATGAGATAATGAAGTAACATAATGAATGTGTAGAGGATGATATTACTGGATGGCATATGTTTGAAGTACGTGACATGAAGAATGAGATCATATAGATGTTAAGATACATTCTCATTTTGTCCCTATTGAGATGTTATTGTGGAAGGTTGATAGACAATAATAACACATAAGATGAGAGTGTATGTTGGTTGAAGACTGAATCTCATTAGTCATTATATGTCAATATCAAACCAATCATGTAGATACATGTTAGAGATAAATGTATCAGACAGACCCACCATTATAGTAACACATAGAAACCACTATTATGGCGGTCATAGTTAGCTCTCATTGTGATGGTGGTGATTGTGATTCTTTGACCTGAAGTAACTATGCTCATCACATGTCATTCGGTATGCTTTGACATCATCAAACATAATCCTAATAAGGATTATCACAAAGGTGATGATTGGATGAATGTGACACATGGGAACTGACTGTGAGTAATGTAGATGGGATTTGTCCCTCCTATGGGAGTATGATATCCTAGGACACTTGAGTTAGCAAGACTAAAAAATGCTTGGCAATATACATGTGAGTTAATATAAGATATTGAGCTTAGACATATGTCATACAGGATACTATTGTAAGAAGTGTAGATTATGTGTTGATGAGGATGAACGATCCATTCTTCGAGCTCAATCTAGATATTTGAGACAAAGGAATTATACAAACACAGCAACGCCAAGCACAAATTGTAGGTTGAAGTTGTTCCCCAACTTTCGATTTACTTGGGTGGAAATGATGTGTTACTAGGGACCAATATTTTCTTTTGATGTCATAATTGGCAATGGACATTCACTACCAACATAATATGCAATCTATAGGGTCACAAACATAGGACATGACCTATAACAAGAGTTTGATCTTGAATGATGATTGGATTGTGTACTAAAGAGTTTAAGTATTCAATTAAAGCAACAAATCAATTGATTGGACTTCCAACCGATCAACTGATGTGATAAAATGGTTGGTTGGAGTGTCAAGTTGATTAGATATTGTACTGGTTGAGTTCTACTCAAACTGGGTGCCAACCGACTAGTTCACTGGGTAAGCCGATCGAATGGCGATCTTGATATGACTCTCTCGCTCTGTGAGACGATCGATTCGATATGTAATTCCATTGCATGAAGGATTAGTGTTGATTTCATTTTAGGAAATAATTGGAATAAAATTGCCAAATACATATGTGATTGGGAAACATGCGAAACGACCAGTTTGCTAAGAGAACCAATCATCTCGTGCATGAGCTGACCAGTTTGAGACTAGTAGGTTGAGAAAATTCATAATCTTTTGGTCCTTTCCACTCTCGCATAGACTAGGAACCCTAACCCAAACCCCTCCTATATATAGAGGGGTTTTAGGGGCTTCCCAACACCCACAATGGAGAATCAGTTTCTCTAAGAAACGTTGTCTTCTTGGGATGTGTTAACAAAGAGATCCCAAGCAAGTCCTACCTGAATAGGGAGGGATAGTGATGGAGAGAACAACTGAGAATCATTCTGGTGAGCAGGTTGGTGACTAGTACACCAATTGGAGTGACAACTCCTTTTTGTCCGTTCTAGTAGGACGGCAGGAGTTCTAGGCGGTCTGTTTGGACTTATGTAGAGGCGAGGTGCCATTCACCCATCGTGAAGGAGGGCAACATCATCCAATAGTCTGTGGCGAGAGGAGTTGCTACAGACAGTGGTATTCAAGTTTCCCGACCTTAGAGGAACCATAGACAATTCCCATTGCAACTAGACGACAGCTTCACATCGACAATGATGAGGAGTATGTTGTCCTACTTGCAACATGACTAGGTATATCCTCAAAACCATCCATTCCATTACATAGGTGTTGATGGGATCCACTGGTTTAAAGAGAATATGGCAATAAAAATTTTGTTTCCACTAACTATTTTGTTGCCCTATTTCCCTACACTTCCTATATGTCGATTTATATGGAGTTTGCAAAAAATCATCCTTTTTGTTTTCCATAGATAAATCATAACTTTCATCTCTATGCATTGTGACTAGAGGTGGTGACATTTGACTCCTATGTGAGGGAATGCATGGTTGCTTAGGGAATTCGTTCCATAAGATTTAGTCAAGATCACAATCCTTTTTGATGGGATTTGTCTTGACATGAATTTCTCTTCCCCTTCTCAAACATGGATGCATCCTTGTCATTGCGATTGTGATTTTTCCACTATGAAGAAAAACTTTCATGTATCGTTGTTGTGTGTGCATTTTTGCTTGAGTTGGGGGACTAGTCATGGTGATGTAGAATACATTAGGTGCATTCTCATGAATACTTGATAAGAGTGTCATTTCATTGTTTCTCTTCATGGTTTCTTCATTGATTGAATTGCTTACTTGTGTATAACTTCTTTACCTATGTTTACTTGGAGTCCCTTCATTTAAGCATCAAAATCCAAGGGTTGTAGATCGAGTGACTCATTTTGTAATAGAAATTTGGATCAAGAGTGTACTTTGTTGTGCCAACTTTCCAACATCATAGGAACACCCCTTCATGTCATATACATAACTCTTGGCATGTTGATGTTTGTGTGTCATTTTGGTATTTCCTAAAAAACATGCAAAGAAGGTTTCTTCAACTATATTAGATGTGAAGCCACCTCTAATAACAAAGTCTTCAAAATCCTAAGTTGAGATTTTTTTCTTTCCAAGGGTGATTGTTTAAAATATGCATCAAATTTGTCAAAAAAAATCTAAGAACATCTCTCAAGACAATCCCCTTGTTTTGGTCCTTTCTCACCCTAAATTTACCAAGGATTCTACTATTGTTGCACTTGATATTACATCTCTTTTAATGGTTTATGTTGAAAGTCATCGGGACCCTTTCTCTAAAAATTTTGATTGCTTCCCATGAGTACTCATTCCTTATATTAGGTTGCTTCATATACATTAGTCCTCTTCCTCTTTCGATGAGAGGGTATTATTCTTCTCAAGTTTCTTCACCAATTGAGCCACATGTGTCTTGAGTTCCATAACCTCATGTGATTCCTTGGAGATTTTAACTAAGGTATTCTTGGTTATGTATGTCTAGAGAGCCAATCATGTGATTATTGTAATGGCATATCATGTAAAAGGAATTTGATTATTAATAAAAAGGAAAGATTCCAATTTATTTTATTTAATTCAGTTATGAGATAATGATGTAGCATTATAATATCTAGAGAATAATATTACTCAATGATATATGTCTTCAAGTACGTGACTTGGAAGAAATGAGATCATATGGATGTTAAGAGTACCTATTTACATTCTCATTATGTCCATGATAAGTTGTTATTGTGGAAGATTGATGGACAACAATAACACATAAGATCAGATTGTGAGTTGGTTGATGAATGAGTCTCATTGGTCATGATATGGTGATATCTAACCAATCACATATATATATGTTAGAGAATAGTGTATCAGAAAAACGCACCGTTATACTGACACATGGAAGCCATCCTTATGGAAGTCATAATCAACTCTCACAGAGATGATGGTGGTTGTGGTTCTTAGACCTAAAATCACTACACTCAACACATGTTATTGGGTACACTTTGACATCAGCAAACACAGTCTTGAAACATGGGCTATTATAACAGCGATGATTGGGTGGCTTTGACACATGGGGATTGACTGTGAGTGATAGACATGGGATTTGTCCCTCCTATTGGAGTGTGATGTCCTAGGCCTCTTGATAAGAAAGATTGAGAAAAGCATGGTCATGCACATGTGACTCAGTATGTGATATTGAGCTTACATATATCTCAGACATTCTGCTCTTGATTCAAGAAATAAGATTGAATAATAATGAGGGTGACTAATCCATGCCTCTAGTTCAATCTGGATATCAGTGACAAATGAACTATACAAACATTGCAACACCATACACAGATTGTAGGTTAAAGTTATTCCCCAACTTTTCCATTTACTTGGGTAGCAATGATGTGTGACTAGGCAACACTCTTTGCTTGTGATGCCAAACATTGTTATTGATATTCACTACCAATGTGGTATGGGACCTATAGGGTCACACACATAGGAACTCATCTAGAAGAGGAGTTTGATCTAGAATGATAGTTGAATTAAGTACTAAATTGTTTATGTACTCAATTTACACAACATATCGACAAATTAGTTGACTGCACTGCCAAATGACCATCTCATTGAGTGAGATTTCCATTTGGGCTGCTAGATGGGTGTCACAAGTGTTGAGATGGCCGTTTGGGTTCTCAGGAAAATCAGAAACTAAATTGGCATAGTTCTGCCCTATGAACTGACTGGTTCAAGCTGTTGAAACGATCAGCTTGACTCAAACTCACTAGACAACCATATGGGTGGGTGATACGGTTGTCTCGCTTGTGTGAGATGACCTGGTTGGGACGCACAAATGTTCTTGAGTTTTCCTAAACTCATTTCAATTGCACATACTTTGGGTGCAAGTAAATTATTGTAAGGCATTAATTAGGAAATGATTTGCCAACTCATATCTAAGTTAAAAAGTGTGAAATGACCGTCTCTCTTAGCGAGATGATCGTCTCACATCCTAGATAGTTGTTTCACTTTGTGAAATGACCATCTCGCGTGTGAGATGACCATCTCACATGGTGAGAGGACCATTTTGTCACACTCATGTTTTTAAATATTCAAAAAAGTTATGAAAATTCAAGATCTACTTGTCCTTTCGACTCCCGCTTTAGTCTCACATTGGTTGGGGACTGGGAACCCTAAACCCTCATATATATAGAGGGGTGTTGGTGGCTTTCTAGAGTACCACTACAACATAGATAACTGAGAATCATTTCCTCTAATAATTGTTTTCCTCTCTGGTTGTAGTAACCATGAGAGCCCCAGTAAGTCCTACCCAACTAGGGAGGGATAGCCAAGGGAGAGAACAACTGAGAGTTGTCGTGGTGGGAGAGCATGCTGGTGACAAGTACGCCAGTGGGAGGGACAACTCCTTCCTTTTGGCCCAGTAGGATGAAAAGAGTTCTAGATGGTCCGTATGGACTACCATAGAGGCAGGAAGTCATTGTTTGTCGCTTGGAGGACAACGTCAACCAATAGTTCATGACAAGAGGATCTACTCAAGAAGATGATGTTGTGGCTACAATATACGGTGTAGATCAAGGAGGCGCAACAGTCAGACGTGTCCCGGTGCAACTAAGAATCAGAGTTGATCATCTACAATGATGAGGTTTTTCGCTGAACTTTCTCCAAGACCAGGTATATCACATAAACCATCCTTCCTACATTATAGTTATTGAAGCGATCTATTATTTATGGGGAATATGGTAATAAAATTTTAAATTCTGATGCCTACTCTATACCATTATATCCAACAAGTATGAAACTCATGGTCCTCACCCCACAACTGGTTTCTTGCCACATTCTTTCATGGCATTTTTGCACCTTGATTTCATAAAAAATCCCATACTAGCACTAATAGTTAGCCCTCTCTCGTGTGTACAAGACACAATAGGAATATCTTGAACTATCCATACAAGTCAATAACATGGTGTCGTACCTTCAATAAAATGTTTTGGCATCACTTCAAAGTCTATGAATTGAAAACCTCTAGAGGGGGGGTGAATAGAGTTTTATAGATAATTTAACAATTATTGCACTTCAACAACCACAAAGAAAATATTGGACAAGGAGACACAAGGTTTAGAGTGGTTCCAACTATAGCAAATACTATAGCCGTCAGTCCACTACCCGGTTGCTTACCCAACCGGGATTTGAAAAGAAATTTATTTTATTACCTCTTCAAGGAATTTACATAAAATACAATCTCTTTTCCTAAACCCTTCAAGAAGCCTTCACCTAGAAGTAATCACCAACCTTGAAGCAGCCTTCCCTTGAAGTAGATGCACCAACTCCCGTTGCACCAGCCTTCTGAAGTAGCTTCCCCTGCGATAGCCTTCTTGAAGTAGCTTGAAGTCCCCTTCTCCACCTGAGAAGTCAACCCTCTCCAATCCGCAGCCTCCAACCCTAGGAGTAGCAAGGAGAGTACACAAGATAAACAGGAACAAGAAAGGAAAACAGAAATTACAACTTATCCTTTAAGCCCAAGGCTTGATATGCCTAGATCAAGCGTAAGATCTCCTAGCCAAGTATGTGAACTTGTGATTGCTGTAGGTAGGAGAATCTAGCCTATAGGACACGAGATTGAGCTAAGGAGAATGTAGGCCAATGATCACAGTGCTCAAATTTTGCTTGCAAAAGATTGCTCAAGTATGCTCAAGTGTATTCTCAAGTGTAACAAGTGTATTCTAGTGTCCTATGGCTTGTCCTATTTATAGGAATGGCCTAAGTATGCTTAAGGACGTTCTAGACAACTTCTAGGGGGTTCCTAGTGCTTAACTAGCCGTTAGGAATAAGTTAGGCGCATTAGCAACGGCTAGTTAATTAATTCTGCAGTTGCTGTCAGAGACCATCTCGGTCGAGGACTTGTCGACCGAGATGCCCAGTCGGTCGAGGATTTGTCGACCGACAGGCTCTCTGGATTAACGTTGATTTGCAACTGTCAACTGCTGTGTCTAACGGCTACTTTTGGTCAATCTCGGTCGAGAAGTTTGTCGACCGAGAGTGTCTCGGTCGAGGAGTGTGGTCGACCGAGATTGACTCTGTTTTCAATCTTTTAATTAAGATACTAAGTATGTGCATGAGTGTGCATTATGTGATCTATTAGAAGGAGATGACCTAACTAAGTGTGGTGTTTAGCTAGGGAGATCTAACGCTTGATTTACATGAAGTCTAAGTACTTGTACATTATATATTTGTACAAGTTTACAAATGATTACATTGTATGACATTTATAAACATTCAAGCGTAAGGATTCCCTAGAACTTTGTCATCACCTTGTTCCTGCACACTTAAGTAGCTCGTTAGATTAATAAGAATGAAATGTTTGTCATCATCGAAACAAAGGGATTTATCATAATATCCAATTTATCCAACAATCTCCCCCTTTTTGAAGATGACAAACATTTCCTAAATATGAAATAAGGAAATATAAAGCATGTGAGTTTCATACCTGAAAATTTACCTTTTGTAGCTATTTATGTTTTTCAAGGGAGTGCTGGCCAAGATGTGATGAAACTCTTTTATATTCTTTCTCCCCCTTTGTCATTTCAAAAAGATATCCAAGTTGAATGTTTTATTTTTCTTTTCCCCCTTAATATAATGCTCCCCCTTAATTAGATATCCTATTAGGAACATGGATTTTTATCTAATTTATCCACAATTTGTTTCTTAATCATTCGCAAAGGATGTTAAGCCTTGAAATGATATGAGATTCCTTTAAGCTTAGATTACATAAAAATGTCTCCATCTAAAAGCCCTATTTTGGGTAGAGAATTCCTGTAAATACAAGATACCATTTTCAATAAATTCATAAATTTCTTGAAAATTTTCAGCTACACATAATATTTTTGTAAGCTTCTTTAATCAAATGGTCAAAGTTTTGATAATCTCCCCTTTTTTTTTCTTATGCTTTGCTCCCCCTTAGATAGATGAAAGTTTGAATACTAAGCAAATATATAAGATGTCCAAGATTTAACAAAGATGTATGCAATTTATGTTAATCTGGAAAAACAGAAACCCAGTCGGTCGACAGTTGCTCGACCGACAATGTTCTCGGTCGACTAGTTGCTCGACCGAGAATGTTTCTGGAGAACTGTTTTGTTATTTGAAAATTTAATTTTGATTGTAATAGTTGCCTGTTTGAATTATTATTCCCTTATTTGTTATGCTCTACAATAATGAACTTATAATCCATGTTTTGAAGATGTCTCATATGCCAAACAAATAACCATGTGAATAAAAAAATGGCAAATTTCATTCAAGAGCATGAAGAAGATTACAATCATATAGAATTTGACTAATCATTGTCATTACAACTATTACAACTCCAAAACTTCACAGGAAAGATTTAAGAATTACATCGATGTCCGGATCTTTCCCAAGGAATGGCTCGGCTCCATAGTATTGGACCAGAGTTTGCCAATCCAAAGCACCAGTTGTAGTCAACGCATATGCTTCCAGGAAAGTGGGAACTCGGTCAAATCGGAAGTGAGCAGCTATGTCTTGCAATTGTATGGAAGAAAATTGAGTATGTGCAAGATCCATTGATGGTGAAGATGGAGGTTGGTAGTAGTTGTATGAGGGGTTAAATGGGTTGAGCATGCCAGGGTTTAAAGAATGCGGATATTCATCGGTTTGGCCAGGAGAAAGGTTTTGCATTCTTTGATTTAAGTATGTCATGGCATGGTGATTGTAGTTTAATTGTCTACTAAGATGATATTGGGAGCCAGCAATATAAGTAAGGGTATTTTGGATGGGATCAATGGAAAGGTTAGTAGGAGGAGGGGGTGGTATATCCTGATGTGATGACTCTCCTTCTACTCTTGCCCTTTTATGGCCAAAGTCAATTCCCATCTTCTCTACGGTGTTCTTACTTATCTTTGGTGGTCTACGCTCCCATATGTATCCCATATCTTCAATGTTTGACTTAAGAAAATGTTGAGTAATCTGGCATACAAAATCGGCATATGGTGGATTGCCAGAAAACTCAAGCATATTTTTAAGTATTATGCGAATGAAGTTGATGGGAATTTCTTTTATGATAGCATAAATTAGACACATACGGAAGATAGGAACCTCGGATTTATTGGCTCGTGGATGTATGTTGGTGGAAACAATGAGGTTTACTATTCTACATGCCGGTTTTAGGTTTATTGCATAATAGGTTCCCCTATCTTCATGACAAGTGGTATTGGCTTGAAATATGGCTCTTTTTATATCACTAAGACTAGTGGTGTGGTCATCATGGGAAAATAAATTTATTGGATTGCCGGTGGTAAAGTCAAGGAAATCTTGATATTCATCTATATCAATTTCAAGCATGTCAAGAATATCCCCTTCGGAAAATTTAAAACTATGCCCATTGACCATGGTGTAGAAGAATGTGGTGTCATTTTCGGTGTGGGATAGAAGATTGGCATAGAATTCGTTGACTACCTTAATAGAATAGGAAGGAAAGGATGGATTGATGAAGTCCTTCAGCTTTTGTACTCCAAAGAGATGCTCCAAGTCGACTATGTTGATGAAGTCCATCACTTCGACCGGACGTCGGGGAAGAGGAGCTTTAGAGGAAAGCCGAAAGTATCTATCTCCAGCATCTCCGTCGATGAAGGCGATGTCATTGATGATCGTCAGTGGCGGAGTGGCTTCCCGATCTTCTCTTCTTTTTCTTCCAGCAACTTTCTTCTTCCCACGGACAGTGGATGATGAGGCCATTGTGTTTCTTGAGAGTGGAGAAGAAGCAAGGAAGATTTGAGGGTAAGAGTGCTGAAGATTGCACGAAATTGCACTAGAGATGGACTATGGAAGCAAGGAAATGCAAGTGTGAGTAAGTGGCTCGTTTTTGCACTTATTTATAGAATTCCAGCGACCCGGTCGTCGACCGAGCGTCTGCAACGGTCGAGTTGCAGACGCGCCACTTGGTCCTCCAACGGTAAAGAAAACGGTCATAACGGTCGGGTCGCAACGGTCATATCCAACGGCTATTTCTCGGTCGAGCGCTTGTCAACCGATATTGTCTCGGTCGAGCACTCGTCGACCGACCGTTTGTCCGATACTGAATCTGTTTAGAATTTGTCGATCGAGTGAGATGGGCTGACCGAGTGGTTCTCGGTCGACGAAGTTGTCGACCGACAGACTTACTGAGTTCAATTTTTGACTGAATTTTAGAACATTTTTGTAGAGCATATGTATATGTATATTCCAAGGGATTAATAATATTTAAGGCTTCTAATTTCCACAAATGATTTGATGTTTTGATTTTAAAAATATGCTAAGATTAAGTTCAATAAAATAATGTTCAAATAAGTAATTTTTTTTATCAAAGTTTATTTTAGGTCGCCCTTGATTACGACCATGGCGCCCCTTGGTCAAATTTTATTTTAACCAAGAGGCATATTCTGCAGGTTTCCAGTATGAATCATTCATATGCGAAGTATGAGTTCTGCAGATAGCTTGCAAATATCAATTTGAGACTCATTAAAGTGTACTAATTATGAGAGCTTAATAAGGACATCAAATATGATGAAGCATATTCAAGAATAATATCCATTCATGAATTTAAGATTACTTTGGATAGACTAAAATAAGTGATGCTTAATATAAAAACACACAAAAATTTATTTGAAACATTTTATTCATTGCAAGTATTTCTGAAAAAGAAATGTGCAATAAAAGAATGATTAAATAGAAATGTAAGCATGATCAGTTAATATTTATTCCATATAATCTTTCAAGAATAATTTTCACATACAATGTAAAGATTTACAGCAGTCTGAGAATAGTGATATGCTCGGTCGACAGTTGCTCGACCGAGGATTATTCGGTCGACAACTTCTCGACCGATCAAGTTTCTGGAAACTGTTTCAGAAATATATTTCAAGTGCAATATAGGCTGTATCTTATTCAATTATTTCAAAGATCAGTTTGAGATAAACATATGTGTATCAAGGTGCTATTAAATCTTTTAATTTTTGATTTTGTTATCCCTAAATGTTAAGTTGAGATAGACATAAGGATATACAAATTAAGGTCTTTGGTCATATCTCAACTTAGTCGAACCTATTTAATTTGGGGTTTTTGGAACCCATACCATCTCGACATGCTTTTTCTTGTATGGGCATGAAAAAGAATAATGTCCAAGGCGTGAGCAATAATGACAACAAATTGAATCAACCTCAAGCCTTTTTCTATGGTTTTGATCTAGGTTATTCTTGGGTATATACATTTTTGTGCCTCTAGGTATATAAGCAGATTGACTCGCTTGTGTTCTTCTAGGTTGTTGATGGGATTTCTCATTAGGCTTATAACCTAGTCCTCTTCTCCCTATTTGATGATAGGAATTTTCTAATATTCTATCAAGGATTCCATTGTTGCTTAACTTACTAACTTCTTGTTGCAACTTAACGATCTCATCCATTCTTTTCTTGATATCTAATTTTGCTTGGTCTAGATTGGATGATAACATATTTCTTTCTTTCACTATATTGTCATAATCTACATGGGTGCACAATATAGGTTGTTTTTGAAAATCATTTAATTTTGTAAGCAATTCAGCTTTTTCTTGACATAGAAGATCATAGTTTGTTTCTAGAGTAAAGATCTTTACTTCACTGTTACTTAGAGATGATTTCAAGGTACGATTATCAGACATAATGCTGTCTTTTTCAAAACCAAGAGTATTCAATTTAGCATATAAATCGTCATTTTCGGATGTAAGAGCAAGAAGTCTAGCATTTAGATCATCATTTTCTTTACTGGATTTCTTTAACTTCTTTTTGCATTCAACATATTTATTATGTGTTTCTTCAATAATAGCAACTAACTCCTCCTTGGGTAAATCAAGCAAGCTTACCTCTTCTTCTTCTTCCTCACTTATTGTAGCAACGAAACACTCTTTATGTGCATCTCCTTTCTTTGACCTCCATGGACATTTAGACGTAGAGTGCTTTGTTCCTAAGCACCAATTGCAACTTGTCGAACTTTGGTCCATGCTCCTTTTCTTGTAGTTGTAGTCACCTCCTCCCTTTATCTCTTCAAGACCTTGTTAGGGCTCCTTGAAGCCTGCTCTGATACCAATTGAAAACCTCTAGAGGGGGGGTGAATAGAGTTTTATAGATAATTTAACAATTATTGCACTTCAACAACCACAAAGAAAATATTGGACAAGGAGACACAAGGTTTAGAGTGGTTCCAACTATAGCAAATACTATAGCCGTCAGTCCACTACCCGGTTGCTTACCCAACCGGGATTTGAAAAGAAATTTATTTTATTACCTCTTCAAGGAATTTACATAAAATACAATCTCTTTTCCTAAACCCTTCAAGCAGCCTTCACCTAGAAGTAATCGCCAACCTTGAAGCAGCCTTCCCTTGAAGTAGATGCACCAACTCCTGTTGCACCAGCCTTCTGAAGTAGCTTCCCCTGCGATAGCCTTCTTGAAGTAGCTTGAAGTCCCCTTCTCCACCTGAGAAGTCAACCCTCTTCAATCCGCAGCCTCCAACCCTAGGAGTAGCAAGGAGAGTACACAAGATAAACAGGAACAAGAAAGGAAAATAGAAATTACAACTTATCCTTTAAGCCCAAGGCTTGATATGCCTAGATCAAGCGTAAGATCTCCTAGCCAAGTATGTGAACTTGTGATTGCTGTAGGTAGGAGAATCTAGCCTATAGGACACGAGATTGAGCTAAGGAGAATGTAGGCCAATGATCACAGTGCTCAAATTTTGCTTGCAAAAGATTGCTCAAGTATGCTCAAGTGTATTCTCAAGTGTAACAAGTGTATTCTAGTGTCCTATGGCTTGTCCTATTTATAGGAATGACCTAAGTATGCTTAAGGACGTTCTAGACAACTTCTAGGGGGTTCCTAGTGCTTAACTAGCCGTTAGGAATAAGTTAGGCGCATTAGCAACGGCTAGTTAATTAATTCTGCAGTTGCTGTCAGAGACCATCTCGGTCGAGGACTTGTCGACCGAGATGCCCAGTCGGTCGAGGATTTGTCGACCGACAGGCTCTCTAGATTAACATTGATTTGCAACTGTCAACTGCTGTGTCTAACGGCTACTTTTGGTCAATCTCGGTCGAGAAGTTTGTCGACCGAGAGTGTCTCGGTCGAGGAGTGTGGTCGACCGAGATTGACTCTGTTTTCAATCTTTTAATCAAGATACTAAGTATGTGCATGAGTGTGCATTATGTGATCTATTAGAAGGAGATGACCTAACTAAGTGTGGTGTTTAGCTAGGGAGATCTAACGCTTGATTTACATGAAGTCTAAGTACTTGTACATTATATATTTGTACAAGTTTACAAATGATTACATTGTATGACATTTATAAACATTCAAGCGTAAGGATTCCCTAGAACTTTGTCATCACCTTGTTCCTGCACACTTAAGTAGCTCGTTAGATTAATAAGAATGAAATGTTTGTCATCATCGAAACAAAGGGATTTATCATAATATCCAATTTATCCAACATGAATAAGATTCATCAGTATGTTTCTTGAACCTATAAAGTCTCCCACTAATTCATTGGTCTTCTGTGGGAGGAAATAACGTTGAAAGAAAACATGTATCATTTCATTACAATAACCTATAGATTCATAAGTATATTAAGAAATAATATCTTATCCCTATGTGTCAAAGAATAAGGGAAAATCTTCTAATAGATCATTGATACCTGGATTATGTCTATCTTCAACATGTCACAACATTCAACAAAACAATTTATATTTTACATCAGTTCTTTATTGGTGTTCCCATGGAACGCTTGTGACTTGGAAAGAAAACAAGTCCTAGATATTTCTTGTAGCTATCCAAGATGACAACCTATTTTCTCATAGGACCCAAATACGCTAGAATAGATCACACCTTGATTTTCTCCCCTGCTTTCTGCTCATCATCTGAGACTACTAATTACTCATAGTTTTCCATGTTAATGTACATATCTTCAACTTATTTCATAGGTTCTTCTTGAATCAACACCTTCTCATTCTCACCTTCTATATCATACTCGAATGGTGATGGTGGTGTAGAGTATTCATTGATAAAGGTCCTCAACATGAAACATAAACAAATAGCTAAAATGTAAACTAAATGTGAGAATCACAAAAAATAGCTCAAAAGTAATAAAAAGATTTTGAAACTTCTCAACTAAAATGAAAATGTAAATATTAATAGAAGTGGCCAATAGTGGTTGTTTTTGGCTTTCGTAGTGCTAGAGATTCCAATTCCTAAGTAATGGTGGCAAATTCCTGACAAAAATTAAATGTACATGCAAAACATGAGTGTTTTCTCAGAGTACTAAAGAGACTCAATGATGCATGAATATCACACTTGATGAATTCAGACTTCTAGAGACTTCAACAGACCAAAGTAGATCACCTCGGTCTAATAAAAGTGTTCATTGAGTGATTAAACTAAGAAAAATAATTATATTTGAAAAGAAGTAAAGTGGATGGAAAATTATATTAACATATTCTTCAGGATATCGATTTTGCCATGGTGTCAACCCATCCATGCATTATATCTAATGCATACAAATAATCTTTCTTATTTGGATAATCATTTATATATTTTATTATCCACTTATGTAACATGGAATACTATTTGGCCTAATTACTAACCCAATTTCACAACATTAATTTAGAAATCTAAATGATAAAATGTATCTCTAGACAAATACTTTATGAAAGTTATCCCACTTTGATAGCACGTTATTGACTATGATGGTAATGAATTTTCTAACTACTATCCCTACTTTTGTAGAAATTTTCAAGGTGATCAAGCATCATTAAGATAATGAGGCATTTTCATTGTCAAAATTGAAAGCAAAGACAATATATATTAAATATAGAATAAACATGCATAGAGTAAACATCAAGATACTTTCATGTCCTTAAGAATGGGGGTTTTCCCCTCATGCTTAACTTGAAATCAAATGAAAGGAAGGAATAAGGGATGCCATGAGAAACTCCTATAACATGGTACAAGGGAAGAATGTTGCATCTTGAAGGCATTACAATTGTTGAAGTACTCATTGGGATGCACCTTTCTCCATGTCTCATAATATCCTTCTCGTTGAACATTGGTCCCTCATGAAACAACTGGTTGGAATTTCTCCAGATGGAATGAGATAAGAAATTGGCTTCCCCCCTTGGGCTTATAAAGGAATAGATAGGGCACAACATATCCAACATACCCTTAGATGTGCTTTATCAAACTAGGGCCGTCAAATAAATGTTGGTTCCCCTAACACAGGATTTGATGCCACCATCTTCTCCAATTCACTATGATTAGGGCTTTTGATCACGGTGCCACTGACTTATATTGGTGGCACTTAGAATTCTTTTGACACTTTTTCTTCTTTATTCTCAATTTCTTCCTTTGATGTCATCGATTCCCCTTCATCTTATTTTAGTGCCATTGATTTTAATTAGATATATCAAGTTCCTCTAGTTTCAGTTCATCATACATTTTGGGTTCATCTAAATCTAGGGTGAAACATTACAACTATGATTAACATTCATGAATTGGTTTAGTAGATCTCAATTGCAATGATCATAAGATTCAAGCAAAATTGCTCTACCTAGTCATTAACATTGTAATAGTTAAGTCATGTAGTGTCATTTCCATGCAAGATAGAAATCCTTAGTGTACAAACCAGATTAGTTCAATCAATGTCATAAGGATCAACATGTTACTAATTTGGATAAATCAAAAAATTTGGATGGTCATTAGGGTAAGATTCACATAAGATTAAAGTTCCAAATAGCATTATGAAACATAGAACATATTTCATTTTAAAATCAGGGTAATTAGTCTCATTAGGGTACAAGAATGATCAATAAATCATTTAGGTGCACAAAGAATGCTAATTTATTGATTTAATTGTCAAATAATAGTTTTATTAACATTAAATAAAAATTAGATAAATGTTCATGATGTAACATCACAGTTTGATTCAAAGCATGTTTCATGATTGGCAATACATCATTATTTCAAATTAGAGTATAAAGATCAAATCTTGGCACATCTCGTATTATAAGTTATTGATCTAGATCAACCATAAGATTTGCGGTAGTAATAATCAAGGTTGAGTATAAAGTTAAGGATATTAGAATTAAAGTTCACATTAATCATAATTTTGAGATCACATATAGGTAGACATGTGAGATCAATGTCGTATCTTTGATTAACTTCATCAATAGATGATGACCAGAGTATAAGACACCATTTTAATGCATCATTGATCATAGTTCATCATTACATGTCACTAATCATGTAAAGAAGTGAAAAAATGTCCTTTTAAGCATATCAATGGAACAAATAGTAAAAAATCATGAAACCAATAATGTTGGAAATGTCTCATTTGTCTAATAAAAATTGTTTATTGGAAGTCCATGTTTAGATCTATCATCAATTTACTATGATTTTTATAAGCAAGAGAAGTTTTTGTTAATATTGAGTTTGAGAGATTGGTTAAAAATATCATGTGGCATTGACATCACACATCTCGATTGGCTGGTGATGGATCCATGTGGCTGCTCGTGGAACGTGGGTCAGCGGTCCACCTGTCCAATCAGAGGTGTAGAGAAAGTGTGCAAGACCGAGCAGAGAGATAGTTCTAATCCTTCATGAAATTTGGTGGTTCTATATTGAATCCCATGGTTGAAAGTGGGTGTCTTTTATCTAGACCTCTTAGATAAAGAGGGTGCTTCATGGGCCACACTCAAATGGGCTTGGCTACCCTACCCTCATTATCATTCCTCATTAACAATCATAGCGGCAAGGTATGATGGGGTCACCGAAGAAAAGGGGAAATTGGTGAAGGAGTGGTCATCCAAGCCCAAGAATTGGCCGTCCATGCTCTACCTAACCCCATGTACAAAGCAATAGTTCTATTATCGGGTGAGGAGAGTGAGGGAAGAAAGCCCTGAAAAATTGAGTTAAAATGGATCCACCCTAGAAAGAGGAAAACTAAGAAGAAGAATAGAGAAATGTTCTTCATTAAAATGAAATAAAAAGAATGCCAAAGAATAGGAAGAAGGAAACGTAAGGAAGGAAGTGTTTGTTGGGGACAGGAAGGCTTGGATTGGATAAGATAATAGGGGTTTGCAAAGTTGTTCTACTTTCAGACATAAGGTAGAATTCAAGAAGGGAGTCATTAGATCTAGTTCTGTGGGGGACCAACTACCAATCTGGAAAAAGGGAAGACAAACCCTATATTGTGAAATAAAACCCTCTCATCAGTCAAGAGGAGTCTCCCATGTATTATTGACTTGTTTTAGTCAGTTCAAAATTTTGCTTCTTTGATAATAATGTATAGTTCATATCTTCAAAATATAATTCTCATTGAGATGACATTTTTACTATTAGATGAAGGAAGTTTTTGACTTTTATATTTGAAAGTTAGGGGCCAATATTATAGTGTTGAGGGAACCCAAATTTTCAAATTCATGTTCACAAGTGTAATTATGCACTCAACTTTAATCAATTAAGAGTAATGTGGCATTTAATGAAATTTTATTCATCAATTGAGCATAATGTGACTCAAACTCATCCCATTGAGGGTGAGGGAGGTTATTGAAAATATTTGGGAATCACATGATTGAATATGTGCATAATTAGTTACAAAGAAAAATCAAGGTTGTTACATCATTCCCTAATTGGAAGGAATGTTGTCCCCAAAATTAATTCAATCCTTAAATTTAGATTTTGACTTATCTCCCATTTCATGACCATCTTGGTATTACAATGAAGTATCATCATCATTTGCAACATATATCTCATACTAGAATTTATTACATCAATCATCAAGGTCAAATCATAGTGATGTAGATCATCAAATCTGAAGACATTATTATATATATCACATGATTGGGAGGTATCATACTAAGGATAACAAATTTGAAGAGATCACATATTAGGTAAAGAAAATTTATGTCTTTGATTCAAGAGTAAATCATGAATTTCATTCCCAAAATTTTGGGTTCTAGATTCTACCTTGGTTTGGGCGTACATCCATTATTGAGATTTCATAATTCAATAGTTGGAGGCAAACATCAAAGTTTTTTTCATCTATACAATTATTCTTGTGTCAAATTGTCTTAGATCTTGAGTCACCTCGACTACCCATTTTTTAATTTCTTCTAGGTATGTCGCTTGCAACCAACTTAGCAAATAGTAAATCTAGCTTCAATCTCTAATCCTTAGCTTGACCCTTTTGCTTCCTATCTACAAGCACATTACATATCTTGTTCTTGAACACCCACTTCTATGTGCATGCTTCTTGAAGTATCCCTTTTGCTACTTCTACCAAAGTTGAATAAATAATTGGACATTGTGTTTGACCACAATAGCCCGGGTGGTAAGAGCTTGGTATGCACCATTGAAGGAACCGGGTTCAAACCTCATCGAAGGAATTGTGTGAACATCAATCCATGTTGATTTTGCATAGGAGGGAGATGTTTGGGCCACACACTCTCAAGCCTTAAGAGTTTAGCATGTCAGACTTGCCTGAAATGGGTTCTCTTGGTCATAAAAAAAATTGGGCATTGTAAGGTCCCATTAATTTAGTCCACCACAGACATGGAGTTAGATTGAGTAAGGGAAACTCTACCTTACATGTATAGACATGACTTGCATTCTATTATAATCTCTTGCAATTACCCTTCAAGTGAATATAAACTAGAAAATTTCCTTGCACCCCCATGGATCCATTCACTATTACCTTTCCTGGCCACAAATGTTGAACTCAGTTCATTCAACCTTCTTTTTGCTACCACATCTACCAAAACAAAAGTAGAAAAGGTCAGATGTAAAAGATGATGGATCCAAAGTTTGACATCCTGTGGACTTCTTGATCCCACATCCTTCACATTTCTCTTCTCGATATAAGCATGAATTTCTTTAGTTTGACTAGAATGTTCATTACTATGTCCTCCCTACCCTAGAACATGTTCTCAGTTCTTTCTTTTCACAAGATCTTGCAGATGATAGCAGAATTTGTTTCCTGTTTTCTATGTCCTTGTATTGTTTTGTATTATAATCCATCTAGTTATGCAAGATCTGATTCAGGAACAACTACGTCACATTTTACAAACCCTACCAACATACAAACATGTTTATGTAGCTTCACTATATCTTGGACACTTGGAATCATCTGTCATGTAATACTTGCACGTTATATAGTTTGTCAACAATCGATCAAGCTTTATTCACCTAGAATGTATTTAATTCTTTGAGGGAGTTTATCATGCCACAAAAAGTCCCAATTTCCTTCCATATGACATGCCTTCCCATCCATAAGCTTTAAATAGACTAACGTAGTAGAGAAAGTTCCATTCTTTTCTAGGCTCCAACAAAAATATATTCACCAAAGCATACTTTTGGAGTGGGCATCCCTATATTATCAAACACAAACCTATCCTCTATCCTTTCTCTGAGGAAATCATTGTCCCAACAACCATAATCTCTCACATAAGCATCCACCTTCATGTCTACAAGATCCTGAGGTATATGTTTATTAGAAAGTAATGTTGGTCTGAACCTCAATTTGACCTACTAAGCATCCCACATGCTTATGGGAGCCCCATTCAATCTTTTAGTGTTACAATTCACCGTCTCCATTTTCATATGAATATACCTCCACAAGATAGATCCCATCCTACTATATGCATTATTTTTCTTTTATTTATGCTCCATCAACTTCCTCCAATTTTTATTCCATTCAAAGATGAAATCCCAAGTAACCTTTATAATTAATGCATCATGGTATTCCCTTAGTGAACTAATCTACCACTCGTTTCAATTCCACCATTTTTGTTTTTCTTCCACTTTCCCCAACCACTCCAAATAAAGATCCTTGTCAATAGGCCAATTCAATTACAAGTTGAAATTTTCAACCTCACAACTTGCATGTTGTAGGTTGACATAGAGTTGAGCATATATTTGGAATGTGTGATGCTTCCTGCTAATGATAGAGCTTGATACATCCACCAAATTTATCTATGTATGTAGATTGCTCACCATTCTTGTGTATAGAAATTTAAAGTTACTCCCATACAAACACCATATTTCAATAGAATTCTTTCATGATCAAAATCAATGGATACTCCCACCCTTGTCCTGATAATATCTCATTCATAAGTCATTCATCGATATATCAACATATCAACATTTCATTTTTTTTTGAAGATTTTGGGCACACATAAGTCATCAACCATATATGGGGTGTGATCTCGAGATCCAAATAGGGTGATCATAGGAGTTGCATCAATACCAAGGTAAATAATCTTGAGTAAAGATTTCTTAAACCAATATCGAGGGTCAAATATTGGACATTAAATTCATTGGTCCAAATATTATTAATCTAGGTTTAGATTCCTATTTATACCTTCCAGAAACATTCAAGCAATATTTAGATATTGAGGATCAAATATTGGACAATAAATTCATTGGTCCAAATATTATGAATCTAGGGTTAAGTTCATATTTAGACCTTCCAACAACATTCGAGCAATATTTAGATATCAATATCTATGTTGATTATCATGGTACATGAGTTCATGAATAATGTAAGCATGGTCATTTTAGGAATTTAACCGCAATATATGGTTAACATCATCATACTCAAAGATCCATTGTTGAATCGAATGTCATGATCGAATGCCAAGTATCCATATCCTCCAATATCTGACCCTTTAAGGGTTTAGGTTAATAAATCAACATAGTAAAAAATGAGTTGCCTTTTTAAACTCTAAATAATCAATTGAGATAAAAACTTAGAGGCAACAATAGAAGGGTTGTGACCTAGTTTAGGGGAGTCAAAATTAAAGTAACACCATAATCTAGCAAATTAGTCTAAATAGTCGTGAATCATAAAGTGCATGAAAATATGAATTGTGTATATGATCAAATCATAGCTAACAAGGTCATGAGATAAAAGACCAATATAATTATAGGAAAACCATGGTCCTAGATTTTTCACGAACAAGGTCATAAGTTCATTGCCTTCATTTCAAGATGAAGGTAAGGGTTTATTTGAAATTGGGAAGTCAAATTGGAAACTCCAAGAGTTAGAGCATACTAGGGCATGATTTTGATCCATGCCAAACATATAATTCAATATTGTTTATAAGGAGGTACATAAATTTGTAGAAAAACCACTTCAAAAAAGTCTTTCATAATGTTTTTGGGAGTTTGAAATCATATTCATTTAAAATCATGATCATGATACATATCAAATAGTGGAAACTTTGCTCAATTATTTTTTAGATTTAATCAGCAATATGGAAACTTGGAATTAATTGAATAGGGACCTCATTAACCATGAGGTATAAGCCATAAAACCTCCTTATATCAAAATATCAATATTATTATATTTTCACCTCAAAAATAGAAAGCATATAAAATTAGATATGGAAAAATGAGTTTACAAGACATGAGGGGTCAGACATGACTAACTAACTGCCAATGTACAATAATTACTCACATCATGTTTCAAATTTAAGGTGAAATCATGTAATTATCACGATTTTGCTCAAATTTAACCAGTTCATTCAAATTTTAGTTTCCCCCATACACAAACTACCATAATAGGGAGGGAAGATCATTAATTGTTATAAGAGAGATAACATGAGTAGATGAGAAACTAACTAATTATCATATAATGGGTGACTTAGGGTAGTCCTTAAAGAACACATGAGATGTTATAGGACTCTCTAAACTTTAAGGGAAAAATGTAATCTAGTCTTAGATCCACATTTGGTAGGTAGGTGTGTAGAGGAACTTCAATCAAAACAACTAGGCAAATAGGAGTTACTAGCCAAAACCTTCATGTTTAGAACCATACCCATTTCCCTAGTTTCACCATTATGGATTTCAGTTCTTCCTAGGGTCATTTGACTAATTGGGTTATTAAACACACATCGAGGATATGTGATTGTTGTGATATCATTTGTCATGGAACCATATTTTACATAAGTCAAAACTCCTAATAGATACACAACCTAAGGAGATACAACCTAGGGGTCCATCACTAGAATGAATCACATAACATATGCATGAATAAAACCACAACATAAAACATAGGAGAACTAAGGTATGACACAACATAGAGTATCAAAAGAAACTAAACTATTAGATGTATCAAGATCATAACCATTATAGATATCAAACCTTTAATATTTTTTTTGCATGTCATTAGATGATTCCTATAGAGTTCATAGCCTACTACCATATAAGAGTAGAAGGAAACATAATTGTAATGTTTGTTATGCACTTGATACCTAAAAGTATAAAATTCCATTAGAACAACATTGATGAGTAAGGTATAAAAGAATACAATCATAGGTTTAAGAAAAAACATATATATAAATCATTAGTGCTAATTTAACATCATCTTAAATTAACATATAACACTAAATTAAGCATAAACGTCACAAATTCACAACTGAGTCTTCATCTTACATTATAATAATCTGAAAGAAATGTGTTCTAGCTTAATATACATCAATTTCTACTTATTAAAAAGTGCTCTAAATCCTCCTCTCACAAATACAAGATTATAAGAAGGATAAGAGACCATCTAACTAAACTAGCTATTCCTATCAAGACCTCAGATACACAATTGTTGGAAACTACCTTCCAATTTATCCTTCTGTGATGGGTCTATTCTGAAAAATGTTTTAGCAGAGTGAGTTAGATAAATGTTTTGTGCATGGGAAATCATCAAGAAACCATGAGAATTCAGTTATATATTGTTAATAGAATATAATTCAGAAGAGTATAAGCATGATAGTTGAAATTTATAAATCATAGAACATGGCAGGAGTTTTGATAAATACTTCATTAAGTAAATAAACTAAGTTCATTCACTAATTCTTTTATTTATTTTGTTATGCCCTAGACTCACATGAAGTGTGCCACATCACGTGGATGAATGGAAGCAAGTTATGATCACCATAGAAGACTTAGACTAAACCAGTGACTCTAATTCTACATAACTAGATCCAGATGCTGCAATGAGGCTTGCGATGTCTGGCCTCGACAGCTAATCAATTGTCTAAATAGGCCAGCCTCCTTCTCAAAGCATTGGTACTTAGGAGGAGAGTCAAATCACGTGTCTTAACTATTTGCATTAGTGGTTAAAGATGGGCTGACCTACTCAATTGTATTTAAACTACTTGACGTGTATTGGGTACCACCATAATTTTTTATTAATGATGGGTACCTTACTAATTTAAGGAGACTGTCTTCTTGGTGATTAGTCCATGGAATGTTGATTGTGTGCCCCATCTACCACAACTTGGACTCTACTAGATGGATGGCATGTTTCCGATATCGTGGAGCAAACCTATGTGATGGATTCTGAGGTGTTCAGTGCATCTAGTTTCTAGTTAATTCTTTAGTTTCACCTAAAGAACTACTATTGTAATATGTTTGTCTTATCTCTATACCAAAGGCTTCTATTATTACTTTCTAAACAATAAAGTTAATCTAATTAACAAAGATCAATAAGACATACTACTTGAAATAATAAACTGAGTGTATTGATATATACTAGAATAAACAGTGCCCTGGATTACATAAGTATCTATCTAGTAACAACCATCAACTAGGTTATATATTCATTATATGATTAAATATTGTAACAATTAGGGACCAATCTACTAGTCTCTAATTCAACCTTAAAAATTTTTTAGAATCTCGTAGAAGTTTAATATAGAGCCAAAAAAATCTATTAAGTCCCACAAATATGTTAAAAAATCAATATCTCAACCAATATCTCATTTCTTAGCTCAATAAATCAACAACAATAATTATTGTACCAAACTATACATGTATGTTATAATTGTTTTACTTACATTCTATAATATCACAGATTAAAGGTGAATTTCACTCACATGAATACAATCCTCGCTTGCTAATCTTGGGGTTTAATTTGGTAGGTTCGACCTCCTATTTTGTGAGATTGGTTTCAACCTCACAACTTCAATGAAGAACTCATATCAACCTAAGTTTGGGTCAGTAGTCCTAAATGAAAAAAGATGACACAGGAAGGAAACACCTCCCACAACTCCACAGAACCAATCATTAAGGTTTCTAAACAAAGGCTATTAGCTCTATGACTAATAGGAAAAAAAAACTAGCAATCACTTCTTGAGGGATAAAAGAATGTGTCTCACTTAGGTCAACCAAAATAGATATAAAGCAAGAAGAAGAAAATGAGAATTAAATAACTCCATCTGACCTGTCACAACTCATGGGTTTACCACTCCCTCTGGATGACTCATCGCATAGAACCTAGCCATTGCATGTTGTCACTGCTATCCTCTTATGGCATGTCCGGAAGAACTAGCTTCTGACGCCTATCCATGTCCTTTGTCGCTACCACTGTTGAGATGTTGTCACTATTGCGACCCTTGATGCCTCTATCTTGACTTTTAGATAACTTCTTCATCTCTCATAGGGAAGTTCCATCTGATATGTCCCACCTATCCAAACGTATGGCATGTCCTGGAGTGATACTGTTGACTTATTGCTCCTGTCAATGATACAAATGTTGCACTTTGGGCTCCTATCAGTAGAAAGTTGCGGCCGCTGCATCTGCTAGGTGACCACTACAACTGACTTATCGATCTATGGTGTGACTAAGGTACGGAAAACCTCGACTTGTTTAATCCACCTGATGACTCTCCCTGATATTGAGCATTCCTCGTCTTGGCCTTCATCTCTTGCTTATCTATCACTGACCATTCCACCCTTCCAATTGATTCCAAAAACTTGCCAACTTATCCTTGTTCTCTAGAGATGACACTGGTGTCATCAACTCGGTACTCAAACCTTTCTCAAAGTGTCTTATCCTCTCCTCATCTGTCACTACCATATGCGGACAAAACCTTAGAAGCTCCATAAACATAGCTTCATACTCATTAACTAACATAGGTCCCTGCCAGATCTTCTCAAACTAGTTGATCTTCTCATCCATATAGGTCTCCAGAAAGTACTGACTCACAAACTCCAATCAGAACTCTTCCCAACTGATCATAACACCTGTCCTTTTCTCCTCCTCATGGCCCACCAATGGCCAACACTCCCCTTCAATATATACACAACATGCTTCACTTCAGGGATGTTGAGGATCTTGAAGGCCTTTTCTAACTTTGTCAACCATATATTTGCAACTTCTATCCTCTGTACCCACATACTCCACCACACCTACACACCTCAACCTCTCAAAGGTCTTCCCTGATCTTGAAGATTCCACATTGGGGACTTCCGCTCTCACTTGGGGTGATGGCATTCGGTCAACTACATGTTTCATCGTAGTCATAAACTATCTAAACATGGACTAAAAAGTGGGATTGGCTACAATAGTGGGGTCAAACTAGGGAATCTTAGGCACAACATCAACCCTCTCCTCCCTTCTAGCACCACCACATGGTGCGACAACACTACTCTCAACAACATGTTCTTTGTGTTTCACAGCCATCTTCTCTTCTCTTCTTCTTCTTTTACATAAGCAGAAGTTACCATTAATAGACTAGAGGACACTAGAACATGCACAACACTACCCCTATGTCCCTGTAGACTCAGCGAACCTAGAGCTCTGATACCAACCAAAATGTGGCACCAACACGCCACAAATTAAGATTATTAAAAAAACATAGAACAAATATTAATCAACGAGATTACCAGAAAACATAGGAAATTAAAACCATTTTCACAAATCCACCACAAGTGGAAGAATATCACATCAGGGTGCACAAAAGACACATTTATATATAACACATGCCAAAGGATTACTACATACCACTATTTACTGGCTCTTTGGCCACAACCTGTACATATGATAACTTGTACACATACATATATGCCACATCTATACAACAAAGGCATATAGCCCAAAACATCGTCTCAATATACAATATCTACAAAACTCACCCAAGAACCTAATTCTATAGGGATGACACATAGGACTCTATTACAAAACATTAGCAACATATCCAACCTTTACACAAATACTAATCCTCTTGTTGCTTAGCCTCAACAATAAGATCTCCACCTCTTCATGCCTGACCACCTAAAAGATGTAGAAATCCACAGGCTGAGACCAAATGTCCCTGCGAGAGATATAACTCTCCACCAACATCTATTATAAGCACATGTAGATCAAAGAAGATAAACAAAATTACTGTCAGGTTGAGAAGATTCAGATAAATTATATATATTAAACTAATAAAGCAAGTTAAGCAAACTAGGAAGTTACCATTAAGCAATAGAACAATTAATACTTTAAGAAGGAATATGAAGAACATGTATAATAGTTGATTTCTCTTAGTGCAGTATAATTTAAGAAATCGGTACAAAGAAAAGGCAAAGGGTCTCCCAATGTGAGACATGTTTAACCCTAAGAAAATATACCACATAATTTTATTATGTATTTTATTATGCTCTAACGAGATGAGGTATACCACTCATGCTTCAATTGGCCACTACTAAGTAGAAATAAGTGCCATAAAGATCAATAGAAGAGCTGGAATCCATGATCTTTCCACACCCTCATTCAGTTTGAGTTTGCAGCAGTGACATATCGAGTTTCGCTACAAAATATCCTAGCCTACCTTGGTATATAGGTCACAACACTAGTGAAATGAGAAACAACCGCAGTCGTTCTCTTACCAGGGTATGACCATAGCCATCCCAATAAACATATCACATGCATTGAATTACATCTTCTGAGACACGACCTTGATCATTCTCCTTCTAGGGTATGACCTCATCCATCCCAGTGTATTAAGGATACAAGGAGATGCCTCAACATGCACCTTGCATATTCAACAATATGGACTCTGAATTTCACCTAGGAATTTCTCATGTCACCATCCATCTAATACTGACGCTAAAGATGGATCTATGGCACCTGGAAATTACATGATTAGTGTTTCACTTGATTAATTAAGACAATTGGGTATCTTTTAGAATCAATTAAGTTACAACGTATAAACCCTAAACAAACTTTATACATATAAGGGCATAATACAACCTCAGAAGATAAAGTGTGAACTTGTCACATCATCACATGATACAACTTCCTTACAAGGCCATAAACATCATTATTGCATCACAAGGGGATGTCAATCCTTCATTATATTACAAGAGGATATCACCTCATACTAGGAATAAAGAACTACTAGGTCATTAAACCCATCTCACTGTTCATGCATATTAACATCATCTCACCATGCCTCATCAAGGGTCACATTTATCAGCCTATGTCACATAAGCCTCACCATATCATTCAATAGACATGATATTAATGCAACATGCAATGTTATATTGACACAAGTAGGATAAACATAACATCATTACAAGGCTATTTACTTTAAAAAAGTTCAATAACGCATCATATAATTGGATTAGGGTTAGGATTTTCAACATTATGTCTGATTAGGGTTTTACATCACAAAAATGTCAAAAACCCTAGGTGTTTCATCTTCCCAAACTCTTAGAACATCCTTTGTGGCCAACATCAAGACCACCATACTTATCAAACACATGCCATAACCCTTCATCGCTTAACCAAGCCATAAGGACACAAACCATGTGATCAAAGGGAGGAACATGTCATCATCAAAGACCATCCTTAAGACTAGCAATCAAGACACAACCATGATACACCAATGGTCGATGAAACTTCACAATAGTAAATGGTACATCATAGATTATGAGCTCCACCAAGTTTAGTGACCAAAACTAAAACCAAATGGCCATAGGAACCCTACGCCAGGCTACATCAATGACCACTGTACTACAAAGATCAAATGGTCGAGGAACACAAACCACCAACAGTTGTATGTAGTCACCAACCAAACAATCAAAGGGTTCAAAAACACCATAGCGGTCGAAGAGAGATAAACATCCAAGTGGTCGTAGGAATTCACAAGCTTATCTGACCAAAGAAGAAACTATTCCATGCGACCGAAACCAAGGGAAGCCATCTCATTCGACCACTTGGGTACCAACATGAAGACTCATCCAAGAGAGAGAAAACTACTAGCAAATCATGAGTAAGATAGATGATTAACAACATGAAATTGATCACCCTAGAGAGATGCAAAAACTTAGGGAAAGCATCATCCAAACCCTAAAAATGTGTACTAGAGTGACCAACACAAAAACCATGAATTAAGGGATGAAAACTTAAGATCAAGCATATGAAAATTGAACTGTAACTCTACCTTATGCAAGGTAACTAAACCATTAACTAAGATGAAAAAAAACCAATGTTAAGTTGAATGCCAAACCATCATCTTCTCCATCACGTAGATTTTCAGGTGGGTGAATTAGGGTTTAAGAAAGGAAACATGTGCATCCAAGATTAACATAGAAACACAACCCTAGTCAATACATCACCATCAACAACAATTAATCACCTTTTAGGATGAGTTTCATGTAGGATTAAAGTGCAATAATAAAGAGGGTATAGAGTTATAAAACCCACCTTGGATGATAGTTGCACCAAATCCAAGCAAAGCTCCAAAAGCAAGAAAGAAACCCCAGCTTTGATCTCCTCCATGACCAAGCTAGTCACCACCTCAAAAGAGAAGGAAAAGCTCTGGGTTAAAGGGTAAGAAAAGGGAGATCCAAGACCTCAAGGCCACAAGGAACAAAAGAAGGAGAAAGAAGAGAAGATCTTCATCTCACTCAGGTACTACCACAGAGACCATGGATTCAAAATCTATAAAAGAAGTATCTGAAAAGACCACCATGGAAAACCATGGATTTGGCCAAGAGAAGAAAAGGATATAGGATTTTTCAAGAAAATGAAATCAAGAGGTGGAGTCACTTACCAAAGTTGAAGGAATCACCAAAGATCACCAAGGAATAGTAGCTCCAATATTGGATCACCAAATGCAAAAGACCTTTTCCACCAAGAACCAACGATGAACTCTCCTTCACCACCAAGCACACTAGGGCCGAGAAAAAGATGAGAGAGAAAAGGAGGAAGGCTAAAAGAGATACTTTCATTGTAACATCCCTGACCTGGGTTATGACCTCACCTGGAAGTTTTTTCTTAAGTAAGTTATTTACAAACTTTTTTTAATCTTTTGAAAAGTAATTGAGACTCTTTGTGCGTTTAATTTTCAAGTTTGGGCTTAATTACAAACTATTTGTGTGTTATATGATAGTTTGGATGTAATGTGCAATTTACCCAAGATTAGGGGTTATATTGAAAAATGTCATATGTTGAATGTACCTCATGTGTTTTAGCAACATATGAGAGTGAATGATGCTCATGGGCAGCTTTTGGAGAGCCTAAATTTCAAATTGAAACTTGTTTGAATAATGCTAGTGCTTTGTGCACCAATTTTGGTACATTTTTTAATTTACCCAAAATGTAGTGTTTTTATGAAAATTACACCTCTAAAGTGTCCCTACTCCCTCCTAGTATCAACTGGAGAGATGGAAAGAAGGAGAAACCATGTTTGAATTAATCTAAGTGATGGTACTCTTGGTGATGAAAAGACCAAGAAAGGGGTTGAATGTGAAGCCCTTATATGAGTTGTATCGAGTGATTGACTTATTATGAGAGTGCCTATCGGCCAAGGAGCCATAGAGGGAGTATAATATATGTTTTTGAACTCTTGAAATTGTCCATGATGGGCTAAGTACCTCAAGGAGGTGATGTGTATCAGTTTGCAACTTTCCTTAGAAAAATTGTATCGGTTTGTGAATAAAGTGGTGATTGAGTTGAAATATCTTATCCGACAAGATAACTAAGGGCCGGAATCATACCCCTAGATTATCCTCAAGTGTTTTTCATGTCAAGATAAATATGCATGCAGGGACATGTATCAACCATGCATGGACACGTGGAACCTAGTAGTGTAAAACGATGACACCTCATATCTACTCTCTTTAATGAACCACAACTTTATATACCATACATTTCACCTACTAGTAGAATTTTTCGAATTTTACCACCCTCCTTTTCTCAGATATTGTGCATAGGTGAAGGAGAATGATGCATTACAGCCTTTATATTTTTCATAGTGAAGATATATCGGCCATAGCAAGGTGATATCGGCCACAGTGAAGAGATATCGGCCATAGTAAAGTGATATCGACCATAGTGAAGAGATATCGTCCATAACAAAGTGATATCGGCCACAGGTGAAGGATATTCTCTTCAAGTAAATGGATACCATGCATGAGTCATGAAGTATCATGCATAGAGATAAGGATCAAGAAGGAGCTCAAGTCATAACCCTAAGGTTAAGCCACAATCATCTTCGAACTTGAATTTAAGCATGGATCCAGGGTTGAGATCTATTAGTAATTTCCTTGCATAATTGATGAATCCATGAGTTCTATTAGTAACATAGGATAGTTGTCCATGAACTAGAATAGTCAGAACAAGAGACTAGAGATTGATGATGATGACATCATCAAGGTCCAATCTGATATCAGGTTGAAACACCTCTAACCCGATATGGTGAGCTTAACATACCACTAGCATGACACAATGATGAAGCATATACCTTATGCATGATATGATGATGAAGTGTGCACCTTGAGCATGATATAGTTTCAATAATACACCTTTTCCATGATATGGGGTCAAGCATATACCCTATGCACGATATGGAGTCAAGTATATACTCTAACCTGATATGGTGATTGAAATCCAACATGGTAATGTGAAATCCGATATACATTGGAAGTCCAAACCCCTATTGGTTGGTTCACTTGATTTAGTTTATACTAACTTGATATCAAGCCTATCACTTACCAAATAATGAAGGATAGGACGATACCATGAGGGTGTGATGGGGTATGAGCATAAGGGTCTAACCTGATATGCAAACCCTAATGTTGAGTAACCCGATATGGATGCACGATATGGTGATGAGGATACACCTCAATCATGATATGGGTGTCTGATATGGTGGAAGTGACTCAATCCAATGCATGTGATGGAGTGACACATGAAGTGGTTATGTCAAATAATACATTATAATGTAAAGAGTTTAATGCATTTTGATAAGTAGGCCAATGTACCTTGAAGAAAGGGTTGAGCCAATTTAATAAAGTATGATTCAATAAAACATCCTAGTAAGAATGTGAGAGAAACTTATACTTGTGTGATAATCATGTTATGAACATATATTGATACTTCTAATAAGATTGAAGTATGAATTAGGGTTTTATCCTTGATTATATGATCTTGAAACCCTAATCGGTTAATAAGGGGAAACCCTAACCCTAATGAAGGGTGATGATATGATTTGAAACCCTGATCGGTTAATAAGGGAAACCCAAACCCTAATGATGAGTGATGGTATGCACTTGAAACCCTAATCAGTAAGAAAGGGGATCCCTAATCCTAATAATGGGAAGGTTGTATTTCTCTTGTATTGCATGGTGGTGATATATATTTGATATTGTTGTTTTCAGGAAGTACTAACCATGCAGGTATCATGAGATGGTGAACATAGCCAGGTATGAGCTATAATGTTCATATTTTACAGATCTAAATGGGCTTTTTGAACTATGTGAAATACTTTTGCAACAAGTATAATGAATATCTTGGTCTGATGACTTAGAGGTAATGGTTACCTGACAAGTGCTAACAATGTTCAGTGATGAACTAAGGGTTTGAATACCCAAATCTAGCAATCATGATGATGATAATGCTAAGGGGTGACAATTCCCAGTAATACGATAAAGGATTAAGATCTTGAATGTTATATGTGTTCCAATGATCATGAAAGTACTTGATAAACGTGTTACACTTTGCTTTGTAGAATTTGTTATAATTCTTGCTTGTAATTTGGTTGATGCTAAAGGATATTGTAATACACCGGATTAATCAAGTGGAATTTTATCATTTAGTTGCCCATGCCATAGATCCATTCGGTGTCAGCATTTGCTGAATGGTGAAATGAGTTTAACTCGGTATACATATTGTTGAATATGTAATCTTCTTTATACAGGGGTTGCTCAGTGTACTCCCCAAATAAACTGGGAAATCTCAGTGACCATCCCGATGAGAAATAAATGGGGAAATCTTTGTGACCATCTCGATGAAAATAAATCAGGAATGCTTTGTGATCATCCTGAAGAGAGTGCATGTTGCGGCTGTAGATCTATGGAAAAGATACCAGTATAACCTGGTAAGCTAATTACAGTTGATAAAATGATGTCCTACCAGTAGTCTCGTACTGACAGAGATGGGTGAGGTCTTGGAAGTCGGCTCTTCCTTCGACCTTGTATGGTACCGATGCTTTATGTAGCCATAGTCGATTGGAGCATGAGCGGTATACCTCATCTCCTCTGGGCATACGTGTGATTGTGAACATGTAGAGTATTTGTTAAAGGAATGAATACAGAAAACATTGGTTGATGCTTCATTACTTTTATACATCTAAGTTGTTAGATGTTGTTATACATGTTCTTCATATTCCTTATAAAGCAAATAGATGATGTATAGCTCTATTATGGATATTTGAACTATCTTATCAATGCTATTGTTTTGCACTATAATTAAATAATGTTTATACATGCTTATTTACAAAGTATCCTCTAGTCAGTTTTATACTATTTACCTATGATAATAATATTGTTGGCAGAGACTTATATCTCTCGCTAGGACAATTGTCTCACCCCATAGGATCTACTATTTTTAGGTGGATGCAGATCAGGAGGTAGAGACCGCACTGTAGAGGAAGGACAACATCAACATGGGCAACAGTAATAGCTCAGGTTGTGTGTACTGTCATTCGTGTCTTATAGATAGAATTCCCATGTGTCATCTCTATACTCTCAGGTCCTTGGGAGTTAGTACATGATGGTTTTATGAATGATATGAGATTTTGGCTTGATTCCCCTGAGGTTTTATGTTTCTTATGTATAGGTTTTGGCAAAGCAACTGTTATATGTTATCCTCGAGATGAGGTGGTACAGTGTATTTACAATGTTAACCATGATGTCCATAAAGTTTTGGTTTTTTCTTTAAGAGTTTCCTAGTGATGGATTTCTTTTCAAAAATGTTTTTAATTTCTAGTGATTTTGTTAATCAATTGGTTATGGTTATTCTGCATAATTATTGGTGACAACCTGATTTGATGTCGGGTCATCATAAAGTTTTGGTATCAGAGCCTAAGGTTCACTGAGTCTATAGAGACATAGGGTTAAGGTTTTTGAGTTTGTTTTAGGGTCCTCCAATTTATCTTATAGTGACTTCTTCTCATATAGGAGAAGAAGTAAAGCTAAAAGATGGTTGGAGCACACAAAGAACATGTTGTTGAGAGCAGTGTTGCTGCACCAGGAGGAGGTGTAACGGAACATGCTAGAGAGGAATTAGTGCCTGAGAATCCCCAACTTGATCAAACCCTACTAGAAAACCCAACCTTTAATGCTCTTTTCCGGTAGTTCATGACCACAATGATGCATATGGCAGATCAGATGCCAGCACCAGCACCTAGAGCACCAGTTCCCGATGAGGGACATGGATTTGTAAGACTTTTGAGCGGTTACGCCGGGTAGGAGCTATCGAATATGTTACACCCCGATCTCACAATTACCATTAAGTAAGAGATTAGGGCATAAATTGAGGATTTAACATAATACAAAGATCACCCTTAACTTTTTCTTCTCTTTCTTTTTCAAACTCTTTGTTTTTCTCACATCCAATCACATAAACAACTTTGTAAGAGAATCAAACTTTGATTACTTTAATTTTATCTCAACATAAACTATACACATCCATTCATTCATTCTTAGGTACATATGACATGATAATCAGATACATTCTCTCTTATTAAGAAAACAAAGATACAAAATATCACTTATAATACTCTCACATCTAAACTAGGACCTAGAGTGATAGGGACTGACTGAACTTAACTATGCTCAGACTTAACTCTTGTGGAAGATCTACTCTAATGCAATGATATCTTCTTTAAGTCCATGTGATTTCCCTAAACATTTTGAGTAGAGGGGCGAGCCTATTCTCTCAGTGAATGAGTACTTCAAAGAAACATTCTAAAGCACTAATATAATTAAAGATGTACTTTTGAGAAATTGATATCAATTATAATAATAGAAAGATTTAGAGAGTCTAATAATTGACAATCATAAATATGGCAGGATACTCTAATATCTATAAGAGTGAATCAATAAATGAAATGCTTGATTGATCATAAAGAGAACTAATAATTCAGAAACATACAAAGAATAATTGAATAACTATACACACTTGTTTGACCTCTCATTCATTTTATTATGCCCTGATCATATGTAGTGTACTCTACATATGAAGACTCGTAGTGCACTACGACCACACCATACAAGACTTAGCACACACAACCAAGAAATGCTAAGTCTGACTACTCTCCTAGCCTGCAATAGGGAAATGGCTCTCTGGCCTAAATTGGACTCCTCCTCTAACCTGAGCACACAAGCAGAGAGTCAAGCCACCTATTGGCTTTTTATGTACTCTAGTGCCACTAGGATCTCTGGTTAATGTTGGACACTACATTCTATAATTTAAGGAGACTTCCACTAGGGCTTCGTCCCCCGTACCACCTGTTGGTATGTTCTGACCCCCATATACTGGTCGCATCGCCAGGGTTAGGTCGTTTCATCCCTAAGGCGCAGACCTCTCATAGAGATTCTACGGTGTTTAGGGCTCTTAAGTCTATTATTTTATTATTCATAGAAAGCTCTTTCTACATTGTACCTTTATCTTACTTATACTTGACTCTGGTATCTCTATGGTACCATGTCTATTTATTTGAAGTTTATAACACAACATGCATATCATCCTTAACTTGGCAGAGCAGTATATTCAAACATTGTAATATACTGAGAAATCAACATACTATACATGCAGGCAAACTTAAATGCTTAAATAAACATAATGCATGTCCATTTGGCACTTATACACTAGAATCATGCATATCAACCCAAATCTTGAGTTGTGCATTTCAAAACTCAATTAAGATTTAATTACTAATCATGATAAGAATTATTAATAATAACTAAGAACATTGATATCACAATACTTGATTCATTGAACACCCTACCCTTAGGGTTTCATTTAATCACCACAAATGCTACAAAGAAAGGTGTAATACATCTATCGCATACTTTTCAAATCATTACAACACATGATACCTGGGATCTCAATCCCTTATCACATTACTGGGATTTCTCATCCCTTCACATAATAATCATGATTGCTAGATCTGGGTATTCAAACCCCATTGATCATCACATAGCATTGTTACCTCTGTAATAGGTAACCATTACCTCTAGGTCCTTAGACCAAGGTATTCATTTCACTGGTTGTACAAGTATTCACATGGATCAGAATGCCATCATAAATCTTGTCACCTCTCACTAGGAAAAAACGTATTCACATGGCTCCCATAAAGATTCCATGCGAGATAAGCATTCATTGAATAAAGACTACCATCAACAAATCATATAAAATCAATATATGTATGAAACCTTTGAACTAAGTTGAATTTGGGTTTCCATGCCATTCACTAGGATATCATGCATCAATAATAACATTTAATAAATAAAGTCTATCATGTCAAGAAAATCCCTTCAAATGGATTTCACGATATCTATTTGCAAATATCCAACTTTCCTCACAACTAGGGTTTCAGCATCTTTACTGGGATATCAAATAAACACTATTCACTTTAAATGAAATCCAAGATAGTATCTGACATATATGTACTATGAATTTAGATAAACAATCATTCATAACTAAGGGGATCTAGCTAAGCAATTTTCTCTATTTACTTATATAGAAAATTTCAGTCATAGACAAATTCCCTATATTTCAGTTTACTCTTATAATCTCTGTGAATACTTAGGGAATTCTCATTATGATGTATTATATACATTTATAATATGATTTTATCATCTGAACTTCATCCAAATAGAGGAAGAATCCATTTCATATCATTTTGCAACAACTTAGAACTAATAGACAATTCAGGGTTTGTAGTCGCATACTAGCAATTAAAAATTATGGATGAATTAACCAATTTTCATGCAATATACTATTTAAAGGAAGTTACCACTCACCATAAGGTGCGAAAACACCTTAAAAACATAGCCCATCCCTGAAAATTTTGATCTCATATCAAATCCCTAGCAATTCACCCGATTCTTCTTCCTCTCAACTCAGAAATGCTAGAAATGAGTAGTAATGAAGAAAGAGTGAGAAAAGGGAAAGTTTTGACACCATTTTGGATCAAATCAGAGGAGGGATGAAATCTTGACATGTGAGAGAAGATTCACCATGAAAGCCTATGCAAAGAAGCTAAACATACATTATTTCATCATTCCTTGAACCGCAAAACCCTAGGTCAGCATCTCCATCAATTTCTCCTCTCAAATGAATCATGAATTATGATAGTTTCTAGTGTGTTAGGTTGACCATATAGAGCAATTGAGTTGCTTGGGTCAATTTCACATTGACCCCTCACTATACTCTCTTATTTCAGCTGAATTTTTTGTCATAAAAAAGTTATTGTAATTTGTGTATTTCAGAGACCAAACCTTATCCAAAAAGAATGAAAATTTGACATGTTGTTTTTAATTGAGTATAAATCTTTAGTTAAAATTTCAGATCATTTGGAGTTACCAATAAATAATTAAAAATAGAACAGTTCACTGCTATCCAGAAATCTACAAAACAGTCATTTGAAGAGAAAATGCCCCAGAGCGGACATGCTAGCTACCACATCCATGCTAAGATGGACCCAACACGACCGTGCTGCATACCACGGCCGTGGTGCATTGGTTTCAGTAGATTTGAGTATAAAAGTTGGTAAATAGTTCAATTCATTCAAAATGGTTGTGTGGCCAAGAATGCCCGTTCCACCAACAACCTACCACCGCCATTCTACCCACCACGGCCGTGTTTTCCTAACCTTCAACTACCATTTTCATTCTCATTTTCATACCTCTCTCATTATTCCCCAACATGGGCCAATTTGGTGAAAACCCTAATTTCAACCAACTAGGGTTTATATTTTCTCAAACCCTAATTATACAAAGAGATAACATACTTGGGGTTCTCATTAGGTTTAACATGTCATGATTGAGATATCATCATTAATCAAGTCTATATGATGTTCAATCTAATCAAGCATGTAATCATTCAGGTAAACCCTAGTTTACCAATTAAGCACAAATGTAGTCATTACAGAATATGTTAGTACAGCTGACCCAACAGACGCAGATTCATGGCTCACTCAGCAGGAGAAAGCCTTTAGAATCCTTAGCCTTCCAGACACTGATAAGGTTAGACATGATGTGTACCTATTAAAAGGAAGTGTTAGACATTCATGGGCCATTGAAGAAGAGAAAAGACCTGGTGTTGAGGTCGGATGGCAGGAATTCTGATGTGAGTTTGTTAGTAGATACTTTCCCAAGACTTATCTAGATGAGAAAATATTACAGTTTGAGCAGATTAGAAAAGGACCAATGAATATTAGTGAGTATGAAGCCAAGTTCATGGAACTTCTGTGGCTTTGTCCACACATGGCTACAACATATGAGGAGAGGATTCGGCGCTTTGAGAAGGGTCTAAACGCTGACTTAACTACACTTGTATCTGCTCTAGAGAATAGAGGGAGGTTTGCCACCTTTGTGGAGTCAGTTAGGTGGATAGAGACATTTTTGACTGAGAAATGTGAAGCAAATAATAGGAAAGTACTTGCACAGTTCTAGGGACAGAGGTCTGGAAGTTTCAAGAAACTGAGGTTTTCTGCACCAGTAGAAACACAGAGGTTCAATGCACAAACGCAATGGACATCAAGTAGGGGAAGAGGCCATAGTTTTCTACCAAGTGGAGCCCATAGAACAACATCAATGTTAGTGACAGGACCATCAATACCACAATAGGACAGAGTCTGCTACAAGTGTAGGAAGGTAGGGTATATGATGAAGGATTGCCTAGTTAGGGACATGGAAGTAACCCAACTACCGAGGCAGAGTCAACATGGCTTTCAAAGGCAACAATTCAATAGTGGCACACGAGGACGTGGACAGGTGTCCCAAGTGGGTTCATCTGCACCAAACAACAGAGCACATAGTTGACAACAAGCAACATCAAGATTCTATGCTATGAATCAGCCAGAGGCAGTGGTCAATCCATGAGTCATGACAGGTCAGATGGAATTGTTTTATTCTTATATGTCTTCATCCTGCTTCATATCTGTTTTGATTGATCCGGGTGCTACGCATTCCTTTATCACTAAAGAAGTGATTTATGACTGCAATATGACTTTTAGTCATAGAATAGATAATATGTTATTAGAAACTCCATTAGTTGGATCTATAGTGTTGTGGGAGGTATGTTCTCCTTGTGTTCTTCCTTTTTCAAAACACATCGTTAAGGTGGATCTTATACCACTTGATATGTACGAGTTTGATGTAATTCTTGGGATGGATACCCTAGAAAAGTATAAGGTTGTCTTGGATTGTGGTTCCAAGCAAGCTATGTTCATAGACAGTGATGGGACATGGGTCTTTTAGGGGGAACAAGATTCTTCCAACCTATCTAGTATCAACAATGGTAGCTGAGAGATTGATGCAAAAAGGATGTGAAGCATTCTTGGCAGATGTGGTAGACACCAAAGCAGAGAGTCCTAGTCTTTCTGAAGTTCCTATTGTCAGGGAATTCAAGGATGTGTTTCCTAAAGAATTTGCTAACATTCCTACACCTTGAGAGATTGATTTTGAGATTAATCTAGTTGTGGGTATGCAACCCATAGCTCATACACCTTATAGGATGGCACCTGCTGAGATGGCAGAACTCAAGAAACAGTTACATGAGTTGCTTGAGAAAGGTTTCATTTGACCGAGTAATTCTCTGTGGGGTGTTGCAGTTCTTTTTGTTGAAAAGAAGGATGGGTCTATGAGATTATGCATAGACTATAGACAACTTAATAAGGTAACTATAAAGAACAAATATCCTCTTCCAAGGATAGATGATCTATTTGACCAATTGTGTGGTGCAACAATGTTCTCTAAGGTAGATCTAAGTTCAAGATATCATTAGTTACGTATCAAGGAAGATGACATACCTAAGTCATCCTTTTATGACAAGGTATGGTCATTATGAGTTTGTAGTTATGTCATTTGGACTAACTAATGCACCAGCTGCATTCATGGAGCTAATGAACAAAATCTTCCAACCATTCCTTGATCAGTTCATGGTGGTCTTCATAGACGACATCCTGATATACAGTAGATATGGTCAACTACATGAACAACACCTTCGTCAAGCCTTGACTTTGTTGAGACAGCACAAGCTATACGTGAAGTTTAGCAAGTGGCAGTTCTGGTTGTCAGAAGTGTCTTATCTAAGACACATTATATCTACTTCAGGTATTCATATTGATCCCAAGAAAGTGTAGTCTGTTGTAGAGTGGAAATAGCCCAAGACACCAACTAAGATTCACAGTTTCCTAGGTTTGGTAGGTTACTACATAAGGTTTATTAAAGACTTCAATTTTGTAGCATTACCCCTAACTATGTTGACCAGGAAGGAGGTTCCTTTTGTCTGGAATGACAAGTGTCAGCATTCTTTCCAATTTTTGAAAGAAGGGTTGACTAGTGCATTTGTGTTGGTTTTACTTGAGCCGGGAAAGGGATACGTTGTTTTCTTTGATGCCTCTAAGAATGGTCTAGGATGTGTGCTGAAGTAGAGTGATCATGTGATTTCTTTTGCTTCTCGACAACTTAAGAAACATAAGTACAATTATCCGACACATGATCTAGAGTTAGCTACAATGGTCCACGCATTGAAGATCGGGAGACATTATCTCTATGGAAAAATGTGTCAGATTTTCACTGACCATAAAAACTTAAAGTACATCTTTTCACATCACAAGTTGAATATGAGACAATGTCGCTGGATGGAATTAATCAAAGACTACGATTGTACAATTGATTATCATCCAGGGAACGCTAATATAGTGGCAGATGCATTGAGTAGAAAATATTCATCTCCACCCACAGATAAAGCATAGTTGAACTCCTTTATATGTTGTAAACGGGACATGATTGTCTCTTTAAGAAAAATGAATGTACAATTAGAAGTATCTTTGTTAGCCAGATTTCTGGTCGAGATGTATGTGAAACCTACTCTGAAACAACATATTAAAGAGGCACAATAGGTTGATACTGTGAGTCAACAGATCAGGTCAGAGTATGGTAGTGAGAAACAAGATGGTGTCCATGAGTCAGAGGATGAGGTAGTTTGTTACCATGGTAGGATGGTAGTACCTGATGCCAATGACTTAGAAAATATAGTTATGGAGGAAGCTCATTGATCCATGTATGCAATGCATCTAGGGAGTACCAAAATGTATCATAACTCGAAAGATATGTATTAGTGGCCTGGTTTGAAGAAGGATGTAGATGAGTTTCTTATGTAGTATTCAGTGTGTCAGCAAGTTAAAGCAGAACACTAGAAGCCTACAGGAACATTGCAACCCTTACCTATACCACAGTGGAATTGGGATCACATGACAATGGACTCTGTGGTTGGTCTACCTAGAACAGCCAAAGGTCATGATTCCATTTGGGTGATAGTTCATAGGTGGACTAAGTCAACACATTTTCTTCCTGTTAAAATGACCTATACTACTGAAAAACTTGCACATATCTACATAGATGAGATAGTGTAGTTGCATGGAGTTCCAGCTACAATTGTGTCTGATAGAGGTCCCCAGTTTACAAGTCATTTTTGGGAACGACTACATAAAGCCTTGGGCACATAGTTAAAGTTTAGCACCACTTTTCACCCTTAAATAGATGGAAAATATGAAAGGACTATATAGACTTTGGAGGAGTTGCTTAGGGCATGTGTTCTTCAATTTATAGGAAGTTGGTACTTACACTTGAGCTTAATAGAGTTATCCTACAACAATAGTTATCAGACTAGTATTAATATGGCACCATATGAAGCTTATATGGTAGATGTTGTAGATGTCTATTATGCTGGTATGAGATAGGACAATACCAACTTTTGGGTCCTGAATTAGTGCAATAGACAACTGAAAAGATTAAAGTAATACAACAATAGTTGAAGAATGCACAGGATAGACATAAGTCATATGCCGATAAATGACGTAGACCTTTAGAATTCCAAGTTGGAGAAAGAGTGTATCTCAAGGTCTCTCCTTGGAAATGTGTTCTCAGATTTGGGAAGAAGGGTAAGTTAGCTCCTAGATTTATGGGACCTTACCTAGTGACAACATGGATTGGAAAAGTAGCCTATAGGTTGGAGTTACCACCTGAGCTACATAGAATACACCTAGTGTTTCATATATCTATGCTGAGAAAGTGTCATCCTGATAAAAAGTTGGTGTTGCAACCTGTACATGTAGAATTGAATGAATATATATCCTATGTGGAAGGACCAATGATGATTCTTGACAAAATAATTAAGAAGTTGAAAAAGAAAGACATAGTTCTTGTGAAAGTTCTATGGAATCACCGTGGCATTAAAGAAGCCACATGGGAGCTGGAGGAAGAAATGAGGAGGAAGTACCCTTCTCTTTTCTCTTGAGATTTTGAGGATGAAATCCCCTTTAGGGGTTGATAATTATAACATCCCTGGCCTGGGTTATGCGCTAACCTGGAAGTTTTTCTTAAATAAGTTATTTACAAACTTTTTTTAATCTTTCAAAAAGTAATTAAGAGTCTCTGTGAGTTTAATTTTCAAGTTTGGGCTTAATTACAAATTGTTTGTTCATTATAGATAGTTTGGATGTCAAGTGAAATTTAACCAAGATCAGGGGTTATATTGCAAAATGTCATATGTTGAATGTACCTCATGTGTTTTAGCATCATAGGAGAGTGAATGATGCTAAGGGGAAGCTTTTGGAGAGCCTAAATTTAAAATTGAAACTTGTTTGAATAATGTTAGTGCTTTGTGCACCAATTTTGGTACATTTTGTAATTTACCCAAATTTAAGGTTGATATGCAAATTGCCACCTCTAAGGTGTCCCTACTCCCTCCTAGTATCATCTAGATGAGAGAGAATGAAGTATACACCCTGTATGAATCATATATGAGTCATGGTACTCTTGGTGATGAAAAGACTAAGAAAGGGGTTCAATGTGAAGCCCTTATATGAGTTGTATCGAGTTGTAGACTTGTTATGAGAGTACCTATCAGACAAAGAGCCATAGAGGGAGTCTCATATCAGTTTTTGATCTCTTGGACTTGTCATTGATGGGATAAGCACCTCAAGGAGATGATGTGTATCAGTTTGCAACTTTCCTTAGAAAAAGTGTATCGGTTTGTGAATAAAGTGGTGATTGAGTGGAAATATCTTATCCAACAAGATAATTAACGGTCAAAATCTTACTCGTATATTATCCTCAAGTGTTTTTCATGTCAAGATAAATATGCATGCATGGACACACGTGGTACCTAGTAGTGTAAAATGATGACACCTCATATCTACTCTCTTTCATGAACCACAACTATATATACCATACCTTTCACCTACTAGTGGAATATTTCAAATTTTACCACCCTCGTTTTCTTAGATATCATGCATAGGTGAAGGGGAATTGTGCATTACATCCTTGATATCATACATAGTAAAGAGATATCAGCCATAGCAAGGTGATATCGACCATAGTGAAGAGATATCAGCCACAACACGGTGATGTCAGCCATAGTGAAGAGATATTAGCCATAGCAAAGTGATATCGGCCACAAGTGAAGGGTATAAACTTTAAGTAAAGGGATATCATGCATGAGTAATGAAGTATCATGCATACAGCTAAGGAGCAAGAAGGAGATCAAGTCATAACCCTAAGGTGAAGCCACAATCATCTTCAACCTTGGATTTAAGCATGGATCTAGGGTTGAGATCTTCCTTTCTTTTCTTCTTCACCAAATACTTATCCATGGTGATTCTTTGCATATAGAGGAGTTTTGAATCTTATCTTAAACCTTGGGAATGTGAAGCTTTGGAGCTTGGAGCTTTGAAGTTGTTCTTGAGGTGGGTAATATAACTTGAACTCAATTATGTTATTACTCACCATCAATCTTGTCCTATTTGATGATCTACTTTCAATTTCGAATTTCCTTGCATAATTGATGAATCCACGAGTTTCATTAGTAACATAGGATTGTTTCCCATAAACTAGAATAGTAAGAACAAGAGACTAGAGGTTGATTATGATGACATCTTCAATGTCCAACTCGATATCAAGTTGAAGCACCTCTAACACGATATGGTGAGGTGAACATACCACTAGCATGACACAATGATGAAGCATATACCTTATGCATGATATGATTATGAAGTGCACACCTTGAGCACTATATGGTGTCAAGAATACACCTTGTGCATGATATGGGGTCAAGCATATACCCTATGCACGATATGGAGTCAATTATATACTCTAACCCAATATGGTGATTGAAATCCAACATGGTAATGTGAAACGTGATATACATTGGAACTCCAAAACCATATTGGTTGGTACATCTGATTTAGTTTAGATTAACTTGATACCTAGCCTATCACTTATCATATAATGAAGGGTAGGATGATACCATGAAGGTGTGATGGGATATGAGCATAAGGGTCTAACCCGATATGCAAGCCCTAATGTTGAGTAACCCAATCTGGATTTACGATATGGTGATGAGGATACACCTCAATCACAATATGGATGCCTGATATGGTGGAAGCACCTCAATCTAATGCACTTGTTGGAGTAACACATGAAGTATTTTATGTCAAATAATACATTATAATGTAAAGCATTTAATGCATTTTGATAAGTAGGCCAATCTACATTGAAGAAAGGGTTGAGCCAATTTAATAAAGTATGATGCAATCAAACATCCTATTTAGGATGAGAGAGAAACTTATACTTGTGTGATAATCATGTTATGAGTGTAAGGACCCTGACCTTCATTTTGGGCTTACCCTATTTGCTTTGCCTAAACTTAGTGTTTAGATGTGTGCTAATCACCTAAAGTTGTGATTAAGGTTTGTTTGTTTTTTGTTGAGAGGTTGAGGTGCAACTTGCAATTTACCCAAGTTCTAGGGTTGGTGTGCAATTTTGTGACCTTGAGAGATGTCTTTCTCTCTTTCTTTGGTACCACCTTCTTCCCTACTTGTTCAGCCATGGAGGTGATAGGTTCCCATCTTTTCTTGAGGTGGTCAAAGGTGGTGCTTGAAGCTTGGTGCTTTGGATCTTGGATATTGGAGTTTGTGCTTAAGGCGGGTTACATAACTCGTACCCTAGCTATATTACCTTCTCTTTATGTTTGTAGTTTATATGTTATCTTGATCGGCCATGCTTATCTTGTTAATAATATCTTTGCTCTAGTATGTGCCCTTGATGTTGGGGGATATGATGATATGTTTATGTTGTTTAGATGTGTTTTTGGACCATTGGATTGGCGTTCTTTGAGCAAAACCCCTATCTCTTTTTTGTTGAGAGGTGAGCCTAGGGTTTCCTAATTCCATGGGGAGTGTGGTGTGTTCTTGGGGAAAAACCCCCTTTCTCTCTTTGGTCTTGAGAGGTGAGCTTAAGCTCTAGTTGTGTGGGAAAAACCCCTCTTTCACTTAGTTGTTGAGAAGTGAGTCTATACTCTAGTTTCTTGGGCAATTCCCCTCTCTCACCATGGACTTTAGAGGTGAGCCTTTGGTTGGTGTTGACCTAGTTGAGGTTGGAGGGTTGTCTGATATGCTATATTACCTTCTCTTTATGTTTCTTGTTTATATGCTATTTTGATCGGCCATGCTTATCTTGTTAATAATATCTTTTCTCTAGTATGTGCCCTTGACGTTGTGGGATATGATGACGTGGTTATGTTATTTAGATGTGTTCTTGGACCTTGTTGGTTGAACCATTGGATTAGGGTTCTTTGGGCAAAACCCCTCTCTCTTATTTGTTGAGAGGTGAGCCTAGGGTTCCTAATTCCATGGTGCGTGTGGTGTGTTCTTGGAGCAAAACCCCCTTTCTCTCTTTGGTCTTGAGAGATGAGCTTAATCTCTAGTTGTGTGGGAAAAACCCCTCTTTCACTTAGTTTTTGAGAGGTGAGTCTATACTCTAGTTTCTTGGGCAATACCCTTCTCTCAATATGGACTTTAGAGGTGATCCTTTGGTTGGTGTTGACCTAGATTAGGTTGGAGGGTTGGCCGATATGGTGATGACCCACCTAGATGCCCAATATGTGATGGAAGTTGTGCAAAACCCCTCTCACTTGGTTTTTGAGAGGTGAGCCAACTCTCTTGATCTTTTGGGGCTTCTTGGCGGTAGTCTTGAGGTTGAATATGACCACCCATTCATGACCTTTGGACCCTTGCCTGATATCCCTCTCCTAGGGTTGAGCTTGGATGATATGTTAGACGGGTGTTGACCTATTTGACCAATATGGGTCCTTACCCAAGATGTGTTGTTGGGTGATATGTCCCTTGGCTGATAGGGAGCCCTAACCCTAGATGGGTGATATGTTGGTGCCTTGAACGATATGGTGTGATGACCAAGGTGTTGGTTGATGATCAACAATAGCATGAGGTTTGGGCGTTATGAGACTTGTACCCCCCTTGGGGATAGGAGGCTACCTTGGTGAACCCTTGGGTGATACATGAGTTGGTTGTTGTGTTGGGTAGTATGGGTGTTTCTTGCTATGATGTGTTGTTGTGAGGCATTGCCCAGCATGGAGTTTCCCGTTAGATGGCATTGCACTTTATTGTTATGCCCGTTAGGATGTTGCACGCTTGGGCATTACAGGTTGGTCCTTAGAAGTGTTTCCCGAAATGATGTCTTGGGTGTTACACTTGAGGAGGTGCTACTCCTTACTAGCCTTGTGGTGCTTCCCGGAATGGTGCCTTAGTGGCTTGGGCGATATGAAGTGGACATTAGGGCTTGCTTCCTTAGGCATTAGGGAGCTTACCTTCTTCCATGGCCGATATATTATGGTTGGATGCTGCCTGATACCTAGGTGATAGTGGTTGGCCGATATGGTTGTATCCCTAGATGGGTGTTGGCTGATATAGTAGGTGGTGAAGAGTTGCATGCTTAACCGCTTTAGTGTTGGGCGTCACACTCTTTGGTGAGAGACGTTGTGACTTTGGTAAGGCTATCCCTTACCCAAGATGCTTTTGGTGAAGGTTGTTCCTTACCCGATACATCTATAGTGAGGGTTGTACTTTGTGTTTGGTTGGTAACCCTAATGCTTGATTGAAAGGTTATATATGATAATGTCATGCATAGATATGCTCATCCAATAGAGTAATTATATCTCTCTTAATATATGCAATAAGTTTAAGATGTTCCTTGTATGAGTATAGTTGTATCTCTATGCTTATGCTAACCATGCAGGTACCATTTGTATGATGAGGCCATGGTGATGGCATCATAATGATATGATGTTGAACATCAAGGGTTACGATGAACCTAGTGATATATAATGGGTGTTACCCATGGAATGGCAATGTGTGCCTTGATGATGGTATTGATTCCTTCTAATGATGATCCTTGAGATGGATCTTGATAATTGGCAAGACGCCAAGTGGTAACATGTGATGTTGGATCCTTGTGATGGATCAAGATGATGATGATGGAACTGAAGGCCTTAGTGACAATGTAACACAAGATAATCTGTTTTATTTTTAATGATTCTTGTTATAGTTGCATGTTACATAACTTGGTTGAATCTTGCAATCCTCTTAAAATACATTAATTAATTACTGATGAACCTTTCATGTAGTTTTCCCTGGCCATAGATCCATCATCATCAGGAGTTTTGTGATGGTGAAATAGGTTCTCTGAAGGGTTAACCTGGACCGCATATTGTTGAATATGCAGGGTGCTCCTACGCCCTAAGTAGTAGTGCATGTTTAGAGCACGATTTTAGGCCCTTGGATTAGTGTGGTTAGAGCATGGTGAACAGGCCCATGGATCAGGATATGTGATGGAGCATGGTGAATAGGAACATGGCTCAATGATGATGGAGCATGGTGATCAGGCTCGTGGCTCAGTTTTCTAGTGCCGATACCTATACCATGGTAATCTAGGCAGAGGGTAGCTTGACCTTGTGTGGCTGAGGCCACTTAAGCAAGAGAGTGTGGTCCTACTTTGGTTCTCATGCACTGACTATGAGGAGGTGAGTTCATGGAGTCCGGATCTTCCATTGACCTTGTATGGCATTGGCTTTGTGTTTCGCAGCCAAAGGTTGGATTTGAGCAGTACAACTCATTTCCTCAGGGAATAATAAATCGTAATCCAGTCGCATAGTATGTTTTGCTTAAGGAAAACACAGAACATTAGTTGAGGCCTTGTTTGTATAGTTGCCTTAGTTATATCTTGCAGCTAATTACACGTTCCTCAGATGTTATGATAAGTTCTTATTAGACTTGTCTTATCAATCATGTTCCATATTATTATATGTGCATATGCTTCCTAAATATTCAGGTAAGATGTAGTAACAAGTTAATTCTTCTCAGTATGCTACTCATATATGATCTTCTTATATCAGTTACCTATTTTATCTGTTATAGCTCTCCTTTGAGGTTTTATAGTTTCGGCGGGGGTTATGTTTCTCACTGGGATTATGTGTCTCACCCCGTTTGTTTAAAACCTTTTTTGGTGATTGAGCAAGACGTGGTGGTGGTCGTGAGGTTGCGGCTGAGCAGCAAGAAGAATAGTAGCTGGCAAGGTTGGAAATGTTGTTGCTATTTTTGGGTGCTTTGTAGTAGAGTCCTAGAGTCATCCCTGTACTCTCTGGTCCTTAGAGATGTTTTGATGAGGTTTCACGATGTATAGTTTATATGGTTTTATTTTATCCTGATGATGACTTGGCTAGGTCTGTTATGTATATAAATAGGTGATGCATCATTTATGGATAAGAGATAGCAGGATCCTATGAACCGTAGACATGTATCAAGTTGATGTATATTTATATAACATGTTTCTTTATAGGATGTGGATATGGTTATAATAGTTCCTTTCTTGTCTACTTTCCACAATCGGTTTTAATTAACCTATGTTTTTGGTAATACGATGTTTATGACGGTTTCACATGTTTTCATGTGGCATTTTGTTGTCTGTGTGATAGTGGGATGTCACATAAAAAGTTGGTATCAGAGCTCTAGGTTTGCTGAGTCTATAGGGATCTAGGACTAGGTTTGTGTCTGTTCTTGTGATTTTTCCAGATTTTCTAATAATAACCTTCTGCCCCTAGCAGAAGATAAAGCTAAAAGATGTCTGGAAGTCATGAAGAACATGCTGTCGAGAGTAGTGCCGCTGCATCAGTTGATGGAGCGAGTATGTAGGCACATGAAGATCGGGTGCCTGAGGTCCCCCAAATTGACCCAACCATTCTTGAGAATCATGTCTACCAACACCTTATGGGATAGGTAATGGCTACAATCAATCTCATAGTGGAGAGATTACATGTGCCTCTGCCAAGAGCATAGGCTCCCCATGGTGAATATTTGGGTATTGGGAAGACCTTCGAGCGGCTTTTCCGAGTCAGAGCTTCAGATTACACAGGAACGGTTGATCCAACGGATGTAGATATGTTGTTGACAGGTCTTGAGAAGGCCTCCTGGATCCTTGACATCCCTAAAGCAGACAAAGTCATGCATGTTATCTACCTTCTGAAGGGTAGTACTGGCCACTGGTGGGCCATCAAGGAGGAGAAGCAACCTGGTGAGGTGATCGGTTGGGATGTCTTCTGGCAGGAGTTCGTCAGTCGATACTTCTCGAAAATGTATCTGGATGAGAAGATCAGCCAGTTTGAGTGTTTGTGCCAAGGATCTCTGAACTTCACTGAGTATGAAGCTAAGTTTATGGAGTTGTTGAGGTTTTGTCCTCACATGGCGTTGACAGATGATGAGAGGATTAGACATTTTGAGAATGGTTTGAGTGCCAAGCTGACAACACCTACTCTTGCTTTAGAGAATCGAGAGCAGTTTGCCATGTTTTTGGAGTCTATCTGAAGGATCGAACGGTCAGTCAAGGAGAAGAGAGAGTCTATGTCCTAGAAAAGGCCTGCTCAGTTTCAGAAACAAATGTTTGATAACCACAAGAAGCTGAGGTTTTCTACACCTTCTGTGATGCAAGGTTACAATGCACCATCACAGTGGTCCCCGAGTAAGGGAAAAGGGTGTGGTTTTTTACCATCGAAGGCATACAACATAGCTTCAATGGCAGTGACAGGACCATCTAGGCCACAGCTGAGAAACCCATCATGCTTTCTCTATGGATAGGTCGGGCATATCAGGTGGAATTTCCCAAGGAAAGACGTCGAAGTGACGCAACAACCGAGACAAAGTCAACAAGGGTCAGATAGATAGCAATTCAGTGGCACCTAAGGGCGAGGATGCGATCAAGAATCACAAGTTGGATCATCTACTCAAGGAAGCAGAGGGCGTGGACGAAAGCAAGCAATGACTCGATTCTATACTATGAGACAGTCAGAGGCGATAGTCAACCCGTGATTGGTGGCAGGTCAGATGGATTTATTTCATTTTGATTTGTCTTCTTCTTGCTTTGTATCTATTCTGGTTGACCCGGGTGCTACACACTCTTTTATCGCTCGTAGTATACTTGATAGCTATCTTTTACCTATTAGTTGTAAGAAAGATAGCTTGTTGTTAGAAACCCCTCCTGATGGTTCCTCAATGCTTCGAGAAGTGTGTCCATCTTGTGTTCTATCCTTTTCAGGACACAACATACAAGTGAATCTCATTCCATTTGATAGGCATGGATTCGATGTAATCCTTGGGATAGATACCTTAGAGAGATATAAGGTTGTGTTGGACTGTGGTTCCAAGTAAGTAGTGTTTGCTAAAGATAGTGAGAAGTGGATCTTCCAGGGAGATAGGAAGATTCTTCTGATGTGATTAGTGTCAACAATGGTAGCGGTGAAGTTGTTGCGGCAAGGTTGTAAGGCGTCCTTAGCTCATGTTGTGGATACCAAAGTAGAAGGTTCTAGCCTTGAGGATGTTCCTATTGTGAGAGAGTTCACGGATGTGTTTCCCGATGAGTTTCCCTGTGGCGTCCAACTCATAAAAGCACGATTAATTAATTTAACTAATGCAGAAGCGATTACTAAAAGCAGAATTGCTGAAAATCACTAAAAATTAAAACCTTTTTATACAAAGATTCATTGCCAGAGATTTTTTAAACAAGAACCTCAGAAGTATATTTACATACTGGTCCACGTTGGACATTCCATTTATCATCAAACCAAAATCTTAGGCTAATTATAAAAACACTATCTACTGAATCCTAGGACCTGAGAGTACAGAGACGACACATAGGACTTTATGTAGAAAGCCTGACAACCAGTATCCCCACCTGGGATGTTACTGTTGTCCTTGTTGTTGGTGCTGCTTCTCTTCCTCTACTGCAGAGGTTCTGCCTCTTTGTCTACGTCTACCTAAAAATGTTGAATCCCACGGGGGTGAGACAATTATAAAAATTGCCTCAGCAAGAGATATAACTCTCCGCCGTAACATTATTATCGCAGTTTAATAGAAATAAACTGAGCAGTGGGATAACATATTTCAAAAGCAGATTAACACTATCTATGCAGGTTAGAGCAACATTCCTATTCAAGTATTTTAGTTATAACTTGACAAAGCAGCATGTCTCTTGTTTAATAAAGAATTAAAGAACATAAATAACATTTATGTATCAAGAACATGCTAGGGAACATAACATCAATCAGTGGTTCTCGTATTTCAATCTTATGCAAATACGCTACACGGCTGATTATATTTTTCAAACATACTTAAGCTCTAAGGAGATGAGGTATACCACTCATACTCCAACCGATCACTGTGAAGTCAATATCGGTACCATACAAAGTCAATGGAAGAGCCAGCTTCCATGACTTCCCACATCTCGGTCAGTGCGAGATAACATGCATGACATCTTGTGTCTCTGCTTTACATAGATTGCCAGGGTATAGTGGAATCTAACTATAGAGCTACAGTGTCAGTTGTACTCTCTTTGCGATCGAGATATTTTATGTTTACCTCCACCGATCCGACATTATCATCATCGGGAGATTAGTGATACATCCATCCCAGAAGCATGAAGGATTGATAGGTTTAATGTTTACCTTCCATAAATTCCCTCATAAGTACGTAAGGATATTTTCGGCCATCGACCCCCACATATTCAATAATATGCGAACTCCAGGAGATCTCATAAGAAAACTTGTTTCACCATCACCCGCTTCTAACGATGATGGATCTATGTTCAGAGAACTACATGAATTAGGGTTTACTATTCATCCCAATTCGGGTTTCATATTCAAAATACCATGAATTAGGGTTACTCATGTTGTTACCATAAATTCATATCACATCATCTGTCTAGATTAGTGTTTCATTCAGAATTTCCCTAATTTAGGGTTTGAGTTCATCCACTACTACAGAACCTACCTTTAGTGTCGGTTATTTAAAGCCTTTAGTGTCGGTTTCTAAGCGACACCTATGTGGGCGACACTAAAAGTCCACCCATTAGGCATCGGCTCCAAAACCGACGCCCAAATACTTCGCGCGCCACCGAAAATGCGTCATCATGGGACTATAGGCGTTAGTTATTCGGTAAGAAACCGATGCCCAAACCCTTCGCGCCACAGAAAGGGCGCCATCTTGGGCACTATCAGTGTTGGTTATTTACAAATAACCGAGGCCATATATTTTCGCGCCACACGAAATAGGCGTCGGTTATTTGTAAAAAACCGACACTATATCATTATGTGTCGGTTATTTACAAATAACCGACGCCTATTGGTTTTTTTTTTTTGACATCAGTCTACAGACCTGCTGTGGCTGGTCGCAGGATGAGAAACATGTTCAGTTTAGTTATGAACTGCAGGTTTTACGACATCCATTGATATCAGCCGACAACAGGCCACAAACCTACAAAATTAACAATAAAAAAGTAGCACATGCATTTAGCAATGCAACCTGCAGTTCCATTATATTTTCACACATTTATAAACATTCACAAATGCTAGCAATTTGTAGTTCCATTCATTCACATTCACACATGTAGAAACATTCATATAGCAACCAACACTTTCATTCATTTTCACTCAGACACATGTAGAAACATCCAGACATGTAGAAACATTCACACATATATTATAATTCAGAAATTCATTTACAATGTATCATTGTTTAGTCATTATTCGCTATCAGGATCCCAATTATATTTTAAAGCCCCCACTAATTGTATGGTTGTTTCCCATTCCTCTCTTACTTCATTTAATTCTCCCATTGTATAGGGAGCATTAACATTTGGTAAGTCCTTTCCTATAATGGGGTCAGCTTTAAACACCTGTAAAGAGAATGATGTATATATATAATTAATTAGCTATAAATAAGATTGATATATTTCGATCATATTATCTAATGAGACTATATAATACCTGAGCAATACATTCGATATCCAGTACGGCATGTTTGATAATCATGTGCATATATCGCAGGACATAGTATCCACATGCCCATCCGTTGTCTTGTGTAGCACACTATAAATTCAAACATACAAAATATTAAAAAATACAACTAATTAAGCATTGTTCACATAAATAATATGTACATATATTGCAGTCGGGAACTTACTTGCACGTTCTTCCAAATTATTGGCTGGTTCTTTTTCATGGGGACCTTTCCTCCAGCCTTTTTGTACTCCTCAAAACCCCTACATGATAATGTAACATAGAACATTGCAATTAAATAGTAATATAATAACATATGTTAACGGATATGAAAAATGAAATATTTCTCACTGAAATATTGCCATTTTCATTATGTGTCCAAATCTTGTATTCAATTTACCCCCCTTAGGATCTAGATAATACACAGTGAACGTCTCGGGGGCAATAACCAATAACTCCCAATGCCTACCCCTAGAGGAAAAAAAGTTAAAAATTAATAACTCAAAATCCACAATAAAATGTAATTTTCTTAAGTCCAAATTATAATAAGCAAAGTAAACTTACTCTACATTGAATGGAGCCATTATCACTGTCTTCTTTTTTACAGCAAAATTTGAAAAAGACTCATAGCAGTATTTTTGAACTGATGTAGGGTCTTTAGCTACTAGACTAATCAAGGATGGAATCAAAAACCCTACATGTTCGAATCTAAAATCTGCACATATGTTGTCTAAGTAGCTGCAAAATATGTATTAATTACGCATGCATTAATAAATAAGAAACCGGATCACCAGATCATACACAAGGTATATGGATGTATAAAGAATATCTCACCTTATCCATAGCTCTATCACAGATGTATTTAGCCAATCATATCGAAACAACTCCAATATATCTTGTATAAATAGTTTTGTTTCGTATGACTGACTTGTAGAATCTGAATCAGAAGAAACAGTTATAGGGGAGTTTATATCATGTTCCCCTAACCATACTGCCATACCCCTACAGTTAGGACCTAACGGGACAGGTAGGTCCTGTGGAACCCAACTAGGTAATGCAGGAGGTGGAAGTGGAGGCCTAGATGTTGTGGGTGTCTTCTTTTTAACCTGTATATATATATAATTTCAGATCAATGCCAGCATATTCACACACTAACAATTGAACATAATGTAAATTTACCATACCTTATCAGTAAATAAGACATCCGCTTTTAGCCACAATATCACTCCGCCTAGTGCCTCACCAAGCATTTCACAATCTGGGTGGGCATATGGCAGTGGAAGTTCCAGAAATTGGGGGAATATATGTATCGGGCTCACCCGAATCCAACCAGCTGGTACTGGAGACCCGTGACACGTTTCCCCTAGTAGGGATGGGTAAGCCGACGCCTCTGCCACGACATATTCTTTACTTTTTAGACGGCATGGCTTCAACCCCTACAAATTTTTGTGTAAAGAATGTTATATACATATATACATATCATCTTTTTTTGAAACGACTACAATTTCATATATACGTATCATCTTGAATTAAAAAACTAGTTACTATGTCATAAAAATACTTACAGTGGATGTGCTAGGTGGTGGTTCTACAGGATTACTCCCAACCTCTGCAGTAGGAGTAGGAGTAGAGTCTGCAGTAGGTATTGTCTGGTAAGTGGCAGTCTGAGATGCCTGCCACTTTTTCATTGCTTCTTCGAGTTTCCTGTCAAATAGCTTATCCACCTATACATGGATAAAAGAAACGTCAAATTCTAATTTTTGAATTCTCTTTTACAGTAACATTATAAAGAAAGAATATGTTACCTCTTCTTGTGAAAGTCCCGCTTTTGGGACATGTTTGTGCTGGGATGACCCAAAAATATATTTGATGCCCACACCAGCGCCTGCAGCCCTAACACGTCCAGGATGCTCTGGGTTACCCAGAGCAACTGTCAATTCATCCTTTGTTCCCTCAGGGATGAACTTTTCTTGTTTCCTCAGCTTGTGCAGCTCCCGCTAATCGCCAAAAAAAATTTTGTACTTAAGTAAACAACACAAATAATCAATATTCGAATGATTGCTGTAAGAGTTGTATTTTACCATTTTTGCAGCCGCCTCAGCAGTTGCATCCTTAGTTATTTCTCCCTTCTTATTTTTCCTCTCAGCTATCCAGACATCATGGTGAGGTAGAGGTGTGCTACCTATGGTAGAGGACTCCTGAGTAGCAGCAGACTGAGCAGCAGTAGCCTCAGCCTGTAGTCTTTGGCAAACGCCTGCATACCCCTTTGGACCCATTCTGTGGTCATGCACATTCAGTGCACGCCTTGATCTTTGTGCCTCACTGAGGGCCTAGTTAGTATGGAAATTAATGATTTGGTTAGTAACACTAAATGTTAATCTTGAATAAGTGAATACAACATATATTAATTAATGAGATTGAGATGGATGCGTAATACCTTGAATTCATCAGTTTGTCTTGAAGCGACAAACGCATCCCATTCTTCTTTGTCCAGGAAGTTCCACTGTTCAGTGGCTGTCTTCTTCCTCTTGTCGGCTTCTTTTATGTATTCTCTGGTGAGATTTGTCCTATAGTTCCTTAGGACTCTCCCACAGCGTTGCATCACGCATTTACGATGCAACTTTTCATCCAATTCAAATATACTCTGCAAAATAGAATTGCTATAAACTAGTATCCAAAAATTTAGTAATCTACAAAATAGAATTGCAAATTAATAATAACTCACACATAAATCCCTACATATTAAAATTTTCTTCTCCTTAGAAACTTTATGCCAAGAATCTAAGAGACAACCGCAATGGCTACGAGTAACAAACCCAAGATATGAAATAAATGAATTGCGATTCACACCACATGCATTTCTTGCATTATCGAAATCCACAATAAGTTTCGGTCCATTGCCCTTTTGCACAATTAACTTCTTCATCATAGTGATGCCCCTTCTCTTGTCAACTTTTTGGTGTTGTTGATCAAGTGCCTCAAGTGCTTCATATGGTACCTTTGCATCATCAACCTAAAATTTGACAAAATAATTCTCATTTACAAGATATAACTATAAATGGACATATAGATATAAATATATGATATATTTTTAAAACTTACATTGTGAGGCGGCGCATTGATGTCCTCACCCTCACGGTAGTCATCAGCACGGTCATCAGGAAAATGGTCAGCCATCTGCAAATTCACATTCAAATTGTAAAGTTCGCATTGTAAAGTAGTAATTCAAAGTGTAAATCTCACATTGTAAAGTTCACATTATTACAACAAAGTATATATCACAACAAAATTGTAAAGCTCTATGATCAAAGAGAAAACAAGTATATATTACAACAAGATTACGGTCTAGGGTTAACAAATACATGTGATGTCATTCTTATATATAATAAATGTACATGTACCACCTATCCCATCCTTGAACACCTAATCTCACTAGTAAGTGTATAATGTGTATTGGGTTTTCAAGAAAATTTCGGCAGCATTTCCCCGCTGTTCTCCAAGTACATATGTACTTAGAGAACAAACGGGGAAATGCTGCCGAAATTTTCTTGAAAACCCAATACACATTATACACTTACATCCTAAGCGAGATTAGGTGTTCAAGAACAGTCCCAAACCGGGGACTATCCAAGATTTACTCCTAATGAGTAAATCTTGGACGGGTTTCTAGGCCAACAAATACATGTGTTGTCATTCTTATATATAATAAATGTGTACCACCTATCCCATTCTTGACCACCTAATCTCACTAGTAAGTGTATAATGTGTATTGGGTTTTCGAGAAAATTTCGGCAGCATTTCCCTACTGTTCTCTAAGTACATATGTACTTAGAGAACAAACGGGGAAATGCTACCGAAATTTTCTCAAAAACCCAATACACATTATACACTTACATCCTAAGTGAGCAAACCGGGGACTATCCAAGATTTACTCCGAATGAGTAAATCTTGGACGGGTTTCTAGGCCAACAAATACGTGTGTTGTCATTCTTATACCTACAATCCTAGTTTTGTCATTCATATCCTAGTTCTTCAAGTTAGGTGATTAACATTGTCAATATACTCAAAAAGGAAACAAGTTACCAATTTCATAGTTAGGATGGTAGAGATACCCTAAGATCTAGAGATACCCTAAGATCTAGGCAATTTAGGGAAAAGTTCATCATTTACATTCCAAGCATGTCACATGTGTGCATTACAGTTCATCATTAATCAAGAAGGGTGATTAGGATTCTCAATATACTCAACAATGAAACAATTTAAACATGTGTGCATTACAGTTCATCATTTACATTCCAAGCATGTCACATGTGTGCATTATAGTTCATCATCAAGATATCTATAACTTACTTAAACATTCAATTATGAAGTAAATATACACTTAATTCAGAATAGCATGACGCACAAAGTTGCAGTCAACATCATTATGCTTTGTTCTATCATGGACTATTAGATTGGTATAGCACATATGTATCAGTACATAATTAAATAAACACAATCAGTAAATAACTTTAAAAAAAATCCACTAGCTTGGTGAAATCAGTACATAAATAAACACAATCAGAATATTTTTCATGGCTTTTGGGGTGACTTGGTGAAATCAGTGCATGTTTTGGGCATCCAGTAGATGAATCCAAACCCCAGCAGCAGCCTAAACGTGCCCTGGCGCTGCCCAAGCATCTGCCCAGAGGCCTATCTAGGCAGGGCACCTGGGCTTGGGACCCTAGGCGTGCCCTGGCACCTGCTTAGGCGCCGCCTGGGTGAGTTCCAGGTCGGAGGCGGCAGAGAAAAGCAAGGCAGAGGAGAAAAGGGGGTGAATCTTTTGTGGGTTACCTTGCAGGAAGCTGGTGGAGGAGAAAAGTTGCTTCTACCGGTGGGGGCGGCGGTGACGAGGAGAGCACCGTAGCTGCTTCTACCGGTGGCGGCGAGGGCGTCGAGGAGACCAGCAACCGGCGGCGCAGCAACCGGCGGCGACGGCGACGACGGTGACGGCAACGACGGCGACAGCGGCGAGTGACGTGCGACGGCGGGAGCAATCGGGGGAAATCGCCAGACCCTAGCGCACGGCAATGAAACAGAGACATTGGGGAAAAGTTCTGTTCGCGGGGCTATTAAGTTGACAATATGTGTCGGTTATTTAACAAAACCGACAACTAAACCAACAGTGTCGGCTCTTTGACAAAAACCGACACCTATACTACTTAATATTTGTCGGTTTATAAATAAAAGACAACCGACAACTATTCCTGTCTCGCGCATACCCTTTAGTTGTCAGTTATTTATTAAAAAACTGACGACATATGTCCAATTTTGAAGGTAATTTTTTCGCTGGAATTTTGGTTTTGGCGGTTGCTTTTAAGTGTCGGTTGTTTATTAAATAACCGACACTTATTGAAAGCGGTACCCATGTCTGGTCAACCTTCACATATTGGATGTCAGTTTATGTTAACAAACGACATAGTAGGTTTTATGTGTCGGTTTTTGTATACAACCGACACCTTGAAAACCGACTTTATAAGCCATTTCTGTAGTAGTGGTCAATTAACTCAATTAGGGTTTTATGATCTCTTTACCAAGGATCATACCCTAATTGCTCATCAAATTTATTTTGAATGTGTTAGGCTTGATGGCTACATGATTATCTTACATGTATAATATTCTCTCTCTCATCCTATTCTATGATGTCTAGGAGATTTGATCAATTGAGCCTTCAATCACATAAGTATTAAAATGCATTGACCAATTGAATCTTCAATTAAATTATATATGCAAATGGATTAACCATTTTGAACCTCAAACAGTCTTGCCTACTTAGGCCTCAAACGGTTTTGGGTTCTCAAGGTTCAAACGGTTTGAAACCGTTTGGGCACATTGCCCTTGAAACCATTTAAACAATCATTCCCTTGAAACTGAATGAGCTAGAAAGTATTGAAACTGCATGAGCTTGGGTCTCCAAATAGTTTGGGATCATTTGGTCCCAAACGGTCTTGAGACCATTTGGACCCAAACGGTCTTGAGACCGTTTGGTCCAAACCTTCTCAAAATCGCATGGACCAAAAGGGTACATCAAAACTTAATCATTTCAAGGTTCCAATCCATGAATCCATTATCAACTACATCCTTGATTCATTCATCAATTGACATATGGAATCACCCATCAATTAGACCATTAATTAGGGTTTTGAACCCAATTAAACTAGGGTTTATAATCAAAACTCCTTCAATTAGGGTTTTGGAATCGAGTAACCACCCATGCTTATCATTGTGGAACTAATCCAATTGAAACCAATGAACCATCATCAAATTATAAAGTGACCTGACCTCAAACTATCTTGAGGTCATCTGGATGACCTCCAAACTGTCTTGAGACCTTTTGCCCCATCTCTCTTTAAAATTTGTGAAATCCAACTAGGGTTTTCATCATTGGGTTGGTCATCAATATAGCTATTGGTTATACTTTGATTTGATATCTCTAACTCTTCAATTACTCAACCATATTCAACCATAGACATCGAAACGGTCTTGGGTGACCTACAAATGGTCTTGAGACCGTTTGGGGTGACCTCCAAATGGTTTTGAAACCGTTTGGGTTAATCAACCCAAACTTTCAACTTAAACAATTGTAAATTCAGCACTTAGCCGATTAGGGTTTTCACTTCGAGGATTTTGTATATATTGACTTAATGAATTGGAGTCATTAGATAATTATCCAACATGTTGTAGGGGTCTGACCTCAAATGGTCAACACCTCTAAATGGTTTGGGGTCCAAGACTCCAAACGGTTTGGAAACTGTTTGGTCTCCAAACAGTTTGGTGAAACCGTTTGGACCAAACACTTGAAACCGTTTGCAACTCCAACCTTTTGGAATGTGAGCCTGTGATGATGCTATCATCATCAATCCTTAGTCCATCAACAACTACTACCATTATCATGGTAATTGCATCAACTAATCAAATGAATTGAAGAAGTGCAATTTGAACATAGTTGATTGAGAAATTGAAATCAATAACAATGAAATAGGGTTCAAGTTATATAACCCGCCTTCAATAGAGCTTCAAAGCTTGGAGCTTCATGTCAACAATGGTGGAAGAAGCTTTTACACACCACAAGGATCGTTCCTCAAGCTTTTGAGTGAAAAGGGATGGTTAGAAGTGAAGATGGGATCGAGATACGAAGGAATCATGCATTAATTTCTGATTTCCACCATGAAATTGAGATGAATGAAGGTTAAGAAGCTTACCAACAGGATGAGGGTCGTCTTCCTGCTATCCCTAGCTTCCTTGAACGTTTTTTCAAGCAAAGGAAAGAAGTGGATCCGGAAAAGTCCTTGGTTTGAGTGGTAAAGGGTGCTTTTATAAGAAAATCAATGAGAGAGAAAATTTCTTATAAAACTCTTTTAATTCCAAAAACGGTGCCACCTCTTCCTCCTCAATTCCATTCATGCAAAGCTATCTTCATTATCTCCAAACTCCCTTCCATTATCCAAGAATTAATGGAAAAGAAATTAAGCACCTTAATCATATTAAATTAATATCCCATTTTTAGTCGATATTACTTTCGATTAACTTAATGTGAGTGGACTCTCCACTCAAGTTAGATCTTTTCGTGGCCTAGAAAAGGCACAAGGGTGTTCACACTTGACCAAACCAACCATCTCGTTTTTGGTTGATGGCCCTTCAATTATTATATTTATTCTTGCATTAATTTGAAGTAAAGTTCCATTTATGATTAAATCTTAATTATTTTAATATCAAGATTCTCTCTCCTTCAAAGTAGCTCAAATGAGATGCCACTCTCATTTTATTGCCTCTACAAGATGACATGAATATTACAGACTTTATTGAAGTGGTAATTTGCGTATTGAACCCTGGGTTTTGGGTAAATTGCACATTACACCAAAACTAGGTTTTAATGCACAACATTGCTTTATCAACACTTTCTTGGTACTCAACCTTTCACTAGCCTTACCATCTGCATCATCTTCATTCCCATGATGCTTCAACACATGACGAACATATTATCATGTAACATTTGCAATTTAACCCCTCAACTTGGGTAATTTGCACTTTAGTCCAAAGCAAGTAAAACATTACTTTCAACATTATTCAAAACGGACTAAAATTGAAATATAAGTTCCTCTTGAGCCTTAATTACTTTTCAAAAGATAATATCAAGAATCTAATTATATTTCTTAAACAAAACACCTAGGGTTAAAGAATAACCCATGTCAGGGATGTTACAAGTTATCCACCCCTTACAAGGATTTTATCCCCGAAATCACCAACGAAAACATCAAGAGAATAGAGAAGGATACTTCCTCCTCATCTCTTCCTCTAGCTCCCACATAGCTTCTTCAATGCCACGGTGATTCTAGAGAACTTTTACAAGACTAATGTCTTTCTTTTTCAACTTTTTAATTCTTCTGTCAAGAACCAACACATGTCCTTCAACATAAGATATATCATCATTTCGTCTACCTCCATAGGTTGCAGAACTAACTCAGTGTCAGGATGACACTTCCTTAGCATAGAGATGTGAAACACTGGGTGCAATCTATGTAACTCAGGTGGTAACTCTAGCTTATAGGCTACCTTTCCTATCCTTTCAATGATCGGATAAGGCCCCATAAATCTAGGAGCTAACTTCCCTTTCTTTCCAAATCTCAGGATACCTTTCCAAGGTGAGACCTTGAGGTATACTCTGTCTCCAACTTGGAATTCTAAGGGTCTACGACGTTTGTCAGCATAAGATTTTTGTCTATTTTGGGCATCTTTCAACTGTCGTTGTATTACTTTAATCTTCTCAGTTTTTTGTTGTACTAGCTCAGGACCCAAAAGTTGATATTCTGCGGTTTCATACCAACATAAAGGATATCTACAACTTCTACCATACAAAGCTTCACATGGTGCCATCTCAATGTTGTGCTGATAGCTATTATTATACGCAAATTATATCAAGCTCGGGTGTAGGTCCCAACTTCCTACAAACTGAAGGACACATTCCCTAAGCAAGTCCTCCAAAGTTTGTATTGTCCTCTCAGACTGTCTGTCTATCTGTGGGTGAAAGGTTGTACTAAACCTAAACTGTGTACCCCAAGATTTTTGCAGTCGTTCCCAAAAATGACTCGTAAACTGGGGACCTCTATCAGAAATGATAGTAGTCGAAACCCCGTGCAAACACACTATCTCATCTATATATATTTGTGCAAGCTTCTCAGCTGTGTAGGTTGTTTTAATAGGTAAGAAATGTGTTGTCTTTGTCAACCTATCAACTATCACCCAAATGGAATCATGACTTTTGGATGTTCTAGGCAAACCAACCACAAATTCCATGGTTACATGATCCCATTTCCACTGCGGTATAGGTAGAGGTTGCATTGTTCCTGTGGGCTTCTGGTGTTCAGCTTTAACCTGCTGACACACCGGACACCGCATAAAAAACTCAACAACATCTTTCTTCAATCCAGGCCACCAATACATATCTTTTAAGTTATGATACATCTTGGTGCTCCCTGGATGCATCACATACATCGAAGTATGAGCTTCTTCCAGAACTAACTTTCTTAAGTTATCAGGATCAGGTACTACCATCCTACCATGGTAACAGACTACCTGATCATCTGAATCATGGAAGCCATCTCGTTTCTCACTACCATACTCTAATCTGATCTGCTGAATCACAGTATCAGCTTGTTGTGCTTCCTTAATTTGTTCCCTCAGAATAGGTTTCACTTGCATCTCAGCTAAAAGCCCAGCTAACAATGATACTTTAAGATGTATGTTGTCTTGCCTCAAGGATATAAGCATATCTCTCTTAGAGCACACTAAGGAATTCAATTGTGCTTTATCTAAGGCTGGTGTTGATGATTTTCTACTCAGTTCATCGACCACCACATTAGCCTTCCCTGGATGATAATCAATTGTATAGTCGTAGTCCTTGATTAACTCCATCCAGTGGTGCTGCATCATGTTCAGCTCATGCTATAAAAAGATATACTTCAGATTCTTATGGTCTATGAAAATCTGGAATGTTTCTCCATAGAGATAATGTCTCCAGATCTTCAAGGCATGTACCACAGTAGCTAGCTCTAGATCATGTGTCGGATAATTCACCTCATGTTTCTTAAGTTGTCAAGAAGCAAAAGAAATCACTTATTTATCCTACATCAACACACATCCTAAGCCATTCTTGGATGCATCACAGAAGACTATATACCCCTTTCCCTGCTCAGGTAACACCAATACAGGTGCAGTAGTTAGCCTTTCCTTCAACAACTGGAAATATTGCTGATACTTGTCATTCCAAAGAAAAGGAATATCTTTCCTGGCCAACTTGGTTAGGGGTAAAGCTATAGAACTGAAGTTCTCGATGAACCTCCTGTAATATCCTGCTAGTCCAAGAAAACTACGAATCTCCGTCGGTGTCTTTGGCTGTTCCCATTGTAGGACATACTCTACCTTCTTGGGATCAACACGAATACCTGAAGTAGATATTATGTGTCCTAGAAAAGAAACTTCTGGTAGCCAAAACTCACATTTGCTAAACTTAGCATATAGCCTATGCTCTCTTAGCAAGGTCAAATCCTGGCGGAGGTGTTGCTCATGCTATTGAGCATCTCTAATGTATATCAAAATGTCATCTATGAAGATGACTATGCACTGATCAAGAAAAAGTTTGAAGATTCTATTCATGAGTTCCATGTATGCATCTGGTGCATTAGTTAGTCCAAATGACATAACTATGAACTCATAGTGACCGTATCTTGTCCTAAAAGAAGACTTAGATATGTCACCCTCCTTGATACGCAACTGATGGTATCCCGACCTCAGATCTAATTTAGAAAAGATAGTTGCACCACGCAACTGATCAAACAAGTCATCTATCCTTGGTAGAGGATACTTGTTCTTTATAGTTACTTTATTTAACTATCTATAGTCGATGCATAATCGCATAGACCCATCTTTCTTTTTAACAAAAAGAACTGGAGCACCCCCAGGGTGAAGTACTCGGTCGGATAAAACCCTTCTCAAGCAACTCTTGCAGTTGTTTCTTGATCTCTACCATCTCAGCAGGTGCCATTCTATACGGCATTTGTGCTATTGGTTGCATGCCTGAAATTAGATTAATCTCAAAATCAATCTCTCAGGGCAGAGGGACACCTGGAAGTTCTTCAGGAAATACATCTTCAAATTCCCTAACTACCGGAACTTCAAAAGGATGAGGGCTCTCCGTTGTGGTATCTACCACATGAGCCAAGAATGCAAAGCATCCCTACCTCATCAACTTCTCAGCTACCATAGCTGACACTAAGCAAGTTGGAAGAATCTTTTTGTCTCCCTGAAAGATCCATGTGTCACCATTGTTTGTGAACATAGCATGTTTGGAACTGCAATCCAAGACAACCTTATACTTCTCTAAGGTGTCCATTCCAAGGATTATATCAAAACCCTACATCTCAAGTGGTATAAGATCCACTTGAATGCGATGTTTAGGAAAGATAAGAGTGCAGGGAGAACACACCTCCTGCAACACTACAGATCCCAAAAAGGGGTTTCTAGCATCAAACTATCTTCTCTATGACTGACAGTCATGTTGAAATCATAAATCACTTCTCGAGTGATAAAAGAATGTGTATCACCTGGATCAATTAACACAGATACGAAGAAGGATGAAGACATATCAGAATAAAATAGTTCCATTTGACCTGTGACAACCCGAGGGTTGACTACTGCTTCAAGCTGGTTCATGGCATAGAACCTAGTCATTGCTTCCTGTTGACCTTGTGCTTTATTGTTGGGTGTCGACGATCCAGCTTGGGATGCTTGTCCATGTCCTCTAGCATTGTTACTAAACTGTCGCCTCTATGAGCCTTGTTGACTCTGTCTCTGGGGTTGAGCCTTAGTTATACCTTTCTCAGGACAATCTCTCTTCAAGTGTCCTGACCTCCCACACTGGTAGCAGTTGTAGTTTCCCAAACTCTGCCTGGGTGGTCCTGTCACTGATGTTGATGTTGTATAGGGGGCTATACTTGGATTAAAACTATGACCCCTACCCCTACTTGATGTCCACTGTGTCGGGGCATTAAACTTTGGTGGTGGTGGTACAGAGAATCTCATCTTCTTGAAACTCTCAGACATGGGTCCTTGAAACTGATGATACACTTTCTTATTATTGGTCTGTCTCTTCTCAATCACAGACCTCTCAATCCTCCTCACAGACTCCACCAAAGTGGAAAATCTTTCCCTATTCTCTAGAGCAGACATAGGAGTGGTCAATTCAGCGTTTTACCCTTTCTCAAAACAATGAATCCTCTCCTCATCAGTAGTCGCCATGTGCGGACAAAACTGCAACAACTCCACGAACCTAGCTTCATATTCATTAATGGTCATATGTCCTTGCCTCAACCTCTCGAATTGAGAGATCGTCTCATCTAGATACGTCTTAGGAAAGTGTCTAGCAACAAACTGACGCTGGAACTCATCCCATCCGACTTCAACTCCCGGCCTTTTACCTTCCTCAATGGTCCACCAATGACCAACACTCCCCTTCAGTAGGTAGATAGTATGTCTCACCATCTCATCTTCAGGAATCATAAGGATTATGAAGGCCTTCTCCATCTCAGTTAACCATAAGTTAGCATCTGTTGGATCAGTTGTGCCAGCATACTCCATGGCTCCTACTCTCTGAAGCCTTTCAAAGGTCTTGCCATCTCCCTGTCTTTCATTGTGGGCCGGTGCCCTTGGTGTAGGTAGTGGCATCCTATCTGTCATATGAGTCATGGCTACTATAAACTGTCCATACATAGCTTGGAAGGTTGGGTTCCCTAATGCAGCTGGATCAAGTTGAGGAATCTCAGGTACAGGTTCCTCCTTAGCTTGATCCCTTACACCTCCTCCGGGTGCAGCAACTCTACTCTCAGCAGCATGTTCATCATGCGATCCAAACATCTTCAAGTTCTTCTCCTCCTATATGAGCAGAAGACACTATCAGATAAGCTGGAAAACACTTAGAACAAACTCAACAACCTTAATCCTATGTCTTTGTAGACTCAGAAAACCTAGAGCTTTGATACCACTAAACTTGTGGCATCCAACTCATAAAAACACAATTAATTAATTTAACTAATGTGGAAGTGATTGCTAAGAGAAGAATGACTGAAAATCACTAAAAATTAAAACCTTTTTATACAAATATTCATTGCCAGAGATTCTTTAAACAAGAACCTCAATAGTATATTTACATACTAGTCTACGTTGGACATTCCATGTATCATCAAACCAAAATCTCAGGCTGATTATAAAACACTATCTACTGACTCCTAGGACCTGAGAGTACAGATACGACACGTAGGACTTTATGTACAAAGCATGACAACCAGTATCCCCACCTGGGATGTTACTGTTGTCCTTGTTGTTGCTGCTGCTGCTCTTCCTCTACTGCAAAGGCTCTTCCTCTTTGTCTGCGTCTACCTAAAAATGATGAATCCCACTGGGGTGAGACAATTATAAAAATTTCCCCATCGAGAGATATAACTCTCCACCGTAACATTATTATCGCAGTTTAATAGAAACAAACTGAACAGTGGGATAACATATTTCAAAAGTAGATAAACATTGTCTATGCAGGTTAGAGCAACATTCCAATTCAAGTATTTCAGTTATAACTTGACAAAGCAGCATGTCTTTTGTTTAATAAAGAACTAAAGAACATAAATAACATTTATGTATCAAGAACATGATAAGCAGGATAACATCAATCAATGGTTCTTGTATTTCAATCTTATGCAAATATGCTACACGGCTGATTATATTTTTCAAACATACTTAAGCTCTAAGGATATGAGGTATACCGCTCATACTCCAACTGATCACTGCGAAGTCAATATCGATACCATACAAAGTTAATGGAAGACTCGGATTCCATGACATCCCACATCTCGGTCAGTACGAGATAACATGCACGACATCTTGTGTCTCTTCTTTACATAGCTTGCCAGGGTATAGTGGCATCTAGCTATAGAGCTACAGTGTCGGTAGTACTCTCTTCGCGATCGAGAGATTATATGTTTACCTCCATCGATCCATCATTTACATCATCGGGAGATTAGTGATACATCCATCCCGGAAGCATGACGGATTGAGAGGTTTAATGTTTACCTTCCATCAATTCCATCATAAGGATGTAAGGATATTTTTGCCCATCGACCCCCACATATTCAATAATATGAGAACTCCAGGAGATCTCGTAAGAAAACCTGTTTCACCATCACCCGCTTCTGATGATGATGGATATATGGTCAGAGCACTACATGAATAGCTTTCACTTGATTAATTAAGTACATTATCATATTCTTTTAGCAGCAGTCAAGTTTACAAACTCATCTTATTAGGACAAATGCTATAAAGAAACATGTATTGTTTATATCAATTACCTTTCAGTCTCTAAAAGACATTGGGATCTCAGTCCCTCACATAAACATATGGTTCTAGGTATTCAAACCCTCAGCTCATCACTGAGCACTGTTACCATTGTTTCAGGTAATCATCACCTTTAGGTCATCTGACCAAGGTAAACATGACACTTTCTACACAAGCATCTTATATGAAACTTGAGGCCCATTAACTCTCTCTTGTCACCTCTCACTAGGCAACCAGGCATATTATGGCACACAAGGCCCAATAAATAATTTCAATAAATAAGCATCATAGCTCATACCTGGCTATGTTCATCATCTCAGGATGCATGCATGGTTAGCATACATGATAACAAATATATCAATCATATTTCAATTCCATGCTATATAAGGGTAATATCACTATTCCCATACCAGGGTTAGGATTTCCCATTTTATAGCAATCAGGGTTACTCACCCCCCCTTTATTCAATTAGGACCAATGATTCATCATTTCATTGTCCAAGATTAGGGTTTCATGCAACTTCACCCTATATAGAGTTAGGGTTTACTATCCACATCACATCACCCTTAATTAGGGTTTATATTCAATAACCCAAAATTAGGGTTTACTATTCATCCCAATTAGGGTTTCATATTCAAAATACCATGAATTAGGGTTACTCATGTTGTTACCCTAAATTCATATCACATCATCTGTCTAGATTAGGGTTTCATTCAGAATTGCCCTAATTTAGGGTTTGAGTTCATCAATTAACTCAATTAGGGTTTTATGATCTCTTTACCAAGGATCATACCCTAATTGCTCATCACATTTATTTTGAATGTGTTAGGCTTGATGGCTACATGATTATCTTACCTGTATAATTCTCTCTCTCTCTCATCCTCTTCTAGGATGTCCTGGAGATTTGATCAATTGAGCCTTCAATCACATAAGTATTCAAATGCATTGGCCAATTGAATCTTCAATTAAATTATATATGCAAATGGATTAACCATTTTGAACCTCAAACGGTCTTGCCTACTTAGGCCTCAAACGATCTTGGGTTCTCAAGGTTCAAACGGTTTGAAACCATTTGGGCACATTGCCCTTGAAACCGTTTAAGCAATCATTGCCTTGAAACTGAATGAGCTAGAAAGTATTGAAACCGCATGAGCTTGGGTCTCCAAACGGTTTGGGATCGTTTGGTCCAAACCTTCTCAAAACCGCATGGACCAAAAAGGTACATCAACACTTAATCATTTCAAGGTTCCAATCCATGAATCGATTATCAACTACATCCTTGATTCATTCATCAATTGAACCATGGAATCACCAATCAATTAGACCATTAATTAGGGTTTTGAACCCAATTAAACTAGAGTTTATAATCAAAACTCCTTCAATTAGGGTTTTGGAATCGAGGAACCACCAATGCTTATCATTGTGGAACTAATCCAATTGAAACCAATGAACCACCATCAAATTAAAAAGTGACCTGACCTCAAACGGTCTTGAGGTCGTTTGGATGACCTCCAAACGGTCTTGAGACCATTTGCCTCATATTTCTTTAAAATGTGTGAAATCCAATTAGGGTTTGCATCATTGGGTTGGTCATCAATATAGCTATTGGTTATACTTTGATTTGATATCTCTAACTCTTCAATTACTCAACCATATTCAACCCTAGACCTCCAAACGGTCTTGGGTGACCTCCAAACGGTCTTGAGACCGTTTGGGGTGACCTCCAAATGGTTTTGAAACTGTTTGGGCTAATCAACCCAAACTTTCAACTTAAACAATTGTAAATTCAGCACTTAGTCGATTAGGGTTTTTCCCTTGGAGGATTGTCTATATATTGACTTAATCAATTAGAGACATTAGATCATTATCCAACATGTTCTAGGGGTCTGACCTCAAATGGTCAACCCTTCCAAATGGTTAACACCTCTAAATGGTTTGGGGTCCAAGCCTCCAAACAGTTTGGAAATCGTTTGGTCTCCAAACGGTTTGGTGAAACCGTTTGGACCAAACACTTGAAACCATTTGCAACTCAAACCTTTTGGAATGTGAGACTATGATGATGATATCATCTTCAATCCTTAGTCCATCAACAACTACTGCCATTATCATGGTAATTACATCAACTAATCAAATGAATTGAAAGAAGAGCAATTTGAACATAGTTGATTGAGAAATTGAAATCAATAACAATGAAATAGAGTTCAAGTTATATAATCCACCTTCAATAGAGCTTCAAAGCTTGGAGCTTCACATCAACAATTGTGGAAGAAGATTTTCCACACCACAATGATCGTTCCTCTAGCTTTTGAGTGAAAAGGGATGGTTAGAAGTGAAGATGGGATCGAGATATGAAGGAATCATGCATTAATTTGTGATTTCCACCATGAAATCGAGATGAATGAAGGTCAAAAAGCTTACCAAAAGGTTGAGGGTCATCTTCCTGATTTCCCTAGCTTCCTTGAATGTTTTATCAAGCAAAGGAAAGAAGTGGATCCGAAAAAGTCCTTGGTTTGAGTGGTAAAGGGTGTTGTTATAAGAAAATCAATGAGAGAGAAAATTTCTTATAAAACTCTTTTAATTCCAAAAATTATTCCACCTCTTCCTCCTCAATTCCGTGCATGCAAAGATATATTCATTATCTACAAACTCCCTTCCATTATCCAAGAATTAATGGAAAAGAAATTAAGCACCTTAATCATATTATATTAATATCCCATTTTTAGTGGATATTACTTTCCATTAACTTAATGTGAGTGGACTCTCCACTCAAGTTAGATATTTTTGTGGCCTAGAAAAGTAACAAGGGTGTTCACTCTTGAAAAAAACCAAACATCTCATTTTTGGTTGATGGCCCTTCAATTATTATATTTATTCTTGCATTAATTTGAAGTAAAGTTCCATTTATGATTAAATCTTGATTATTTTAATATCAAGATTCTCTCTCCTTAAAAGTAGCTCAAATGAGATGCTCCTCTCATTTTCCTGACTCTACAAGATGCCATGAATATTAAGGACTATATTGAAGTGGTAAATTGCATATTGAACACTGGGTTTTGGGTAAATTGCACATTACACCAAAACTAGGTTTTAATGCACACCATTGCTTTATTAGCTCTTTCTTGGTACTTAGGCTTTCACTAGCCTTACCATCTGCATCATCTTCATTCCCATGATGCTTCAACACATGAGGAACATATTATCATGTAACATTTGCAATTAAACCCCTCAACTTGGGTAATTTGCACTTTAGTCCAAAGCAAGTAAAACATTACTTTCAACATTATTCAAAATGGACTAAAATTAAAATATAAGTTCCTCTTGAGCCTTAATTACTTTTCAAAAGATAATATCAAGCATCTAATTATCTTTCTTAAACAAAACACCTAGGGTTAAAGCATAACCCAGGTCAGGGATATTACATTCTCGGTGTTCCCCCACCTCGAGAGATTGACTTTGAGATCAATCTAGTGCTAGGGACACAACCAGTTGCTCCGACACCATGCAGGATGGCTCCAGCTAAAATGGTAGAACTGAAGAAGCAGTTACAGGAGCTACTGGATAAATTTTTCATCAGACTGAGCACATCACCGTGGGGTGCTCCAGTCCTGTTCGTAAAGAAGATGGATGGATCGAAGCGTTTGTGCATAGATTACCGGAAGTTGAACAAAGTTACGATCAAGAACAAGTATCCTTTACCAAGAATAGACAATATGTTTGATCAGTTGCGTGGTGCTACAGTGTTCTCAAAGATTGATCTATGGTCTAGATATCATCAGTTGAGGATCAAGGATGAGGACATACCAAAGTCAGCTTTCAGGATGAGGTATGGTCACTTTGAGTTTGTGGTTATGCCATTTGGGCTAACCAATGCACCTGTTGCTTTCATGGATTTGGTGAACAGGGTGTTCAGTCCATTTCTATATCAGTTTGTTGTGGTTTTCATAGATGACATCTTGATCTATAGTTAGGATAGTCAACAACATGAACAACATCTTCGACAAGTGTTGACTCTCCTTCGCAAGCATTAGTTGTATGCCAAGTTTAGTAAGTGTGAATTCTGGCTGAAGGAAGTGACTTTCTTGGGTCATGTGATATCAGAGAAAGGAGTCTGAGTGGATCCTAAGAAGGTGGAGTCCATTGTAGAGTGGGAGCAACTAAAGATGTTGACTGAAGTTTGTAGTTTTTTGGGTTTGGCAGGATACTACTGGAGGTTTATAAAGGACTTCAGTGTGATTGCGTTGTCATTGACGAAGTTGACCAGGAAGGATGTACCTTTTGTTTGGGTTGATTGTTGTCAGTGCAGTTTTCATAGCTTGAAGGAGAAGCTGACTAGTGCTCTAGTATTGGTATCACCATAGCCTGGGAAAGGCTATGTTGTTTTCTGTGATGCTTCCAGGAAAAGCTTAGATTGTGTGCTAATGCAGGAGGATCATGTGGTTTCTTTTGCTTCCGAAAAACATAAGAAACATGAGGAGAGTTATCTGACACATGATTTGGAGCTGGTAGTGGTAGTCCATGCAATGAAGATATGGAGACACTATCTTTATGGGGAAGTGTGTCAGATCTTTATGGATCATAAGAACCTGAAGTATATCTTCTCATAGAGTGAGCTGAACATGCGACATCATCGCTGCATGGAGTTGATCAGTGATTATGATTGCACCATCGAGTATCATCCTGGTAAGGAAAATTTGGTAGCTGATGCGCTTAGCAAGAAGTCTTCTTCTCTTCCTATGAAGAAGACACAGTTGAGTTCTTTGATATGCCATAGGTGGGATATGTTCGTCTCTTTGTGGCAGATGAATGTGTTGGTATGTATGCCCTGAGAGCCAATCATGGGAAGATTGGTGGGATACATTAAGATTGATTTGATAAAGATCAAAGGCAAGCTTCCAATTCTTTTTTTGGTTCAGTCATATGAGATAATGATACAACAGATTGAATGTCTAGAGAATGACAATACTCAATGACGTATGCTTTCGGGTTCAAGACCTGAACGATGAGATCATACGGATGCTAAGAGTTTGTACATTCTTATTATGTCCCTTGTCGTATGTCATTATGGAAGGTAGATAGACAACAATGACACACAAGACTAGATTGTGGTGTTGGTTGATGACAAAATCTCATTAGTCATGATATGGAGATATCAAACCAAACACATAGGTACTTGTTAGAGAAAAAGTGTATCAGACAGACCCACCGTCAGTTTGACACATGAAACCATGACATGGTGGTCACAGTCAGTTCTCACAGTGATGGTGGTGAGTGTGATTCTTTATCCTGAAATCACTACACTCAACACATGTCGTTGGGTACACTTTGACATCATAAAATGCAGTCCTGAAACATGGGTTGTTATAAAGGTGATGATTGGGTGGCTTTGACACATGGGGCTTTTGAGGGGTGAGTGATAGATATGGGATTTGTCCCTCCCCAGGGAGTTTGATATCCATGGCCACTTGATGAGTAGGATTGAGATAGGCGTGCACATGCATGTGTGAATCAGTACATGATATTGATGTCATACATATCTCCTCCACTCTACTCTAAGATTAAAAAAGTGAATGAACATTGACAGGATGATTGTACCATGCCTTGAGTTCATTCGGGATATCAGTGACAACGGAATTATACATTCACTGTAACACCATTCACGGATTGTAGGATTGAAAGTTGTTCTCCAACTTTCTATTTCACTTGGGTAGCACTGATGTGAAAATAGGCGCCGCTCTTTGCTTGTGAAGTCATAAGTGTTATGGACTTTCACTGCCAATGTGAAATGGGCCTGTAGGGTCACACACATAGGATTTAACCTGGAAGACGAGTTTATCCACAAATGAGGTTTATATTGATTACTGAAGGAGTTTAGTAGTTCAATTAAACACTCAATCAATTGATAACTCAATATCATAGTGTTCAAGGTGTTGGACCAATAGAGTATCTGATTGATTGAAACTACAATTGACTGATTTTGCAAAGGTGTTGGACCAATAGAGTATCTGATTGATTGAAACTCCCACGTTGGTCACCGATCAGCTCAAGTGGTGAGTCGATCGGCTCATTTGTCAATGAAACGATCGCCTCAATTGTTGAACTGGTTGATTTGTGTGACCAACTGAAATCGTTTGGAAAGTCAGAAGACTCTTTTTGCAAATACATATTTGTTTCACTTGTACAAATTTGATTTGGACAAGGACTAATATTTGATTAGTTGGAAACAAACATGAAAGTCAATTCGAGTTGGACTAGGATGACGAACCAATCGGCTCATGCTTGAATCGATCGACTCAAGTGTCCCAACCGATCGGTTCAGGTGTGAACCGATCGACTCAGGTCCCTAACTGATCAGTTCATGCTTGAAACGATCGGTTCAACTTGCGCAGTTGGTTGTTTTTGTGGAAAATCTTGAAACCTTCTAATCCTGCTTTAATCCAACATTTCCTGGGGTAGAGAACCCTATCCCATGACCCTCCTATATATATAAGGGTACTGGGGGCTTCTCATATATAACAACTCAGAATACCAGTTGCTCTGCAAAGTTGTCGTTCTCTCTAGTTGTGGTAACCAGGAGAGCCCGAGCAAGTGCTACCCGATAAGGGAGGCGCAACAAGGGAAAGACAACTACAGAAAGGCAACTAGTTTCATGAGAGTGTGTCGGTGACTAGTACGCTGATAGGAGGGTCTGACTCCTTCAGGTGCTTTGCACGATAAGGCGATCAGAGTTCTAGGTGGTCTGTGTAGACTACTACAGAGGTGGGAGACTTCTTCTGCTCAGAGGACAGTTGTCAATCCCGACAGGCCTGGTGAGACCAGGACCTGCACAGACACCGTCCAAGACCGGAGATGAAGATTGTGCAAGCCATGAGGTAATGTCTCCGAGCAAGCCTTGGGACAAGGTACGCCTCTACAAACCATCCTTCCTAATGTATAGACGTTGATGTGATTCCTTTATTCTCAGTTTGGGAGAATTTTTTTTTGTTTTCACTACCTTCTCTATCTCCCCTAAAACCCAAAAATGGTATCAGAGCCAGGTCAACTACTCTATACTTTAGGATTATCGATGTGATTGATTTTAGTTTGGCACATTTATTTATTGCATACGATGCGAATAAAATTAGCTTTATGCATGTCCAATCCTAAATCCACAAATCCCAATATACATATATGATATGTAATATAAATGCACTCGATACGTGTCGCCCTTAAATGAGTTTTGTGGTGGATGTATAGCGTGGTTATGGCCAATAAACCCTATGTATGTGTGCTTGGTTGAATATGGTTGCTTGCATCTCGGTCTACGCACTGATTCCCTACCTCCTTGTTCCTGATGAAACTCGAGATAACTTGAAATTTCTTTCCTACCTTTGCTCCCCCTGAATGTAACTCAGGGCTTCCCAATTCAAATGTAAAATAGGATAGATCTTTTATTTCCTGTTATGTCAAAGAACGGCGGACAACCTGACGGAGACTGAGATGATCAGTTCAAGGTGTGAACCGATCAGTTGGCATTCCATACGATCGGTTTAAGGACTGAACTGATCAGTTATTGACCGGCTCATGGAGCAAGACGATCGAGTGGCAGCCATGAGGAGATGCACGATGACCAGGAAAACCGATCAGTTGGAGGATCCAACCGATCAGCTGGTGGCACCCAGACGACTGGCTAGGGCGAGCAGGTCATTCATGCAATGAGTTGATCAACTCAGATGACTACAACACTTCATCATGGACAAGTTGCATGTGATGTAGACCTAGATGACCATGATTCCTCTTGGCTCAAGGAATCGCATTAGGATGGCCGTAATCATCGCTTTTATCATTTCACATGTTTTCTGTGGGATATAGCGTGTATATGATACATACTATATATTATAGTGATTGGATATGTATATGTACCTTTCAAAAACAAATCCCTCATTAAATATTAAAGTTTAGATGCCTTACAAATGTGACACATGTGAAAAGCTTGATCGGCCAAGTGTGGGCACGCCCTAGCGTGGTGCACTATCTATCTCGTGGAAGCGTGAAGGATGGATATGTGGGTATGCCCTTGCAGGGTGCATATTCATCGTGTTGGTTTTGGGTCGGACTTAACAAGGTGACCTAGATAGGATCTAGAAACTTGAGGCATGGAGGTGATCATGGCAAGGAGTTGCATATGATATCTTTCAAGAGTTGCATATGATCTAATTGGCAAAAGTTGCCTACTTAGAAGATCTAAGTTGTGGGTGATAGCCCTAGCTGGTCCATGACTCAGAGGATTTCAGGGTCTTGACCCACTAGAAGATTATACGTTGCAATCTTCCAAATTGATGGTGAGGGCTATAAATTTGAAAAAATATAGTGGGAATGATAATTAGTTAAAGTCCTAATTATATCGTCAACCTTTCAAATCAATCAAATAAGTCAAAATTGAGTTTTGGACTAAATTGCATACATTTCCTTTTGTAGTACAAATGACAACAAACAACAATCACTTTTTGTTGCGATCGGTCCTCGAAAAGGACAAGCTGAATGGGACTAACTTCCATGACTGGTTTAGGACATTGAGAATTGTTCTCACTCAAGAGTGAAAGCTTTGTGTCCTGGATACTCCAGCTCCAGAGGAACCTACTCCTACCGCACCAAAGGCAGAAAGGGATGCTTATAAGAAGCATTCTGAAGATGCCATTGATGCAAAGTGCATGATGTTGTGTTCCATGAACCACGAGTTGCGGAGACAATATGAGAACATGGGTGTCATTGAGATGATTCAGCATCTCAAGAACATGTATGAAGATCAAGCACGACAAGAGAGATATGATGTCTCTAGGGCGTTGTTCAAGTGTGTCATGATAGAAGGAGATTTGGTTGGTCCTCACACACTCAAAATGATTGGGTATGTTGAGAACCTAACAAGACTGGGATTTCCCCTGAGCCAGGAGTTGGCTACTGACGTGATACTACAATCATTGCCAGAATCCTACAGTCAGTTTGTGATGAACTACAACATGGACAACTTTGACAAGTCATTGACAGAGTTGTTGGGCATGTTTAGGACAGCCGAGGCACAGATGAAGAAGGACAAGCCTAAGTCTATGATGATGATCAACAACAAGAAAGGCAAGTCCAAGCGCAAGGGCAAGGGCAAGGCAAAGAAAGGTTCTGATGCTAGCCTGCAGCCCAAGTTGTTTTCAACTCTCAAGGCCAATGGAGGCATGACCAAGAGAGGCAATTACCACCATTGTCAAAAGCTAGGACATTGGAAAAGGAATTGTCCACTCTATCTGGAAGAACTAAAGAAGAAGGAGGTGATAGATGTCGCCACCTGAAGGTGTCATGAAATAAACTTGTAACATTTTTGAGGTATATGATACCAAGATATAAAAAGTAAAGCACTCAATAAATGGGGCAAGTGTTTCCTCCATAGATAGGAGTACTTTAGTTTATTTTCAGCCTTGAAGGCATGTAATAGAGTTATGAACTGCTATTTCATAATTTTCCAATGGATAGAAACACCTTAATTTTTGCATATTGTATGACAATGATGGCAATTAATAAATTTGATGTTTCAATCATTGTGGGAATGCCTTGTTTATCTTGTGGTACTTGGTATGCATAAGATAAAGTGATACCTAAAAGTTATTGATAACTCAAACAATCAAATTAGCATAAATCATGAGAAATTCAGTTCTAGTTTCCATATGATGGATAAGTCTAGACTCTTTTCGGTTAGAGAACCACTAAGAGACATGAATCTCTTGGACATGATTAATCAATCTTCACTAAGGTAGTGGGAGAATGATTATCCTATTAGGTATAATACATGTGATGTATTTACATACCTATTAGAGTTATTTCTAGTACTTCAAACAGTGTTTAGAGAAATACCAATGTGAATATCTTGAAGTGTTCAAGAATATCATAGATGAAGTACGAATTTGGTAAAGTGTTAATTCTTGATGAGATCAATGAATAAAATACTTAAACCAAATGTTTGAGATCCTTATGAGTGATTATGATAGTGTATCATAGTGAACTCATGATTAAGGCATGGTGATGTCTAAATCAACAAGGAGTCATACTCTAAGGAGTTAGAGGATGATTATCAAATAATGTATTTCTTCTTAAATAAAGAATACCCCACAATAATAAAGGACATTAAGAATCACAAGGAATTGTGAGTTATTATATTCTTGACAGATACACCTCGATTATCTATGTGATGAGTTGGTCATGAGTCAACTATCTAGATGAATATGAGGAACCGGATTTTTGAGTTATGGTTTGTGACCATTACATCTTAAATGACTTGCATGTCAACCATAAGGTATGACCTTGATGGTAGCACCCATTGGGATGAAATCCATAAGTGTGAATGAGTCTTAAGCATTAAGACACATGGATAACATTTTGAGAAGGATGATGCTTGATTGCAACTTAATGACTAAGAAATTTGGCACACGGATACTAAAACTGCATTCCTATGAGGAATAAAACAAGGATTTGTATGTCACACAACCTATAAGGTTTATTAATCCATTAATGCAAATAAAGTCTATAAGTTACTAATCAATGTGATTGATTGAGTACAAGCAACTCAGAGCTAGATATTTACTTTGATAATATAGTCAAAGGGTTTGACTGATCTGACAAAGATAAAGATGGGATCTGTGATTTAGTGGGAGTGTATTTGCATTCCACATGTTGATGTGAAATGGAAATGTTCTAGAATGGAAATACAAAGTGGAAATTATCTTTACGGAAGATAGAGACGTTTCCTATGTAATAGGAATAGAGATCTATAGAAATAGTTCTCGAAAACCTCTTGACCTGAAAAGGGAAAGCATACATTGGCAATCTATACTGAAGGGTTCAGTGTGCACAGATTCAGTGAGAGAAAACTTGTCCATGTTACATGGAGTTAGTATCCCAAGGCCAAGTGTCCAATACTTATGAAGAATGGAACACTAAGAATAGATATGGATCTATCATGTATGTAATCATCCCATTATCTTGCATGTATGTACATAGCAAGAATAAAATGCATTAATCATCTTGTATGTAGGACATGACAATATGATGTGCTCGTCCTGATAACTCGTATGAGGGACATGATGAGTGGATGTCCGTCTAGTTCCAGTAAGGGGTACTAGAATACCATAAGAACTTGATAAGTACTTTAGAAGTACTAGTTCTATGGAAATAAGGAAGGGTTCAATATAAAGAGTTACATTGATGCGAACGTTCGATAAGGATAGAAAACTAATTGCAATATATATATAGGATATATAAAAATGAATGTTTGTTGATAAATGGAAACGTTCCAATAAAGCCATTTAAAAGGAAAAGCTGAATATTTGTGTGTTAGAGAACATTAATGGATACTATATGGATCTGGAAGTTCATAGAGATGAACTTATAGATATTCTAATCTTTGATGACTTGGTCATGCAATGTGGCTAAAGGTTAGTAAAGGAATACTAGCTCACATATTACGGCAACTCCATCTCATACCTGTGACATACAACGAAGAGATGAGAGACATGCAGTTAATACCAACTTTGGCAAGGTGTTTCCATAACCCGCTATGTTTGCACTAGAGCACAGTAACATGTGGGACATGTTTGAAGATCACTAAGAATATGATTCAAGGGTGATTGGCTCGCAGTATAAGTGGGAGTATGTTGGTATGTATGCCCTGAGAGCCAATCATGGGATGATTGGTGGGATACATTAAGATTGATTTGATAAAGATCAAAGGCAAGCATCCAATTCTTTTTTTGGTACAGCCATATGAGATAATGATAGAATAGATTGAATGTCTAGAGAATGACAATACTCAATGATGTATGCTTTCAGGTTCAGGACCTGAACGATGAGATCATACGGATGCTAAGAGTTTGTACATTCTTATTATGTCCCTAGTCGGATGTCATTGTGGAAGGTAGATAGACAACAATGACACACAAGACTAGATTTTGGTGTTGGTTGATGACATAATCTCATTAGTCATGAGATGGAGCTATCAAACCAAACTCATAGGTACTTGTTAGAGAACAAGTGTATTGGACAGACTCACCTTGAGTTTGACACATGGAACCATGACATGGTGGTCACAATAAGTTCTCACAGTGATGGTGGTGAGTGTGATTCTTTGACCTGAAATCACTACACTCAAAACATGTTGTTGGGTACACTTTGACATCATCAAACGCAGTCATGAAACATGGGTTGTTATAATGGTGATGATTGGGTGGATTTGACACATGGGGCTTTTGAGGGGTGAGTGATTGATATGGGATTTGTCCCTCATGAGGGAGTTTGACATCCATGGCCACTTGATGAGTAGGATTGAGATAGGTGTGTGCATGCATGTGTGAATAAATATGTGATATTGATGTCATACATATTTTCCCCAGTCTACTCTGAGATCAAGAAGGTGAATGAATGTTGACAAGATGACTGAAGCATGCCTTGAGTTCATTCAAGATATCAGTGACAAAGGAATTATACATTCACTATAACACCATTCACAGATTGTAGGATTGAAAGTTGTTCTCCAAGTTTTATTTCACTTGGGTAGCACAGATGTGCGACTAGGCACCGCTCTTTGCTTGTGAAGTCATAATTGTTATGGACTTTCACTGCCAACGTGAAATTGGCCTGCATGGTCACACACATAGAATTTAACTTGGAAGAGGAGTTTATCCACAAATGAGGTTTAGATTGATTACTAAAGGAGTTCAGTAGTTCAATTAAACACTCAATCAATTGATAGCTCAATATCATAGCGTTCAAGGTGTTGGACCAATAGAGTATCAGATTGATTGAAACTGCAATTGACTGATTTTGCACAGTCTGCACTCCCAACCGATCGACTCATGAGATGAACTGATTAGCTCAAGTGGTGAGTTGATCGACTCATGTGTTAATGAATCAATCGGCTCAATTGTTGAATCAGTTGATTCGTGTGACCAACCGAGATCGTTTGGAAAGTCAGAAGACTCTTTTTGAAAATACATATTTGTTTCACTTGTACAAATTTTGATTTGGACAAGGACTAATATTTGATTAGTTGGAAACAAACATGAAAGTCAATTCGAGTTGGACCAGGACCACGAACTGATCGGCTCATGCTTGAACCGATCGGCTCAGGTGTCCCAACTGATTGGTTCAGGTGTGAACCGATCTGCTCAGGTCCCCAACTGATCGGTTCATGCTTGAAACGATCGGTTCATCTTGTGCAGTTGGTTGTTTTTGTGGAAAATCTCAAACCCTTCTACTCCTACTTTAATTCTTCATTTCTCGGGGTAGAGAACCATGTCCCATGACCCTCCTATATATATAGGGTAGTGGGGGATTCTCAGATATAACAATTCAGAACACCAGTTGCTCTGTAAAGTTGTCATTCTCTCTAGTTGTGGTAACCAAGAGAGCCCGAGCAAGTGCTACTCGATAAGGGAGGCACATCAAGGGAAAGACAACTAAAGAAAGGCAATTGGTTGTAGGAGAGTGTGTCAGTGACTAGTATGCCAAGAGGAGGGTGCGACTCCTTCCGGTGCTTTGCGTGACAAGGCGATCAGATTTCTAGGTGGTCCGTGTGGACTACTACAGAGGCGGGAGACTTCTGCCGCTCAGAGGACAGTTGTCAATCCCAACAGTCCCGGTGAGACCAAGAGCTGTGCAGACACCATCCAAGACTGGAGGTGAAGACCACACAAGACACGAGGTAATGTCACTGAGCAAGCCTCGGGACAAGGTACGCCTCTACAAACCATCCTTCCTACTGTATAGACGTTGACGCGATTCCTTTATGCTGGGTTTGGGAGAATTTTTTTTTATTTCCTCTGCCTTCTCTGTCTCCCCTAAAACCCAACAGAATGTATAGTTGGAAGTATCTTTGTTGGCAGGATTGTTGGCACATATGCAAGTGAAGCCTACATTGAGGTAGCAGATCAAAGAAGCACAGCAGGAAAATGCTACAGTCTAGTTGATCATATCAGAGTTTGGCAGTGAGAAGCGTGATGGCTTCCATGAGTCTGAGGATGGACTAGTTTGTTGTCATAATAGGATGGCGGTTCCCAATGTGGATGATCTGAGGAAGTTAGTTCTCAAGGAAGTGCACACATCGATGTATGTTATGCATCTAGGTGTCACCAAGATGTATCACAATCTGAAGGATTTGTATTAGTGGCCTGCCTTGAAGAGAGATGTGGTCGAGTTTGTGGCTAGGTGTGTGGTATGCCAGCAGGTTAAGGCTGAGCATCAAAAGTCGGCAGGTATGTTGCAACCCATGCCAATACCATAGTGGAAATGGGATCATGTAACCATGGATTTCGTATTTGGTCTTTTGAGGACAGCTAGAAATCATGATTCCATCTGGGTGATAGTGGACAGATTGGCGAAGTCTGCTCATTTCATGCCTATGAAGATGACATATACACTAGAGAAGTTTGCTCTAGTATATGTTGATAAAATAATGCATTTGCACAGAGTGCCAGCAACAATAGCTTCCAACAGAGGCCCCCAGTTCACGAGTCATTTTTGGGAACAGTTGCACAAAGCGTTGGGTACGCAGTTGAGGTTCAGTACCACTTTCCACCCGCAGACATATGGACGGTCTAAAAGGACTATTCAAACTTTAGAAGATCTTCTTCGAGCCTGTGTCTTATAGTTCCTAGGCAGTTGGGATGTGCATCTTAGTTTGATAGAGTTTGCCTACAACAATAGTTAACAACAGAATATCAACATGGCACCTTATGATGCTTTATATGGCAGGAAGTGCAGATCTCCTTTGTGTTGGTATGAGTTTGGCGAGTATCAACTTTTGGGTCCTGAGTTAGTGCAGCAGACAATAGAGAAGATCAGGGTGATACAAGAACAGTTGAAAGCAGCATAGGACAGACAAAAGTCGTATGCAGATAATCACTGAAGATCTCTAGAATTCCAGGTGGGAGACAAGGTGTATCTCAAGGTCTCACCATGGAAAGGCATGCTGAGGTTTGGCTGGAAAGGCAAGTTGGCTCCCAGATATATGGGGCCATATCCGGTGATAGAACGTGTTGGAAAAGTGGCTTAAAAGTTAGAACTACCGCCAGAGTTGCACAAGTTGCACCCAGTGTTCCATGTTAGTATGCTAAAGAAAAGTCATCCAGGCACAAAGACAGTGATACATCTGGTTGAGGTTGAGCTGGATGAAGATGTGCCCTACGAGGAAGGTCTAGTGTTAATCCTTGACAGAAGAGTAAAGAAGTTGAAGATGAAGGATCTGGTTCTTGTGAAGGTTCTTTGGCATCATCATGGCATTGAGGAAGCCATGTGGGATCTTGAGGAAGAGATGAGGAGGAAGTATACTTCACTTTTATCTTCGGATTTTGGGGGCAAAATCCTTTTGTAGGGGTTTATGGCTTGTAAGGACCTTGACCTCCATTTTGGGCTTACCCTATTTTCTTTGTCTAAACATAGTGGTTAGATGCGTGCTAATCACCTAAAGTTGTGATTAAGGTTTGTTTGTGCTTTGTACAGAGGTTGAGGTGCAACTTGCAATTTACCCAAGTTCTTGGGGTGGTGTGCAAGTTTGTCACCTTGAGAGAAGTCTATTTATCTTTCCTTGGTACCACCTTCTCTCTGCTTGTTTGGCCATGGAGGTGATGGGTTCCCTTCTTTTCTTGAGGTGGCCCAAGGTGGTGCTAGAAGCTTGGAGCTTGGGAGCTTGGAGCTTGGAGTTTGTTCATAAGGCGGGTTACATAACTCCTACCCTAGCTATATTACCTTCTCTTTATGTTGGTTGTTTATATTCTATCTTGATCGGCCATTCTTATCTTGTTAATAATATCTTTTCTCTAGTATGTGCCCTTAACGTTGTGGGATATGATGACATGGTTATGTTGTTTAGATGTTTTCTTGGACCTTGTTGGCCAAACCATTGGGTTAGGGTTCTTTGGGCAAAACCCCTCTCTATTATTTGTTGAGAGGTGAGCCTAGGGTTTCCTAATTCCATGGTCCATGTGATGTGTTCTTGGGGCAAAACCCCCTTTCTCTCTTTGGTCTTGAGAGGTGAGCTTAAGCTCTAGTTGTGTGGGCAAAACCCCTCTCTCACTTAGTTGTTAAGAGGTGAGTCTATACTCTAGTTGCTTGGGAAATACCCCTCTCTCACCATGGACTTGAGAGGTGAGCCTGTGGTTGGTGTTGATCTAGTTGAGGTTGGAGGGTTAGCTGATATGGTGATGACCCTCCTTGATGCCCGATATGTGATGGAAGTTGTGTAAAACCCCTCTCACTTGGTTGTTAAGAGGTGATCCAACTCTCTTGATCTTTTATGGCTTCTTGAGATTGAATATGACCACCCCATCATGACCTTTGGACCCTTTCCCGATATCCCTCTCCTAGGGTTGAGCTTGGACGATATGTTAGATGGGTGTTGACCTCTTTGACCGATATCGGTCCTTACCCAAGATGTGATGTTGGGCGATATGTCCCTTGGCCGATAGGGGGCCCTAACCCTAGATGGGTGATATGTTGGTGCCTTGAACGATATGGTGTGATGACCAAGGTGTTGGTTGATGATCGGCAGTAGCATGACGTTTGGGCTTAATGAGGCTTTTACCCCCCTTGGTGATAGGAGGTTGCCTTGGTGAACCCTTGGGCGATACAGTAGGTTGATGTTGTGTTGGGTGGTATGGGTGTTTCCTGCTGTGACGTGTTGCTGTGAGGCATTTCTTGGCATGGAGGTGCCCGTCAGATGGCGTTGCACATTATGGTTCTGCCCGGTAGGTGTTTACATGCTTGGGCGTTACATGTTGGTCCTTAGAAGTGTTACCCGACATGATGTCTTGGGTGTTACACTTGAGGAGGTGTTGCTCATTACCAGCCTTGTGGTGTTTCCTGACATAGTGCCTTAGTGGCTTGGGCGATATGAAGTGGACATTAGGGCTTCCTGCCTTAGGCATTAGGGAGCTTACCTTTTTCCTTGGACAATATCTTCTGGTTGGATGTTGCCTGATACCTAGGTGATAGTGCTTGACCGATATGGTTGTAGCCCTAGATGGGTGTTGGCCGATACAGTAGGTGATGAAGAGTTGCATGCTTAACCACTTTAGTGTTGGGCGTCACACTCTTTGGTGAGAGATGATGCGCCCTTGGTAAGGCTATCCCTTACCTGAGATGCTTTTGGTGAAGGTTGTTCCTTACCCGATACACCTATAGTGAGGGTTATACTTTGTGTTCAGTTGGTAACCCTAATGCTTGATTGAAAGGTAATATAGGATAATGACATGCATAGATATGCTCATCCAATATCATAATTATATCTCTCTTGATATATGCAATAAGTTTAAGATGTTCCTTGTATGAGTACAGTTGTACCTCTATGCTTATGCTAACCATGCAGGTACCATTTGTATGATTAGGCCATGGTAATGGCATGATCATGATATGATGTTGAACATCAAGGGTTACAATGAACCCATTAATATATGATGGGTGTTACCCATGGAATGGAAATGTGTGCTTTGATGATGGGATTGAGTCCCTGTAATGATGATTCTTGAGATGGATCTTGATGATTGGCAAGAGACCAAGTGATAACATGTGATGTTGGATCCTTGTGATGGATCAGGATGATGTTGATGGCACTAAAGGCCTTAGTGACAATGTAACACAAGATAATGTGTTTTATGTTTATTCATTCTTGTTATAGTTTCATGTTACATAACTTGGTTGAATCTTGCAATCTACTTAAAATGCATTAATTAATTACAGATGAACCTTTCATGTATCTTTCCCTGGCCATAGATCCATCATCGTCAGGAGTTTGGTTATGGTGAAACTGGTTCTCCTAAGGGTTAACCTGGAACACATATTGTTGAATATGCAGGGTGTGCCTATGCCCTAAGTAGTAGTGCATGTTTAGAGCACAGTTTCAGGCTCATGGCTCAGTGTGGTTAGAGCATGGTGAATAGGCCCATGGCTCAGGATATGTGATGGAGCATGGTGAACAGGCCCATGGCGCAATGATGATGGAGCATGGTCATCAGGCCCGTGGCTCAGTTTTCTAGCATCGATACATGTACCAAGGTGGGCTAGGCAGAGGGTAGCCTAACCCTGTGTGGTTGAGGCCACTTAAGAAACAGACTGCGGTCCTGCTTTGGTTCGCGTGCACTGACCATGAGGAGGTTACATTGTGGAGTCCGGCTCTTCCATTGACCTTGTATGGCACCGACTTAGAGTTTTGCAACCGAAGGTTGGATTTGAGCGGTACAACTGATAAATGTATATTTATCCCTTTTATTTATATATTTTTGATAATTTTTTAGGTTTATTTTGTTATTTATTCTCTTAGTTTCATAATTAATTTTTTTATTTTAGTTTTTTTATCTTTAATTGGATTTTTAATTCTATTTTCTTGGGTTTTATAGGAAAATTATACAATTTGCAGCAGTCCTGAAATTCATATATACCCTCCACCAAAAGTGACATACCTCTTGCATTCGAACTCCAAATTGAGTGCACAAGTATTCATTGGAAATGGAATTTAATTTCCTAAAATAAAATCCTATTATTTGCACGGCGTTTGTTCTTTTAATGGGATAGAAATACGTTCGAAATCGCTGCTGCAAGAATCTGCATTAAAGGGAGTTACATGGTCAAGATAATTAAAGACAATCAACTTTCGATTTGACCAGATCCAGAAAATTCAAAAATTGGTCTCCCTCTCTTTTTTCCCCCTCTTTTGAGGGCATCCTACCCCCTACCCCTCCTATAAAAGGAGGGACTTTTCACTTGTAAAAGCATTCCATTCTTCATTCTATTTCATCCAATTTTTAGTTGTAGACCACATCTTGTATAATGTTGGATATCATTTTAGTTTGCATTTCTTCTGGTCTAGTTATGTCTGAGTAAATCTCTCTGGGGAATGGAATTAGCCCCTTATCCTGGTTTTATTCAATATAATCAATTATATTCCTCCAACGAACAAATGTCTTCTCTATGTTTCTTTGTGGTTATTTGGATGATCTGATATATTCTTATGGAGTGATATGACCGTAGATCTCTGTAAGAATGAAACAATAGTCCCTTAATTGCGATTATCATCTTTTCGTCTTTTAAATCTTATTCTTGTTATAATCCTTGGTGAGTGACCACCTAAGCCTTGGGTTTGAACGACAATTTGAATTCACATGCTTTTTGATATGACCATGGATAATGGCATGTTGGACGGTTGGGCAATGATCTGTGAACGTCGGGACCAACGGGCTCACGGGAAGTCTAACCCTTGTGAGTTTGTCCATAAGGACATGTAAACACAAGCTCGTGATTTGATCCTTGGAGTTTAGAATTTGATTAGTTGAATAGGAACGTAGTTTTGGTGGTGATCTTCCGGACCCCAAATCTTTATTTTTTGATTAGTTAAACTTTATTTCAGCATTTTTATTTTTGTTCTTAGTATTAATAACTCTCTCAAATCGGGATTTAATTCTTATACTTGCAATCAGATTTGGATTTCAACTTTTCTTTTCCTCCGTCCCTTGGATCGATACCTATCTATACTAAGTTGACTTGTTGTTCACAACAAGTTGACAACTGGGTTAGAAGGTTAAACTCTAGGACTTTTCCTAGTGATTGTTGCGTGTACAACGACGTGCATCAATTTGGCGCCGTTTCCGGGGACGGCATAGTTATTTTTCAGATCTGGTTGTCTGTATATCTTGTATAATCCTTGTTCATATTCTCTAACTTTCATAACTTCAGTGTTTTTTATAATTTCTTTTAGATTTTTATAATTTCTTTTTGCCTTCCGAGCACAATTCTGGAAGTGTATCTCCTCTTTCTGCTGAGTTTCCATTCTACCAGTACTGCTTTCTAGTTATTTTTTTGTAATTTTAGTTTATTTTATAAAAAAAATTAGATTTATAATTTTTAGTTCTCTTTGTAATTTTTGACTAACCTTTTATCTCGCAATCTTTCTTCTCTCATTTGTTGATTGACTTATCTTTCAGGAACTTTTCTTTTCAAATGGAGTGGACATCCCAATATCCCCCACAATGTTATTGTTGTGGTTTTTACCACCATGCATCTCTTGCCTGTCTGACTCTACCCCATGATTATAATAGCACCCCTTTTAATTGCGAGCCCTTTCATCCTGGTGGATACAATGTGAATCCACATTTTTCTGAGAACCATTATGGGGAACCTTGCTATCCATATTCTAATGGGGGATATGATCAAAAACATTTTGTGGGGTGTAACCAACAAAACCTTGGGGGTTATGAACATGTTTATGATACCCAATATAATCCTCAACAAGAAGAGAAACTTAAGTCCCTAGAGAATATGGCAGAAAAATTCCTAACTAGCCAAACCTTATTGGCCACCTTACTAGAAGCCCAAACCCAAAATATAGATTGTTCAAATACGTTTCCTCATGAATGGGTGACACCTTATAATATTGAATCTTCCTACCAAGATGGACGCAATGTAAATTACAATCCACCATCTTCTGGAGATTATTATGAGGAGAAATGCCACCCAAAACAATGTGAGGAGTACTATGGCCAAGGACACTATGGGGAGTGTGGCGAGGATGACCAAAATTTTGGGGTGTATAAATCCTATGGTGAAATGCAAATTGATCTTGAACTGGAAGAGAGACTTAAGGCCCTAGAAAAGATGGTAGCAGAAGCATAAGCAAAACTTGAATCCAGTCAAGCCATGTTAGCTACCTTTCTAGAGGATCAATCACAAACTCCCCCTATAGAGCTTGAGTAACCCAAGATGGTTCTTCCTGACGATGACGATGATGATCCTTATTTTGTGTCATATATGTAGATCCTGAAGAAATAGAACAAACCATGGAGACATATTTATTTGTGATGAGGATGTTGGTATCCCTATCTTTCCTTTAGAGACTCTATTACTTGAATATGAAATGTTAATGCAGGAGAGTCATTCTGAAGATCCAACAACTCCTCCCATCCTCAACATAAATCGGAATGATACCATAGACCAATACCCTTCTTTTGAGTCTATTTTGGATAATGAGAATCTAACCCCCTTTATGATTCTTCCCGAGCCGTCACAGCCAATTTCCATCCCACACATGGCTGATCTAGAAGGGGAGATACCACCATTAGAAGAAGCCCACACACCCCCTTCTATTGTTTGCAAGGAAGACATCATCATCCCTCCTAAATACTTGGGGAACCCTTGTACAAAAAAATTAGAGACATATGTTACATCAACAATGAAACTTACCAAACCCAATGTTGATGGCATAAATTTTAAGGAGAAACAAAACAATTTTGTAAATGATTTTAAATTTTTTGTATTAGCATCAATTCTCCAATATGCAGGTCATCATGATGGTGGAAAACCTAAACCAGGTCCTCCACCCCACTCAGTTCATCTACTGGAATTACTAGTCGGGTACCTGTCAACCTCCCCTTATCTACATCCATCTTCAACACTTCCCTTGCTATCGAAGGAAGATCTATGGATATTATTGGAGGGAATGTGAGGTGAAAGAAAATATGAGCTTCTACAATTACCCTATCATAGGGTACAATATGAAGCTCCTTAGATAAAGGTCCCAACCCTCATACACATCCCCTTCAGCTGGACATTTTTTGAGCTACCTGGGCCACCTAGAAATCCTCGCTCTTATCTTCCCTCCATCTCGGGTTTTGATTTTGCTCAGGACAAGCAACAATCTAAGTCTGGGGTGGAGGTGGGTGGTATGTTTCTATTCCACCCCCTTATCTTTTTTTAATTCTTGCATTATTTCTACCTTTTTTTGTTTTGCATATAGTTACTTTGTTCATGGCCATTATCTAGTTGGCCATGTTTTTATTTCTTTTGTTGCAAAATGGCCTTTATCTAGTTGGTCAATATGAATAAATGTTTATCATTTTACCCCTTTGAATTTAGTAAATCTTTTGCAAAAATTGTTACAAATTGCCATGTCTGAAACCACCATGTCACCTAGGATCTCAAAATAGCATCACTCCTTGGAAAAGTTGGCAAGCCGTATGGAATCAATCAAAACCAAACACAAATTTTCTCTATTTTTAAACTGTTGATTAACTTGATATAAATCTTGTATAATGTGATTGACATGAATGTTCTTTCTGATGTAATGACACTTTCAAAAAAAAAGAGAAAATAAATGTATTAAGTTATAAGCACAAGGACACCTTTTGTTTCCCCCTTATTTTCTTTTAAAAAAAGAGAAGCAAAGAATCACCACCAGACAAAAATCAAGTTCGGGGTGGCATGCTTCCCATATAAAAAATTTCATACCCCACAAAGGGGTGTACCATCAAAAGATGCCAAAAGTGCACATTAAAATTTTTTTGACCAATGTAGCCACAACTCCACAAATTTAATTTCCAAGTCGAATAGAGGAGGGATAAAAAAAATTTCATCACTACCTTCTTTGTTTTCACACCCCCTAATTTCATCTTGTTCTTGTGCAACAACTCACAAAAAAAAAATACATTTATAAAAATGAGAGTGTCAAAGCAAAAGTAAGATGAAGCATGTTTTTCTACAAAATCTTGATTTAGAACCAAGATATGATATTTGTTTTTAATAGGGAATATAGAATTTTACGTTTTGTGGTTTTAGGAAATTGGGCTGCTTGACCAAATTTGGAGGTAAGGAATAAAGTGATATCATAAGGGTGAGGATAGACATGTTGTTAGTATAAATTGGAATAATTTGAAATTTTTATTGTTTGAGGACAAATAAAGATTCAAGTCTGGGGTATTTTGATAAATGTATATTTATCCCTTTTATTTATATATTTTTGATATTTGTTTAGGTTTATTTTGTTATTTATTCTCTTAGTTTCATAATTAATTTTTTATTATTTTTTATTTTTATCTTTAATTGGAGTTTTAATTCCATTTTCTTGGGTTTTGTAGGAAAATTATACAATTTGGAGCAGTCCTGAAATTCATATATACCCTCCACCAAAAGTGACATAACTCTTGCATTCGAATCCAAATTGAGTGCACAAGTATTCATTGGAAAGGGAATTTAATTTCCTAAAATAAAATCCTATTATTTCTACGGAGTTTGTGCTTTTAATGGGAGAGAAATACGTTCGAAATTGCTGCTATGAGAATCTGCATTAAAGGTAGTTACATGGTCAAGATAATTAAAGACAATCAACTTTCGATTTGACCAGATCCAGAAAATTCAAAAATTGGTCTCCATCTTTTTTTCCCCTCTTTTGAGGGAATCCTACCCCCTCCCCCTCCTATAAAATGAGGGACTCTTCACTTGTAAAATCATTCCATTCTTCATTCTATTTCATCCAATTTTTAGTTGTAGACCACATCTTGTATAATGTTGGATATCATTTTAGTTTGCATTTCTTCTGGTCTTATTATGTCTGAGTAAATCTCTTTGGGGAATGGAAGTAGCCCCTTAGCCCAGTTTTATTCAATATAATCAATTATATTTCTCCATCGAACAAATGTCTTCTCTCTGTTTCTTTGCGGTTATTTGGATGATCTGATATATTCTTATGGAGTTATATGACCGTGGATCTTTGTAAGAATGAAACAATAGTCCCTTAATTGTGATTATCATCTTTTCGTCTTTTTAATCTTATTCTTGTTATAATCCTTGGTGACGCGACCACCTGAGCCTTGGGTTTGAATGCCGGTTTGAATTCACATGCTTTTTGATATGACCGTGGATAATGGCATGTTGGATGGTTGGGCAATGATCTGTGAATGTCGGGACCAACGGGTTCATGGGAAGTCTGAACCTTGTGAGTTTGTCCATAAGGACATGTAAACACAAGGTCCTGATTTGATCCTTGGAGTTTAGAATTTGATTAGTTGAATAGGAACGTGGTTTTGGTGGTGATCTTCTGGACTCCAGATCTTTATTTTTTGATTAGTTAAACTTTATTTCAGCACTTTTATTTTTGTCCTTAGTATTAATAACTCTCTCAAATCGGGATTTAATTCTTATACTTGCAATCGGATTTGCATTTCAACTTTTCTTTTCCGCCGTCCCTTGGATTGATACCTATCTATACTAAGTTGACTTGTTGTTCACAACAAGTTGACAACCGGGTTAGAAGGTTAAACTCTAGGACTTTTCCTAGTGACTGTTGTGTGTACAACGACGCGCATCAACAACTCATTTCCTGAGGACATAATAAATCGTAATCCTACTGCATAGTATGTTTTGCTTAAGGAAAACACAGAACATTGGTTGAGGCCTTGTTTGTATAGTTTGCTTCGTTATATCTTGTTGCTAATTACACGTTCCTCAGATGTCATGATAAGTTCTTATTAGACTTGTCTTGTCAATCATGTTTTTTATCATTATCTATACATATGCTTCCTAAACATCTCAGTAAGATGTTGTAACAAGTTAGTTCTGCTCATTATGCTACTCAGATATGATCTTCTTATATCAGTTACCTGTTTTATCTGTTATAGCTCTCCACTGAGGTTTTATAGTTTCGGCGGGGGTTATGTTTCTCGCTGGAACTGTGTCTCACCCTTTTGGTTTAAAACCTTTTTAGGTGATCAAGCTAGACGTGGTGGTGGTCATGAGGTTGCGGCTGAGCAGTAAGAAGAATAGTAGAAGGCAAGGTTGGAAATGCTACTATTGTTTTTGGGTGCTTTGTAGTAGAGTCATAGAGTCATCCATGTACTCTCAGGTCATTGGAGGTGTTTTGATGAGGTTTCACGATGTATAGTTGATGTGGTTTTCTTGTATCCTGATGATGACCTGGCTAGGCCTGTTATGTATATAAACAGGTGATGCATCCTTTATGGATAAGAGACAACAGGATCCTATGAACCATGGACATGTATCAAGTTGATGTATATTTATATAACATGTTTCTTTATAGGATGTGGATCTGGTTGTAATAGTTCCTTTCTTATCTGCTTTCCACAATCGGTTTTAATTAACCTGTGTTTTTGGTAATACGATATTTATGACGATTCCACACATTTTCACGTGGCATTTTGTTGTCTGTGTGATAGCGAGATGTCACAATCAGCATATATTGATACTCCTAATAAGAGTGGAGTATGTATTAGGGTTTGATCCTTGATTATATGATCTTGAAACCCTAATCAGTTAATAAGGGGAAACCCTAACCCTAATGAAGGGTGATGATATGATTTGAACCCCTAATCAGTTAATAAGGGTAAACCCTAACCCTAATGATGGGTGATGGTATGCACTTGAAACCCTAATCAGTAAGAAAGGGAAACCCTAACCCTAATAATGGGAAGGTTGTATTTCTCTTGTATTGCATGGTGATGATATATATTTGATATTGATGTCATCATGAAGTACTAACCATACATGTATCATGAGATGGTGAGCATAGCCAAGTATGAGCTATGATGTTCATATGATACAGATCTAAATGGGCTTTGTGAACTATGTGAAATACTTATGCAACAAGTATAATGAATACCTTAGTCTGATGACCTAGAGGTAATGGTTACCTGACAAGTGGTAACAGTGTTTAGTGATGAACTAAGGGTTTGAATACCCAGATCTAGCAATCATGATGATGCTAATGCTAAGGGATGAGAATTCCCAATAATACGATAAAGGATTGAGATCATGAATGTTATATGTGTTCCAACGATCATGAATGTACTTGATAAATTTGTTACACCTTGCTTTGTAGCATATGTTATAATTCTTTCTTGTAATTTGGTCGATGCTAAAAGATATTGTAATACACCTAATTAATCAAGTGGAATCTTATCATTTAGTTGTCCATGCCATAGATCCATTCGGTGTTAGGATTTGTTGAATGATGAAACAAGTTTAACTTATAATACATATTGTTGAATATGTAATCTTCTTTATACAGGGGTTGCTCAGTGTACTCCCCAAATAAATCAGGAAGCTCAGTGACCATCCCGATGAGAAATAAACCGGTAAAGCTTTGTGACCATCCTGATGAAAATAAACTAGGAAAGCTTCGTGATCATCCTGAAGAGAGTGCATGTTGCAGATGTAGCTCTATAGTGAAGATACCAGTATACCCTGGTAAGATAATTGCAGTTGACACAAGATGTCCTGCCAGTAGTCTCGTACTGACCGCGATGGGTGAGGTCTTGGAAGCTATCTTTTCCTTTGACCTGGTATGTTACCGATGCTTTACGTAGCCATAGTCGGTTGGAGCATGAGCTGTATACCTCATCTCCTCTTGGCATAAGTGTGATTGTGAACATGTAATCAGCTGTGTAGCGTATTTCTTTAAGGAATGAATATGAAAAACATTGGTTGATGATTCATTACTTTTATACATCTTAGTTGTTAGATGTTATACATGTTCTTCATATTCCTTATAAAGCAAATAGATGATGTATAGCTTTATTATGGATAGTTGAACTATCTTATCAATGCTATTGCTTTGCACTGCAATTAAATAATGTTTATACATGCTTATTTACATAAAGTGTCTTCTGCTCAGTTTTATACTATTTACCTATGATAATAATATTTTTGGTAGAGAGCTATATCTCTTACTGGGAGAATTGTCTCACCCTATGGGATCCACAATGTTTAGGTGGACGCAGATGTGGAGGTAGAGACCGCACTGTAGAGGAAGAACAACGTCAGCAGGGGCAGAAGTAACAACTTAGGATGAGTGTACTATCTATCGTGTCTTGAAGATAGAAGTCCTATGTGTCGTCTTTGTACTCTCAGGTCCTTGGGATTTAGTACATGATGGTTTTATGAACAATCTGAGTTTTTGGCTTGATATCCCCAAGGTTTTATGTTGCTTATGTATAGGTTTTAGAAAAGCAATTGTTATACGTTATCCTCGAGATGAGATGGTACAGTGTTTGTACAATGTGAACCATGATGTGCATAATGTTTTGGTTCTTTCTTTAAGAGTTTCCTGGTAATGGATCTCTTTGCAAAAATGTTTTTAATTTCCAGTGATTTTGTTAATCCATTGATTATGGTTATTCTGCATAATTATTGGTGACAACTTGATTTGATGTCAGGTAACCACATGCATGAGTAGGAGAGTGGTTATATTCTTAAGAGTATGAGAGAGATGGAAGGGTTGAGGTGTCATGCACATAAGTTCTACATGTCCAACAAAGAACCAACATGCATCCACTAAAACCATGAAAACCACTAAGTTTGTCAAAAGTAAGGTAAACTAGTGATCTTACTTGGTCAAGTATCTACTTTGGTTGCATGAAACACATGACCACAAGGGTCATGGTCACAGAGAAACCAAGCGACCTACATTAAGTGACCTAAACACCAGGTCAAGGGACCCCAAGGGAGAGACCCAAATCTTTACGACAGTTGGGATCTCAATGAATCATCAAAACATAATGAGACCGTTGGAAAAACATCAAGGATATCCAAGGATGGTCATTGAATACCAAGAACATCAAATGGTCAATCACAAGGTCAACACAAAGCTAGGGCATCAAAATAAACCCTAGAAACCACTCTCAACATGTCACCACTTCTCTCCTCATCAAACCAAAGCATAAAAAGATACCCCCAAAGCACCATCCTCTCTCTCATGATGCCAAGGAACAAAGGGCACAACCTACATGTGAAAAATTTCAAGATTACATCTCAACATTAGTAAATTGCAACTAGGTCCAAAATAAGCAAACATAGCTCAAACAACATCCAAATAGTACCAAACTGAAACCACAAGCATGTCACATGATATTAAGGCATATTAACAGATTAGATTAATGTTTAAGCATCTTATTAAGCAAAACAAACAAGGTTATCTAGAGCTAGGCCAGGGCCTTACACTCATCATTAAAATTGTCATCATGGGACATACTATTGAGGTACAAGCATGTCAAACTGAGGAACTAAATGCAAAAAAGGAGATAATGGTCTTGCTTGTGTAATGCAATCATGTACAACATAGATTTGAGTGGGATATATGTAAATATGAAGAATCATATTGGTAATAACAAAAGAATATTATTTTAAACATACATATTCACACTCTCAGTGGTCAAGATAGTGAAATGATGAACATAATCAACTTAAAAAATGAAACAAATAAGTCCCACTCTTCATTATAATTAACAAGTATCATGTTGATTGCTCATTTTGCGGCATATATAAATTTAAGGGTTACTAATTTTTTCTTAAAACTAAGTTGGATCACTATCATATTAAAGTGAACCCTAAAATATAAAATGGGAAACTTGGAATAGACAAGCATTTTAGAAAGGCCTGAAGTAAAATTTGGTTCAGGATACAATACATCTAGGTGTGTGCTATGTAATTTATACAAATTTTAAGAAGAAGGCAAAGCCTTTTAAGGCTATCATTGTTGGTGGTTTAATTTCTGCCTATTTAGCAAGTGAACATATGTGTTAATTGTGTTTCCTTTAATCCAGTAATCTCTATCCAAAAACATCATCTACTTCTATTGGCGCCAAATGTATCCCTCATCAAACTGAGTATAACCTCTACAAATATATGCTAAATTTTATTTTTCATTCCACTTAAATTAACCTCAATGCAAATGTAGAAAATCACTTTATCATATAGGGAATTTAGTGAACACTTGCAAGCAACCCATGCAATGGGGGTAGGATAGACCATGCCACGGGATCCAACACTATGACAATAGTGTATTTAAGCACCAAAGTCTTGCTTGATCTCTTTTTAGAAGAGCTACTATGTTGACAAATGCCTCATCTTTAGTGTCATTTATCTTGTTGATAGGATTTGGTGGAGAGGGAAAGTGATGGATGTTGAAGGTAAATAATAAAATTTAATCAAGAAAATGGAAACTAGTTGTAAGGATTGTAAAAAAGAAAGCAAAATATACATAATGAGCAATATAAAAAGTGTGAGGGGAAGCAGTGGGTGGGAGGGTTAGGTGATATGCGTCAAAATAGTGATAATAATCTATTCGGGTTTGAAATTTCATATATCAACAATAGTTGTGTAGATAGATTAGTATTTATGTCACTCCACTATAGTTTTATCAATTAATGCTTCTAGGTACTTGAGTTGCACAAGCAATAATGTGATGTGGATAAGGCTAAATATGTTGTCCAAGGGTTGGTTTTAATTGATGGAAATTATTGTTTGTATGATATAGTAGTATTCATCTAAGCTAGTTTCTAGTTCTTCTAAGAGATGCTTTTTTTCAATAGAAGGTGGTTATCAAAATTTTTTTAATGGAAATAATTAGTTACTTCCCGTATTTGTAGTGTATCAAATGATGGTGAATTTTAGTAATGAAAAATATATAATTGTGCCAAAGACACTAGTTAATTGTTTCAATGAATGCTGCAAAGTTGTGTCATTGCAATTTAGTTACTTGTTTGAATGAATGTTGGATAGTTATGCATATGTAAGGTGATTCGATAGATGAGAAATATATGATCAGTTGTACTAGCAAAGAAGGTTATATGTACACACCAAATTTGGTTAGTTGATCATTTCAATGTTGTTGAGCTGATCTAATGATAGATGGTGATATATATCTATTGGTGTGTTTTCTTTAAATACATATTTATGTACAATTTAAAGTTGTTCTCAATAGAGTACATTGTAAAAACACTAGCCTTTGAAATACATGCTCCCTCAGTAGATTGTGGTCATCTCTCAAAAGTGATATACTACGGTTGGAGTCATTCATGGAACTATGGCTGGAGTCATTCATGGAATTAACTTTAGACAAATCCTTCAACCATATATTCCATCACAAGATACATGAACACACCACAATTATCATATAATTGAGCTGGATAGTTATCGCTAGAACTTTTTGATGTTAATTGCTTTCCTAAGATTGGCAACTATAGGAACTATATTTTTTGATGGCCTGCAGATACAACATCATCAACAATATCATGTATCCCCCAAATAATAATAGGCATCATCAATTGTATCTCGTAAATGGATGTTTTTGAGGCACATATATGAAGTCAACCCAAAAATAGAAATTTTGAATTTTCTTTCACGTAGGAATCATATAGTGGTAAAATAGGAGGCATCTTACATCAACTAAATGTTAATGAAGAGTTAAGATAGAACTTTAAATATGTAATCACATTGTTTTCAATAGAGTTGGGGTAAGTAGTATGATAATATATATCATGAATAATTTCATTTATATTTGTTCTGTAATTTTAAATATTTACTTTTTTAAACTTCATCATCTCTTGAGTACAATCATGTATGTAAATAATAACCTTGTCCATTATTATAGAAAACTAGTGCGAACAAGTGATGGAAAACCTAGATACCCAAATAGGAACGTTTTTTCAAACAATTGGAGAACCTAGTAAAGTTGGTGTGATCAAAAGAAAACAAGTTGCATGAACATCAGTAAGATTGTGTAAGGAAAGATCTATAGGGGATTGTTGATGCAAAGAAATAGAAAACTTACTACATCAATATGGGAAAGTTAGTTGCATGAAGCATACACAACATATTGTCTAGTAGAAGACATAGGTTTTGACTATGGCTTCAATGCTCTTACTCCCCTCCAATTCAAGAAGGGGATATATGAGTTTCTAACATTGTTATAGATCAAGTTGTTCCCTTCTAATTATTTGACGTTGTCACCTCAGAATCTATGAAAGCTTTTATCAAAGAAGTAATTGAACATGTAGAAGGGGTTCACCATGAGCCATGAGCACTTTCTAAATAAGAATAAAACATCTAAGTAAAACACACTAATCGTCCTTGACGAGATTCCAAGCCAGACAAACTAATGCTCTTTCTTACTCTGTTAGAATTGATCCTTCAAAGAGATCCCTCTCAACTTTCTCTACTTCTAACTTTGCTTTCTTGTCATTGGAGTGAAGCATTTGGTTTAGTAGTTACTCAGCCATTTTGAGGTGTCGGAGATTGAGTAGCAGAGAATAGGATAAGAAGCAAACAAGATCAACATTTCCAGAAGGACGATGAGTTGGAGAGAAGGGAAGGATGGAATGGAATAAATAAAAACAATGATAAGAAAATAACATTTGAACCAATATGGTCTAGATGTTAGTCAAGTACAATAGAGAATGAAGATGGAATGAAGGCCTTCAATTCCTATTTAGTCATAGTAGTGAAAATGGATGGCTTCTTTTGGTATGGCGTGCTAGGCTATAAATTGACACATCTTCTACGCAGACCAATATCCATACCCCAAATGGGACGAATTTCAGATTATACCATGCTAAACAACAAAAATAATCATTATTTTTGTTTAGTAGCAAATCCAGGTCTCATGTTAGGTCTAGTTTTTGGTCTGTGTAGCATTATTCTTGAGAATATACATTGTCAATATGACATAAGAGAGGTTGTCATGTTTGCATCTATCGATGGAACGTCCCATGTTATATCTAGAATGTCATAAGAAAAACCTTCCCTCACCTCATTTGTGACTCTGAATTCTCTTATTAATGTTTTAGTTGGATTTTTACTTGGATATTAGCTATACGACACCAATATAGAACCAGTTTCAGAACCCCATTTGTCCTCATCCCAGCTGTTGTCATACCATACTTTTAATCATATACAGAAGATGGATGTGCACATGTTGTTCATGAGACGCACAACTAGTGACGGGACACATGCTGGTACAGAGGGATCAAATTTTGCTATGATGGAAGCTATTCCAATTGTTGTAACAAGCATATCTTGGCCCTACATTCATCAGACATGAGGGGAGTGATACACAGTTGTTAGATGAGTGCATGCTCTAGATGGACCTGTAATAGCAAGTGTAACAACATTTGTCACAACACATTTAGACGCAATATGGAGGCAGGTCATATGAAAGGCTTGAGAGAGAGAGAGAGAGAGGACTGAAGAGAGAGTGAGTGGCTGTAAGGAGAGAGAAAAACAAGAGAAATATATTTATTTTGCTAATTACTTTCAAATGGTTATGTTTTTTAACTTATCAAAAACCATTAGATTTTTTACGAACAATGCATTTCAATAAGTCTAATGTCGACATATTTTTTAGAAATATAAAATGCAATAAAATTAGATATATCAGGAATGTTTTTTTTTAAAAGATATATGAGGAATGTGACATCATTAATTTGTTTTTTTACAAAAAACTATTGTATTCTTTTCAAAAACTATAGTTGGAATATAGCAATATAAAACACTACAAATTGCATTAAAGATAACAACAAATTAGAACAGAGATGAAATCAAAGAAAAGAAACGGATGAAATGAGAGAGAAAATAGGAAAGATATTTATTTTGTTAAAAAAATTTAAACCATAATGTATTCTTTAAAAAAAAAATTGTTATGTTCCTTTCAGAAAATATGATATAACATGACTAATGTCAACATACTTTTTGACAAAGGTGGTAAGTTATTTTTTGTTATCTCTGATCCATTATATTGTATTTCTGGTCTAGTCTTTTATTTTTCTCTCTCCTCCTCATTTCACTCATTATAAAGAGGTGTATTTTTATTGGTAGCCCGATTTGTTGTTATCTCTGGTTTAGTTTGATATTTCTGATCCAATGTCTGATTTTATAAGAGAGAGAGAAAAATATGACAAATAGGAGAAAAAATGCAACATTGACCTTTTTGAAACATATTAATTTTTTTTTATCTTTGTACTAGTTTTTTATTATCTCTAAAACATTATTTTATTTTTTAAGAGAGATAAAATACAAGGAATAGGAGGGAGGTGGTGGCATTACTTTCTTTAAAATTTAGTTTTTATTACCGGGCCAATTCATTGTTATCTCCAGCCGAACTCTTTGTTATCTGTAGTCCAATTCTTTGTTATCTCTAGTCCAATTTATTGTTACATCTCGTCCAATTTGTCGTTATCTCTAGTGCAATTCTTTTATATCTCTAATACCATTTGTTGTTATCTCTAGTCAAATTATTTGTTATCCAAGTAGTATAATTTTTTTAATTAGTTTTTATCTCTATTCAAATTTGATGTTATTTGCAATCTAATTTGTTGTTATCTCTAGTTACAAAATCTCTAGTCAATTTTTTTATTATCTCTGACCTAATTTGTTGGCTCTAGTTAAAATTTTTATTAGCTTTATTCAATTTTTTTATTAATAACAATAAAGTGGATAAGAGATAATAATAAATTAGATTGAAAATCACAAATAATTGTAGTAGTAATAACAATTAAATTCTAAAAATTAATGATACTACTTCCTTCATATTCTTTATATTTTTTCTCTTTTACATAAAAAAAAAATTTATTAAAGATAACAATAAATTGGATTAGAGAAAATATGACATTGGTCTTGTTGGAGCGTATTAATTTTTCTATCCCTACACTAGTTTGTTGTTATCTCTAATACATTTTTTTGTTTTTTAAGGAAGATCAAATACAAGGAATAGGAGGGAGGTGGTGTCATTATTTTTTTGTTATCTGTAGAATTTTTTTTCTTATCCATAGAAAAAAATTTGTTATCTCTAGTCAATTTTTTTATCCAAGGAGTAAATTTTTTTAAAAATTAGTTGTTATCTCTAGGAAAAAAATTTGTTATCTCTAATCTAGTTTTTTGTTATCTCTAGTCAATTTTTTTTATGTCTAGTCAAATTTTTTGTTATCCAAATAATGTAATTTTTTTAAATTCATTGTTATCTCTTATCAAATTTTTTTTTATCCCTGGTCTAGTTTATTATTATCTCTAGTGCAATTTGGTGTTTGTAAGAGAGTGAAAATATAATGAATATGTAGGAAGTAGTGTTTTTTTTAAATTAACTATTCTCTAGTCTAATTTGTTGTTATCTTTAAACTAATATGTTGTTATCTATGTACCAATTTGTTGTTATTGCTGGTCCACTTTGTTATTTTTTAAAAGAGATAATATACGATGAATAGGAGAAAAGTAGTGCAATTAATTTTCTTAAAATTAGTTGTTATCCCTGGTCTAATTTGTTGTTATTTCTAGTTTAGTTTGTTGTTACCCCTAGTAGAATTTGTTATTATCTTTGGTCCAAGACTAATTTGTTATTGTCGTAAGAGAGAGAAAGTATGATAATATGAGGGAAGTGTTGTTATCTCTAGTCTAATTTTTTTACTATCTGTATTCCAACTTGATTTTAATTTCTAGTATAATTTTTTGTTATCTCTAGTCTAATTTGTTGGTGTCCCTATTCCAATTATTTGTTATCTCTACTCTAATTATTTGTTATTTATTATCTCTAGTCTAGTTTGTTATTATCTTTAGTCAAATTTTTTGTTATCTCTAGTCATTATTTTGTTATCCAAGTTGTATAATTCTTTTTAAAGTTAATTGTGATATCTAAGAATTTTTTTTATCTTCGATCTGGTTTTGTGTTATCTCTAATCAAATATTTTGTTATCCAAGAAGTATATTTTTAAAAAAAATTAGTTGTTATCTCTATTCAATTATTTTATTATCTCTGGTCTAGTATGTTGTTATCTCTGGTGTAATTTGTTGTTGGTAACAGAGAAAATATAATGAATAGGAAGGAAGTAGTGTTTTTTTTTAAATTTAACTATTCTCTAGTTTAATTTGTTGTTATGTTTAGTCCAATCTATTGTTATATTTACACCAATTTGTTGTTGTTGCTGATCCACCTTGTTATTTTTTAAGAGAGAAAAAATATGATGAATATGAGAGAAGTAGTGGTATCAATTAAAATATGTTGTATTTTGTTAATGTAGTGTAATTGGTCTTCTTGGAACATATATTTTTGTGAAGAATCTAATTTTTTTATTTCATCAAAAAATTCATCACAGATCGAAAATTATAAGAAAAATAGATTTCTCTCTCATCCCAATTAATGGTACTACTTCACTCCTCATATTTTTTTCTCTTTGAAAAAAAATATCAAACTGACGATAATAACACAATGAACTAGGGACAATAAATACTAGACCATTGCTAAGAAATTAATGACACAACTTCCCTCAAAATATACTTTTTTGCTCTATCTTATAAAAATAAAATATTGAGCTCGAGATAACAACACAACATAGCAATCATAACAACTCAATAACAACACAAAGAAATGAGGAGAGAAAAAATAACAACTTACTAACAACAATAACAAAACATTGGATGAGAAATAACAACTTGATTAAAGAAACAAGTGAATGATACTACTTCTCTCATCTTCTTTATTTTTTATTGCATGTTATATTTTACAAAAATATATTGACATTAGTCTCATTAGAATACATTTTTAAAAGGAGTCCAATAGTTTTTATTTTGTTAAAAAATAAATAATAGTTTAAAATTATTAGCAAAATAAGTATATCTCTCTTGATTTAAAGAAACAAGTTAATAATACTACTTCCCTCATCATCCTTATTTTAGATTGCATGTTATATTTTCTTTAAATATGTCGAGATTGTTCTTCTTAGAATGTATTTTTCATAAGGAGTCTAACAGTTTCCATTTTCTTAAAAAATAAATAATGGTTAAAAAGTTATGAGCAAAATAAATATATCTCTATTTATTTTAAAAAACAAGTTAATGATATTACTTGCCTCATCTCCTTTATTTTAAATTGCATGTTATACTTTTTAAAAATATGTCAGCATTAGTCTTATTAGAATATAATTTATAAGGAGTGTAATAATTTTTATTTCATTAAAAAATACATAACGGTTTTAAAATTAGTAGCAAAATAAATGTCTCTCTCTTGATTTCTTTCTGCAACCACTCCATTTCTCCCCAGTCTTCTCTCTCGCTCTGTATCTTTTTTCAGCCGCAACAATCCCACCGTCAGTCAACAATGTATATGTCCTGTCGTCGACAACACATCTAAACACCGTGTCGGCCACTAGGGTCCAAAACTAGTTTGGTTTCTGATGCGGCTTCGCGGTTGTGTATCATTTTCCTTTTCCTTATCTTTTCCTTCCTTGTTTCTCCCATGTCATTCCTTGTACATCACAGTGCCTTATGTTACGATATGACATCCTATTTATCACTTGTATCAATATCAATATTCGGAAAAAATTTCAACTGAACTGCTATTTTTTTATTCGCATCAACATCAATGGACATTATAAATTTTCTGAAATTAAATCTTATCTCCGAAATGCTCATTCTACAATGGAATTCCCGCACCACAACTTCTCGGTATCAACGAAAATACGATCCTAAGCTAATTAACTTGATAGTAAACCTAATATTGTATTACATACGTACGGAAAAACGAATTCTCTAAAGTGTGGTCTACGTCAGCAAATTCGTTACGATCCCTGCCATGGCAACTGCAATTTGGTCCGAGCATGGGTCACTAGCTATCCCACTAGCTAGCCCGCACCGTACTAGAAAGTTCTTGATGCTGGCCATACCCAATGGGCAATGGCGTACGGGTGGAATTGGAACTTGAAAATCACTTGCCACCAAACTGATTGGGAAAAATGGAATATTCCAACATTGTTATTCCATGCATCTCTGTCTAGATCTCCCACACTATTCCCTACTCCCACCGTCCACCAACAAACCTACCCGCACGAACGGCCACACCGCCAATCGAGCGAGGTGGATACTCTTGTTTCCACAAATCCCTCATCTCATTCTTGGGACATTTGGAAGCCTAGCTGTCCTTCTAAGTGATTGATTTTTGACGTAATCCATGTTTTAACGTCAACATCTGACACCACTTCCCTTTGACTTAAAGCCTATGGAATCGCTGTCTGGTCTTTAACGCTGATTCCTTAATACCCTGCTCAGCATCTATGCTGCCTTCCATTATAGTACTATTCGTTAATTAATATTAAGTAGAGGGCCTAGATGCCGCATTGGATACGTAACGCATGATGTGGGCTCGTCAAACTTGATTTTTCCCTCGCACGTCGCTCTTCCGACAGCTAAGCACAGCACACATGTCGCGTGCCCATGACGAACTCGATGTAGACAACCATTCCGCAAGACGGACATTGATGGTCTCTCGTCTGAAGTTCCTTCCCCCCTAACTTAGCTTCGGTACCACAGTCTGTCGATCCGTCGTCGCCTCGGCGAACACGTCGACCAGAGCCGCCATAACAAAAGGTCATGGGCTGGGCAGGCAACAATATCTGAATATGGGTTTGGCGAACTCAGTATGGTACCGGATAGCATGAAAGGCGATAGGTTGAAAGAACCTGGAGAGAGCTCCATCTTCCAATGGGAGGCCAACACATGGATTGCGCAGTATATGGTCCGTGACAAATGGACACAGTTTTATTAAATGAAAATGCGTCTTTGACGCGCTGCAGGGGGTGACTCGCGGTTCACACATCTCTTGTGGCTGATTTTGCCAACATGGGACCCAAGGCAAAGTAGTTTTGGTTGGAGGCGAATGGTTTTGAGGGAGTGAGATGGCATGGAGTAGGTCATGGGACAAGTTGCAATGATTTGACATGCTAGTGGAGAGAGAATTAGTGGCAAAATGAGAAAAAAAATTGTATCGCGTACAATTTTCAATATGTACTATAGTTTTTGACGAAATAAAAATTGTTCATTTCGTTACTAAATATACAAACTAACACGACTAATATAGATATATTTTGAGAAAAATAATATGATGCATAAAATTAATGTGGGAGTTACAAATCGAGTGTAATACATGAAGAACAAGGTGCATTGTAAAAAAAAAGTGCATTGGTACGACACTAACTGGACGCAATCACGTTCGAACATGACACATTCAACTTGAGACTAGGCGCATCAAGTCCAAACTAGGCGCAATCAAGTATGAATACTAGGTGCATCTGCACGTCTCTAGTTGGGCGCAATCATGTAGAAATTGGGCGCATTTAAGTCTGCACATTCAAATCCGAATAGAGCACATTTAAGTCTGAACTAGGGGTTCAAGTCCAAACATATCACAATCAAGTCCAAATTGAGCGCAATAAAATCTAAAATGGGCGCATTTAGGCGCATTCAAGTTCCAACTAGGCGCAATCAAGTATAAAATGGGTGTTCAAGTCAAAATAGGATGCAATCAAATCCAAATTGGGTGTAATCAAGTCCGAACCGGGTGCATTCAAGCCCAAACGAATCACATGTGTGCAATCAAGAAGAAGTAGAAGAAGAAGAAGAAGATGATGATGATGATGATGATGATGATGATGATGATGATGATGATGATGATGATGATGATGACAATGTACTAACAAGTAGGCGTATTACAACACTAACTAGAAGCAATCACGTCTGAAATGTGTGCATTCAAGTATGAACTGGGTGCATTCAAGTGCAAACAGGGCGCATTCAAGTCCAAATTAGATTTAAGTCCAAACTGAAAACATTCAAGTCCAAACTGAGCACATTGAATTGATTGTGTTCACGATACATGTCAAACTGGATGTAATACATACACATCCCTCATCTTCCATTTATCTTCCCTCCTCACTCATTTTATTCCATTTTATTTTTCTCCTCTCTCCTTTTATACCCCTTTAATCTCCATCTATTTTTATTTTTTTTCAAATACGGTAATATGTCTTGTTGGAAAGAAAATTATGTAAGGATTGTAATGATTTTTGTTTCATGAAAAATCAAAAGTTATAAGTAAAATAAAAAATAAATAAAAATAAATAAATAATAGTTATTAAGAATGAGAGAGAATGAGTGGGTGAGGAGAATTGGGGACCATGTCGACATTTTCGCCCGTGCGTGAAACACCTCCAAATTTACTGTATCAGACTTGCTGTCCTAATTATGTCCCAAAATATCCTAGTCGTTCATTTACCAAAAATTCATTCTAAAAAAAAGTTAATGAGGTGTGCATAAGGCTGAAATTAACATGGACACCTTGGATAGCAAACTTAGGACAGCAAATTTGAATCGGCGTGAAATGTGCATATTCCCACACAAAGGAAATAAAGTTCTTAATTAAATTACAAATACACACAAACGGAAAGGACCAGAAAAGAGAAAAGGTTGAAGTAGGCACGAGGCTACACGACACCGTACCAGGACCACACGAGGGTACTGGATGCTGACGCAATGTCGCGTTGGAATACCACATCCTCACACGTCCGTACGTGTAGATGTTTCCACGTCGGCTAATTTAATTTTCTCATGTTAATTTAAAAGGAATTAAAAGCATTATATACTATTCCAGGTGGTATCACGTGAAACAGAGAACATTGATTGAATAAATATCTGTATACTTAAGAATCAGATGTTTCTCGACATTCTAGACGTGAAATTTTGATACCTGATATATTCGTTTTTGAAGCCAGCTGGTCCTTTTTCGGGAAGTTGTGTATGATCATGAAGATAAAAGTTACATACATGCAGTATGTGAAAATGAGATAGGTGTATTCGGTTCGGTAAGGTGTGTTTTACTTGACTCGTTTGGAAAACTGTTTGGATATGTTGTTGTTGGCAAGACCAAGATGGACAAGATAAAAGGAAAAAACAAAGAAAAAAAGAGTAGCACATGGAGAAGGTATAAGCATTGTGTTTTGTAGAAAAAACAGATGGACTCATTTCTGATTACTGGATTACCAACTCAGCTATCGTAGTATGTGTCAGGCAGGTTACTACTCAGATAGTATCGGGGATGCTAATTATTTTTTTTCAAATTTATGATAAAAAAAGTGATAGACAGAAACATTTTGATAGGGGGGAATGTACACATATCGACCAATATGACATTGGAAATAATAGTCCTTTTCTATTAGGCACCAATAATATCCTTGAGGTCAATGACATATATAAATGGCATATCTTCAATTTTTCTAGAGCTTTAGCAGTAACTTGGATCTAAACCAAGAAATAATGTGTAACGGGGTCAAAACCCACTTGCATTTAAATCAAGGCGGATGCTCCAAGAGTGGGTGACTCTTCAGGTGATAAGAAAAGATTGAATATCGAAGTATCTTGAAAAACGTTCAAAAAATCAAGTGATTATGCTGCCAATGACTTGGAGTTATGTTGACTACGCTTTTGAAATGATTGATGGCTGAAATAATTTTAAATGTACTATAGGGGTACATTAGAACGACTTTGAAATTATATGACTAGTTGAGAAGGATTTAATGCGACTTTATTTTATATACAATTTTATGACATTAATTAAGAAATGAAAATAAGTGGCAAATGTTAGTTTGAATTTTTTTAAAGTTAGACCTGGTGGTTTTGGATTACAATTAAATTTTCATGTGATTTGAATAATTAGATCATAATGATTGAATATCATGAGGTGAGACTGATTATATGAATTCCAATTGTTCTTATGCTGGAACTGTACTAATCTTAGCACTATATCGGAAATATTTTTCACTATGTGCAATACGACTTAACATCATTATCTATGTAGGAAACTAATTATACCATTTCTTTAATTTTTTTTCTATAGACATGAAATGACATACAACTTTAGACATCTAATGGTTTGTAGGATATCATGGAGATTTTTTTTCGATATGAACCAAAGTAGAGAACTAATATAGATAAATTAAAATAACTTGATGGAATTATAGTTCCCAAAGATATCTTATACAAAATCATGTATATTGATATTTGTAATTTCTGTCTCATAAATACTTACAATAAACATAAAAATCTCCATAGGAAATGATTATAATGAAATGCTTGCGTACGTTTCAACTTATTCGCAACGAGATATTGTAAGTTATATTATAAATCTATCAAAAGAAATTGTCATGAAATGTCATGATATCCTCATGTTCGAGTTACGGACTTAGCAAATCTCAATTACTTATAAACTTAGACACAACCACAACTTCATTCCGAAAAGATTGAAATCAAGATGATGGTGAAAACCCTTTCAACACTCGCATATACTCAACAATATATAACTCTTAACACCTTCTCACAATTTGGTATTGCTACAATCAAGTGACGAATGTGATGATAAGTCTATATTAAAGATAATAATAACATCATGAAAATTATTTCTTTAATGATGTGAAACCACCTCAATGATGAGTCACAATTGTGAATTCCCCTAATAGTGTGAACTAATCCCCTAATCAACTACTCATACATCCGAACGAACGTGTATGCTCATGCAAAGGCCACCATTCGTGATAGTACCAAGTTGACGCACACAACTACAAATTGATCTCGGGTCCCCACTCTTGGGAGTCTATGCCTTCTCCACCAAGCTAAAAAACATTATGGAAATAAAGAAAGGATGAGATTATAAAATAGGTGTGTAAATGTAAAAATATAGAACCTGTTTTGAATCCAAATAATCTCATGATGATTAAATTCATAATTTTTATTTAAATAACATATTTATATGATCATCTCTATTTCTTTTGGCACTTAATATTAACATGCATTGCACATGCACTTTTACTAGTATACATTTATGTATGTCAAAATGGGTTAGGTGTATTCCGTTTGGTAAGGTGTGTTTTACTTGACTCGTTCGGTAAACTATTTGAATACGTTCTTGTTGTTGGCAAGACCAAGATGGGCAAGACAAAGAAAAAGAAAAATGAAAAAAGGAGTAGCACATGAAGAAGGTATCAACATTGTGCTTTGTAGAAATGAAAGATGAATTCATTTCTGATTATGAGATTATCAACACAGCTATCGTAGTATGTGTGAGGCAGGTTACTACGCGATAGTATTGGAGATGCTAATTATTTTCTTTCAAATTTATTATAAAAAAGGTCATAGATATAAATATGTTGATACGTAGAATATACACATACAGACCAATATGACTATCATTGATGGAAATAATAGTCATTTTCTATTAGGCGCCACTAGTATCCTTGAGGTCAATGATATACATTAATGTCATATCTTCGATTTTCTAGTACTTTAGGAGTCACTTGGATCTAAACCAAGAAGTAATGTGTAACGGGGGCCAAAATCCACATGCATTTAAATCGAGGTGGATACTCCAAGAGTGGATGACTCTTCGGGGGATAAGAAGAGATCAAATATCAAAGTATCTTGAAAAATGTTCAAAAAATCAAGTGATTATGCAAACAATGTCTTAGAGTTATGTTGACTAGTCTTTTGGAATGATTGATGGCGGAAATGATTTCAAATGTATTATAGAGATATATAGAACAACTTTGAAATGATATGACTAGTAGAGAGGGATTTAATATGACTTTGTTTTATGTACATTTCAATGACATTCATCAAGAAATGAAAATAAGTGGCAAATGTCGGTTTGAAATTTCTAAAATCTAGACCTAGTGGTTTTTGGCTATAATTAAATTTTCATATGAATTGAATAATATGGTCATAATGATTGAATATCACAAGCTGAGATTGATTATATGAATTCTGCTTGTTCTTATGCTGGAACTATATTAATATTAGCACTCTAACACATTGGATATAGATCCATGCTTTGTTTAGCTAAGTTAAATCTTGGGTCTGACCTATGTGGAAGGCGAGCTCTAGGTTCAATCCTTAGATGCTCATCTGTTAGGCATTTACTTGTCTTTAAACTTCGATTTTATGGTAATCGAGCAACATTCTAATGTTATGTTGTTATGTTGACCATTATGATGAAGTCCTCATTTACTTGTAGAGTTTGGGAGGGAGAATGACCTCGACCCAAAAGGAGATACTCCCTTTGCGTGGTATAGATTTTGTTCTTACAAAGATGAAGTGATGAGGCTTGGAGGGGGGAGGCTACCAGATTTCTATATCGCCTGAGACCCATCTTGGGATCTAGCTCGCATCACTTCAAGGATGTGTTGGGATTTCTCTTCCTAGTCATTAAAAAGATGGAATTCTTGTATATGCTATATCAATGAGGCAAGAGTGAGGAGAGGGTTCACTGAAGACTCTCAATGCCCGCGGTTTAGGAACAAGACTGAATCTTTACTGCATGTTTTTGTCACATGCTTGGAAAGTAGGAAGCTGTGGAAGTTTATACATAACTCTACTAAGATCGAGCTGAAACAAGCCCAAACATTTGGGAATTGGCTCAGTGCTAATATGAGGAAGACGAAAGACACCTCAAGATGGAACGTTTGGCTAGCCATTACGATTTGGAAGATATGGAGTCGATGCAATGTAGTGTTTCAGGATGCATGGATTAGTGTCAAGGGATTGTATGCGTCAATTAGGTAGGAGGTGAAGGTCTGTAGGAAGGCATTCACAAGGGAGACGATATCGAAAACTCCTACTGAAGAACCAAAATGGGGACCTCCGAGAGATGGACAAGTGAAGTTGAATGTAGATGTTGTAGTGAAGAGGAAGCAGATGTCGACAACATTTGTTATTCGAGACCACAAAGGAAGATGGCTAGGAGGAGGGTATGACCAAGGTACTATCTTAGACATCCTCAAACCAGAACTGAGAGTTATTGCCTATGACATATAGGAATGCCAAGGAATATTCAACAACATTCAGGTCGAATTGGATAGCAAGACTACAATCAACATGATACAAAGTCGGATGGATATCCCGGTACGATGTAAGCATGAGTGTCTTTCCATTACGAAGATTGTAAGGTCCTTTCATTTGGTAGAGTTTAGCTTTAAGAAGCGTTCCTATAATAAGGTAGCAGATAGTATTGCCAAATGGGGTCGACTTCAAGGAGGACTTAGGGGTAGATGGAAGCAATGTCCAGACTTCCTCTCGGATATGATCATAGGGGAAGCTACATTGAGTCATACCTTGTATTTGAATGGTGATGAGCGTGTAATAAGGGAACAAGATGAATAATAAGATCCCCATGTATTTATTAAAAAAAAAGTGGTATAATTTCCAATGGATTTCATGCTTATACTTCCCCTATCATAAAATTCTAAGAAAATAGAATACCAATTAGAAAATAGCTTGTAAATGTAAACTATGAAAATAGAAAATAATGAACTACATGAGTGAACCATCTAATAGGTCTTTTGATGCATCAATCTAGTAGATATCATAGACTTGCACAAAGTTCTTTTTTTGTTATATAAATTAAAAATGATTCTTAAAGATAATGCTAACATATAAAAAGCTACCAGATCTTATACAAAACCAATATTAGGTAAGAATTTTAATGTTTGAACATAAAATACTTTATTTTCTTATATAGCAAATCTTGGTCTAAAACCTCAAAAGAATATGTCATGTATAGATTCCAGTTATGACTATATGTAGGAAATTGCATATTAAGTTCATAATATTTTGTAGAAGACAACATAGAAATCTAAGATCAATTGCAACAATATAATTCTATTTAGTATGATGTATGGCCCTAAATTCATTTTATAAATCCCTTATCTTGTTAGGTGTTTAGCAATTTGGGTTATTGTCTACAGAACCTAATGTTCAAAAACGTTGAAGTATTCCTCCATTAATGATGGAAAAAAATGAAATAATACATACACAAAAATGACTTGAGTTGAACCCATAAATGCATTAAACTACAATCAATATTAGATCTAATTAGACATACATGTTTTCTTTAACTAGATTTGGCAATATTATTGAAGAACTCCAGTATCATAAAAAGGGACTCTAAAGTCTGTTTATGGTGTATTCTCCTTGTAATGGTTACTAAACTAATGCTAGCTATAGTTCAAGTCTCCAACTTAAACAATTTCAAATTTATGAATGTGGTGTGTCTCTACATATGATTATATCAATTTCATAGATTGTATATCTTTTATTTTTTGTTTAGATATCATATTATGATGAAAATCATGTAATATTAGATAGGAATAGAATAAGTTTTGGATGACTTGGCATGATGAGCCAACTAGGAAGAATTAATGAGAACCCATATAGTTGTTGATCATTTAGCATCACAAAAATAGATTCACTTGGAATTTTAGAGGTTGACGATGCATGAGATACAGTGGACCTTAGTTTGATAGTAATCCATTTTGGCTCCAAATAATTACATCAATATGACCATAACCAATATTGCATGTTTGTGAATTTTTGTTCGTGACTTTTAGATTTAATGTGTATATGCTACATATTATCAATGTGTGGTGTTTGGGTATATATATTTAAATATATGTATATAAAACCCCTCAAATAAGATATTAAGTATTAGATGCTTTCTAATGTTCACCACACATAAAAACCTATGGTCTATGTATCAACACATTAAACTATGGTGAAGTTTCTATATTGGGAAAGTGTGAGAATAGTTATATGGGTCTACAAAAGAAAGGTATAAATTGTATTTTATTTCCCTATGGGTCAGACTCAAATAGGTAATTTTTATATGATTAAGCACCTAGAGTCATATATATGGTTTTTACAAGGGGTTGTGTAACCATCTATATAGATTTTATTATATGTAATTCCCAAGAGTTGCGTACCTAAATAGTCATGTTGTGGGCAATCAACCAAAGATGACTCAAAGACTTGATGAAATTCTAATTTTACCTCACTAGAAGATTGTGCGATGAATCTTTTCTAAATTAATAGTGAGGGCTATTTTTTTACACCTATTTTTTTCTCACACAATAGAAATTCATGATTAAAGTTAAATATCTAGAAATTGATGTAGTTCAATCTACATTTCACATACTTTATCATCCTCTTACATTTATCTCAATTTTTCTATATACATTTCACCTATTTTTACCCTGTTCAGGGCTTTAAAGAAATCTTATTTTTAGACTAAAATTGAAATTTACTCATAAATTCTACCTTTTGCGACAATTTTTCCTAAATTCCTCAATTGAACTATCCTGAATAAAATACTTCCTTTTTCTCCTTGGGTACTAAATTTTTTTGTGCGGTAAATATGAGGAAAATCTTGAGTTACCTTTATTTCATTTATTTTATTTGGAATCTATGGGTTTCCATGATTTTGTGATGATCATTCATGATTCTACAAGAAAATGAATAGGGAAACAGGTTGCATCGTGCTCGGGCCACCTTATGGATCAGATAAATCCACTAGTGACACATAGAGGATTGCCTCGGTCCACATGTAACACAACTTATGTGGGTGTTAGTGACACACCATTTTTGCTTACTTGGTAAGAGTTCACTATTAATCCAAAAAGCTATAGTTAATGTGCCTGCTGTGAGTAGCCTGAAGAGGAAACAATTGAGCATCTGTTGTTCGAGGGACAGTTGGCCAGAACCCTCTGGACAAGGTTTTTTGACATTTTTGAGTCTAGACCTCGGTCCATTGCTAGCCTGAAGTTGTTGAAGCCTTCCACAATCTTGGGGGTGTGGATTCAAAATGAGATGATCATTCTTATACTCTGCATGATTTAGCGAGCTAGATGTGATATGCGCTTTCAGTAGAAGAAATATAGGCCCGAGAAAGTGTGGGATGAGATCTGTTTCATTCTTAATAGAAATGTGTCTAAGAAAAACCTTAGAAGAAAAGAAAATGCGCCGTTCTTTGAAAAGTTGGGAGCTAAAGGAATTGACATCAACATCTCTAGAATCAGGTCCATTAGTTTGATCAGATGGGTACCTCCTGATATGGCGAACTTAAAGTTGAACCTGACCATCAGAACAGGCAAAGATGCAGTGGGCTCTCAGTGTCGATGGACAACCGGGATTATCAGAAATAGGCATGGGTATGTGAGGCTCGCATTCAGATTTTGGCTGTTGGAGAAGAACTACCATGTGGCGTACTTGCAAGCGTGTCTCGTTGCTTTGAATATTTCTAATGATCATAACTTGACGATCTCATGTTTCGAGGTTGATGATTGGAGAACACATGACTGCATATGGAATGGAGCATTGGGTCCATGGAGAGCAGCTCCATATCTTTCTGAAATCATAAATGTGATCACAGAAGAAGCGATATTGGGTTTCTTGGTCCCTAAAGTTATCAACTCCACACCCAGCTGCTTGGGGAGGTGGGGTAATCAGCTCGAGGGGGGTGAAGTGTGGACTGAGCAGATGAACCTCCCTATGTGGGTTAGAGGTTTGATTTACCTGGAGAGAAAAGGAATTCCATATATCACTACGAGATGGACTAATATTAGCTGAGGGAGATAGGGTGATATGTCTTGTTTTGCGGGGTTCCCTTGTAATGAAGGAAGGATGTATTTTGCCCATCGCGGATCATGGGATGAATATAATAGATCCGAGATTATTTAAAAAAAAAAGCTATAGTTAATGATGGAGTCCATTCCTCATTCTTCCCATTTTCCACATTAATATTTTTATCCACAATATGTACTAAATCATAGGTAATGTTGTCAAACTTCAATATTACACATCTTCCAATGAAAATTGTCAAGGGGCAAGCCTTGGCCGATTAGCTAGTGGACTACCCATTGTTGGAAGAAGCAAAGCATGAATACGAGATCCCAAACAAAGACATAGGGATGATCAATCAACCTGACATGGAGACTCTTCCAAGCACAGACTTGTGGACAATCTTCTTCGATGGGACTATAAATTGAAAAGGATCTATAATAGGCATAGTCCTTTAGAATCACCAACGAGAACAACTACTCATGTCAAGACGATTGGAATTCGACACCACTAACAATGTGCAGATTATGAATGTTGCATCTTAGGACTCCATCTCAGATGAAAACAAGGGGCACCACACATAAAAGTCTAGGGTGACTCCCTCCAAAATAACTAGAAGACACACCATCATAACAATGATGCCATATGATGAACATATGTGTACTCTAACTCGATATTTTGAGTACATCTCTTTTCACTTCATCAGAAGAGAACACAACACATTTTTTGATGCTTTGATAGCCCTCACTTTCTCGATTAACATCCAAGGATTCCATACCTTCTCTATTGAGACAAAGACAAACTCTCAACATGCCTATTGCATGGTCATTGACAACATTCCTAATGATGACAAAAATACTTGGTTCCATGGCATCAAGATGCATCTATCACACCATGAAATTCATGAAAGCCTCTCACAAAGAGTGAAGAAGGCACTCAAATGACAAGCTGCACAATATGTCCCTCTCACAATATGTCCATGCACATTTTTTGAGGTAGAATGTCTTTAGGATTGAATCTACTGCCTCAACACCCTTGAAGTAAAGATCATAAGATCTTTGCATCATGCAAAATGTTATCAATACACATTCAACAAGAGGGTTGAGTGACTTGGTTTTGTGCATCATCCAGAAGAATGATTCTAGGAGCAAGATTAGGGAGGCGCCATACATCATCCACAACATCTACGATTGGGGTGTCTTGCACCTAAAGGACATGGATGGAGTATTCATCTTTATCATACAAATGACACCCTCATCAAGAACTCTACTACTGATGATCAAGCTTTAATGAAAAACATCCACTTGCATAGAGCCATTTAAGGGAGTTGAAATCTCCCACACCTCTAGAAACCACCTAAAATCTATTTAAGTACCTAATTGTGCCCCTCATGCAGATAAATGCAGAAAGGTCAAAGTATAACCTAGGGCCTAGGAAAAAGGATAAAAAATATTTCCTAAGGCCGCACCGGTTCTCCAACATAAAAATAACTCCTTGAAATATGCACACCCTAACAAAATACACCCAAATATTGTTCGTGATTGCAACAAAGGCTAGGAGAAACCCAATGATCAACATCATGAGAGGTTGGAAAAAGCTATGAGTCCCTAGAAGCAAGTTATAGCTGACCCTCACACTTAAAATTCAGACACCTACACCTAGGTTGACATCATAAAACCAACATCTCTCATGGTCAACCTAAAAAGAAAGGACATTAGGTAGAAGGTAGAAGTTTAATTTCCTTGCGACTATCTGTTCTTTGTCTTATAAATAAAAAGTGAGAGTAAACTATGCAAAAAATAACCTAAGAGTTATGAGGTGGGAAACCCTCACTAGGAAAACCTAATTCATTCCACACATCATCTCCCTAGAATGAGGGTTCACCTTCAAATGGAATAGACCACAAATGTTCAGAGGGAAGAAACACCTATCATTAGATTGAGAGGGAGATAGCTTAGTAACACTTGGGGTTTCAACCTTTTGACTTCATTTATGGCGTTATATGAGAAGGAGGTGATCTTGATGAAGTCCATGAAAGTCTAGATTCATCCCAATTGGCAGACTTGTTGGAAAGGAAGTCATATCTCTATGCACCTTGAGGACCTACGTACAAACACAAAATTTTGAATATCATGGAGAGATTACCCATAGTTTTTCTAGTATGATATAAACAAAGAAATATTTATTACAAAAGAAAAATATTAGCATAGTCTTATTTTCTCATTCTTTGAAACAAGAAAATAAAAAATAAGAAATCATAAGAAAAAAATAAATATCATTGTGTTTTCCAGAAGAGTCATAGGTCACTACCACAGGAGGCATCAATGCAAGCCGTATCAGATATTTGGGAGTGAAATCCTTTCTTATAGGGAATGAATCACTAGTTAATTTCTTCCATTTGAGCCACATTCGTTCCACCTTCTCATGATCTTTTTGAGAGACTACCATCATATTTTTGAGAAAAGGGGGAAAGCATCAACTTAGCACATACATTATCAATGATTGAACTTAACACTAATAGTGTGTAGTATTCAACACAACTCTACAGACCTGGCAAGATAATCAACCACAGAAAATCAGGCATGGCCATACTGTAGGATGAGTTATCAAGATGAAATTTCATTCATCTCTAGTGAACATCCTCAGACTTCAAACTCATAAGCCACCTAGCCAGGTGACCATCCAACTGAAGGGGCTCTCTAATCCAAATATCCTTTGATAGAAAAATTTTCACCATGCTATAATCAAGGTTTGAAGACTCTTTCAATATGTAAGTAGCAAAACACTTTCCCAGATAAAACTACAAAACCTTAAAGGGTTCCCTCATCTTCCCACTCAACAAGGCCTCATCCATACATTCATACAATTTAATCAATATCAAAGGAACAATGGTCTCCTTCCTCCAAGTGTGGCTACTACTCTAGTGGAAACAATTGTAGCTCGCCTGATAGTCTCCCAAAAGAACAACTCCTCCAGGATGATCAAATTATATCCTAGCATGTGAGGCATATCAGAAGAGTTGTCACCATGTAGTGATTCACTCTTAAATGACTCCCACATGGATGCCATCTGAATAAAATGACCATCACTAGTTTTTCATCAAGTATCTTGGGAATTAGTTATGCCAAGAAGACTCCCCATATAAGCAACCCATCTTGACTTCTTTGGTACCACATGCTAGTATTCACACAAAGGAAACCATTTTATATTAACCTTATCTTCCAAGTGGGAGTCTACTGACATCCCCAAAGTGGAAGAAGTGACATAGAAGATCCCAAAAGGGGATTTATGTCGACATCAACTCCCTCGACTCAAGAACATATAATAGATGATGAATATGAGGGGTCATGCCAAGGCTCACCAGCTCAACTTGTTTAGTCTCAAAAAGATCAGTAATACAATGATGCACAGAATACAAATTGTTGGGAGGACTCCATGGAATTGGGATTTCTCATTTTTACCTCTCTCCCATGACTCCGAGTTATGGAAGTCAATATGTATGGTGAAGATGAAAGAATATAGCCTTAATGTTGGTATGTATGCTGATGGAGACAATAATATGGTGATTGTATTGGGTCATTATATACCTAATTCGATAATCATAAAGGTAATTTCGTATATTATGTTTGTATCAACCATCAAATGATGACACATATAAAATATATGTCTAAAGAATGATGTGACGTGATGAGATATGTCTTCAAGTTGAGAACATGAACAATGAGATCATATGTATGATAAGAGTGCATACATTCTTGTTATGTCTGTAGTTATATTTTTGTGGAAGAAAAATAGACAATAGTAATACATGAGACTAGAATGTGTTTTGACTAATGATACATTCTCATTTTTCATGATATGTGATATCAACTCAAAAACATAGGAACTTGTTATAATACAATGTATCAGACAGACCCACCTTTAGATCGATATGTAGCGATCATTGAATGGTAGTCAGAATCAACTCTCATAGTGATAGTGGTGGTTGTGGTTCTTAGATGTAAAGTCACTAAACTCATCACATGTCATACTATGTATTTGAAGTCATCAAACATGTCCTTGAATAAGGGTTCCCATTAAGGTGATGATGGGCACACTGTAACACATGTGGATTCAATGTGAGTGATGAAGATGTGATTTGTCCCTTCTACAAGAGATTGATATTCAGGACACTTGATAATTGAGACTGAGAAATGTATGGCCATATTAATTTGACTAAATATGTGATATGTGAGCTCACATGCATCTCAGACAGCCTACTCTAGTTCAAGGAACATGGATAGAACATTGTCCATGACTCAAGTTAATTCTGAATACTAGTGACAAAGGAACTATACGATCATGATAACACTGATCAGAGATTGTAGATTGAATATTTCTCAAACTTTCCAAATGACTTGGGTAGCAATGATGTGTTGCTAGATATTTCTCATTGTTTGTGATGTCATAAGTTAGTTATGGACATTCACTACCAACATAACCTATAGGGTCACACAAATAGGATGCACTTAGAATAAGAGTTTATTCGTGAATGATGTTTAACTTGATTACCAAAGTGTTTAGGTATTCAATTAAACAACTGAGGTTGAAAATTGACTGGTTGAACTATGAACCGGTCGATTCAAATGTCAGATCCCTTCAAATAACATTGGTTGAATATTGCCATATCTGGATAAGTGAAACAACCATTTCACATATGAAATGACCATTTCATGATGTGAACCAACCGTTTATGATATGAAATGTCTATTTCATGATATGAAATGACTATTTCAAGGGTGAAATGATGGGTTCATCATCTGGATTGTCTGGATCAATGATCAATTTGATTAGATCAAGGATTGATGCCAATGGCATGATTGTGCATTAATCCAATATTGAATGTCAATATGTTCAAAAATAATAAATCATATATGCAGACCGATTTAAAGATTGAACCAACTAGTTCACATGTGAACTAACCAGTTCATCATTTACAACTCCTAGAAAATTCATGAAATTTTGTCTCTTTTACTCCCAGATGGATTGGAAACCCTGACCATGGCCTTCATATAAATAGAGGGTTATTGGGGTCTTCCTAGATACATCAATAACCTCCAACAATTGTTTCCTCTCCAGCTGTGGTAACCTGAGAGAAATGAAAAAATTGTACCTATCAAAGTGAGAAATGTCAAGGGAGAGACAATTGGTAGAGCAAGTTGGCGCTATCACATTGACATTCGAAGGGACAACTCCTTCCTATTAGCTTTGGTAGCACAATGTGTAGTTCCCGAGTTCCCAATGGTCTATGTGGACTACTCTAGAGATGAGATGCACTTGTTGTGCTAGTAGGACACAGAAAAATGCAGTCTGTCATCATCAACCAGGGATTTGTTGTTTTGTCCAGGAGCAACTTGAAGAAAGTCACACACTACTTCAAAGGATTGTCGTTGGACATGCTCCAAGACCAAGTATATCTCTTTCTAACTTCCTTCCAAGATACATTATTGTTGACGTGATCACGTTGATAAGAAAATTAGGCATAAAATGTTTTGCTTCTGCTTCCATATATGTCGCCCATATTTCCCAAAAGTGGTGTCAAGGCCATGTGAATTTACGATGTATCTGGATTCAAATCTATATGAAGAGATTTACTTTATTGCATGCGATGCGAATATTGAAATGATCAATGTGTAAAACCTATTATATACCAAATATGATTCCCACGCACACACACACACATATATATATATATATTTATATATATATAGTGTATGTTTTCATTGCCCGCGCGGGTACTGTAGCAGAGCTTCCCGTTTCATAAAATGTGGTGGCATTTATTGTAAATAAGCCAAAAAAGTAGGGATGTGCTAGTACTTATAGAAGAAACACATTCACGAATCATTCTCCGCCTGAAAACCCTAATTCCGCCTTCTTCCCGCTCAAGAACTCCAAAATTCATCCATCTTGGTCTCCACTCTCCAACCCCAACTGCCGAATTCTTCGGCCTGTGGTCTACATTGCCCATAATTTGGGCGATTTGGTCTGTACTTGCGCTGTTGTGTGTGACGTTCTTCTCCGCTGCAACATTCACCGCTGTTTCAGCCGCAACTGCTTTTTCTAGTCTCTGCCGCTGAGATCAAAATGGGGAAAACAAAGGTTAAAGCAAAGAAGGCGACAGGAAAGGGAAGTACAAAAATAACGGATAGTGAAGATTTGTTGAGCAAGCACTATGAAGATGTGGACAACATGGTAGAAGAGGTAGTTGCAACCATACTACAAGGAGATGAAACGGGCAAGAGTATTGAAGATCACAACTTACATGCTATGCTGAGAAAAGAAAAGAAAGTTAAGAAGAAGAAATACAACGTTGAGAAAACTGACACTCTCTAGAAGACATCTGGAGATGACAACGCATTAGGGGACAAACCATCTGATGACGTTACTGAGAAACAATTGGTTGTAGTGCATGAAGATATTGAAGAGCCAGAAACTGACAACGCATCAGGGGAGAAACCAGCTGATGACGTTACTGAGAAATGATTGGCTGTAGTGCATGAAGAGACTGAAGAGCAGAAATAGAAGATGCTGAAGAAGTTGAACATGATGAAGCAGAAGATCACAAATGAAACCAGAACAAAACTTTGGAACAAAAAACTAAGCAAAAAGGAAAAGCAAAAATTATAGAAGAAGGTAATATTGATTATTTTTACACTTCTATACGAAAGTGTAACTTGCTGGACTAAAGAGTAACGGTGCTGAAAATAGAGTAACTTGTAGCAACCTAAGAGTATTTATGAGTATATAAAAAGTAACAAAATCAACTACAAAGTAACTTGGTTAACAGAAAACATATCTACATATAGTGGAAAGTAACTTCGAATTAACTTGGTTAGTCAGGTATTTCTATTAGAAGACATGGCATTTTATGTTCATATTGTACTCAATCTATTTATGTACATTTATGTTAGCATAATCAATCTAATACCCCACAAACTCACATGATCTACAAATGATGACTGAAAAGTAAATTTACTGAATACGACGTAACTCTGAAAAATGAATAGTAACTCTGAAATTTAAAAAGTAACTACCTAAAATTGAACAATAACTTTGATCTAAGAAAAGTAAACCACATTTGCAAATCTATTACTGTACTATGTGAGAAGGAAAGTAACTAGATGAACTAACAAGTAACTATATGTACTCGATATATTTATGTACATTTATGTTACATAAAGTAACTGAAAAGTAACTATGTGAGAAGGAAAGTAACTAGATGAACTAACAAGTAACTATATCGACATGAAAGTAACTCTCTGGATCAAAAAGTAACTCTTATACATCAAATAGTAAATTTGATCCAAGAAAAGTAAACCACATTTGTAAATCTGATAATGTACTATGTGAGAAGGAAAGTAACTAGATGAACTAACAAGTAACTATATGTACTCGATCTATTTATGTACATTTCAGGGCATTTTATGTTCATACTGTACTCCATCTATGTATGTACATTTATGTTAGCATAACCAATCTAATACCCCACAAACTCACCAGATCTACAAATGATGACTGAAAAGTAAATTTACTGAATACGACGTAACTCTGAAAAATGAATAGTAACTCTAAAAGTTAAAAAGTAACTACCTGAAAACAAGAGTAATTGTGACGGATAGAAAATAACATGATGAACTGAAAAAGTAACACTGAAAGCTAAAAAGTAACTAGACAAATTAACACAAACTTTTTCATATAGATGCAGGTACAGGAAAGCTTTTCCATAGATGCTACATAAAAAGTTACAACAACATACAAAACAACATGTTGTTTGGCACAAATCAAATGAGGATGATGAAGTCAACCACATTTGCAAATCTGATAGCCATGCCTCATCTTACTGTAGATGTAACTCTTTTAGAAGATTTGATAGAGAGATATGTTGAAGATGACAAGTTCATGTTAGCACCAGGTTTTGAGGCGAGGATGACTGTAGATGATGTAGGAGTGATACTAGGTTTTCCTAGTAAAGGTATGGATATAGTTCCACAAAAGCAATCACATATTGTAAGAAAAATATGGGAGGATTTTGCTAATGCAACAAGAGGAAAAGATAAAGTTGGTGAAAGTAGTAAGAAAATAAGAGGGAAGGATTTGTTACACAAGGAGAACTTGAGTAAACTCTGGCAGGAATTTGCGAAGAACGACTCTGAAGAAAACTACCAAAATATGTATCGTGCATGGATGTTGCACTTGTTAGCAACATTCCTTTTACCGTACACTAGCTATTGTGCCCCCATTTACCTTCTACATTATTTGGATGATATAACTGCTACAGGGCAGTTAAACTGGGCAAAGTTAGTGCACGGCAACATATTCAAGAGAATGAATGTTTTAAGTGAGAATATAAGGATGAGGAGAAGAGGGGAAACCAGCAAAAGAACACTCTACACAACTGGATGTGTAATGTGCTTGTGTGTAAGTGACACATTGCATAGTTACTTTGGTTACATTAAACAACCATATATGAACATTTAAAACACGGATTTATACTTTTCTTGTCAACACAGGTTGGGGCTTATGAATTAACAGGGATAACAGAGCCTACATTCCTTGAGGCAAAACCACAAATAAAAAGATGGGAAACTCCTATTAAGATGGTGAAGGATTTTAAAAGTTTGGACAATGACAATGTAAGAATTAGTGTGGGTAAAGTGAAAATAAATATGCCAATTAATATAAGAGCTTTATAATAAATTGTTAACTTTTGTGCACAGGTTTCTGTAGTGTTGAAGAAGGATGACAATGATGATTGGGAAGCTGCAAAGGAAGTGAAAGATTTGCCTTATTATCTCGCAGAAAATAAAGCCAAGAGAAAGGTAGTTAGTAAGAAGATACTTACATCAAATAACACAAGCAGAGAAGTCTCAGGAAGCTTGGAGAATAGAGTATTGATTCTTGAGGACGAACTGAGACTGTAGAAGGAAACATGCAACAGAATTGCCCTAGAAGCTTTTACTGCTCTAAGAGAAGAAAATGAGTAGTTGAAGAGAAGACTAGAGGAAGTTGAAGCTGAAAATAGATTGCTAAGGAATCAAGTTGACAATCACAAGCATTCACAATCTGCAGCTACACCAACTCCCAATTTCATTGAGAATGAAAGTTGGCATTCAGATGATTTAAGTGTAATAAGACAGAGGACACAGGATTTGAAGAAAAAGTTGTTGGAAATGTAGCAACATGGACCTAAACAAGACAGAACAAGATTGAGCAAGCTTCTACTAAGGAGAAAAGTAGTGGAGAAAATGACAGAAAATGTACCACAAGATTCAAAGAAAGTAGAAGAAGATCGATCTGAAGAAACCAAAGAACCAACACAAGATGAAATGAAAAAAGATCCATCTAAAGAAGATCCAGCTGAAGAAAAATACACAGAAGAAAAAGAAGAACTAGTTGATAAAAAAGATCCAACATAAGATATAATGGAAAACATAATGATGGATATAGACAATGAAGTTGGAGTGAATGAGAAGGAGATAAATTCTGGTGAAGTTGAGATGAAAAGAACTAAAATGTTGAGAAAGAGGAAGGGGAAGATGCAGACGGGCATTAGGAGCATAGAGGAAAATATCAAGATAAGAAAGCATGCACAGGTAAAATTTGTTTTGTAATGGTGCTCGTTCCATCAATGAAGCAACTGTCTGATCTGAAAAGTAAAGTATGTCATCCATAAAGTAACTATGTTAATATAAAAAGTAACTGTGATAATGATAGAGTAATATTATGGAATGTAAAGCAATATTATGGACTAAACAGTACAGTAACTGTAATAATATATGTCTCTTACATAGACTACTAACCAAAATTTTTACTTCAAAAATAGCAAAAGAATTCGACATTCATAGGATTCGAGCACTTTAGACCAAAGGAAATGAAATAGGATGTCAAAGAATTTATTGACAACATTGATGAAGTGTAAGTAGATACTTTTTAAAGTTCTATCAGTCACATGTTTATTATAAATTAGTTGATCAATCCATAAATTTCTATCTCACATCTTCAGTATGAATTCTTTTGAAATAAAAATAAAAATGCACAGGTCAAGAAGAGAATGGATTTTTGGAAAGGAAGCATGGTGCATGGGAAAGGACTTATCAACACTGTTGTTTAAAGATAAGATGATGCAGTCTCCTGTAAGGAATGGAATATTAAACATTTATTATGAAATTATAGATTGCTAATTGATGTTTGTGCATTTTCAGATAATGGATTGCTTTGTACAAATGTTGAAAGAGACAACAAGCAGAAAGAGGAAGAAGGGGCTGCTTTCATGGCATTACTTGAGTATTTATGTTCTGGTAAGACAAACAAACTATCATACTAGATTACATTTATCACAACAAGGCCACTAAAGGTTGCAGAAAAGTAATTCACAATATAGTTTTTACAGCAAAAGCTAAACATGATGGTGGATGAGATAACACGCAAAGAGATCGATATGATGTCACAACTCTTCAATGTACCTGACAAGGAATTCATGACAATGGACTCCGTGTTTACAATACTTAACAACGACAATCACTGGCACTTGCTTGAAGCAAGTTTTAGGGATGGGGTGCACATGTCTTATAATTCAATGTCAGGAAGTTCAAAATCTGAGAAAGAAGTGAATAGATGGGTAAGGAACAAAAAAGAAACACTGTTAGAAAATAGTTGAATGAAATAGTGTAGGTTACATTATACTTATGAATGTTTTTTTGTGCATGCAGGTGGGGTTCGTTCATGAATTCTTCAGGGGGGTGCCTAAGCATGGAAGTCAATTGTCTCAATGGGCAATAGAGTACCCTGATTTCCCCCAACAAGAAGATGATGATGTTGACTGTGGAGTCTACATTATGAAGTATCTGGAATGCTTAGTGAATGGAAAGGAAATGAACTTCACGAGCAAAGATATCCCTGTAATAAGGGTAGAGATCTTCCAAACAATGATGAAGAAGGGGAGACTACATCCAGTTGAAGAACATACTAGAGATCAACAAGAGACCAAAGAAGGAGTAGGTGAAAAGCATAACAAAGAAAAATCAGAAGATGTTGTGCTAAGTCTGAATGCTTGGCTTATGTTTGATTAAAAAGAACTCTTAGACAAACAATGTAGTTTCACAATGAGAAGTGTATGTTACCGAATCTGAAGTAAACTCTGCAACCAATACTATATGTATATGGTTATGGTTATGTTTTGTTACTTTTTGTTTGACATTTGAACCTATGGGTTCATCAGTTATATGTGTATATGGTTATGGTTTGCTGCCAATTCTGAATGCAAGGCTTATGTTACAGAATCTAAAGTAAACTATGCAAAGTTATAGTACATCAGTTCTATGGGTATATGGTTATGTTTTGTTGCTTTGTGTTTGGCATTTGGACCTATCAGTTTGATCTTAGTTGAATGTTATTATAACTTTAGCTAGTTGTTGTTCTTTTAAGGATAATTACTGTGATCAGCAGGTGCTCATTGCATGAGTGGAGTAACTCTCTTCCGAACTGAAAAGTAAATTTGTAAAACTAAAAGTAACTATGTGAGAAGGAAAGTAACTAGATGAACTAACAAGTAACTATATCGACATGAAAGTAACTATCTGGATCAAAAAGTAATTGTTATACATCAAACAGTAACTTTGATCCAAGAAAGGTAAAGTAGCATTACACAGTGTAGCATGAAGTGATTGTTTCCCTTATCTCAGGTATGTCCAGCAAAAAAGTAACTTGTGTGATGTATAACGTAACTTGTGTGATGTATAACAAATAATAAAAGTCACTCATCCAACAAAAAAGTAACTAAAAAATAAATATGTAAAAGAAAAAGTAACTATGTGAGAAGGAAAGTAACTAGATGAACTAACAAGTAACTATATCGACATGAAAGTAACTCTCTAGATCAAAAAGTAACTCGTCCAAAAAAAAAGTAACTTGTGTGATGTATAACGTAACTTATTGAATCGGGAAAGTAACTCGTCTAACAAAAAAGTAACTTGTGTGATGTATAATGTAACTTATTGAATCGGAAAAGTAACTCGTCCAACAAAAAAGTAACTTGTGTGATGTATAGCATAACTTATTAAATCGGGAAAGTAACTCGTCCAACAAAAAAGTAAATTGTGTGATGTATAACATAATTTATTGATTCGGAAAAGTAACTCGTCCAACAAAAAAATAACTTGTGTGACGTATAACATACCTTATTGAATCGGGAAAGTAACTCGTCCAACAAAAAAGTAACTTGCGTGATGTATAACGTAACTTATTAAATCAGGAAAGTAACTCGTCCAACAAAAAAGTAACTTGTGTGATGTATAATGTAACTTATTGAATCAGTAAAGTAACTCATCCAACAAAAAAGTAACTTGTGTGATGTATAATGTAGCTTATTGAATCAGGAAAGTAACTCGTCCAACAAAAAAGTAACTTGTGTGATGTATAACATAACTTATTGAATCGGGAAAGTAACACAACAAATGAAAAAGTAACTATGTAAATTACATCGTAACTATCAAAAGTACTTGTTAAGGTTTTTTTTGGTGAAAGCATCATATCTCCCAGACATTCCCACTCTTTAGTGCGACCGTGGTATTATCAAGGATGAAGATAACAAATATGTGTATTTCTATGTATAAAGTAATTTTGTTGACCTTTAATTAATTATATGAACTGTAAAGTAACAGTAACAGCTAAAACGCATCTGGTGCACACAAAATATATGTTTTAGACAGGAAGAGTAACTCTGAGATACAAAAAGTAACCTTTGAAAATCTGTAACTTATCTAAAATAGTAGAATGTCTGCAAACTCTACTGTGCATCTTTGCAACACCAAGAAAAGTAACTTATCAAAAATAGTAGAATGTCCACAAACTCTACTGTGCATCTTTGCAACACCAAATGCAAAGATCACTACTACCCTCATTTCTCCCTTTCACCCAGAGCTCTCATTTCTCCCTTTCACTCACTTTCGAACAACCTACCTTCTTCACAGCCTACCTTCTTGACAACCTACCTACTTCACAGCCTACCTTCTTCTACCATTACTAGTTTTCTCACAACCCTCAACACAGCCTACCATGGAGCCGTTCATCCAGCCCATGAACTACACCCTTGACGACAATACAATGGAATCCATTCAACTTCCTATAGAATGGAAATATCTCCATTTTCTCATTAAACCAGGAAACACCACCTTCCATTTTGGAAACCAAACATTTCAGATCACCCTTATTCAGAATGAAAATGGATCACTTTCAACTAATAGGGGCTGGAAAAGGATGATCGCACAACTCAAGATTCGTAAAGATTGGATCATCTTCCTCAAGCCAACTGATCACCAGACTATCACAACATGGATCACAGATCATTACTTAGAAACACCAACCGACCTTCTTCCGCTCTTCAGAATGCCTGGTGAAGTAGTATTCTCTGGAACGGACGACTCTGCAGATCAGCTGTTTGTTAGGGACAAATACCAAGCACCACCGGGATCAGCTATAAATCCTTTATAGGTTGACTCATTTACAACAACTGACACCTCAACATCTGCAGAAGACACTTCTTCTTCTTCTGTCCAACCTTCTTATCATAAATAAGTATGCACCACCGCTCTTTTCTCCTTGCCTTTTAGTCGATAATCTTCCCCATCACTACCTACACAGTCTACCCCTCCTAGAGATTTTTACTTCATAGAGCTATATATTGTCTGATTTGATCCTGATTCTTTAGTGTTTTTTGGTTTTGACTGGTTGTTCCTGCTATGAACCGGTGTGCTGGTGCTGACCCGTTGCACTAGAGATCAAGAAGAGACCGAAGAAGGAGAAGGTGACAAGCAGAATGAAGAAAAATCAAAAGATGGTGTGCCCAGTTTGAATGCCTGAAAGAAATAGTAACTTTGAGGTGCAAAAAGTAACCTTTGCAAAAGGCAGATCAACTGTTTATGGTTATGGTTTGTTACTTTTTGTTTGACATTTGAACATATGGGTTCATCAGTTCTATGGGTATATAGTTATGTTTTGTTGCTTTGTGTTTGGCATTTGGACCTATTAGTTTGATCTTAGTTGAATGTTCTTATAACTTTAGCTAGTTGTTGTTCATAAATGGATGATGATTGTGATCAGTAGGTGCTCATTGCAAGTGTGGAGTAACTCTCTTCCGAACTGAAAAGTAAATATGTAAAACAAAAAGTTGAAAAGGAAAGTAACTAGATGAACTAACAAGTAACTATATCAACAAGTAACTGCTACACATCAAACAATAACTTTGATCCAAGAAAAGTAACTAGATGAACTAACAAGTAACTATATCAACATGAAAGTAACTCTCTGGATCAAAAAGCAACTGCTACACATCAAACAGTAACTTTGATCCAAGAAAAGTAACTAGATGAACTAACAAGTAACTATAGCAACATGAAAGTAACTCTCTGGATCAAAAAGTAACTGCTACACATCAAACAGTAACTTTGATCCAAGAAAAGTAACTAGATGAACTAACAAGTAACTATATCAACATGAAAGTAACTCTCTGGATCAAAAAGTATCTACTATACATCAAACAGTAACTTTGATCCAAGAAAAGTAACTAGATGAACTAACAAATAACTATATCAACATGAAAGTAACTCTCTGGATCAAAAAGTAATTGCTATACATCAAACAGTAACTTTGATCCAAGAAAAGAAAAGTAGCGTTACACATTTTAACAGGAAGTGATTCTTCAGTGTTGCCATTTTTCAGTAAAAATCATCATATCTCCCGGACATGCCCGTTCTTCAGTGCGGTCGTGGTATTATCAAAGATGAAGATAATAAAGATTTGTATTTCTGTTTATAAAGTAATTCTGTTGATGTTTAACTAATTATATGAACTGTAAAGTAACAGGAACCGATAAAAAGTAATTGGTGCACACAAAATGTTTTATTTAGATAGAAATAGTAACTCTGAGGTGCAAAAAGTAAACTTCAAAAATACAAGTAAGTTAGTGATTAAGTATAGGAGAATAACCCTAATCTTAAGCAAGGATTAATTTTTATCAAAAAGGAACTCTAAAGTATGATGCTAATATAAAGGAAATATGAGACTAATTAAGAAATACATATATAACATAAAATAGAAAAACATATCACACAACAAAAAAATTTTGGATGATCTTTATAAAAGATTTAAATTCGATACAATTGAAGCTACCTATAAAATAGTAGCAATAAAACTAAAGTATAATCAAATATCAATTACAACTGTCACACATTACATCTTGGTCATTACAATTACATCAAAATTTGACATGACTCACACACTAAACAATTGGATACCATTATAGTAAAACTAGTGAATAAATCAACTTCAATAACAACACTGTCAGCAGTAGTAGAAAATTCGCAGCTTCAGGAAGCACAACAGGAAGACCACAGTAGACCACAACAACATTAGAATCAAATCCACAACTTTAGTAAGACATAAAAAAATGAACCCCACAACAGACCACGACAGCAGTAACAATAGTACCATTACAGATCAGCCAAGAGAAGAAAACTTATCAAGTCAGGAACACCACGATTCACAAAAAGTAACTCTATAAATATAAAAAGTAATCATGAGAATATAAAAATAACTATGTGAAATAAAAAAAATAGAAGAAGAAGTTGAATTCAAACACACACCTATTTCTTTAATGGGCAGTTTCTACTGTCATGGTTAACACCATATTGTAAACGATTCTTACACTATCTCATTTTAGATTGAGAAATTTCAACTCCATATTTAAACCGCACATCAATAGATCTAGGTCTACCTTTAGTTTTACAAACACTGGGAATATGGACCTTGACAACAGAAGAAGAAGTTGTATTCAAACCAGTTACACCAACATCAGTAACATCTAATTCTAACAGCTCCTTTTGCAAAGCAATGAGTTTTTCAAGACACATATCTATAGCGTTGTTCCTACATGATATATTAACAATTAAATTGCAAGCAAATACCAACTGCAGTCTCTTCCCAGTGGATAGCTGCATGATAGATGATTTTCTGAAAATCAAAGGATGATCTCTATATCCTTTAGTCCACCTCTTCAGTATATATGGCTCAGGAAGAGTGCAAAAATCACGACTCTTTAGATAAGCAAGTATGTGTCTACACGGAATTCCTTTGAATTCTAACATGAAACAATTGCATGATACCATACCAGTGGATGAGTCTTTCTTCAAAAGATGAGGAGAACAAGAACCACCAAGACGATATACCTCAAACACAACATCATCAGAAGTTTCCTTTACATTATACACCATACTTTGATGAACTTCAGCTTGAAAGATCTTAAAAATTACCTTGGTGTATATACCTCTCATTTGCTCCTCCAAAGGCCACACTGATGACAAAGGAAGATTGCTGTAATCATCATCAAAATCTTTGAAATTTTCAATCTCCCGCACATGAGAGTAAGCAGTATCTAAGCAGCATACAAGTTCAAAAAGTGTTTTCCTACTGTTGACATGACTTCAAATGAAAGCATTCAAGCTCTCACTTCTTTGTGTTGTCCTCATACCAGCAAAGAAAGAATCCTGCATAAAACATGGAACCCAATCCCACCGTATAGCATACATATCAAAAAGCCAATTAATATATAATAGGTCATTCTCTTGAACTACAAAATTCCACCTCTCTTCAAATGTGTTTGTATCGTCTGTATTCCATACACAATCATTCAAAGAGCTAATAATTCAATCCTTGTTTGGAACACTGCCAAGCTTAGATGGAAGCTTTTGTAGGATGTGCCAGCTGCAGAAATGATGCTTACAATTTGGAAAAATAGTGATGATAGCATCATTCATAGTCGGGTCTTGGTCAGTTATAATGGAAATCAGTTCTTTGCCAAAACAAAGTAAGTATTACTTGAAAACTCAAACAAAAGAGTCATACTTCTCATCAACCAACAGAGCTGATGCAAACAACATCAACTTGTGATGGTGATCCACACCACCAAACATTCCAAAAACCATGGAATACTTGTTGGTACGGTAAGTGGTGTCAAATACAATATCATCTCCAATTAATGCAAAGTCATCAACAGAAACCGGAATCAGACCAAAACAAATGTGTCAAGCAACCATCAGAATCATTTTGATAAGCGTGAAAGAATTTAGAATCTAAAACCATAAAGCTTGCAAAATGATCCAAAACCATGTCCACATCATATAAAGATGACTCCTTCCTCTTGCTACAGAGATGTATATGAGCTTGTCTACTTGTAAATGTCAAGTTTTCATAACCACCAGACTAAGTTACTATCAATGCAAGTTGCCTGGAGACAGGTATATTTGCTTGAGTCATAGAAGAAAGCATCTCTTTCTGAGTTTGGTTAAGAGATGAATTACACTTCAAGTAGCGCAAGTGAGAATCATCAGCAAGATCATGATTGTATTCATCAACAAAAGTAGTAACAAACCATACAGATAAAGACTTATCTAGTGTAAATCAGATCATTGCTTTACAACCACACCTTTTCACATAATGATTGTGCTTCTTAGATAAATTCTCATGCAAATCACCAATATTGTCACACACAGGACTAAGAAGACCTTTGGATCTGTTAGAACAACTACTCTGACCTTGCTTATCACATACCAAATCTTTAGCAAGTAAGATCTTAGTACCTCGTTCATAACGATTATCATCTTTCCTAACATTAAACCCAATCAAACCAGCATACCTATAGCAAAATGATATTCCATCATCTAAACTTCCAAATTGTAATCCAATTCTAGGGACATCAACTGAGGACACAGTATCAGAAACAACAGAT